>CM040120.1:159660868-160381553 GCA_022559845.1 Amorphophallus konjac | reverse complement strand
CATAAGTCAGGGGGCACCCCCCTTAGAAAAAAAATTTTTATTTTGTTTAAATTGGGTCAATAACACATGGGAGAATAAATTTTGCTCTTCCCCATTTGCCCCTCCCTAACCCTAGATCTGAGGGTAGAAGTGGTCTTTTTCACATTATTATATAAGGCTTGTATTTCCATTTTATGAGAATTAATGAGAAGAAAAAATTCAAGAGTGTTCTTGGCCAAGGTGCGCCCCTCTCTCTCCCTCACCTCTCTTGCAGCTGGATTGCTGTATTCTAGGGAGGATTCCTTGCAAGAACTTGGTGGATTCCAAGTGTTATCTCCACTCGGAGTGTGAAGCTCTGCCGCCGCTTCTGTTCGTGCCGTCATCGCACCACCACCGCCATCGCCGGAGTTCTATCTAAATCAGGACAGAGGTCCCTTGTCCGAATTTTCTCTCCCAAACCCTAGATCTCACGAAGTTGAGATTTTGAGGATAGGTTCCCCACATAAATCCCCATCTCGAGAAAAATTCCCATGATTTTAGAACTTCATTTCATGTTTGTTTCCCTTTAAGCTTCTAGACCCACACAGATTTGTCCCTGTGCAGATCTTGTTACAGCCGCCCTGTTCTTCCTTTGTTCGACCCCCTTAACCATTTATGATTGAGCTCAAATTTGGACTGGATGTTCTGCCCACCAAAACCCACCTCCACAATTTTTTTCACCAATTTAGAAGTTATTTTTCCCCTCTGAAAAATTAAAACTCAGGCCGAAATCTGTTTTGTCCCGTGGAGTCTAGATCCTGTCCAGTCAAAAATCCATTTCCCCTGTCAAACCACCTCAAGAAAATCCACAAAAACTATTGGAGTGTTCCTCACATTCCCCTCCATCTCCCATAAAAATCCCAGCCTCCAGATCCACCATTTTCCCTCCGATCAAACCCCATTCTCAAGCAGATCCAAATCTACCCTGGGAGATCTGGTTCTATGAAACAACAGGTTGTAAATTTGACCAAGGCCATTACAGAGACAAATAAAATTCCCTCTCTAGCCCGTGGTCGTAGCTCTCTGGAAGAGCTTTCCAACGGAACCAGTCTCGCGTCAATCAGAGGTCGGGGCTGATCACAACAGTTGTTCTCGCCGGTGTGAGCGCCGTCACTCAGAGACGATTGGGTAAATAAAAAGTGTGTTAAGTGTAACACTAAAGATGTGACTAAGGTGAGCACACGGTGTTCAAAGGGATGAAAGGAGCACGTGGTGCTCTATAGGATCGTGATCGCCAGAGGAGGGAGACTCCTCGAAATAAAAATAACAAAGAAAAAAAAGGGATCGCGGGTGTACCTGTGAATGGGAGACGGTGGGTTCTTTGCTTCCTCCTTGGTTGGCCGGCCAACTAGAAGGGTTCCTTTGCTTTGATTACCCTTAAAACAAATAAACCAAAAGGGCAAAGTACCGGATTAGCCAATAGGTAATGTAGCAGTCTATCCACATAAAGATACAAAGCGTGCAGTTGGGAGACCGAACACACCTGGGAGGTGTTTTTAAACCCCTTAAGTGTTAAGGGATGGAGAATGCATGCAATGAAAGGTTAAGCCTAGGTGATCTGGCATGGCCAGATGTAATGTGCTGTGATGATTATAGATGACGAAATACTATGACCATGCAAAGACTAAAAAATAAAAATGAGTGACAGAGGAGAGGAATGAGGGTGATCTCCCTCCACCTGACTGTGCTGCAGAGAGAGGGAAAGAAATCCTCTAGCAAGGTGAAGTGGAGGAAATCACAACCATCGTAGGTTATTAGGCCTCCATCTACCGTCTCTCTAATTGCTCCTCTGGTATCTCTTCTTCGAGCCCTCCTTTCTCTCTTTTTCTAGTCTCTCCCCCTTTTTTTTTCTCTGTGCGAGCGCTCAAAATAGAGGGCACTTATAGGGAATGAAAATGACGCCAAGGCAATGTTTCCTTCTGAAAAAAAGGGAATGGGAAATGGCAAGAGTTTCCTCTTAGGGAGAAATAGAAAGATGCAAGGAATGACAGAGAATGGCAATTGATCAAAGAAGGCAGCAGCGAATCCGGGGAAGGAAATCCTCAGTCGAAAGAAATGGAATGAGAAATGGCGCCCTTAGAAGTGGGCGCTAATTGGAATAGCGTCCACAAGGGCGCACACAAATTCTTGGGGCAAATTTAGTAATATCAATGTTTCCAAAACAAACGGCGTCCACCATAGCATGCGTTTAATTAAATAGCGTCCCTCATGGAGATCGCTAATCTGTAATCAAAATATAGCAATTTTCCAGAATAAAAACAATTAGCGCCTATCTCGGAAGCCGCTATTTATTAAAGATTTTCCATAAATAGATAAATGTCCCAAGAATGAGCGTTCGTCAGTGAAGGCGCCAATAACAAATAGCGTTCGCCACGAAGGGCGCCATTCCAGCAATCATCTAGAAAATAGAAATATTCATCCTATTCAACCCTAAGATGGAATCCACTTGGGGCACATCGCATGGTAACATGAGATTTACTAATGCTAATGTCAAATTTAGCGTGTCTACAGCTGCCCCGCCTTGACGTCTGCTTTGCAAGGGAGTGAGACGGAATGGAGTGTAGTGAAGACGAAGGAGAATGGAGTGGTAGTGGACTGAAAAGCAGGTGTCAAGGTGTGATGTGACACGCTTATGACACTAACTGTTAGGAATCTTTTCGTCGACTCAGAATGAAGCAACCTCGGATGACTTCAAGAAAGCATCAATTGCTCGGATGAAATTGAACCAAGGAAAGCGTGCACGTGGTGCACAAAGGACACCGTTGGAGAGTGATTACCAGCCAATGTGGTTGTGCTGTAACTAAGGTGAAATGAGAAAACAAAGAAAGTGGGATAGGGATCCGATCAACAGTACTACCAAGGAACCAGCCTCAACGGATTCAAGGAGAATGTAGTACTTGATTCGGAGTGGAATATCTCATGTTGATAATCGGAAACTAGTGGATTCCACTTAAGACCTGAATAAGAGACTATCTCTATCAATGAAACTTAAAGTCCTACATGATGCATGCTAGGCTAAAAGAAAATTTTAAACAAACTAAGAAGGATAGAAAATAATCAAGGATAATATTGTTAAACCATCTAGACTTAGTCAAGAAACAATATCTCTAAGTTGACACTAAGTCGAAGCTCATTTATCCATGTATCAACTTAGAAATTGGAACCATCGTTCCGAATCTTGGATGACTCAACGGCCTATCCGTGTGATCAAGACTTCCCTGGGATTATCACTATTTTTGGTAAAGGGGAACTCAAATTCCAGGTTCATCCAAACCACAAGGTCCTTGATATGCTACAATAACTTAGATGTCATATAGTAAAAATGCATACAGTGGAGTGATGTTGCCAAGACGTTGCTTGAGCGCCTTAAAAAACCTGTAGAATTCATCCTTCCTGCGCCCACGAATAGTCAGTGATGTTCACAAATATATTCAATCATTTAAATGAATCCCACCACAGGAATAAATGGCGTCCAAGTAGTTGGCCGCCCATTAAAACTGGCGTCTGAGATGACGAACGTGAATTCTTATAAATCAATATGCCAAATTCAAACAAAATAAGAAAATAGCGTTCACAATGGAAGATGCTCATTGCCCGAATTTTTGAAAATCCAAATGCGAAAATCAAGAAATAGCGCCTGCGGTGGGAAACACTTATCAAAACAGCGTCCATATCTATGGACGTGGATTCCCCGACTTTATCGGAACTCGGAAACTTACCTAGAAACATAGCTTTCCCTGAGCCTTGCTATTTGAGACTTTCCCTGTAAAGCGACTTTCCTTGAGAACAACCCCCCCCCCCCCCCAAAATCTAAAATCTCAGGAGCCTCCTTCTTAGTTCTGGCAATGCACAGGGACCCTCAATCATCTTGTAGCTCACGGCAGGACAACGTTCAAGGCTCAACACTCATCCATGGATCGATTTGTTCAACGCCCGGGGAAGAAATCCAAGATGACACTACGCAAGATTACAAAGGTCGCCGGGCATATCAGTAGGAAAATAATGCTCAATCAGGTTAGTTTATCTCTGTCAAATCTTTTGCCATGTTCACTGCCATGTATATTCTCATTCACTGTTATTCTCCGAGAGCCCATAAACTCCTTAGCATCTTCTTTGGACTTTCATTCTCACCTCAGCTGCTCTCTTTCTCTTCTCTCAGGAGTATCCTAACATCCCGGGGGCAAGAAGGTTCACGCAGAATAAATGGCTCCCGCTTCTCATGTCTAAGATTACTCTAGAAATGCGATCTTACCTGTCTAGATGGCACCTTCTGGGACTGATCACCCAGCCAAACACTATCAGGATGTTCACCTTGATTGGGCCGTGACTGGTGCCCTCGTGAAGATTTGGCACTCGGACACCCATACATTCTTATTTCCTACCTTTGAAGCTACGGTGCTATTGGAGGAGACAGAGATGCTGCTTGGGCTGAAGAGGTTAAAACCCGGGGATGAAGAAAAGAAGGCGAGCATGGCTCAACCTATAAGCGTGACAGAAATCCTCACCGGCCTGATTCCTAGTTCAAATATTATGAGCCAAATCAGAATGAATAAAGGGCTTGACTTAAAGAAGCTATCAGCATGGGTATGCAAGCAACTGGGCCAAGCCAAAGGGGAGGACATGGAGAGTGTGATGAAGGCGTTCGTGATATGCCTAGAAGGAGCCCTACTGTTCCCTACAGCTGAAGATTTCCTAGAGGTGGAGCAGTTGAGTGCTATCAGCTCGATCTGGGAAGGGAAGAGGATTGGTCCCGCAGTCCTGGCATATCTCTACAGTGGGCTTACTTCAGCTGCTCTGGGTCAGCCCTTGCATGGGTCCATGCTCCTTCTTACTTGCTGGGTGGATCTCCATATCAAATTTGACCCATTCGACAAGTCTCAGCAGTCATCCAGGATCTTCTCCAGGAGCCCACTTTACTACATGACAGGTGTCCTTGGGCTGAGTAACAGGGTGGTCAACAGGGTGCCCAAGTTGAAGAAAAGAGTGGATTGGAGGGAACACTTCAAAACCATGCCACATGATATGTTCACCTATGCACCGGGATTCTCAAGACCGCGATCTCCGTGCCCAACTCTCCTCAGGCATGGAACTTCGACTCATTGGTGCCGCATATTTCTTCTTATATAATGCTCACAGATGTCTCCCTCAGCTTGAATTGCCTCGGCACCACATGGAAGACCCGTCACACCTTCCACCTATCTGGAAGAAGATTTTACCTAGCCGGGAGGATGATGAATAGGTCAACACAATCAAAGCTCTCTGGAGGGTGTGCAAGATGCACAAATCAATAGAAAGTGTAGAGGAAGAGACAGTGAGATGAGAGAGTCCCATGTGAGAGAACTTAGATAATTGAGGGCCTAATTGGCTCATGATGTATCTTTCCATTTCACTTAATAAAATTCAGTCTTTTATTTCCCTGAGCCAAATTATAAGTAAAAACCCCAAATGAATTGAATGGTTGGCCTGCAGGTGGAAGAATTTTGTACTCAGATTAATAGCGACCCATATTCTAGCCGCTAATTAAATAGGTGTTCCACAAGGCAGCCGCTATTTCTAAATTCACAAATTTACTCAACGCCCAAAATATTTCCTCAAAAATAAATTTTGAAAATTAATGCCTTACCAAGGAGGCACTCATTACCAGAACATTTTTATTTGCAAATCGTCCCTTTTATAAATAGCGCCCGTCCTGGAAGGCGCTGATTATAATTTAATTTTCAGCAATAATAAATAGCGTTCCTGCAGAGGGGCGCTGATTTTTTTCGTAGCCGATGCCATAACGGTTGCCCCTCACGCCTCTCTTCTTCTTCATTCATTCTTCTTCAATCAAACCTCCCCATTCTCTCTGCAACCGAGCCGCTTTCCCCTCTTCCAGACCTCTCTCTCTCTCTCTCTCTCTCTCTCTCTCTCTCTCTCTCTCTCTCTCTCTCTCTCTCGATACCCTCTCCGACGATGTATACCGACGGAATGTCGCTCGGTAACCGCCGGCGAGTGGCCGCACCCGAGGTCGTCGACCTCGGTGACGGCGATGAGGCAGCGGCGGCCGGCGTGGAAGCGCAAGCGGTGGCGGAAGAGGAGCCCGTGGCGGTGGCGGAAGAAGGGGAAGGGGAAGAGATCGAGAGCATCGGCGGCGATGAGGAAGGTGAGGAGGAAGGAGAAGGAGAGGGGGAAGGAGAGGGAGCGGAGGAAGGAGAGGGGGCGACGGCGACTGAGGAGGGGGTAAGAAGGAGAGGGAGAGGAGGAAGGAGAGGGAGAGGAGGAAGGAGAGGAGGTGACGGCGACCGAGTAGGGGGCCCAGGGAACGGCGATCGAGGAGGCGACGGAGGCACCCGTGGCGGCGGCTATTGATTTTATTTTGCTTCTCTATCTTCTTTTCCTTGGGGTCTTAATGATGATATGTAGCGAGATGACAAGCAAATAATCAAAGATCTGCACTCAACCTATGAACATGTGATCATGAACCTAGGCAACCAAAGCAAGCTGTAGCATGGGCATGCTATCTCAACCAAACTAAGCTAAGGAATAAAGGAAAAACACACGCCGGGGTGTGGAGCAAGGAGTAAATAGAAACACACCGCAAGGGGTGGAACAAGCAAGGAAATAAAAGATGTGAGATGCGAAAGAGAAAGCTAATGCCCAATACTTAAGAAAGATGTGATCGCCACCAAAGTAAAAACAAGCCAAAGACCTGAAAATACCTTGGAAATAGGTGGATGAAGCACCCGCCCACGGGAGAGGAAAGATCAAAGAAGAACTACAGGTCAGCTGATGTAACGGTCAGAACCCTGTGCGTCACTTGGAAGTGACGGTCGCTTGATAGACCGCTGGAAGAATATGGCGCGCCTGCACAAGATCGTCAAATAACTGTAGTAGCAAAGCGTGAATCCTTTTAACTCCAACTCTTCCAGCCGGCTAGAAGACTTGGGCCTCGCGCTGGTGAACCTGTAAACCTGCCAAAGACATGGAAAGCAACAGAAAACAACCCAAATTAGCCCTTTAGACAATATATCATCAATTCTTCAATAAACACAATATGATCAAAAGGAAAGGGAAATACTGGGAGGTTTTGGTTTTTTAACCCCTCTGGGCATTTTTAAAAGATTGGGAGGATGTTTGCATGATGAAGAACAGTGAAAAACATGGAGAAGGAAGTGGGAGAATGCTTATGATGAAAGGGAGCTGGAAAGAAACTCAATATGCAATGATGAACTTTAAGAACGAAAGGAACAGATACTCCCTTCACTAGGCAGCAAACGAACATGGAAAGCACTTCTCCTTGATCAAACGTGGCTCCAAAATGCGGCAGCACTTCGACGCAAACTCTAGAATTTCCTCCCTCTGGAGCATGAAGTCAAGGGTTCTATTTATAGACCCTCAAACCCTCAAGTTGAGCAGAGGAAAACCCAACAAGATAAAGGGATAACTCTTAACAAATCATTGAAGATAATATCACCAAGAGTCCATAGAATCAAATAGAAGGTCCTGAGGATTAGATTTGGAAGAGATATCATCAATCCAAGTTCTTATCTCGACCACGGAGTAGCATAGAAAAGGCCTGAACTGCCAGGACTCTCTGAAGGAAGTAACGGCTGCACGACAGACCGCCACAGTGAAATAACGCATCAAGGAACGTCCGTTACTTTCAACCTTATCCCAAAGAGATAAGATCAATAGGAAGAAGATCAAACGAGTTGGACTCTCGAAAGAAAGTAACGGCCAAGGCATAGGGCGTCAGAATGAAACAATGGCTGCACGACAGACCGTTATATTCAACATATAGGCCCAAGGATAAGCTTTGGAACAATACTTCAAGCTTTAGGATTCTTCAAGGAGCAACGGCCCAGGACCCATCCGTTAGAAGGAAGAAACGCGCTTGGGACAGACCGTTATTATCAATGGAGTTCAAAAGAAGGAATGAAGGTTTTGCTAAGCTTTAGTCAAAATGAAATACCACAAAGAGCCACATCCGATCAAGGAATCAAGACCCAAGAAATGATCTTCAACTAAACAAAGAGACTCGATGAAGAGTGAACAACTCGGAACATCATATATAATGAATAAAGAGATGACCCGACTTATTGGTCATAAAACGGGTGTCAACCGATGCCCCTCTTTAACGTCCTCTTTGCAGGGGAGCGAGCGGAGGTGAAGCGAAAGCAAAATGGAACATGGAGATGAAGCGGAAACGAAGTGGAGTGGATCACAAAGTGGGCGTTAAGGTAAAACGACACCCATTCTTTACCAACAAGCGATAGGAATTTTCTGGGAAAACTTCGAACTGATCACGAGGAAATAGCCAACCAAAGGACGCATGTCTGGAGGAACTAACAACTAAGGAAAGGAAACACGGCTAGCCGCCGGAGGCAACGGAAAGGAAAGAGAACTGACTAAACTCCAGACAGGAATTTTCAGCCAACCAAATCAAGCGAGAGATCGAAGGAAACCCTCTAATTCGGAATGGAATAATTCTCCTCATTCAAGATCAAGAATACAGCTATTCACCATCATTGAGACACCTTGAACAGATGAAGCACATGAATGCTCAAAGATGCGTATGATGCATGCTGGGCTAAAGAAAAAAGAAATCTTTAAAACAAATGCAAAGAAAGATGAAATATCAAGATACTCGAGAATAATATTGCTAAGCTGGAGAAACCATGGTCAGGACACCATCTGCAACCACGGCGTGCAAGATAGAACCATCGTCCCCAAATTTTTCCAACCTAACGGCCTATCCAACGATTAAACATGTGAACTTAGATCATCATCATTTTTGTTTATGGGGAACATCAGATCCCGGAACACATGAATGACCAGCCGGTTCTCGAGATAATATATCATAAATAACATATAGTAATGCATTTAAAGGATAAGGGAACGAGATACAATACCTGACTCACCTGCCTGACGAACGGCAGAGCGTGACTTTGTTCATAACTTCCTTCATGGAAAGAGGTTAGCCAATAACAAATATGAACATGAATTAAGGCATAACCATTTGTACGTGCAAGAGGCATCAATAATGAACAACATGGAAGAAAATGGAACCATTTTAACATTAATTAGACTATTCAATTCATCAAGAAACTTGCAAGTTTGTAACGGTCTAGTGTAAGGGTGTCACACAAACTAACGGACCAGCACTGGGTCGTCAAAAACCAGGCGGTTCACATTCTTCAATAAAATAGGGCCAACACATGTAACGGTCGAAGACAAACGCGTCAGAAGGATGTGACGGTCGGTCGATAGACCGTCACATTTCCTGAGCGTTCAAAAAATAAAACCCAAACGGTCACGGCCCATTCATTCAACATTTAACACCCCAAAAACCCTCAACCGAGAAACCCTCCGGCGACCACCAACCCCACCGCTCCAATGGCCGGCGACGAGCCATCCCAGCCGCCTCCACAGAAGAGGGAAAGAGGAAAGAGGAAGGCAATACGGTGGTTCCACCGCCGGCTAGAACGGGAGGCCATCCCGCTGGTGGAAGAAGAGCAAACGGCGAGAAGAGATCCAAGGGGGGAAGTGGAAGCTCCCACGGCTGCAGAGGACCAAGAAGAAGCCCCCTTGGGTGAAGAGGAACCCAAGGAGCCAGCAAAGAAGAGGAGAAGGGGCATGGACCATGAGGTAGGTCCCCTCGCCCTAATTTCAATTTTTTTTATGTTTTTTTTTGAATTTTATTTGTGAATGCATGCGGGGTTGAGGGGTAGAAATGGGTCCACAAACCCGTTAGGAATGATTGTAGGCCATTTGGCCAAGGTGGGAAGCAAAACAGGAATGCAAGGGGAAAAAAAACCAAAGGCAAACTATGTGACAGGCCTGCCAGCAACCGTCACACACCTGACGCACTACCCCGAACGCGTCAGAGCCAAGTAATGCCCCACCCCAGGGCCGTTACATCTACCAGAGACCCAAACTTGTTTTTAGGTTTTCCAATTTCTGAATTTTTGCTTCGTTTTCATTTTATAAATGTTTATGCAATGATTTTATGATGCAATTTGACTAACCAATGATCTACATGAATGCAGGGAAAGAGAAGAATGCGGATCTCCTAGCTGCAGATCCGGGCAGTGTACCAGGCATTGCCCGATTACCAGAGGGAGAGACTGGCCGGGATGGGATTCGCCGAGGTGCTCAGCATCGAGGTGATCCGGATGGACACGTCACTGCTGTACGCCTTGCATGAGAGGTGGGACCCAGTCAGCAGAGCCTTCATCTTCCCGTGGGGCCACATGATCCCCACGCTAGAAGACATAGTGAGGATTACGGGATTGAGAGTCCACGGAGCTGCAGTGACAGATGAACGTACGGCGACTACCGGGAGATGGCACAGCAGCTGCTTGGACTGGATCTGATCAGGCCGGGACAGTCCTCATCTCAACTCTCGAGATCAGTACTGCAGGAGAGCTTGGGGTTGAGAGGAGTAGCGATTGCCGTAGGAGAGCTACTCGAGAAGCATCTGGGCAGAGTGATAGACCAGGTGCGCCCTCACGTGGCGGCGGAGGCAGGACCTGAGGGGGATAAAGTACTGCGACGCTTCCTGATGCTGCTATTCGGGAAGCTCCTCTTCGCGACTCGAGCGGACGTCATCAGCTGCAGACTACTTCCGATGATAGAAAACTTGCACAGAGTCGGGAGATATGCATGGGGAGCAGCAGTGCTCGCGTTCCTGTTCGAGTCCCTCAGCACGACGGATCGACAGACGATGCTGGGAGGCTTCTCGCCTTTTCTACAGGTGAGTGCAATTTAAATGCTTTCTATATTATGCAAAAAATGTCATGCAAATGACTATGCAATTTGACTAACTTGATTTCTAAAATGCAGATCTGGAGCTACATGTATCTCCCGGGCATCGGGAGAGGCACACCACTCCACCCCGGCCGCATCCCGATCGTGAGGCGATGGACGGTAGCGAGGGACACAGGGTCGATCATCAGATTGACCCGGACGATCCAGGATGACCTGGACTACTACCCACATACGTCGGTAAGTCCAGAACATGAAATGATTTCTACATGCTTTTAAATGCTTCTACACGCCTTTAAATGTTAATGAATGGACTGAATGCTTTCAGGTGAGATGGACCTCGTACCGCGGCGAGGGTTACACGGGTCAGCCGTGGGTAGAGGCGGCCTTGTCGTACCGGGGACGAGACATATGGCTGCATTGCATCCACATCATCGAGCCTCTGCACTATAGGCTGATCCTGCGGACTCGGGGACTACACCAGCCCGAGGTGACCTTTCCACGCCACAGTGATGACCACCCAGGCAAGTCGGCAAGGGGCATCAGTGGCAACGTGGATTGGTGCGCCCGGAAGGCGAAGTACGTCCATGACTGGAACAGGCGGGGCCGAGCGGTGAAGGAGCGAGACGAGAGCAATGAGGCATATCTGAAGGCCTTCGCTCGACTCTACGGTGACCGGGTGTACCGAGGTACCCGACGACCGGTATGCAACTCTAAACCTTAAACCTCTTTATATGCAAAAAAAACAATGCTATATGTAAATGACTCACATGCTTTCTAAATGCAGCTAGACCCTGAGGGATGGATAGCCGAGCTGGAGGGATTACTTCACTCCACCATCCAGCAGCGGGACGAGTATCGGACCGCCCTGGAGCTCCTGGTGAGACTCTAAACTTAAACTTAAATGATTATGCTTATGAAATGCTTAATGTGATTAACCATGAAAATGCAGCGGGCCGAAAGAGCCGAACGAGCTGGACCGGATGCCCCATCATCTTCCTTTGAGCCTGCGGGAGGCACGGCAGAGCAGGACGCCGAGTTTGCTCGGGCGGTTGCCCGGGTCGAGGAGGCGGAGGCACCCTCGCAGAGCGGGTAAGATGCTAAAATGCTTATGCTCATGATGATGCCAATTAAATGCCTTATGATTAACTATATGAAATGCAATCTACAGGCGAGAGAGGTAGCCACAGCAGTGGCCGAGGCGAGGCAGGCTCGATCGGAGGCAGAGCATCTCCAGGCGGAGATAGAGAGGAGCCAGGCCGAGATGGAGAGGGCCCGAGCAGAAATAGAGCTTGTGCGGGCGGACATGGCCAGATTGCGAGCGGAGACCCCGCGATGCCCGGATGACGGAGAGGTGGAGCGACTCAGGTCTGACATCGCACGTGTAAGACGCGAGCGAGATCAATTTCAAGTGCAGACCTTCGAGATGAAGGGCGCGATTGGGGCCTTGAAGGATGCACTCCGGCTTCTAGGGAAGAGGTCGGGGACGAGCAGCGGGAGCCAGAGCGTGGCCCCTATCAACGGAGTTTGCGGGTATTTTACCAGTTCTTCCGGCCATCGGAGGAACGAGGAGGCGGACCAGAGACGACAGCCACAGGGTGAGCACAGCGCCATGGGACCAACAGCCAGGCAGCCCGAGGGTACCGGAGATAGTGATGGCGGCCCGGGAGATAAGCCGGCCGAGTGATATATATATATATTTTCTTTTTTCTTTGCCTTTTGTTATCACTTGTACATGACTTATATAGAAAAAAGGAGTGAAAAAATGAAATTTCTTTTTAGTCTTTTGTTATTTTGTGCAGGAATGTGTGTTTGTGAAATGCCAAAAACAAATGAAGGATTGTATGTGATGATGAATGTGTAAGATGTGTGTATGAATGCATGTATGTGACAAATGAAAACAGCTGTGCATGAGAATGTGTGGAGAAGGAGGTGTAAAATGTGACAGACTGCTGGGTCTAAACAAAGGCAGGACGGAACTGCCTAAAATCAGTAGCAGAGAATGTAACGGTCTAGTCCCAACCCGTCATGATCAAATAACGTGATGGAGTGAGGCTGTTAGATATGGCAGAGGCCAAACTTGTAATCTGAGCTGCAGAAAAGTGACGGCCCACTACTGGCGCGTCAGAGGCAAATAACGGCCTAATTCTAGACCATTGATCATGGCAGAACAATGGTGTGTCAGGGCCACTAGCAGGAAATGCGACGGCCCAAGGGTGACACGTTGGGATGAAGTAACGGCCATGACCAAGACCGTCAGGTAATGTTTAACCCAGAAGCCACCTTCTGACTGACAGAGAGTGTAACGGCTCAGGGTCCGCGCGTTACAAAAGAGCGACGGTCATCCACTAGACTGTGAATCTTCACAGAACAGGATCGGGGGAAATTAAACCCATAGAAAATGCGACTGCCCAAGATTGCCGCGTTAGAGACAAATGACGGTTCAACGATAGACCGTTAGAACCTGAGTTGTATTCCGAGATGGATTGAGCCGGGAGAGCCTAAACTCGATATTTATCCACTTAATCTCCCACTAGAACTTATCTAGATTGAAGATAAGGTCTCCTAACTCAAGTCTTATCCTTCTAAAACCAAAATCAAGCCTTTAAAACTTGGAAACTCAGCCAAAATCGTAGCTTTGCTGAAACCTCTGCTCTAGGGCTAAAAGACCACTCCGAAAGGCAGAAATCAAGATGAAAAGAAGCTTTGAGGTCATGGCTATGGAGGAGAAGGTCTACATCGGACCTAAGGCTGCAAGAAAGGAACACGGAGAGCTTCAACGGCTAACCTCGATTCCCAAGCACCTAAGCTCTAATGCTCAAAGGGTGGTAAGTTCCAATAACCCAACCAAGTTCAGAATTTTTCTACAGTTCAATTCCTTTCATGACTCCCTCTTCTTCTCCTCTCAAGCCCCTTCTTGGCCCAAGATGCTATTCCAATCTGAAGTGGGTGGCTCCCATGGTAAAGGCACTCCCTATAGAAGTCACATCAATCCTTAAAGCATGGCACCTTCAACCTCTCTTGGTCTTAGGCAAAAACTTCCAGAAATTATCTTTAGATTGGCCAAGTATTTCAGCTCTTGTAGAACTATGGCATCCACAAACTCATACCTTCATCTTCCCTTCCTTTGAAGCGACAGTCCTATTAGAAGAGGTAGAGACCTACCTAGCCCTCCCTAAGACTAAGGCGGGGGATGAAGACCGGGTTTGCTACACGGTTGAGCCTATTGACCCGTCCTTGATCTTGAGTGATTTTATCCATAATCCGAAGGATGTGAGGACCATGATCAGCCCACACCACATTCACTTGATACCCTTGGCACAATGGATAGTGTCTCATTGTAAAAACAAGTGGGAGAGACACGAGGCAATAGCCAAGGCGGTGGCGGTTTGCTTGTGCGGAGTTTTCCTTTTCACCACGACCGACCACCTATTAGATATCCAAAACCTCAACATTATTAGTGGGTTGTGGCGGGGAATGTCCCTCTCTCAAGTGATCCTCTCATACCTCTATGAAGGACTCAGCTCGGCTTGCTTAGGAGGACCTTTGTTCGGCTCCATGATACTTCTTGAGTGTTGGATGGAGTGAGAATCAAATTTCAACCAAAGGAAGATATAACTTCAGCCAGCCGAATCTTCGGGAGCCACCCTCTCTTTTTCATTGGAGGGGCATTTGGATACTCTTCACAGGTTGAATGCAAGACGACGGACAAGAAAACTCGGGATGAATGGCGCCTCTTCTTCAACACTTTGCCAATAGACAAGTTCAATATGCGACCAAGAATCCTTCGAAGCACTCCTCTTAAAATACCGCGGCGTCAAGGCCTGGACCTCCAGCTAGTGGGGAATACTACAATGGTGATCTAGAACCCGTACCGGTGCCATCTTCAGATCGGACTTCCAAGAACCCAAGCTCCTGCACTATCACACTACCCTCCCCTTCTATCTAGGAAGATGGGGACCGAGGAGGATGAAAGAGCGATTTGGAACGCGCTGACCATGTGGGAGATCAGCAAAGTGCGCCCGTGGCAAGAAGAAGTTGAAGAGAACGACGAAGCACGCCGAGGCTACGTGAAAGAGTTGAGGAAGATCCGCCCTCTTGCAGATAAAAAACTGAATGTAGCTTGATTTATATCTCTTTATTTATGAGAGATGTTGGTTGTATGACAAAAAGTTGGAATTTTGTGAATTCATTTTTCATTAAGCCTGATTGAATGAGATGAGATTGTCTCAGTTGAATGAGCAAGAGTTTTGTGGCTTGATCGTCTGGAATGATGTGAACAGGCAGAGCCTCTGGAGTATGTAACAGATGTGCAATGGGCCGCTATAAAGAAACGACGGTCTGACGATAGGCCGTCATAATGGAAGCACAAAGAACCATGTTCTCTGAGGGATGTAACGGTCAAGACTCAGGCCGTTAGAGTAAGTAACGGTCATAACCCTGTCCGTTAGAATGATGGCTGCTGAAAGAAAGAAAGCTTATGCAAGAAGAGGAGTGACGGTAAGGATATGACCGTTGGATGACTGTAGCGGCCTGGTGATGACGTGTTACAGCCTTTGAATCTGCATAATTGTGAGCTTCTAACTTTGATCCTGATCCTGTGTTCTGCGTACACTTTAAACATGAAACAAGTTAGATCTGTTCTTAGACTCAACCCCTTGCCTTGAAGTAAGTTAGATAATGACCGTTTCTCAATATTTGGTCAAGGGGTGGAGCCTTGTTAAATAGGCGGAAAACATAATAAAAATAATGCAATGCATGCATTGCATATGATGGTGTTTTTCAGGGGTTTTGGAGAATATCTGATTTTTGTGAGACTTTGAAAATATTTGATTTGTTTGGGTTTTGAAAATATTCGATGTCCTTTGGATTTTGGAAATATTTCAATTTTTTTTTTGAATTTAGAAAATGTTTGATTTTGTTTGGATTTTGAAAATATTCAATTTGTTTGGATTTTGAACATATTTGATTTTTTTGGATTTTGGAAAATATTTAATTTGTTTGGATTTTGAAAATAATTGATTTTTTTGGATTTTGGAAAATATTTAATTTGTCTGGATTTTGAAAATATTTGATTTTTTTGGATTTTGAAAAATATTTAATTTGTTTGGATTTTGAAAATATTTGATTTTTTTGGATTTTGGAAAACCAGTGCTTCCCCAGCAACGTGAGCCCTTCCTTGTTGATATCGAGTCCGAGGGTTGGTGTGAGAGAAGGTGACGACCCCTGGACAAGGTCCAATTGTCATGACGGTGTTTCTGCCAGGGCCATACCCAAGGTACTAATCTTGGTCCTAAAAGAAAAACAGAATACGGGGGGTAAGCTTTAGGCCAGATATAGAAGTTTTTTAAGGCTTGATTTCCTTTCCGTACAACCCATTAGAGATTTGGTCTGTTGTGCCGGGGCTTTGAGTCTGTCATCGAACCTTAATCCACCCTAGGCATGCATGCGACTGGGCTCATAACGTCCCGTGGGGAACTGTACTGCCACTCTTGTCATGCCTAGCTTTTCTTGCTTTGCCTTTCTGGAGCTTTGGAATTCATAATTCATACTATATCAACTTTGAGGTGATGCTTTTGATTTTGTCATAGAGATTGCCCCTTCGCTGTCTCTTTTGTTTCTTGTGGCGTCAGGTCATAACGGACTACCCCTATTTGAGACCTCCTCTCGTGAGAGTGTTTGGATCGGTTATCGCCTCCCTATTCACCTCTTGCCCCTGGTTTTAGCTGAAGGAAGAAACGGACAGGGACCTTGACTTTCCCCCAAAGCATGGCTAAGGAGAAACGTTGTCCTTTCTCAACGTGGAAAACCTGACCAGGGACGTCGTGTAGTGTGTGATTGCCTCACTCGGGACTGCTTTAGTGAAAGGAGGAACATCTTGCTGCCGGGGTAGCACATGGTTAGACTCTAAGGAAAGAAACGCTTAAGATACAACCCATTCCACGGGTGAGAGAGCTCCTCACCTTCCGCGTTTACTAAACGATAAGCATTTCCCGGATAAGCTTCTTTTACGACAAACGGCCCTTCCGAATTAGGTTGTAATTTAGACCTAGGACCTGCAGACCGAATGAATTTTCGTTTCAAAATCATATCGCCCTTTTGAAACTTACGTTCGATTACCTTCTTTTGAAAATAACGCGAAACCCTCTTCTGATAAACGGATACATGATCGGCCGCATTCATCCTCTTCTTATCTAAGAGTTCCAACTGAACCAGCAACGCCACTCGACGTTCATCGAGATTAAGTTCTTTATCAAGCTGCACTCTAAGGGAAGGGATCAGGATCTCATATGGGAGCACCGCCTCCATCCCGTAGGTAAGAAAATAGGGAGTTTGTCCCGTAGGGGTACGGACAGAGGTGCGGTAAGCCCACAGAGCTTCCACTAATCTTTCTGGCCAATCAGAAAACTTATGAGCTTCACATGTTTTCTTGATGATTTTAAGAAGGGTTTTATTAGTGGCCTCGGCTTGGCCGTTGCCTTGAGGATAATATGGAGATGAATGATGCAATGCAATATTGAACTTCTTACATAGGTCCTTGAGCTCTTGGGAAACGAACTGGGTTCCGTTGTCGGTGATGATGCTACTTGGCACTCCGAACCGTGAGATGATATTCTTCATAATAAAGTGGCACACCGTTGTAGCTTTGATCTCTGTGTACGCCTCGACTTCAGCCCACTTGGTGAAGTACTCAGTGGTGGTAAAGATAAAGGATTTCTGCTTGATCTGGGAACTAGGATCACCGAGCGGGCCGACAACGTCAAAGGCCCACATAGAGAATGGCCAAGGAGCGGTCATAGAATGGAGAGACGAAGCTGGAGAATGAATTTTATCAGCGTGGAGTTGGCACTTAAGACACATCCGGACATAGAGGGAGCAATCTTCTTCTAGAGTGGGCCAATAGTAGCCCTGCCTTAGGATCTTCTTCGCTAGAGCCTGGCCATTGACATGACCCCCACACTCACTAGAATGGGCTGCTTCAGCCACCTTCCAAGCTTCAACATCATCTAAGCATCTCATGAGCATCCCATTAGTAGCGTGCCTGTACAGTTCTCCTGCGACAATAGTATACCTTGCGGCGGCTCTTCTGATTGACTTGCGTTGCTCATCTGTTGCCCCTTCTGGGAACAATCCCTCCTTACAAAACAACTCGATTTCATGATACCAAGGCAACTCTTCTTCGTCCAGAATCTCTTCAAGCTCTGCTAAAGATACTTCCTTAAGATCTTCCTTCTCAGCTCTTGCCTCTACATATTTCCTAAGATTGATGAACCAAGGGTCCTGAGGAGAGGGTGCGTCCAATCTCTGAACGATGATAGTCTCAGTGCTCCGACTGAGAGGGAAAGATAGGGAAGAAGCAAGGGATGCCAGAGCATCAGCTAGAATGTTCTGAGAACGGGGAGTATGGATATAGATTAGCTTACGGAATTGCCTGGCAAGAAGCGTGACCAAATCTTGATAAGGCTTAAGTTTGGGGTCACGAGTATGGTAAGTGGACAGAACTTGTCGTAAGATGAGCTGAGAGTCTCCGATGATGTTCTAATAGCGCGCGCCTAGGAGATAGGCATGCTTCAGTCCGGCCAGGAGAGCCTCATATTCAGCGATGTTGTTGGTGGCAAGAAATCGAAGTTGATAAGCAAAGGGAATGGTCACCCCCTCTGGAGTAAGCAGAACAGTACCGATCCCTCGGCCTTGAGAATTGAGTGTACCATCGAAGTGTAGAGACCAGAAGGGATGGTGAGAGAGAACTGAAAGATGCTCATCAGGGAAATCATCCTGAATGGAATCAGAGTGAGGAACAGAAAGATGGGCAAGATGTTCAGCGATGGCATATCCTTTGATCGCCTTCTGAACGACGAATGTGATCTCAAATTGAGAGAGGAAGCTCTGCCAGCGAGCTAACCTACTAGAAAGGATGGGCTTTTCTAAGAGATAGCGAATCGGGTCCATTCTAGAGATCAACTTAACTGGGTGGGCAAGAAAATAGTGTTTAAGCTTCTGAGCTACCCACACTAAGGCGGCACAAGTCTTCTCCATAGCAGTGTATCTGGATTCAGCTGGATTAAACAACCGAGAGAGGTAATACACAGTCCGCTCTTTCCCTTCATCGTCTACTTGTGCTAATACCGCCCCTAGGGAGTCCTCAATGACCGAGATATATAGGATTAGGGGTTTCCCAGGGACAGGAGGTTGCAAAATTGGGGGATTGGATAGATATTCCTTCAAGTCCTCGTAGGCCTTTTGACAATCTTCATTCCATTCAAACTTAACCCCCACCTTAAGCAATTCATAAAATGGATGGCACCTTTGAGAATGTTGGGATATGAATCTTCTAATGAATTGCAATCGGCCAATCAATCCTCAAAGTTCCGTAATGTTCTTAGGCGGAGGCATATCCATGACGGCCTGTGCTTTGTTAGGATCAATCTGGATCCCCCGTTTGCTCACTATGAAACCTAACAGCTTCCCTGAGGAGACTCCGAATACACACTTCTTCGGATTCATCTTAAGCTTGTACTCCCTGGCTCTTTGCAATACCTTAGCCAGAATAGAGGGGTGTTCTTCTTTGATTCTTGACTTCACCAAAATGTCATCCACGTAAGCTTCCATATAGATATGCATCATGTCGTGGAAGATGGCCATCATCGCCCTTTGATAGGTGGCACCTGCATTCTTCAGACCGAACGGCATAACCACATAACAATATGTACCCCAGGGCGTGGTGAAGGAAGTTTCTCTTGATCTTCGGGAGCGAGATGGATTTGATTATATCATGAGTAACCATCCATAAATGACAGCGATTCGTACCCGGCGGTACTATCGACCAAGACATTAATGTGAGGCAGTGGGAAATCATCCTTAGGACATGCTTTATTGAGATCCCTGAAATCGATGCAAATGCGCACCTTTCCATCCTTCTTGATGACAGGGACTATGTTTGCCACCCACTGAGGATATTGGACAACTCTAATGAATCTGGCCTTATATAACTTGTCAACTTCTTCCTTAATCTTTAAGGCCATGTGGGGGTGAAATCTTCTTGACCGTTGTTTGACAGGTGTTACCCCTGGTTTAAGCACAAGTCGATGTTCCACTAAAGAGAGGTCAAGACCTGGCATGTCCTCGTAAGACCAGGCGAAGGAATCGCTATACTCCCTTAGAACTTTGATTAAATCCTCTTCTACTTGTGGAGGGAGGTTAGCAGCAATAATGATAAGCCTTGGATCTTCTTCAGTCCCCAAGTAGATTTCCTTTGTAGGTTCATCCACTGCCGTCGACGGCTCATCGAATCTCTTCAGTCCTTATGCATACAGATCGGCAGTGTCATCTACATTGCTGTCCTCATTAACCGGATCTTTTTCACCCAGGATTTCATAGACGCCGAGTCTGTCATCGCCCCACGCCCCTTCTATTTCTTCTCCATCCTCAATCGTAATTGCCGTAGCAACAAATTTCGGACACTTTAAAAGGGCATGACAGCGCTGAGCTAGGTCTTGCAAGAACCTATCAGGAATAGATTTGGGAGGATGCACAAGCGGGTGCGGCTTAGAGGAGGAAGGGTTGGATGACCTAGAACAAGACCCTACTTCTTTAGACCTAACTAATTCTACTTCCCTAGACTCGATAGACCCTAATCCTAACCTAGGAGAAAGGAGACCTAGTGGAAGGGAAGGAGCAGGGGACTCGTGCCCCTAGGATGAGGATGGAGACAGGGTAGCATAAGCTTCCACTGAAATCTCCATTTTGAATTTGACGTTTTTTTTGGAGATCAGCAGAGACTATACAGCAAGATGGAGGAGGCGGGAGCTGCATAGGAAATAGCTCAGGGAAGATGCAGTCAAAGAAGGGATCGGAAGATGAGAACCACATCTCGTGGAGTTGGGCATTGGGAGGAGGAGGAGTGAATAGAGTGGATAGATCAATGGGCGGGCAGTGCCCGCAAGCGCAAGGAACAAATAGAATCTCGGGCGGATCAACGAAGGATGGATTTACCATGATAGGAGGAAGACGGGGTAAGAACTCCCATTGCTGGAGGAGAGATTGAAAGCGGGAGGGAGACCAAGAAAAGACAATCGGCGAGCTCCCCTCCTCCCGTGGATCATCGTTTGGCCGCTTCTTCGGTCTCCATTGCATGAGCCGAACCTCTTGCTTCTTTTGGCAGTCTTCTTCATGAAACAACCCCCGAAGGGCTTGATCATAATCAAGCATATCATGTTCTGGCCTTTTTAGTGCCGACGGAGGACTGGCAATCGGACATACTATATTTCTCTCTAACGGAGCTGGCTGCAGAGCTAATGTACCGG
Organism: Amorphophallus konjac; assembly: GCA_022559845.1. NCBI lineage: Eukaryota > Viridiplantae > Streptophyta > Magnoliopsida > Alismatales > Araceae > Amorphophallus > Amorphophallus konjac. The sequence goes on along the minus strand of CM040120.1, from coordinate 160,360,485 downwards.
GCTGGAGAGGTCCTCAGACAAAGTGCTGACGGTAGTCCCAGGTGAGTGGCCCAGAATCACCCATCATAGATAATGCGGTTTCTTTGTAGCCAAGACCTCTCCTGCCCATCTTTCTTCCCTTGGGTATGGGCTTGGTCATTCCTTGTAATTGTGCACCGAGGCCTCTCCCGGTTGGTAGCCCAGTTTCAGTATAATGTTCCAACCTTTTGAGTCTCGGATCTAGGGCTTCATTTTGATGTTAACTGGAGTAGTGATGGGCCTAGGAGGTGTATAAGCCCAAGGGAAGTTTAAATCCAGCACTGATATGATGGGTCGGCTGCTTGGCCAAAGTGTAGGAAGAATCTGTTCTGAAATGGCCTTAACCGATTGCACTGTAGATAGGCTTTTGACCTTGACGGCCCTCCCTTGGAACGGGAATTTGATGCACTGATGTGCGGTGGAGGGCATGGCACCGAGCGTATCCAGCCATGGACGACCCAAGATAGCCTTGAACATAGGGTCGATGTCTAGTACATAGATTTCCACGACCATTGTAAGGGGCCCGAGCTCTGCTTGGATAGTGACTACCCCGTGACATGCTCGCCTTGAGTTGTCATATACTGCTATAGTGGTAGGGGTAGGTCGTAATAACTCTTCAGATATGTTGCAAGCTCGAGGGTACTGAGTGGGCACACATTGATTGAAGCCCTTGTGGCAACCAGTGCCGCTTCAATGCTGACTTTGTTCAGAGTGATTGTAATGCAGAGTGGCATTTGCCGAGCTTCCGGGAGCGCTAGCTCGGATTCTAAAAATGTAATCGCCGGCCCCTTTGAAATAGTAGCCAGTGCGGTCGGTAAACTATCGACTGCCATGTCTTCGCTGACCATTACCTTCTGTAAGAAATCTCTCAGTGCATCCTGATGAAGGGTAGACCTTTTGATCAGCTCCAGCACAGATATTTTAGCGGGCACTCGATCCAGATGATGTAGCAAGTCATATTGAGTACCCGGTAAAGGTTCAGTTTCTGCCTGCTCGACCGTCGGCTGAGAAAACTGGGGATTAGAAGTAGTAGGGTAGTTCCGATGGAACATCTTCCCGCTTCTTAAGGCGCAACTTGTAGCGGCCGCGGCATCGGTAGATAGTATGATAGGCCCTGCGGGGTGAATAAGCGGAGTAGGCTGTGTAGGGGAGATGATTTGGCGGGATGTGAGGTTAGTGGGGGTAATAGGCGGTGGTGAGCGGATGATAGATGAAGGACTGGTGAATGGCAGGATGGTGATGAGTGTTGGTGCGGGTGGAGGGAGCGTAAAGGCAGGTGAAGGGTGGAGTGGTGGCGTGATGATGGTAGCGGGGGTAAGTGGCGGAGGGTATGACGGAGTGGCGGGTGGTAGTGAATTTGTTGGAGCGGGTGTAAATGGGAGGACAAGTGGAGAGGGTATTGGGTGTGAGGGAAGGACGAAGGGGGGGGTAAGAGGATTGCGGTGGTTATGGTAGAGAGCCATGACTTGCGGTGTGGCGCCATCGTCATCAAAAGACCACTCGGCACTAGGGGCCGGGGGTTGAACTACATTCACTTGAGCCGGGGCCGGCGACTGGGGTTGCTGTGGAGGAGGCGGATGATTTGGCATCGGATTTTGATGGATCCCCAGATCCTGAGCCTGTTGTAGTTGCTGTTGTGGTGGTAGCTGCTATGGCTGTGGTGCTTGTTGCTGCTGCACTTGCTGCCTCGGCTGCTGCCCTCTCTTCTCTTTAATCTCAACAATGGCCCAATGCATCGCGGCCCAATCGATTCTCTGTCCCTCATGGAGATCGTATACCAGATCCCGGAACTGATAACATCCTTCGATAGTGTGGCCTGGCTGCCTATGGAACATGCAATATTTCGTCTGATCAACGGTTGGGTTCCAGTTAGGCCGTTCCGGAGGAAGTTGAATTGCATTCACCAACATAAGAGCCGAGAAGATATCCGTGAGGGTCTCTGGCAATGGGGGGTATTGAGCTCTCTTGGGAGCCGGGCGCTTGTTGTTCGGATTGTTGTTATAGCCGTTGGGTGGAGGGACATTGTGGTATTGTGGAGGTGGTGGTTGTTGTTGTGGAGCGATGAAGGCGTTTTGTGGAACGGTGAAGGCAGGCGGAGGGTTTTGTGGAGCGGTTTGAAAGTTCTGTGAAGCGGGATTTTGTGGAGTGCGGGGGTTTTGGGGGAAGCGGAAAGGTGCGGTTTGAAATGGAAAGGCAACGGCTTGTACCTGTCCGTTTGTCTGAACCCCCTCGGTAACCGGCCCTTGTGGTTTCTTGTGATATTTGGGCTTTTGGTTTTCAAATAGGGCGTGTATGGGAGAATCCTTGAACTTGGTTTGTATGAAGCACGCCCGGCTGTAGAGTTGATGCATGTTAGCTATATCATTCATTGCCAGGATGTTCCTGAAGGTCGGGGTAGCATTTGAAATGAGCAGCTTGACCTTCTCTTCCTCCGGAATGTGGCCAGGCACTCTAGCAGCCATCTGTCTCCACCTATCTGCATAAGTGGCGAACTCCTCATCTGGCTTCATCTTCTCGGCTACTAGATCTGTAAATGAGTATTCCGGGCCGACCCTGTCTTGGAACTGCTGGATAAATTTGTCCTTTATTACATTGAAACTTTCAGCTTCTTCTAGCGGCAAAGAGTAGAACCACTCTAGAGCAACACCATCCAAAGATCGGCGGAATAAGTACGCCATAAGGCGATCGTCATATTGGAACCGCACCGACTCATATAGAAAATCCCTCACATGAATGAAGGGATTGCCGTTCCCGTCGTACTTGCGATAGCTGGGGAGCTCTGATTACGGAGGGAACCGAATGTTCTGAAAGCTCGGGACAGGAACATCTGCCAAAGATTGTGGGCCAACCCGCTTCTGGAGGAAATCGAGTTGCTGTTGCATGGTGGCCCATTTATCAAATAGTTCCTGCTCTCGGGAGGGAGCAGGGGTAGTGAAGGACGCTGATTGAATTTGAGGAGCAGATGGAACGATTGTGGCAGAAGGTGGAAGCCCATAGGCAAGAGTGGAGGGATAAACAGTAGAGATGGGGGGCCCATAAGAAGGATATTGGGCCTGAGACAGGCCCAGATTAGAATGGGCTTGAGCCACCCCTTGCTGAGGGCGCAAGAAATATGAAGGGCCCATGAGAACTTGCGGAGCTATCGGGACCGATGTATGATGATCCATCTGAGCAAAGGAAGGGACTGGTGACTTCCCTTTATCAAAAGATTGATAGGCTGAGTTGGAAGATTGGCCCGTCTCCAGGCCTGTGAAAGTGATGGTCCGGGGTTGGACCGGGGTGAGATCAATCGGAGTGGGCTGGACAGAGGGCCCACTAATTCTAGATGGATCGATAGGAGGGTTGGATTTATAAGGAGATGCGTTGGACCCTTGCATGGTCTGATAAAGAACTTGAAGTTGGGTCGGATCCAATTGGGCCATCATCTGAAGAATGGAGCCCGCGGAAGGAGTGGAGAGAGAAGGGGTAGCTTGACCACCTTCTATAGAAGTGGAGGATGGAAGAGGGGTAGTCCCCTCTCTAGAAGAAAATGTGATAACCCTAGGAGGGTTTTCAAGGAGTCCTTGAGGAAGAGAGTCCTCTTGAGAACGGGGAGGATTGAATGATGCCATGGTGGACTCGAAGAGAGGATTGGAATAGAACGTGAAGAAGGAATTGAATTGAGGAGATGGTTCGGACGGACGAAAACAACTCCACATGCAACGGACAACCTTGACGATGCAAACAATCAACACAAACAATCACACAATGAGTAACCAAACTCGGATGTTTTAACAAAAGATGTAAGTGATAAAAGATGAAGACACCCCAAGTCAACCAAGTTGTTTAAGATGATGCAGCAAGATTCTTGTGATTTCTTCTTCGGAACTTTAGTGAATTGATTGAAATGTGCTCTCAACAATGGGTTCCTAACAGGAGATGGGTATGGGACTTGGCTTGACTCTAAGTGTAATCACTCCTTCACTTATGCAACCCTAGACACGGGGTGGGAAAGGTACAACCAGCCCGACTTCCGTGTGGGAATCCACGGCTCGCGGGGACTTATGGAGGTCCCTGGTGTGATTTCCTAGTCGGCCCCAAGGAATATGGAGACGAGAGATCCTCACAACAAGGTAGGAAAATGCAATCTAAGATATGAATGTATGAATGCCCCTATGTGCACTGGAGTGCATGCAAAGTCTAGCCTATGATCTAACGAACAATGATGCACGCAATGATATGGAGATATGAAACAAAGCAAGGAGGAAGTCAAGTATCACCCAAGCAAAGAGTCACAGCAGAAACTGCGGAAATAAATGCACCTCGGATGTGTACATGTCTGGAGTATAACGGTCGAGGAACCCTGCGTCAGAATAAAATAACGGTCGAAGACTAGACCGCCAGAACTAATATAACGTAGGGAGGTAGGACCGTCAAATGAGCCAGAGAGCCAAAATCAACCAGAAGTAATAGGAAAAGACCGTGAAAACTCTCGCAGCAGAACAGATATGGCGGTCTAATGACCCTGCGTCAGAGGACTCCAACGCAGGGACACAGGGCCGTCAGGACGCTCAGAAAACCAGGATCAACAGGAAATAAGAGGAAAACGGGAGGGGAACAACACAAGAGATGATGGCAGGTTTAACAGGAATCAAAAGCACGATTGGCACAAGCTATCCAACCGTGATCGCCAAAAAAATTATCTGTTGATTTTATTTTACTTCTCTATCTTCTTTTCCTTGGGGTCTTAATGATGATATGTAGCAAGATGACAAGCAAATAATCAAAGATCTGCACTCAATCTATGAACATGTGATCATGAACCTAGGCAACCAAAGCAAGCTGTAGCATGGGCATGCTATCTCAACCAAACTAAGCTAAGGAATAAAGGAAAAACACACGCCGGGGCGTGGAGCAAGGAGTAAATAGAAACACACCGCAAGGGGTGGAACAAGCAAGGAAATAAAAGATGTGAGATGCGAAAGAGAAAGCTAATGCCCAATACTTAAGAAAGATGTGATCGCCACCAAAGTAAAAACAAGCCAAAGACCTGAAAATACCTTGGAAATAGGTGGATGAAGCACCCGCCCATGGGAGAGGAAAGATCAAAGAAGACCTGCAGGTCAGCTGATGTAACAGTCAGAACCCTGTGCGTCACTTGGAAGTGACGGTCGCTCGATAGACCGCTGGAAGAATATGACGCGGCTGCACAAGATAGTCAAATAACCTGCAGTAGCAAAGTGTGAATCCTTTTAACTCCAACTCTTCCAGCCGGCTAGAAGACTTGGGCCTCGTGCTGGTGAACCTGTAAACTTGCCAAAGACATGGAAAGCAACAGAAAACAACCCAAATTAGCCCTTTAGACAATATAGCATCAATTCTTCAATAAACACAATATCATCAAAAGGAAAGGGAAATACCGGGAGGTTTTGGTTTTTTAACCCCTCTGGGCATTTTTAAAAGATTGGGAGGATGTTTGCATGATGAAGAACAGTGAAACACATGGAGAAGGAAGTGGGAGAATGCTTATGATGAAAGGGAGCTGGAAAGAAACTCAATATGCAATGATGAACTTTAAGAACCAAAGGAACAGATACTCCCTTCACCAGGTAGCAAACGAACGTGGAAAGCACTTCTCCTTGATCAAACGTGGCTCAAAATGCGGCAGCACTTCGACGCAAACTCCAGAATTTCCTCCCTCTGGAGCATGAAGTCAAGGGTTCTATTTATAGACCCTCAAACCCTCAAGTCGAGCAGAGGAAAACCCAACAAGATAAAGGGATAACTCTTAACAAATCATTTAAGATAATATCACCAAGAGTCCATAGAATCAAACAGAAGGTCCTGAGGATTAGATTTGAAAGAGATATCATCAATCCAAGTTCTTATCCCGACCACGGAGTAGCAGAGAAAAGGCCTGAACTGCCAGGACTCTCTAAAGGAAGTAACGGCTGCACGACAGACCGCCACAGTGAAATAACGCATCAAGGAATGTCCGTTACTTTCAACCTTATCCCAAAGAGATAAGATCAACAGGAAGAAGATCAAACGAGTTGGACTCTCAAAAGAAAGTAACGGCCAAGGCAAGGGCGTCAGAATGAAACAATGGCTGCACGACATACCGTTATATTCAACATATAGGCCCAAGGATAAGCTTTGGAACAAGACTTCAAGCTTCAGGATTCTTCAAGGAGCAACGGCCCAGGACCCATCCGTTAGAAGGAAGAAACACACCTGGGACAGACTGTTATTATCAATGGAGTTCAAAAGAAGGAATGAAGGTTTTGCTAAGCTTTAGTCAAAATGAAATGCCACAAAGAGACACATCCGATCAAGAAATCAAGACCCAAGAAATGATCTTCAACTAAACAAAGAGACTCGCTGAAGAGTGAACAACTCGGAGCATCATATATAATGAATAAAGAGATGACCTGACTTATTGGTCATAAAACGGGTGTCAACAGCGGAGACGCCTCGCCGTCAACAAAGAGCCCCCTGTCGGCCACTGTGGGGGGCCGTGGATAAGGCGGCACCGAAGAAGGTAAGCCTCCCCCCTCTCTCTCTCAATTTTTTTTTAAATTTAAGCACAGTTAGGGCAAATGAGGGGTTCGGGAGGAATGAGATGAACAAATGGCGTCCACATCTGCCGACGGAGAAAATAATGAACGTCCACATGGGTGGACGTTAAATTCTCTTTATTTTCGTTTAAAAAACAAAAATAGAAAAACAAATAGCGGCCGCAATGGCAGGCGCTTAAAAGAAATAGCGGCGGATGGAGTGGGCGCTAAAAAAAACATAGATTTTTATTTTATTTTAGGAAATAGGATGGATGAATAGCGCTCTTGATGACAGACGCTAAGAGGAAATAGCGCCCAAATCTTTGGACGCAAAAAACTTTAGATGAAAACATTTTTTTTAAAAATAATCAGAAAATAGGGTGGATGAATAGCGCCCCTGATGACAGGCGCTAAAAGGAAATAGCGCCCAAATCTTTGGACGCTGAAAATTTTAGATGAAAACCATTTAAAAAAAAATAGAAAATAGGGTGGATGAATAGCGCCCCTGATGATAGGCGCTAAAAGGAAATAGCGCCCAAATCTCTGGACGCAGAAAACTTTAGATGAGAATGATTATTTTTTTTAATAAGTTCCTTGTATTTTGTAGGGTGTGATGAAGACCCGAATCTCCTGGGTCCTGGTCCATGCTGCCTCCCAGGGCCTTCCAGACTTTCAGAGGGAGAGATTGAGAGGGATGGGGTTTGGGGCGCTCCTATTGATTGAGCCATTCTGCCTGGACTTGGTACTCATCCAGGTGTTGAGAGAGAGGTGGGATAGGACTAGCAGGGCCTTCCTGATGCCCTGGGGGCATATGGTACCTTCCCTAGAGGATGTAGTTAGGATCACTAGGTTGAGGGTGGATGGGGAGGCAGTGAGCGGGGTGACTTACCCCGACTATGGGGAGCGGGCCCTTCGGCTTCTTGCCTTGTCTACAGTGTCGGAGGGACCCAGGGACTGTAGGATGGTAGATAGGGCTGAGTTGACGGAGTCCCTCGGGCTAGGGGGGGCGTCCGAGGACGGGGGAGTCCCTAGAGGAGTTTGCTGCGAGGATGGCCTAGAGATCTAGAGCCACCTTTTGTACCGATCCTACCCAGAGAGAGAGAGAGCAGACCTAGACCTCAGGAGGTTCCTTTTTTTGATGATAGGGATTCTGCTATTGGGCACGAACGGAGATGACATGAATTGTCACTTCCTGAGTGTCCTCGAGGACCTGGAGCAGGTGGGGAGATACGCCTGGGGTGCGGCCCTGCTGGCCCAGCTCATTGCGGACCTCTCCATCGTGACAGGGAGAGAGACTACCATCAGTGGCTTCGCACCATTCCTTCAGGTATGCAACTTAAATTTATGTCTATATTATATGCTTCCATTCCTATTATGCTTTGTGATATGCTAATGATTTGTGGATGCAGGTTTGGTGCTACTTGTACATCCCGATGGGGAGAGCTGCCGTCTTTCGCCCGGAGGCAGTTCCACTGGCTAGGCGTTTGCTCCCGTATGCGACGTGTGCTGCGCGACTTCCCGGCATCCATGGTATGTATGCTTTATGTTTATGCATTTCAGTTAATTACAATTAATGCACTTATAATTATGATGATGATGATGCTATGATATGAAATGTCAATGCAGATGGTGTGGAGGCCCTACGTGGGCATGGCTGACGATGACCAGCCTTGGGTCATAGCGGGCCGAGCTCTGTTCGGGCGGGAGCTTTGGCTCCACTGCCTGAACGAGATCAAGCTGCTACGGCTCAGGCTGGTGATGAGGATGCCAGGCTTCCACCAGGAGTGGGTGGATGTGGAGGAGCCACGCAGGATCTGGCGGAAAACCTGAGGATGAGCTGCGACGACAGACCGGTGGCTCCGCTTCCCCGACCAATACGCCGACTGGCAGAGGGGCGGCACACCGGTCGTCTCTCAGGCGGAGGAGAGCATGACCTACCTGTGGACCTACTGGAGGTCCTACGGGCGCCGGCCTTAGATGAGGCCCCTAGGTGTATGTATGTATCCTTTATGCATCTGATTTATTTGAAAGTTCCTATATGATGAATGCTTTGACTAACATGTGACCAATGCAGGATGCTCATGATGAGGTTGCGGCCGACGCGTAGATACGGCTGCATACGTTGAAGGCACAGCTAGGGCCAACCCGGTATAGCCTCTAGGTTCTGGTGAGTTCTTTTTCTACATGCCATGTTATGATTCCTGAAGTTAGGTGTTTACACCACTGACGGTCCTACCATGATACAGCGTGCCAAGCAGAGGAGAGCGGTAGCGATGGCCGCAGGAGGGGCTTCGAGCTCAAGTGCCCCTGCCCTGAGTGCCCCGGATCAGAGCGCCCGAGTCACGGCATTGGAGGAGCAACTGGCGGGTGCCGTCCGCCGAGCTAAGGAGGCAGAGAGGGAGCTGGAGGCCCTGGTGAGTAAAAAGGTTTAATTCAGGTTGATTGTTTATATATATTGCAATTGTCTTATCAATCCGACTTGTTTTCTTTTGTGGTGTTGTAGAGGCGAAAGCTGCAAGAGGCGATGACCCGCGCGGCACTAGCAAGGGAGCTTGCGGTCCGCGACCAACAGTTTGCAGAGGTAGAGGAGGCGCGCCAGCGTGTCGTCAAGGAGCTGACCGTAATGAGGCACTCGGCCACAGAGGAGTTGGCCGAGGAGAGACACCGGGCTGCAGCGGAGTTGGAGCGTGCGACAACAAAGGAGCGGCGTAAAGCCGCACGGGCGTAAGGGGAGGAGCGACGCCAGAGCTGGAGGGGGCGACAGCAGAGTTGCCTGGAGCGGGAGAGGCGCTTCCCCATGACGTGCTGGAGCTGCAGCTGCTTCTGCGGATGGAGCAGCGTGAGCGCGGGTGAGAGCGGACGGAGCACGATCGCGAGCGGGTTCGCGACAGGGCGGAGCTGGACGAGTTGAGGCTTCATGTCAGTGCAGCAGAGGAGCGAGCGCGGATCACAGAGGAGCACTACCGCAGAGGTCGTGAGCGTGCACGAGCCGAGGGGCGTCCCAGTGCCTACTCCGATTCGAGCTTCTTTGCGGGCTCCTCCACCGTCGAGAGGGGAGAGGAGGCGGACCGTGCTCGAGCCGAGGCGTTGATAGCGAGCCGAGGTTTGATTGGACCTCCACGGCTTCGCCGTGCAGACCTGGATGCTGGGGAGAGCAGCTGGCGACGAGAGGACGAAGGTGGAGAGAGCTAGAGAGTGTTCACTATGTACTCTTCCTTTCTCACTTTTGTACGTCTGCTTTGACAGTTATAGCTCTGTACTTATGCATGACAGTTTATAGAGATGGGACAGATACTTTGTTGCCTGAGTCGGCTGTTCTCTGTGTACTTGTGTCCCTTGCATTCCTGTGCACTGGTACTTTCTGCACCCACTTAGATTAAATAGGTTAGTTAATCTGTTCGGCTTGGCCCCTTGCTCAATAACCAAGGGGCTGCTCTTCTTTGACCTTGATAAGGGGTCAAGGGGCCAAACATTTAATCAATGAAGGCAAAATAAGATAAAATAGTCAAGTATGAGAGTAAATTCTGCATGCAAGTAGATAAAATGGATAATAAAGATGATCAGTTATCGTGCAATCAAGCAAATGACATGTTTTATATTTTTTTCTTTTCTTTTCTTTTCTCTTTTCTTTTCTCTTTTTTTTCTTTTTGTTTTCCTTTTATTTTCCTTTTTTTCTTTTGTCTTTTCTTTTGGTCTTTTCTTCTTTTTTTTCCCTTTTCCTTTTTTTGTTTGTTTGTTTTTGTTTGTTTGTCTTTTTTTGTTTTTGTTTTTTTCATTCTTCTTCTTTTTTGGGATAATAAAGTGCGCATATCACGAAATCTTACTCATTCATTACCTAAAATTCATTAGTCATTCTTAAAGAATTTAACAAAGGATCAACATGATTAAGTGTTACTTTTGCCCATTCCCCTTGTACTACTCATCTTTACCGGCCCTTGAGCTTAGAGTGTGCCTCAGAGAGAGATGGAAGACCATAATGAGGAAAGTTCACGAGGGGGGGGGGGGTCAAAAGGGTTAGCGGATGCCCTTACCTTATCCTATTGCCTGTTGGGTTTCAGTCTGTGGCTTAAGGTGATTTTAGTTGCCCATGCCTGAACTAATACATGCTTACGCCCAGGGTTTTCCCTGCGGGGACTTTTCCCTCTTGACATGCTATTTTGACTTTGAGGTTAGCTTAAGGCTTTTGGCAGATGCACCCTTTTGGGCCTTGACTTCCACCTACTAGGGCGGCGGGTTGGTTCGGTGGTCTGACTAACCCTGCCTTCCCCCCTCATAAAATGAAGAGAAGAGAATGAGTTACACTTTCCACTGTTGGTTTGGTTTTGACCTGCTTCGGATTCCATGCCGTACGAGGTTCGAGCATTAATCGTGAAGTGTGTGCGGGTGTTGACCCACCTGTTAAATTGTTAAGAGTAAAAAATGAATTAGAGGTATTGATCTTTCATGCTTTGTCGTGATACATGCATAATACTAGCCACTTTTTTTTTGTTTCTTTTTCGGTTTTTGTTTTTTTTTATTTTTGTTTGGATTTTATCAGGGGTAATATTTCTTCAAATAAAAATCGTTCCAAGGATGAGCCAGTTCTTCCCCTTCTGCGTTAACCAATTGATAGGCATTACAAGGATATACTTCTTTTATCACATATGGCCCTTCCCAGTTTGGTTGGAGTTTTGAACGGGGTCCACCAGGTTTTACAAAGATTCTTTTAATTACCATTTCATAGACTTTAAATTTTCTCTCAATTACTTTCTTTTGATAAAACCGTGAAAGCCTATTTTGATATACTCTTGCGTGTTCAGCGGCGGCCAGACGCCTTTTGTCTAAGAGCTCTAATTGTTCAAGGAGAGACTCACGGCGCTCGTCAATTGATAACTCCTTGTTCAATTGAACCCTAAGAGAGGGTACGAGAATCTCATACGGGACTACTGCCTCCATTCCATAAGTGAGGGCAAAAGGAGTTTGCCCAGTGGGTGTCCGAATGGAAGTGCGATAGGCCCATAGAGCTTCAACCAACTTTTCTGGCCATTCCGCGAATTTGTTAGCTTCACAGGTTTTCTTAATTTTTTTGATAAGAGTTTTATTTGTTGCCTCTGCTTGTCTATTGCCCTGCGGGTAATAAGGAGATGAATTATGCAATACAATGTTATATACCTCTTGCAGAGGTCCTGAAGCTCTTGAGAGATGAATTGTGGTCCGTTGTCGGTGACGATTGTACTTGGGATGCCGAACCTTGCGATGATGTTCTTCATGATGAATTTGCACACTGTTGACGCTTTAATTTCCACATAAGCTTCCGCTTCCGCCCACTTGGTGAAGTACTCCGTGGCCGTCAATATGAAGGATTTGGGTTTAGCAAGGAGGTTAGGGTCACCAAGGGGTCCAATGATGTCAAAAACCCACATGGAGAAAGGCCATGGGGAGGACATAGGGTGGAGTGAAGAAGCAGGAGAATGAATCTTGTCGATGTGCTGCTGGCACTTGACACACCTTTGAACATAAATCGAGCAATCCTCTTCTTGAGTGGGCCATTAGAAACCTAGCCTAAGAATCATCTTAGCTAGCATCTAACTATTCATGTGGCCACCATACACTCCTGAATGTTCCTCTTCCACAATCTTCCAAGATTCATCATCGTCAAGGCACCGTAGCAAAACACCGGTGAGGCCCCTTCTATAGAGCACACCTCCAACTAAAGTATATCTCTGAGCCACTCCCCTGATTGCCTTCTTTTCTTCTACAGTGGCTCCTTCAAGATAGGACTGATCATGGCAATACCTGGCAATCTCATAATACCACGGCTTCTCTTCATCAACTAGTTCTTCTTCCCAATCCATTAGCATAATTTCCTTGCACTCGATGATTTCACCTTCCTTAACCTTCTTAAGAACCTTCTCCTGAACACTAAGAAAAGCTGGATCATGAATAGCTGGAGTGTGGAGCTTATGGATGATAAAGGAATGGAAGTCCCGATCAGGGAGGAAAACCAAAGAGGAAGCAAGGGAAGCAAGAGCGTCAGCTAAAATGTTCTGTCTGCGAGGAACGTGGACAAAGATTAACTTGGTGAAGAGCTTGGCATAAGCGGAGACCAATTCCTGATAGGGCTTGAGTTTAGGATCAATAGTGCGCCATTTGACGAGCACCTGGCGGAGAATCAGTTGACTATCACCCACAATCCGTAATTGGGTGACACCAAATTGATGTGCGGCCGGGAGATCGGCTAGAAGAGCTTCATACTCAGCTATGTTATTGGTGACAGGAAAGGCAAGCTGAGCAGCAAGTGGGATGGTGACACCCTCGGGCGTTAGGAGGACCATGCCGACACCCCTACTGAGAGAATTAAAAGCCCCATCAAAATGTAACGTCCACATGGGGTCAGAAGGTTGATTGATGGACATTAATTCTTCATCTGGGAATTCTGACTGAACAGGATCAAAATGGGGGATAGGATGATGAGCCAGATGTTCTGCAATGGCATAGCCTTTAATCACCTTTTGCTGAATGTAAAGGATGTCAAACTGAGAGAGGAAGCTTTGCCATCGTGCTAATCGATCAGTGAGGATAGATTTTTCAAGAAGGAATTTGATAAGATTCATGCGCGCAATCAAGTGAACCTCGTGAGCTAAGAAATCATGTTTAAGTTTCTAAAGTGCCCAGACTAAAGCTGTGCATGTCTTCTCCATAGCCGTATACTTCTACTCACAGGGGTTGAGAAGCTTTGACAAGTAGTAGGCTGCCCTCTCCTTACCTTCTTCATCAACCTACGCAAGGACAACATCTACTGAGTCATCTAGGATCGAAATATAAAGAACTAATGGTTTGCCTGGAACTGACGACCTCAGGATAGGAGGACTAGATAGATAGTCCTTTAGTCCGTCAAAAGCCGCCTGACACTTGTCATCCCAACTAAATTTTACTCCCAGTTTAGTAAGCTCGTAGAACGGCCTACACCTTTGTGAATGCAGGGAGATAAACCGACGTATAAATTGCAACCTCCCGATCAAACCTCGAACTTCCTTCAAATTCTTGGGAGGAGACATTTCTCTTATAGCCTTCGCCTTGTTGGGGTCAATCTCAATACCCCTCTTATTGACGATAAATCCTAACAACTTCCCCGATGAAACGCCAAATACGCACTTCTTGAGGTTCATCTTCAACTTAAATTCTCGTGATCTCTGCAAGACCTTGGCCAGAACCCCAGAATGCTTGATCCTCGTCCTTGATTTCACTACCAGGTCATCAACATACACCTCAATGTAGATATGGATCATGTCATGAAAAATTGCCATCATAGCCCTATGGTACGTAGCTCCGGCATTCTTAAGCCCAAAGGGCCCACATAACAATAAGTGTCCCAAGTTGTAGTGAATGAGGTCTTCTCCTGATCTTCTTCAGCCAAGCGGATTTGGTTGTACCCTGAGAAGCCATCCATAAAAGAAAGGGTCTCATACCCAGTCGTATTATCAATCAGGACATCAATATGAGGGAGGGGGAAATCATCCTTAGGACATGCGCAGTTGAGGTCCCGAAAATCAATGCAAATCCTGACTTTACCATCCTTCTTCATGACCGGGACAATGTTAGCCACCCAGTTGGGATAGAGGACGACTCTAACAAATCTAGCCTTATGGAGCTTATCGACCTCTTCTTTCATTTTCAATGCCATGTTTGGGTGGAAAAGGTCTCAATCGCTGCTTGACCGGAATGGACCCTGGCTTAATTGTTAGTCGATGTTCTACAAGCGCAGGGTCTAATCCTGGCATATCCTCGTAACTCCATGCGAACGTGTCCTTATACAATTGGAGAACTAAAATGAGCACCTCCTCTTCAGAAGGCGGTAAGTTTTCACTGATGAGGACAATCCTAGGGTCTTCCTCGGTACCAAAATTAATTTCTTTGGTTGGATCTTCTACTGAGGCTGACGGCTCATCAAATCTCCTCATGCCACTTGCAAAAGCGTCAGCCTCATCCTCATATTCTTCATATTCCTTGCCTCCCTCTTCAACAGGGTCTTCTTCATTCATAATCTCATAGACACCGAAATCTTCATTGAAGACACCTCTACCCTCATATTCTATTTCTGGCAAGATGATCGGATCCTCAAGAAATTTAGGGATGGCCAAAATTGCATGGCACCTCCTAACCAGCACTCTTAAAAACCTACGGGAGATCTGCTTACCCTTAGGCTTCCTAGCGACTGCCCTGGACTCTTAGTACTAGAAGTAGAAGAACAACTAACCTGACTGCTAGACTCTGACGAAGAGGAGGAAGGAGGGAAATAACCGGATACAGAGGGAGGTAAAGAGAAGGACCCCTCACTAGAGGGGTAGAAAAGGTCCACTAGGGGGCCTTGAACGGGTGGCCCTTGGATCGGGGCGCACTCGGGGAGATGGTAGGAGGTTTCCTTAATAAGAATGCGAGAGGTGGATTGGGGAGTTGTAAATTTGGCATTTTTTTTCATTTTCAAGAATGGCTAAGCAGTGGACGGAAGAAGAAGAGGAAGATGTCATTGAGGAAAGGGAGAGATTAGAGAGTTGTTGGATCAAATCAGAATCAATCAACTGCCCATGCGGGGGCGAGATAGTGAGATGAGAAAACTACTCATTGAGAAGGGGAATGGTAAATGAAATCTGGAAGGCATTGTAAGAAATTGAAATCTTGACCGCGGGTGGTCTGGGAATGTTATTGAAGAACCTGGAACAAACAGAGCGAATCAATGATGGATGAATAGAATGGAGGGAGAAAAGGCCAGCCCACAGCCTATCCACAGTGTAGCCCTCTTCGTAGGGCACGTATGGCTCACCTGTGTCTGTATAGTTACTCAGCAACTGCCTTTTATCTGTAATCACAACCGACTTCTCAATCACGTCATGCACCAACGGCGGCCATTCTGGATCTGTTGGCATAAACAGTCGACTCAGAGACACAGCAATGTCGTCCATGTCAAACCATCTATACCATTCGCATTCTGGATCTGATGCGGGACAACTGACTCGCTAGCTAACCTAGGACGCTAAAGAACGCGACCAGCACGCGCACGAGACAAGGCAAGCCGGTGTGACCGACTAACGTGAAATCCCTCCGGGCGGAGGCGTCTCTCAACAGAACTCCGAACCACGGCCGTCCCACGGAGGGAGGCGCAACGGGGTCACAATGGGCGAGAAGCCGCTGGACGACACGGGAGTCTAGTCCGAGCTCGGTGCTCGACTAGGGCCAAGGGAAAAGGGGTAGCTCTCGTCTCTCTCAACCAGCAGTAATAAATGAAACTAGCTAGACCCTACACTCACTCACGCGGCACAATCAATCATATACGTGATAAGCAAGTACTACGGGCGGGAGCGAGACACGTACCTCCACGCCTAGGCGTGGGGAAGGAACCCCGGCCGAGTCCAACCACCCCGATACACGCGTGAGAAAACTAATACAAACATCAAAGGGCCCACTCCTCGCAGGGAGGTAATAGGCTACAACCACAACTACACACGGGGCGGCCGGCGCACGGGTTGACGGGCAGCAGCCGAGGTCGGGGATGAAGCCGGATGCCGACCCTCGCAATGCCGATCGCTCCTGTAGTAGCCTTTGAGGAGGAGGTCCACGTCGCCGCGGGCACTGCTGGGATGCCGAACCGGATGGAGGGGCCACGCTGCTGCTACAGCCTCGAGGGAGGATGTCGGTCCGACGAGAGGTTGCTGGCTGGTCCCTGTGACAGCTGGCAGAGATGGCGCTGGTACACGGCCGTCCGGACAGCGTCTGTGGCGGCGTCTTCTCTGGTGGAAGGCTGACAGGGGCGGCTCTCCAGGGGCAGTGGTGGCAGATGGGGTCCTGTGGAGGAATTGGGTGCGAAGGGGGTGACAACAGGGGTGCACAGACAGCACTTCAGGGCAGTCTGATCTGTGACCGTGGGTGGGGTGGTGATGGCGCAAGGGTACAGAAGGAGTTCCGGCCCGAGATGACTACTGGAGGTGTGGTGGGATGTGAGGAGTCGACCTACCAAGTTGTGGATCGATCCGAGGACGAGAAGTGGTACCCCCTTTGGAGGCCCTCTGCTGACAGTCCCGCTCGGGTACTGTAGCGCAGGATTGCGCACTAAAAGTGTGCTTGAAGACAAAAGTTTACCCCGATGGAGTTTGAAGGCGAGACCAGAGGGGTTGGATTCGTGACTGGGAGGGGAACAAATGTTATGAAGGGACTGGTGGGGTTTGGTGGAAGGAGAGGCATGCAAATGGTGACCCAAGTCGTCTCGGATCACAGGTGAGACTGCCAGGGAGGCAGACAGAGCGATGAAAGTGTCTGTAAAGACAACTTTCTCTGTGGATGGAATTTTTGGCCAAGGCCGGTGGGGTTGGAAAGATGACTGGAAGAGGTACGAAAGTCGTGAAGAAACTCAGATGAGACGCTGCCAGGAAGCGGACGCACCGGACCGATCTCTGGACACCAAATCTGCTGTCAGCACAGGGACGCCCGGGGAAGAGGAAGACGATCCTGCGTGCACCGTCGCTCCACCGAACTCGTCGCCGTGGACGATGAATGAAGGCTGCTGGCGTTGGAATCCCTTGGGGGAGATCTCCTACCCCTGGGCGTCGCACCCAAGGACTGGAGATGAGGTGAGGGCGTCGCACCCTCAAGGAGGAGGAAGAGGAAGGGGTCGCCCCTTTTCACAATGTGGCACTCCACACGAACACACAAGCATCAAATTCTTCATTAATTATTTGAAAAGAAAATACAAGGTCTTTTATATGGGATGGGGAAAATGCTAGGTCTAAACCCTAGCCAAGGGGGAAAGGAGATGGGGGGGGCGGCCACAACCGGGGAAGGCATTCAAATCTCCTAGATTCTAGGAGTGAAAGGTGGGGGGGTGCGGCCAAAAGAGGGAGGGGGCAAGGGGGGAAGGGCGGCTGCTACTCCCTCCAAGAGGGGAGGGAATGGTCCGCCCCCAACCCTAACCCTAGCCAAGGCGCGCCTCCCAAGGTGGGCCCAGGGGGGGAAAGAAGTGGCCAGCCCTTCGTGGGCCAGAGAAGTGAACCAAGAAATGGCCCAATAACCCCCCCTAGCCTCTAGCAAGCCTACAAAACACAAATAAAGCCTAATTGGCCTAAAAAAGGTCCATGACTGAAAGAAAATTGTCCACACACGGACTAAACCAAGGCCCAACATGGCCCAAAGCATAAAATAAGTGATGATAGCTCCGCTAATCTGTCAACTGGTCGCCGAGCCAAAGGGATGCCGGCGAGATCCGTGTACTCCGTCGTAAAGTGTGACGCGTGTCCTCACCAATTCTCCCCGGGTGGGAAGAACTCGACCCCGTCGAGTAAGGGTCACGGTCGCTCAGGTAACGCTCCAGCAAGTCCGGATCAATCCGCTCCAGCTCTCCCCGCGTGATCCAGGTGTCGTCTGTCTCAGGGCGCCCTCTCCAACGCACTAGGAAGCGCTGGTAGGCCCCGCTCCTGGTGGTGGTCACCTGCTCATCCAGTATACAATCGATGTGCTCGCGTCTCTGTAATGGGGCTGGAGGAGGTGGACTCTCAGAAGGTGTATCGCTCATAACAGGAAGGGGAGGCCCAAGAAGCTCACTGGGAATCACTGCTGGATCCCGATAGGCCACCAGATCAGAGACGTTGAACGTCGAACTGATCCCATAATCATCTGGCAGCTCAATCTCATACGCGTTAGACCCAATCCGCCTCAGAACTCGGAAGGGTCCGGCACCGCGGTCCTGGAGTTTCTTTACGGCCCCCGAAGGGAACCGTTCAGGTCTGACCCTGATCATGACATACTCTCCCTCGCGGAACTCACGCGTGCGTCGATGCACATCAGCTAACTCCTTATATCGTGCGTTGCTGGCCTCAATGTGACGACGTACATGCTCATGCAACTGCCTAACATGCTCAGCAAAGGACTCAGCTGACTCTGAGACACGGGCCTGGACAGAGGATGGGACCAAGTCTATCGGTTTTCTAGGCCTACAACCAGTGACTATCTCAAAAGGACTCAAGCCAGTAGACCTATTGACCGAATCATTGTAAGCAAACTCCGCTAGAGGGAGAACTAAATCCCAATCCCGGTCACGCTCACGCACTAGACACCTCAAAAGATTCCCCAAACTCCTATTCACAACCTCTGTTTGACCATCGGTCTGGGGGTGGTAAGCAGTAGAAAACTTCAGCTGTGTGCCCATCATGTGCCATAGGGTTTTCCAGAAATAGCTAGTAAAGCGAACATCCCTATCTGACACAATAGTACGCGGCAACCCAAACCTAGAGACACAATGGGTGAAGAATAGACGGGCAACCCTAGAGGCATCTGATGTTTTAGAACATGGGATAAACAAGGCCATCTTAGAGAATCTGTCCACCACCACGAAAATGGAGTCGTGTCGGCGGAGGGTACGGGGCAAGCCTAAGACAAAGTCCATGCTAATGTCCTGCCATGGACTATCTGGTACCGGGAGGGGAGTGTAAAGGCCGGTATTCTGTTTCCTCTGTTTGGCCAAGGCACAAATGCGGCACTGGGCCACAATCCTAGCAACATCCCGCTTCAGGCTAGGCCAAAAGAATCGGTACTCAACGGCCTCAATGGTCTTATTCCGGCCAAAGTGGCCGGCTAGACCCCCAGCATGCAACTCCCAAGTAAGAAAATCACGGACCGAGGTCCGTGGGACACAAAGCCTGCTCCCATAGAAAAGGTAGCCATCCTGCAACGTATAGTCGGGGTACTCATGGGACGGACCTGACTGGAGGGTGGTGAAAATCGGACCGAAATCCGGGCAATCGGCATACAGCTCCCTCATCCTATCCATCCCAACCACCTCCACACTCATGGTGGTCAATAGGTGAGTACGGCGGCTCAAGGCATCAGCAACCCGGTTCTCCACACCGGCCTTGTGCTTCAGCACAAATGTGTACTCCTGGAGGAACTCGACCCATCGGCTATGGCGAGAGTTGAGCTTCTTTTGGGCATGGAGATATCGGAGTGCCTCATGATCAGAATACAACACAAACTCCTGATGTAACAAATAGTGTCTCCAATGCCTCAAAGCTTGCACCACTGCGTAGAATTCCTTATCGTATGTAGAGTAACGCAGTTTCGCATCGCTCAGCTTCTCTCTAAAGAATGCAACGGGATGGGCCTCCTGACTAAGAACTCCTCCTATGCCTACCCCTGAGGCATCACAAGAGACCTCAAACACCTTCGTGAAGTCTGGAAGACGAAGGACGGGTGCCTGGGTCATGCGCTCTTTGAGGAGCGCGAAAGCGGCTGAAGCAGCCCTGGTCCACTCAAAGGCCCCTTTCCTAATGCAGTCCGTGATAGGGGCGGTGATGGAGCTAAAGCCTCGGATAAAACGGCGATAGAAGGTCGCCAGTCCGTGAAAGCTACGGACATCATGTAGGGTTCGAGGCTCGGGCCACTCAACAATGGCCCTGACCTTCTCAGGGTCGGCAGATACTCCCTCACTAGAAACAATGAACCCTAGGAAGGTGACCTGAGAGGTCATGAACGCGCATTTCATAGGGTTGGCAAACAAGCTCTCTCTCCTCAGAATCAAACAGACCTGCCGAAGGTGGTCTAAGTGGATCTCCCGGGTACGGCTGTAGATGAGGATATCATCGAAGTAAACTACCACGAAGATTCCTATCAAGGGTCGCAAGACCTGAGTCATCAGCCTCATGAAGGTGCTGGGAGCATTGGTCAGCCCAAAGGGCATGACCAGCCACTCATAAAGACCATCCTTGGTCTTGAAGGCCGTCTTCCATTCATCTCCAGGTCTGATCCTTACCTGGTGATAGCCACTCTTTAGATCAATCTTGGAGAACACAGTGGCTCCCGCCATCATATCCATCATATCATCCAGACGGGGAATGGGAAACCTATATTTCACCGTGATCTTGTTGATAGCACGGCTGTCTATGCACATCCTCCAAGTACCGTCTTTCTTGGGGGCAAGTAGGGCGGGGACGGCACAAGGACTCATACTCTCTCGGAGAGATCCCCTAGACATCAACTCATTCACCTGGCGCTGGAGCTCAGCGTGGTCAGTGGGGCTCATCCTATAGTGTGGCAGGTTGGGCAATGAGGACCCCGGTATCAAATCTATAGCATGCTGGATGTCTCTCATGGGAGGAAGACCTTCGGGAAGGTCATCGGGGAAAACATCGGAGAACTCCTGAATAATAGCAGCCACATCGGGTGGGGACTCCTCTTCTGCCTCTCTAGGCCTCTCGCGGACTACCACAGCAAAGATGGGATCTCCTCTCGCAAAGTCGCGCTCCATCTCCCGGGAGCTGACTAACATTAACCTCCTGGCCGGAGGACCAGTGGTAGCAAGGGGTGGGGCTGGGTCCTGGGCTGGGGAAGGGGCACTGGGCCCCAGGACATCAGTGCTCGGAGTGCTAGGACCGGTGGGTCCCCGAACGGGAGGACGTGTGGGCTGGGAAGGGTGAAGGGTGATCCTCTGGCCACTGTGATCAAAAGTGCATGTGTTCAAACGACCATGGAGGGTGGCATCCCTATCAAACAACCAAGGTCTCCCTAGAATGATACTACCTACCTCCATAGGCAAGACGTCACACCAGATCTCATCCTGGTAGGCATGGAACTGTAAGGGCACTAGGCAACGCTGTCTGACCGGAATGGAGGTAGTGTCTACCCAAGACACACGGTAAGGGGAGGGGTGGTCCACGGGGGTCAATCCTAGGCGTTTCACTGTGCCCGTGGAGATGGCATTGATGCAACTCCCACTGTCTATAATCACCTTGCAGACTTTCCCTCCTAGTCTGCAGAAAGTATGAAAGATGGTGGTGCGACGCCAGTCATCACTCACCAAAGGCTGGGTCAAAATACACCTAACAACTCCCAGCTGAACATCATCCTGGTGCTGTGTACCCTGGGTGTCGACCTGCTCGCCTTCTAACAACTCATCGAAAAACTCCTCCGCGAGCTCAAGGTCGGCCTCATAGCTAACAGGTTCAACCTCAGGTACGGTCTCCCCTGCGGATGTCTCTCCTAGAGCCACGGTCTGCTGTCGGGTAGGGCACTGAACAGCGTAATGACCGGCTCCTCCACAACGATAGCAATCACCACGAGGCCTAGGGCCTTGCGGTGCTCCACCAGTCATCGGCCCTTTCCCCTTGTCATCACGACGAGCCGGGGGTGGTGGAAACTGGGACCTAGTAGGAATGGCAGGCGGCTGAGGGCGAGGAACCTCGGTGGCAGGGGCCTGGGGTCGAGGGAGGAAGTCCCTCGGGGCGGGAGGTCGAGGCCTAGGGGCAAGGTCCTGGCGAGGGGTCTCCCTAGCAATATCCTGAGGTCGGGTCAAGGGTCCCCTAGAAAACTGCCCCGTAGTGGCGCGAGGATCCACTCCTCGAGAATAGGTGGGTGTGGGGCGCTGGGCGGGAGCAAAATCTAACTCGAACTGCTCCATCTCGCGGGCCACTTGGTAGGCCTCCTCTAATGTCTGCACATGACGGCGGAGTAACTCCATATGAAGGTGCCGTTTCAAACCCCGACGGAATCGAGCTACCGTCATGATAGTCTCTTCCCTGACCCCACATCTCAGCAGGCACTCATCAAATTCGGCAATGTACTCCATGACAGGCCGATTCCCCTGGGTAAGACTCTGCCACCGATCAATGAGCCGGTGGCGGTGGGATCGGGGGACATACTTCTGCTCTAGTTTCGCCCTCATCTCCTCCCAGGTCTCAATCGTGGGTTCATGCCGTTGCCCAATCAAACTCTCAACTGTAGCCCAGTAGGTCTGGGCCCTGCCAACCAGCTTCATCTTGGCAAACCTGACTTTCCTATGCTCGGCCATGTCTACCCACTCGAAATAGCGGTCCATGCTAGTGGCCCAGTCACTAAACAGGTCAGGGTCCAAGAACCCATCAAAAGAGGGAGGGGGCAAGGGGGGAAGGGCGGCTGCTACTCCCTCCAAGAGGGGAGGGAATGGTCCGCCCCCAACCCTAACCCTAGCCAAGGCGCGCCTCCCAAGGTGGGCCCAGGGGGGGAAAGAAGTGGCCAGCCCTTCGTGGGCCAGAGAAGTGAACCAAGAAATGGCCCAATAACCCCCCCTAGCCTCTAGCAAGCCTACAAAACACAAATAAAGCCTAATTGGCCTAAAAAAGGTCCATGACTGAAAGAAAATTGTCCACACACGGACTAAACCAAGGCCCAACAAGGCCCAAAGCATAAAATAAGTGATGATAGCTCCGCTAATCTGTCAACTGGTCGCCGAGCCAAAGGGATGCCGGCGAGATCCGTGTACTCCGTCGTAAAGTGTGACGCGTGTCCTCACCAGGATCATCCATTTTCTTCTTTTATCTGGCCACAGGGCCTCTAGAGCTTTATATGACACCAGCGGGGCCACATGCCTGGCAAACTATCTGGCATGCACATCTTCGCAATCCAGAACAGAAGTGGGAATCGTGGCCTGTTCTCCTATCTGCTCAGTAGGTCCCTTCACAAAATGCGTATAAAGAGACCATGTAAGAGGCCGTCTGTTTGGTTTAAATGTGGACGTCATGGTGGTCCACAGCTCTTCCTCAGTCTCAACTGGCTCTTTCTTGTCTTGCCCTTTGTAACCAAGGCCGCCTCGGGGGATAAGCTTCTGCTTCATAACGGCCCTGGTTTAGAAGCCTTGTAAATTGACTCCAAAGCCCTTGCCGTCCCCTGTACCCCATTTTCATCATAATGTTCCATCTTGGGGTAGTTAACAAGCTTTTCTTCTTCTTTGGAGTCGATGCTGATGTGCATGCTGCAGCTTGTGGCTTTTAGACATCATGCCGCTGGTCGGCAAGGTCCAGAACTGACAGTAACGGAATGTTCGACAGCCAAATGGAAGGTACTGAAGTAGCTGACAAAATATCTGTCGTGGGTAGGATGGGTATACTAGTCACCTTAACGATGTGCCCCTTATGTGGGAATTTGATACACTGGTGGTTGGTAGAAGGGACAGCATCGAGTGCCAAAATGTAAGGACGCCCTAAATTGGCATTGAAAGTGGGGTCCATATCAAGAACGTGAAAGTTCACGGTGACGAATGAGGGGCCCAGCCTTACTTTTAAAGTGACCATGCCCATTGGTGGCTTCTTTGTGTTGCCATATGCCGTCACTGTGATGGATGACGGATGAACTTCAGATTCAGGAATGACGCATTTCTTCAAGGTGTTGGGCGGCAAAACATTAATTGATGCACCAGTGTCCACCAAACACTGGCTCACGGCCACTTTATGTATATCAACAGTGATGCACAAGGCATATGATCTTGCCGGTTTTGGTGCTAGCTCATGTTCATGAAAAACAATTGCGGGCTGATCTCCCACTGGTGTCAGAACCGTCGTGATCTGCTCGGCCAGGATATCTTCATTGACCATCACCCTTTGGAGATATTGCTGTAAAGCCAGCTGGTGAGTGGTCGATCTCTTGATCAGCTCTAATATGAAGATCATGGCCGGTGTCCTGTCCAAATGCTTTAATAAATCATATTCCGTCCCCGGGACGTGCTCTGTCTCTTGTGCCTGCTCTTCTTGCCCATGTACGGGCTCTTGCTGTCTCTGCTGAGGGAAGACCCGATGGAACATCCGCCTACTACGGAGCACCATAGTCTGTGACGGCTGCGCCTGCATCGGGCTGGAGATAGTTGGAGGGTTGGTGGAAGAAGACGAGGTATCAGAATTAGGGGTTTGAACAGGGGGATCCGGTCGGGGAATCCTGATGAGGGGCCTTTCTGGCTGGGTGTACGTGGGAGCTGAAACAGTTACTGGAAAAGGGGTCGGATTAGAGGGGATGGGAACTGGTGTAGACGGGGGCATCTGGTGTGCCAAATGGGTGGTAGGGGCTGGAGATCAGATTAACAAAGGCCTTGGAGCAGGGGCATTTTGTGTGGAAGGTGATAGAGGTGAGGGATGGAGAAGAAGTGGCCTGGGAGGCATGGAGGTGGTGGAAACATGTGGGGCTTGTAGAGTGAGTGAAGAAGGGAGAGGACGAATGAGTAGAGGCCTTTGTGGTGGAGGAGTTGAATAAGAATGAGCTTGATTGGTTGTTCGGATTAGTGATCTGGAGTTTTATGGAACTAGAGGTTGGTTGGTTCTCAACAAACGGCGGAATTGATTGGAATCTTGGTGATTAATAGAGGAGACGGAGGCACTCTCTAGGTACCAATCCTGACCTCTCTCCACTTCATGAACAGTGGTGACATGGTTGACCTGTTGATTCTGGTGCTCCGGTAGTGGGTTCTGGACGAAGCCCATCTCCGGCTGTGCTGCTTGCGCCTGCTGCTGCGGAACCTGCTGTACCGGCTGTTGCTGACCTTGCGGAGCTGGTTGCTACTGACGTGGCGGCCTCCTTGCCTTCATGGCACTGACGGCTTTTCTCATCTCATCCCAATCGATCCTCCTTGGTCATTCAAGTTATGAATGTAATCTTTAAACTGGAAGCAATAATCTATGTTGTGCCCCGGCAGTTCGTGGTAGACACAATACCGAGAGGTGTCGGCATTCAGCGCCCAAGTCACCCTTTCTCTTGGTAGAACGAGCAAGTTGCCTGCCATGAGGGCGTTGAAAATGTCAGGGAGGCTTTCGGGCAAGGGAGGATACTGGGCTCTTTTCAGGTCTACCGGTCTTCTAGGTTGTTGCGGGTCATAATTGGCCGGTGGGGGCACATTATGGTTTTTCTGGGGAGTCAGAGGATTCAGGTTTTGCAGAGGAGGTTGAGGCCGGAAGGGCTACTAGTGCGATGCTGGGTTAGCAAAAGAGGGTTGCTGGAATTATGGTGGCGGCCTTTGGTTTGTGATGTTACGGGGTTGCATGGTATGGCCGACCGCTGTGACCTGCTCGTTTACAACGACACCCTCAGTAGTGGGGCCTCCGCTATTCACCAAATTGCCCTTCCTGGGCACTCTCGGCTTCTGGTCAAACATAGAGAGAATAGGCGAGTCTCTCATCTGCGTTTGAATATATCTTGCCCTCTCATATAATTCTTCCATTGTGTTTAGCTTGTTCATTGCCAGAATGTGACGGAACTGAGGAGCATTTGAGACTATCATCTTAACCTGTTCCGTCTCCGAGAGCGTGTCCCTCAACTTCTCAGCCATCGACCTCCTTCTATCAGCAAATTGAACAAAATCTTTTTCCAGCTTCATCTTCTCAGCAACCAGATCAGTAATAGACAAAGAAGGCCCCACACGGTCCCTGTACTTCTGCAAAAACCTTCTCTTGACAATATCAAAATTGTCGACCTCGGTTGGCTCCAAAGAATAGAACCATTCAAGAGCCGAGCCATCCAGAGATCTCCTGAACAAATAGGCCAATGTTTCCTTATTGATTTGCCAGAAGGAGGTTTCATATAAAAAGTCCTTCAAATGGATGAACGGGCTTCCCATTCCATTATACTGGCGGAAGGTCGGCATTTCTGACGGCAGCAAATGAAATACTGGCAAGGTTGGTATAGTAATTTCTGGAGCATCTTTTGGAATGGACATCTTCTTGATTTGTTCTTTCATACTAGCTATCTTTTTCAGCAAGATGTCCGTGTTGGACTCGACTGGGGCCGGATTAGAGGGGACTGATTTGGCAAGGGTTTTCTCAGAAACGACAGAGCTGGTGGATTTTAGGGTTTAGCAAAAGAATAAGCTACCGGAACGGGGGCAGGGGTTGTTGGACGGGAAGAAATGACAGCCTGGTTAGCTTGATGGACCGCCTGGTCCCAGGAGAATTGGTTCGGAGGCCACCCGCGGCCTGTAGGGGGTTAGAGGAAGAGGAAGGGACATACTTTCCCTTCAAAGCAACCTGGATCTTTTGGCGTTGTGCCTCATCCAGTTGAGAAAGTGCATTAATCAAATCATCGACATTAAGGGAGGATGCGGCTCCTCCAGAAGTAGATTGGGGTTGGACTTGGGACGAACATGGGTCTCCCACCTGGTTGGTGTCGACCACATAGACTTGAGAGTTCTGAGGTTGGGGAGTGAAATAGTGGGTGTGATCATGGTCTGCATGGTACTAGACCTGCTGATGGGGAGAGGGTTGATAATAAACAGGGACATAGCTCCCCTCAGCCTGGTACTGTTGCTGGGAGAGGTCCACGGTCTACTCATACTTACTGGCCTCCCCATCTTGGAACTGCTCCAAGCTGGCCATCTCTAGGGTTCTACCTGACCTGAGCATCATGTCTAAAATGACTGTGTGAAAGAGGTTTTAATTTAAAGAATTTGTCAAAGACCACAATCAAATAAGACCAAACATTATGAACACCCAAAATCGACACAACCAAATGTTTAGATCTAAATCATGCAACAAAGAAGTTGTGATGCATTAATCGCCCAAATTTTAAAGGTTTTGTCCAATTAAAGATATTTTAAATTGTGTATGGACATTGGGGTTTCACACTGTGAAGAGCTATATTCCAATTTGAGTTTCCCGCCGGGAACCTAAATTCCACTCTCTCAATCGCAAACAGGTCAACTAATCGTCGGGGTGCTCCAAGGTACAACCTGCCTAGCTTCCGTGAGGGAATCCACGGGTGCGAGGGCTTACGGAGGTCTTAGACAAACAGGTGCCAGTCCAAAGAGACGGAATGCTCAATGGAGGGCCCACATAAGTCCAAGAAGGGTATGGATCCTAAAAAGGTGGAGGGAGGAGGTCCCTCGGCCGTATGCAACGATGCAACAGTATAGCACAATGGGTCACAATCAGCAGTGCTAATATGGCGATAATCAAGCAACAGTAAGTCAATGGTAGTAAATATGATGGCAGTAACAGTAAGACAATGGTAATGGCAGTAGCAGGGGCCTCAATAGCTCCAATCAACAAACATCATTGCGATAAGATGATAACAGTAAACAGTGATGAAGCACCAACAGATGTCAGACGTAACAACAAAAGGGGAGCAGGAATAGCAGACAAGATCTCAACAGCCAATCACGGGTATCAAAAGCGACCAAACAGTGAACTGGAGGTGTCACAGTGAGTGACGGATGAACAGAAAAATGGCGTCCAAGGGGAGGAACGCCAAATGAAATAGCGCCTGCCAGGACAGGCGCTGATTCAATAGCTAACCAAAAAAAATCAGAATATCAAAAGAATTGGCGCCCTCCTAAGAAGACGCAAATCACGCAAATTCTTAATACCGATGGATGATAAATGAAATAGCGCCTAATTAAAGAGACGCTGAAAGGAATGAGCGTCCGCAATGAGGGACGTCAATTCACCAGATAATCAACCAAGTGAAAATTTTCACAGATCAGATAACCAAGATGAGATGCACGTGGTGCACAAAAGGAATTATAAAAACTGTCACATGGGGCAAATGAGGTGCGGCACACGTGGGCCAATGGGAGGGTAATCAAAATAAGGAACACAAAGATGTGATCACCAATCTGTGAGTGCCGTCACTAGAAGATGATTGGGTGAATAAAAAGTGTGTTAAGTGTAACACTAAAGATGTGACTAAGGTGAGCACGTGGTGCTCTATAGGATCTTGATCGCTAGAGGAGGGAGACTCCTTGAAATAAAAATGACAAAGAAAAAAAAGGGATCACGGGTGTACCTGTGAATTGGAGATGGTGGGTTCTTTGCTTCCTCCTTGGTTGGCCGACCAACTAGAAGGGTTCCTTTGCTTTGATTACCGTGAAAACAAATAAACCAAAAGAGCAAAGTACCGGATTAGCCAATAGGTAGTGTAGCAGTCTGTCCACATAAAGATACAAAGCATGCAGTTGGGAGACCGAACACACCTGGGAGGTGTTTTTAAATCCCTTAAGTGTTAAAGGATGGAGAATGCATGCAATGAAAGGTGAAGCCTAGGTGATCTGGTGTGGCCAGATGTAATGTGCTATGATGATTATAGATGACGAAATCTGTGACCATGCAAAGACTAAAAAAATCAAAATGACTGACAGAGGAGAGGAATGAGGGTGATCTCCCTCCATCGGACTGTGCTGTAGAGAGAGGGAAAGAAATCCTCTGGCAAGGTGAAGTGGAGGAAATCACAACCAACGTAAGTTATTAGGCATCCTTCTACCGTCTCTCTGATTGCTCCTCTGGTATCTCTTCTTCGAGCCCTCCTTTCTCTCTTTTTCTAGTCTCTCCCCCTTTTTTTTCTCTACGTGAGCGCTCAAAAGATAGGGCACTTATAGGGAACGAAAATGACGCCAAGGCAACGTTTCCATCTGAAACAAAGGAAGGGAATGGGAAATGGCAAGAGTTTCCTCTTAGAGAGAAATAGAAAGATGCAAGGAATGGCAGAGAATGACAATCGATCAAAGAAGGCAGCAGCCAATCCGGGGAAGGAAATCCTTGGTCGAACGAAATGGAATGAGAAATGGTGCCCTTAGAAGTGGGCGCTAATTGGAATAGCGTCCACAAGGGCGCACGCAAATTCTTGGGGCAAATTTAGTAATTTCAAAGTTTCCAAAACAAACGGCGTCCACCATAGTAGGAGTTTAATTAAATAGCATCCCTCATGGAGATCGCTAATCTGTAATCAAAATAAAGCAATTTTCTTGATTAAAAACAATTAGCGCCTGTCTCGGAAGCTGCTATTTATTAAAGATTGTCCATAAATAGATAAATGTCCCAAGAATGAGCGTTCGTCAGTGAATGCGCCAATAATAAATAGCGTTCGCCACGAAGGGCGCCATTCTAGCAAATCATCTAGAAAATAGAAATATTCATTCTATTCAACCCTAAGATGGAATCCACTTGGGGCACATCGCATGGTAACATGAGATTTACTAATGCTAATGCCAAATTTAGCGTGTCTACAGCCGGGTCACGCGCTGCAGGAACAGAAGAAATAGCTTGTGGATAGCAAGCAACAATCACCCCCGGGCCGGCCGCCTCGCCTTCCACAAGGCGAACCAGCACGTCGCCTTCCCAGGGAACGTTCCTCCAGGAGCCACTGTCGTAGCAGTACCATCCCCGGCCCACTCGGCCCACCAGCCAGGACTTGGACCCCACGGTTGTCGGCACGCGGTACCACCGGAGCTGTCCATGTTGCTGCCCGTCAACCCAAGATCGGTCCTCCCGGGCCCAACTTGTAACCCTTTACCTCCCTGCGTGGAGTGGGCAATAATATCACTGCTGTAAGTATTGTAATTACATTTACCGGGAGTTACCGTACTTGGCCAGAGTCGTCTTCCCCACGCCCAGAGCGTGGAGGTATCGTTTCCGCTCCTCTCTTTGGCATTTGCTTATTTCGTATACTTCATATGCCGCTGCAAGTGATAGGTTAACGAGCTCGTTTCAATTCAATCACCGCTGCGAGAGTGAGTGAGTGGAACCCGTCCCGTGACTCTATCAGAGCACGGAAGAGCTGAGTACCCTTGACTCATTGCCGATTCCTCAACCGTGCAGATCCACGCGTTTCCCTCCCATTGGGATGTCTGCGAGCTAGAGTCCCAGGTCGCGTGTCCGTCCCACATCAAATTGGTATCAGAGGGGAAGGTTGAGTCTATGGTAGTCTTTGATTTAAAAATAAATATAAAAAAAATAGTCTTTTAAGTCGGTCCAAGGTTGCATTTGCATACCTTTATTCGGTGCCTGAACGTTAGGTTACGCCTATCGGGAAGGTCACACACTTGTGTGAGAGGATCTTCGGATCCCAGAACTCCACCTAGTACCGGATATAGGTTGAGTCTAGGTTTACAGTCGAGTCCGCATTTTGCCCTTTTCACCACTTCGAGTCGGGTCTAGGTGTTTTAGTTTGCATATGCTTTTGCATATAACAACAAAAATAGAAAAATGCCATTGCATGCCGATTCCTAGGGGATCCAACCGCATCTTATGTACAACTATGGCCAACCTATGCACCCCGAGTAGGCCCGTCCAAGGCAATAGGTCCGTGATTGAGTACATTCGAGACTATGATAAGTACCGGTTGGGATATGGATTTGGAGAGGAGAGCACCACGACCGCATTTTAGTTCTGGAGAGGTTTGCAGCTTCACTTTCAGATTGAATGTCTTTGCCACGACACGTTCACTCTGGCACAGTCTTATCCGGTCGCTCTAGAGGTTAAGCCTTTCGAGGTAAGGTTTGATGCCGCCCTTCTGGTGCGGACACACGCCGCAATACGCATTGGTGGGCGAGGATACGCCAGGGCCCACTTAGCTCACGGAGGACAGGGATGCCAAGTCAAGCAACTTATCTTCATTTTATGCCTTTAAGCCTTGTTGGGCCCTATTTAGAACATATGGACAATTATTGGGTTGTACTATTGTAATAAGGCTAATGGGCCTATAGTCTTGTAATGGGCTAGAATAGTGGTCTAGAGTTATTAGGCTTCTAAATGGGCCAAGCCCACGGGCTAGTGTGAAAGGGGCTTGGTGGCTTGTAGGATTCTAGAACGGGGAGCCCCCTTTCTTGGTCCATGGTAGGCAACCTACCAATCTTGGACTTCCTTCCTTTGAAAATTCAAAGGAAGGAAGCTTCCTTGGCCCCCACTTGGTTCCCCTCCCTCTGCCACTAGGCAAGTGCACCCCCCCTCACCCCTCCCCTCTCTCCCACTACATTCCCAGCCCCTCCCCTTGTCATTCTTTATTTAAGGGTGTGTATAGTGTCATTTGTAGATTTAATGAAGAGTTATTGAATGAATTTTGAGAAAAATTGCCCAAGAGGCCATTTGCCCCCCCTTCCTCTCTCCTATCTCCCATTGCAGTTGTGAGAGCTCAGATCTCCAAGGTGTGATACCTCCCAATCCATCCCCCTTTGAGTGTGAAACACATCTCCATCTCCACCGCCGCCGCCGCCATTGCACCGCCGTCGTGCCGCCACCGCCACTTCTTCGGTGTTTTGTCCACTCTGGGTAGAAGCTGAGTCTGTGATTTTTAGCTCTCAATCAGGAGCTCATATCGTGTTGAATTTGGAGGGTGAGTTCCCCACGTCCACCCTAGCCTCCACAAAAAATTTCAGGTCATTTATCCTTCGTTTACCATTTTTCCCAACCTATTCTTTCCACCCCTACTAATATGTCCCTGTGCAGATCCACCAACCAACAAGCCACCACTTCATCTTTTTCACCCACTTTTCCTTTTTTGAATGAGTTAAAATTTTAACTTGGTGTTCTGTCCACCGAAACACCCTTCCACAAATTTTCTTAGTATTTTTGGAGTTCGTTTACTTTTTTTAAAAATCACTATCTTTTTTCAAATCTGTTCTGTCCTGTGCAGTCCAGATCTGATCACCTCCACCACAAAAATCATTTCCCCACCCAAATAACCACCAAATATTACAAAACAATTATCCACATCTTCTTTATTTCCCCCTCTCTAGCTTTCATACAGGGTCCAACTCCCAGATCTGAAGTTTTAGTCGCGGTCAACGCTTGTCCTGCCTGTTGTAAAATCTCCCCTGAAAAATACGGCCCCCTCAAAATTATTGTGATACAAGAGGGTTATATATCTCTGAGTCAGCTTCGTAACGGCACTGGTTTCGTGTCGATCTGACATTCGTGCTGATCGCAGCAATTTTTCTCGCCGAGTCATGCAGTGCTGACATCAGCAGAATCAGTTCGGGACAGCAAGCTGCCGCCCGAGTAGCCATGTACCGGAAGCATCGGAGCTCTCCCAGAAGCTGCCCTTCAACCCAAGATCAGTCCTCCCGGGCCCCACTTATAGCCCGTTACCTCCCTGCGTGGAGTGGGCAGTAGAATCTATTTCCGTAATTATTGAATTATTTTTACCGGGAGTTATTGTCTTGGCCGGGATCGCCTTCCCCACGCCCGGCAGCGTGGAGGTAAACTCGCCACTCTCTCTTATCGCATTTGCTGATTTTGAATTTATTTGTATATGCCGCTGTGAGTGATATGTTACTAGCTCATTCAAATTTAATCACCGCTACGAGAGAGAGAGCGAAGCCCGTCCCGTGACCCGATCCGGGCACGAAAGAGTTTCACTACCCGACTCATAGCCGGTTCCTCAACCGCACAAGATCCCATGTTTCCCTCACTAGGGATGTTCGCGAGCTAGAGTCCCAAGTCGCGTGTCCGTCTCGCATCAAATTGGCATCAGAGCGAGTCGAGTCTAAGGTAGTATCTGTTTAAATAATAATAATAATAATAATAATAAGAGTCATTTAAGTCGGTCCAAGGTTGCATTGCATCCCAATACCCGGTATATCAAAAGGTGTTGCCCGAACATTAGGTTACGCCTATCGGAAAGGTCGCACACTTGCGTGAGAGGATCTTCGGATCCCGTAACTCCGCCAAGTACCGGTTTTTGGTTAAGTCTAGGTTCCTTAGTGTGCATTAGTTTATGCATTCCAACTTGTGTCGTTGCATGCCCACCCGGCGAGGTACCCAATACCATCGCCCCGCACCTATGGCCAACCCACGGGATATCGTCGCAGGAGACCTTCACTCCTTGCATCAGGCGATCATGGCCCTCGTAGCCCGGATGGGCCAATCCGAGGCAACCTTTAGGAGCTTCTCAGACCGTATGGATGGCCAATTTAATGCCATGGAGGAACAGATGGAGTCATCTGACAGATCTGTCCAAGGTCTGGTCGGACGGTTGGATAGGATGTCACACGGAGACCCTCCTAGTGCGGTCCCGAGCCCTCCCACACCTGCTCCAGAAGTGGCCCAAAGCCAAGTCATGGCCCAGGTCCAGCCCGCCCCTATGGCCCAAGACCCGCCCGCACATGTCCCCCAACTGGCACATGCTCCTCAGCCTGCCCCTCGCCGGGCCCGCGAGCCACAGCTCCTTGACCCGGGTCTTAAGGACTATGGGTCCGATAACGCTTATAAGGGGAATGGTCAACGCTGTCATGGCTTGCAGTAGAGAGATGAGGAGGACGATAGGGTCCTTCGGACCGTGTGAGCGGACCCTCCCATTTTTGACTGGTCTTTGGATCCGAAAGTCTATTTAGATTGGGAGTCCGGCATGGACCGGTACTTCGATTTGTTCAACATGTCGGACCGTCGAAGGGTCTGATTCACCACCATGAAACTGATGGGATAGGCACAAACATATTGGAAGAATGTAGAGGGCATGTTATTTCATCGGCAAGAGCCCCAAGTTGAGACATGGAGGTGAAATGAAGGTCAAGCTTCGGCAAAAGTACCTTCCTGCCACATACCGTCGGTGACTCATCGATAGGTGCCAGAGTCTCAGCCAGGGAGATCGGTCCGTCTCTGAATACATCGCTGAATTTGATGAGTACTTTTTGCGATGTGGTGTCACAGAGGAGAGCACCATGCCCATTTCCCGCTTTCGTCGTGGTCTGCGGCCGCACTTCTAGTATGAGCTTTTCCACCGTAGCGTAAAGACGTTGGAAGAGGCCTATCAGGTTGCCCTAGAGTTGGAGCAGTTTGAGGGAGAGTTCGAGTCTATCCAACGGTCGGGCCCCACCCCTCCTCGTAGTACAGAGCCCCGTAGCTCCTTAGGCCCATACCCGAGGGCTCCCATGGCTCGACCCCAGGAGCCCGCCAATTAGGAGCAATTCGTTCCAAGGCCTCGTCCTCCCCCACCAAGGGATCTACCTCCACCCCAACCACCGGCACACATAGCCCATCCCCCGGCACCTATTGCCCATCCTCCGGCACCCACACCTCCTCCCTTGTTGGCTACACCCCCAGTCCATCGGGAAGATAAGGGTAAGGGACCACTTATCGGAGAGACTAGTGGGTCACGACAATAGTGTTATCGCTGCTAGCGGTTCGGTCACTTTGCACGCCAGTGCCCCACACGTACATCTCTAGTCATTGGGGACCAAAGGGTTGGAGAAGCCTCACCATCAGGACTAGTGCCAGTCAGCTATGAGGCCGAGCAGGAATTGGCTGACGAATTCTTTGGAGATGACCCGGAGGAACCTATTGACACCCAGGGTGCAGTCCCTAGTTGATGTTCACGTAGGGGTGATGTCATGCATTAGGTATGAGTCTAGGGTCATGTGTGTGAGTCTTTGTTTTTGTCAGGATTGTCGAGTGTATAGTGAGTCTGCATGCATCAAGTCGAGTTAGTCTACGGTTAGCTCGCGATGTCAGTCCCTTCGAGTGCGAGGCAAGTCGGGGTCCAATGCGTACGTTGTAGGCTTGCTGAATTTTGGGTTCAGCTCTATCTATGTGTCGGATCTAGTCACATATAGGGATTCAGCGGTGATTCCTAGTGAGTCATTGAGCCGTCTCCTTCCTTTGAGAGTGACCCCACCCCGGATTATCCACCTCTAGCCTCATTCTCACAGCAGCATGCACATATCGAATATATACGGGATCAACAGGTGAAGATTACTTGGAGTGGAGCGTACTCCGCGCTACCAGATCAGAGACAGATCCGTCGGAGCCACACGAGCAGTCACACCCCTTACTTGACGGGGTCGAGTTCCTCCCACCGGGGGAGAATTGGTGCAAACACACGCCGCAATATGCATTGGTGGCCGAGGATACTCCAGGGCCTGCTTAGCTCACGGATGACATGGACACCAAGTCAAGCAACTTATCTTCATTTTATGCCTTTAAGCTTTGTTGGGCCCTATTTAGAACATATGGACAATTATTGGGTTGTACTATGGTAATAAGGCGAATGGGCCTATGGTCTTGTAATGGCTAGAATAGTGGTCTAGAGTTATTGGGCTTTTAAATGGGCCAAGCCCATGGGCTAGTGTGAAAGGTGCTTGGGGACTTGTAGGCTTCTAGAAGGGGGAGCCCCCTTTCTTGGTCCAAGGTAGGCAACCTACCAAACTTGGACTTCCTTCCTTTGAAAATTCAAAGGAAGGAAGCTTCCTTGGCCCCCCCTTGGTCCCCCTCCCTCTCCCACATGGTAAGTGTGCCCCCCCCCCTCACCCCTCCCCTCTCTCCCACGAGATTCCCAGCCCCTCCCCTTGTCATTCTCTATTTAAGGGTGTGTATAGTGTCATTTGTATATTTTATGAAGAATTATTGAATGAATTTTGAGAAAAATTGCACAAGAGGCCATTTGCCCCCCCTTCCTCTCTCCTATCTCGCCTTGCAGCTGTGAGTGCTCAGATCTCTGAGGTGTGATACCTCCCAATCCATCCCCATTTGAGTGTGAAACTCATCTCCACCACCGTCGCCGCCATCGCACCGCTGTCGCGCCGCCACCGCCACTTCTTCGGTGTTCTGTCCACTCTGGACAGAAGCTGAGTCTGCAATTTTAGCTCTCAATCAGGAGCTCAGATCGTGTCAAAATTTGGAGGGTGAGTTCCCCACGTCCACCCCAGAATCCACAAAAAATTTCAGGTCATTTATCCTTCCTTTACAATTTTTCCCAACCTATTCTTTCCACCCCTAGTAATCTGTCCCTGTGCAGATCCACCATCCAGCAAGCCACCACTTCATCTTTTTCACCCACTTTTCCTTTTCTAAATGTGTTGAAATTTTAACTGGGTGTTCTGTCCACTGAAACCCCCTTCCACAAATGTTCTTAGGATTTTTGGAGTTCGTTTACCATTTTTAAAAATCAATGTCTTTTCCTAAATCTGTTTTGTACTGTGTAGTCTAGATCCAACCACCTCCACCACAAAAATCATTTCCCCACCAAAGTCACCACCAAATATTACAAAAAAATTATCCACGTCTTCCTTACATCCCCCTCTCTAGCTTTCACAAAGGGCCCAACTCCCAGATCTGAAGTTTTAGATAGTCACGGTCAACGCCCCCCCCCCCTCTCAGGCCGATCCAAATCTGTCCTGCTTGATCTGAACCTAAGAGCCCGCCTGTTCTAAAATCTCCCCTGAAAACTACGGCCGCCTCAAAATTACTGTGATACCAAAGGGTTGTAGATCTCTGAGTCAGCTTCGCAACAGCGCAGGTTTCACGTCGATCCGACGTCCGTACTGATCGCAGTAATTTTTCTCACCGAGTCCTACAGTGTTGACAGTAGCAGAATCAGTTCGGGACAGCAAGCAGCCGCCCGAGTAGCCGTGTACCGGAAGGGTCGGAGCTACCCCAGAAGCTGCCCGTCAACCCAAGATCGGTCCTCCCGGGCCCCACTTGTAGCCTGTTACCTCCCTACATTGAGTGGGCAGTAGAATCTATTTCTGTAATTATTGAATTGTTTGTACCGAGATTTATTGTCTTTGCCGGCATCACCTTCCCCACGCCCGGTAGCGTGGAGGTAAACTCGCCACTCTCTCTTATCGCATTTGCTGATGTCGTATTTATTTGTATATGCCGCTGTGATTGATAGGTTACTAGCTCGTTCAAATTTAATCACCACTGCGAGAGAGAGAGAGCGAAACCCGTCCCGTGACCCGATCCAGGCACGAAAGAGTTTGACTACCCGACTCATAGCCAGTTCCTCAACCGCACAAGATCCCGCGTTTCCCTCGCTAGGAACGTTCGCGAGCTAGAGTCCAAGGTCGCGTGTCCGTCCCGCGTCACCTTCGGCAAGCATCTACCTCTCCATCGAATCCCGAACCGATCGGACAGCCTACCCCACGGCCTCCCCCACCCCAGTCGGGGGACCCCTCCCCCAGAGCTCCATTGCCATCTACGTCCGATCTTTAGTCGGAGTCACCTCATTTGGATCCATCTCAGTCCGAGCCACCCGTGTTTCTATCGGGAAAGCTTTTCATCGCCGAGCCACTACTTAGTTGCCTCAAGAAAGGCTCGGTCCCACCTTCCTATCCATCCATGGACCCCACCCTACCTTTAGTGTCGGTCAACTCATTCCATACCACGTTCCGGTCTAGTCACCACATAGATACCTTGGAAGACCTTCTTAAGGGATTAGACTGCCAACGGAAGGTGACGCATATGTTGGCCCCAGGCTTCGACCAGTCCACGAGTCGTAGCTTCACGCATCCTGCGTTAGGGTCCATTATCTCCGTGCACACCGTGGGTCATGTTACCACGGAGGTTCTTTTGTTCCTCCCCCTGTCGGCCGAGCCTAACTACATTCCCTTTATCCCAAGGGAGGAACCATATCTTCTATACACTGTCCCATCTACCACGATGGATGAAGGTGACCATTTACACCTTCATGAATTTCAAACATGGGACTATGTGGTTGAGCAACCTGCCACGAGGGGTCACACATTCATTGACCCATTCGACCCCTTCTGATGGGAATCGACGCCGAGCATTAGCTTTTATTTTTACATTTGAGTCCTTTTATTTACTTTTATATCCTTGGGAAAGTATATGTACAATTGTAAGGCTTTGTAAGCCAATGTGTCATCCCCTAGGATTGTGTGGGTTTTTGTGCAAATGTGTAGTAGGACCAGTTAGGGGGCCCCCTCCCCTTCCCCATTGGTCCACCTCATCCATGTGGGGCTGGTCAACCATCTTAGGTGGCCATCTAGAAGGTTTGAATGCTAATTGACCACATGGGAGACAAAGGGGTTAAAATTTCAAAGGTTGGCCACCTACCTTACCTACCTAGTCAAAGGAGTGCTCCATTCATATGTAATTTATTTTTTTTGAGTTTTGACCACATGGGGGAAGAAAATGACTTATTTCCCACGAAATTCCCAGCCCCCCACCCCTTGCCATTTTCTATATAAGCCTATGTATAGTGTCATTAGAGATTAATGAAGAAATGAAGAGAAAATTATTAGAAAATCAAGAGTGTTCTTGTGCCCCTCCTCTCTCCCTCTGGTTTCTCTCCTCCAACCTCCAGTTCTAGAGTGATTTCATCTTCTATCATCCCCTCTTCACCTCCGGTGATCATCTGTGCCGCCGCCGTTCGTGCCGCCTTCGAGCCGCCACGGGAATCATCTTCGATTTTCTGTCCTGCTGGATAGAGGTGTCTTCACGAACATCTTGCTATCAACCACGGCCTCTTCGTGGATTGAAATTTTTATGGTGTGTTCCTACCTTCTAGCCCCTCCCCCACAAACAATTCCAGGTCCAAAATCCATCGTTTGTTATTTTTACATTTTCGGTCTTTAATCATTCCTAGATCTGTCCTGTTTCTGTCTATAGTGATAGAACCTCTGAGTTCTCCCCCTCCGACCATCTTTATGATTTATCCAAACCCTCCCAATTTTACTGGGAGTTCTGTCCATCACCCCCTACCTCCAAAAATTTTCTTAATTTTTTATCAGCCTTCTAGATATTTTTAGAAATTCGTGTTCTTCCTCTGATACAGTATTTTTAGTCAGATCCCAGATCCGACTACCCTCCACTTAAAAAATCAGAACTAATCACCACCACCTCCAAATCCAAATCCAAAAATGGTCATGGTTTCATTGGTCAATTTCCTACAACCTTGATGAAGAACACATCTTCAAATTTAGACATCTACTTCACGGTCAAAGGTAATCAACAGGAAAGTTGTCTGCAGATCTGAGTCTTCGGTTACTGTACAACAGCAGCGTATAAAAATCGCCAACATAAAGTACAAATCTGGTGAATTTTTATGAAGGCCACTAGATTGTAGTACTTCGAAACATCTTTCCAACGGCTCTGATCTCGTCGCATTCCAACACCGGTGCTGATCGCAGCGTCCGTTCTCGCCGAAGCGCGCGCTGAAATATAGAACCGGCAGATTTTCGATCGGTTTTTCCGACCGGTGCCGAACGGAGCCACCCGGCCTCCGACCGGTGAACCAGCGTGTCGCCAGCCCGGGGAGCACTTTCCCAAGTGTTTCCACTACAGCGGTACCACCGGGTCCCACACGGCCCCTCCGGACAGCACGTGGGCCCCACGGTCGTGAACACGCGTGTAGCCGAATCAACACCCGAAGCTGCCCGTCAACCCGAATTCGGTCCTCCCGGGCCCATTTGTATAGCCCTTTACCTCCCTGCGTAGTGTGGGCATGTTCCCATTGCTGTAATTATTGTGTGTTAAGTTTCCCGGGAGTACGAGTTTTCGGCCGGGTCCGTCTTCCCCACGCCGAGCGCGTGGAGGTATCGCATTCGCTCCCTTACTTGGCATTTTGCTTAATTTCATATATGCTTGTTTATGCCGCTGCTAGAGAGCATGATAGGGTAATTAGCTCACTTTCTATTTATATCACCGCTGCTGCGAGAGAGAGCGTTACCGTCCCGTGACCCGATCCGGGCATGAAAGAGAGAGCCGACCACCCTAGCTCTTGCCGGTTTCTCAACCGCGCACGTCCGACGCTTCCCTCATTAAGGGACGATCGCGAGCTTGTCGTGTCCGTGTCTCA
Organism: Amorphophallus konjac; assembly: GCA_022559845.1. Taxonomy (NCBI): domain Eukaryota; kingdom Viridiplantae; phylum Streptophyta; class Magnoliopsida; order Alismatales; family Araceae; genus Amorphophallus; species Amorphophallus konjac. The sequence goes on along the minus strand of CM040120.1, from coordinate 160,320,874 downwards.
TCCCGCATCAACTTGGTATCAGAGCGAGTTTGAGTCTAGGGTGTCCAAATCAAAAAAAAAAGTGTCATTTACGTCTAGTCATTAGTCATTGTCTAAGTCACGTTTAGGGTCATCATTGTTTTAAAATAAAATAAAGTGTCTTTTGCATCGCATCCCAATAACCCGGTATATCAAAAGGTGTTGCCCGAACGTTAGGCTACGCCTATCGGGAAGGCCGCACACTTGCGCGAGTGGTCTTCGGATCGTTTATCTCCGCCACGTACCGAGTCTTGGTTTACGTCTAGGTTCCTTAGTGTGCATGCATTCCAAACTTGCATAGTCGGTCTAGTGTCTTGTCACCGTATGTATGCATGTCCATGTCCGCTACCCATGGCCGTTCCCCAAGACCATACGTCCGAGTGGTCAACCTTTGTGGCCAAAGTCAATGTCCTCTTGGACCGAGCCCTTGGTTTTACCCCTCTCACTATGAAAGTCGCTCTACCCAACGGGTCCACAACGGAACTCCATTTCGCCGATAGGGAGTCGGGTAATTGGGTTTCTCTTGACATCGTGGAGTCTCTCTCCAAGACAGGTGAGATTGTCCACGATGGTGATTTTGCTTTTGTTGAGTTCTATAAGAGGATCAGATCTGTTCTCTACACCGATGGTGCATGGTGCAGGATCGGCACACTTGCTGGTTCATGCATCATTTTAGGGCAAAAGTGGTTAGGAGAGAGAAGGGCCAATCTTGACTGGGACAAGAGGACTTGCACCTTATGCCCACCTTACCTACCCGGTAAGATCACCCTTAGGGACCCCGTATGTCCAGCCACCCAGCCCCAGCGGCCCACTCCACCTTCGGATTCGAGCTTGGAGCCACCTCATCCCGAGCCGCCCGTATTTCTAATGGGTACATTATACATAGCCGAGCCGCTTCTTAGTGGGCTCAAGGATGGCTTGGTCCCACTCCCTTACCCGTCTATGGACCCTACCCTACCTTTAGTGCCCGCCAACTCCTACCATACTACGTTCCGATCTCGTCACCATGTTGACACATTGGGTGACCTTATCCTTGGTTTAGGTTGGCAATGGCAGTTGACACATATGTTGGCCCGAGGTTTCGACCAACCCACGAGTCGTAGCTTCACCCATCCGGCCTTCGGGTCCATTACCTCCGAGTGCACCGTGGGTTGTGTCAGCACGGAGGTTCTTCTACTTCTCCCTCTACCGGATGAGCCCGACTTCATGACTTTGCTTCCGAGGGAGGAGTCATATTTCCTATACACGGTCCCATATACCATGACGGAGGAAGGTGACCACCCGCACCTTCAAGAATTTCACGATTGGGAACATGTCATGTTGGAACCCACCATAAGGGGTCATACCTTCTTTGATCCCTTTGACCCCTTCCCTAGTGGATCCCTAGACCCTTCATATTCCCTTCACTTCTTCGGGGAAGTCCACCTTCATACCCCTTTCCTACGGGTCGGGTCCTCCATACCCACCAAGCCCGTCCACGATACACCTACACCCGGCTCTTCCACACCCGGCTTTCCTAGCCCACTCAAGTCTCCTAAATCTAAAGGGCCGTCCATGCATGACTGGGTCATACTTGGATGTTTAGGTGTTTCCCATACCACCCATCTCTGGTTACATAACATGCATGCATGGCACACATTCGGGTGTCCTGGTCTGCCGTCACCTATGTACGGGTCGGACTAACAATAGGTATGTCTAGAGTCATGCATGAGTCAGTTTCTTATTTGTGTGGTTTTTTTGGTTTGTGTGTCGTTTGTTTGTCTGCATGCGTCTTGTGCTAGCTCGTTGTCGTTCTCTTATGAGTAAGAGGCGAGTGGACTCACTTGATGAGTATGGGATCGGTTCCACATCTATACCCGGATCAGTCACCTATAGGGACTCAGCGGTGATTCCTAGTGATTCTTCGAGCTGTTTTCTTCCCTTTTTGAGAGTGTCCCTTCGGAGTGACCACCTTCAGCCCATAGCAGTTCGCATATCGAGTATATATGGAATGAGCAGGTGACGATCACTTGGCGCGGAGCATACCCGCGCTACTTGGCACAGTGACGGATCCGCCGGAGTACTCGAGCATCCCTACCCCTACTCGACGGGGTCGAGTTCCTCCCACCCGGGGAGAGTTGATGGGAATCGACGCCGAGCATTAACTTTTATTTTTAGATTTGAGTCCTTTTATTTACTTTTATATCCTTGGGAAAGTATGTGTACAATTGTAAGGCTTTGTAAGCCAATGTGTCATCCCCTAGGATTGTGTGGGTTTTTGTGCAAATGTGTAGTAGGACCAGTTAGCGGGCCCCCTCCCCTTCCCCATTGGTCCACCTCATCTATGTGGGGCTGGTCAACCATCCTAGGTGGCTATCTAGAAGGTTTGAATGCTAATTGACCACATGGGAGATAAAGGGGTTAAAATTTCAAAGGTTGGCCACCTACCTTACCTACCTAGTCAAAGGAGTGCTCCATTCATATGTAATTTATTTTTTTGAGTTTTGACCACATGGGGGAAGAAAATGACTTATTTCCCACGAAATTCCCAGCCCCCCAACCCTTGCCATTTTCTATATAAGCCTATGTATAGTGTCATTAGAGATTAATGAAGAAATGAAGAGAAAATTGTTGGAAAATCAAGAGTGTTCTTGAGCCCCTCCTCTCTCCCTCTAGTTTCTCTCCTCCAACCTCCAGTTCTAGAGTGATTTCATCTTCTATCATCCCCTCTTCACCTCCGGTGATCATCTGTGCCGCCGCCGCCGCCGTTCGTGCCGCCTTCGAGCCGCCACGGAATCGTCTTCGGTTTTCTGTCCTGCTGGATAGAGGTGTCTTCACGAAAATCCTGCTATCAGCCACGGCCTCTTCGTGGATTGAAATTTTTGTGGTGTGTTCCTACCTTCTATCCCCTCTCCCACAAACAATTCCAGGTCCAAAATCCATCGTTTGTTATTTTTACATTTTCGGTCTTTAATCATTCCCATATCTGTCCTGTTTCTATCTACATTGATAGAACCTCTAAGTTCTCCCCCTCCGACCATCTTTGTGATTTATCCAAACCCTCCCAATTTTACTGGGAGTTCTGTCCATCACCCCCTACCTCCACAAAGTTTCTTAATTTTTTATCAGCCTTCTAGCTATTTTTAGAAATTCGTGTTCTTCCTCTGATACAATGTTTTTAGTCAGATCCCAAATCCGACTACCCTCCACTTAAAAAATCAGAACTAATCACCACCACCTCCAAATCCAAATCCAAAAATAGTCCTGGTTTCATTGTTCAATTTCCTACAACCTTGATGAAGAACACATCTTCAAATTCGGACATCTACTTCACGGTCAAAGGCAATCAACAGGAAAGTTATCTGCAGATCTGAGTCTTCGGTTACTGTACAACAGCAGCGTATAAAAAATCGCCAACACAAAGTACAAATCTGGTGAATTTTTATGAAGGTCACTGGATTGTAGTACTTTGAAGCATCTTTCCAATGGCTCTGATCTCGTCGCATTCTGACACCGGTGCTGATCGTAGCGTCCGTTCTCGCCGGAGCGCGCGCTGAAATACAGAACCGGCAGATTTTCGATCGGTTTTTCCGACCGGTGCCGAACGGAGCCGCCCGGCCTCCGACCGGCGAACCAGCGTGCCGCCAGCCCGGGGAGCGCTTTCCCAAGTGTCTCCACTACAGCGGTACCACCGGGTCCCACACGGCCCCTCCGGACAGCACGTGGGCCCCACGGTCGTGAACACGCGTGTAGCTGAATCAACACCCGAAGCTACCCGTCAACCCGAATTCGGTCCTCCCGGGCCCATTTGTATAGCCCTTTACCTCCCTGCATGGAGTGGGCATGTTCCCATTGCTGTAATTATTATGTGTTAAGTTTCCCGGGAGTACGAGTTTTCGGCCGGGTCCGTCTTCCCCACGCCGAGCGCGTGGAGGTATCGCATTCGCTCCCTTACTTGGTATTTTGCTTAATTTCATATATGCTTGTTTATGCCGCTGCTAGAGAGCATGATAGGGTAATTAGCTCGCTTTCTATTTATATCACCGCTGCTATGAGACAGAGCGTTACCGTCCCGTGACCCGATCCGGGCACGAAAGAGAGAGCCGACCACCCTAGCTCTTGCCGGTTTCTCAACCACGCACGTCCGACGCTTCCCTCATCAAGGGACGATCGTGAGCTTGTCGTGTCCGTGTCTCGTCCCACATCACCTTCCCTAGTGGGCCTCATGACCCATCACTTCCTTTATACCTTGACAGGGACGTCCCCTACCACAGCCCTCTCACTCGGGCCAGTCAACCTACACTCAACCACGAGCCCGTCCATTGGCGAGAGACCCATACATATAGGGGTGATAAAGAAGGTAGTTTTGGCTCTCCTGGCCCACCCACACCCAAGTCCAATAGGAAGTCATTGCCAGACTGGTTCATACTTGGGTGTCTAGGAGTCTCCCATGCCACCAACCTCCGATTACGTCAAATGCATGCGAGTAACAAATTCGGATGTCCTGGTCCACCTTTGCATGGGTCTGCATAGCATTAGAACTGACTAGGATATAGAGTGTGCTTTTCCCCTTAATTGTCCCTTTTGTTTAGAGTTTGCATGCATCTCTCGAGTCAGTCGTAAGCTCGCGATGTTAGTCCCTTTCGAGTGCGAGACAAGTCAGATCCAATGCGTACGTTGTAAACTTGCCGGAATTTGGGTGCAGCTCTATCTATATATCGGATCTAATCACATACAGGGACCCAGCGGTGATTCCTAGTGAGTCTTCAAGCCGCCTCCTCCCCTTTGAGAGTGACCCCACCCCGGAGTGTCCACCACTAGCCCCATTCCCACAGCAGCATGTGCATATCGAATATATACGGGATGAGCATGTGATGATTTACTTGGAGTGGAGCGTACTCCGCGCTTCCAGATTTGGTGATGGATCCGCAGGAGCCACACGAGCAGCCGCACCCCTTACTCGACGGGGTCGAGTTCTTCTCACCCGAGGAGAATTGATGGGAATCAACATCGGGCACTAACATTTTTATTTTTTGCATTTGTGTCCTTTATTTTACATTTATACACTTGCATTATTGGGTTTCCAATTGTAAGGCTTTATAAGCCAATTTGTTAGTCCTTAGAAGTCTTTGGGTTTATTTGCAAAAGTCCCGTACGTCCAGCGGGGGCCCCTCATCCTCTCTCCCATTGGTCCACCTAGGCTCTAGGGCCCATGTGGGGCTGGTCAAATGTCCAAGTGATGAGGGCATCCCTTGCCCCTCCACTCTTTTTCCAGACTCGGATTGTTCGACGGCAAGCACCATTATATTTGTCATGTATTTTTGAGACTAGTCATGTAATCTTCACATTTTCTTTGAGTCATTATCATGTAATTTTCCCTTTATTTTGAGTCATGTACCTAGGTAGTTGAGTCATTTTCCTAAGTATTGAGTCATTATGTTGGTTAGATAGGTTAATGGGCCCAATCCATTGGGCTAGGCCCAGGGGCGCCCCTCCCTTGGACTGTGTGGTCTTTAGTTAGTTTGTCAGGGTCAGTTTGGTCTTAGGAAAATTATGGAGTCTATAAATACCCCACCCCTCTCTCATTTGTAACAACTTTTGATGAATATTGAAAAGCATTTGCCATCTCCCTCTCAATATCTCCCTCTCTCTCTCTCTCTCTTACTATCACTCTCTCTAAGTGGGTTGTACCCCCTCTCTCTCTCTCCTCCCCACCCCAATTTCGAAATTCACTCTCTCTCCTCCCCATTCACCCCTCATTAAGGCCCCTTCCCCTTCCCCATGCACTCATTCAACTCCCCCTCCAACCCCTAGGTGGAAACCCCTTCTCCTAGGCACCTTTCCACTTTCCAAAGCACCCCACCACCTTCCCAAGGCTGAATTAACCCCTCCCAAAGCCCAAATTCGAATTTCCCTCTCCCTAGGGCTGTGCCCCTCCATCTCCCCCACCCCCAAGCTCCCAAATTCGTCCCCCACCTCCCCTTGGTCAAACCAAGTTCACCCCCCCTCTCCCTTGCTCTCCCCTTGCACATTTCCTCATCCTATCTCTGTTTCAGGCAGCAGAACTACAACGAGTTGCAGAAGCAGCCACGACCGTTACTTGAAGATTCAAGTAGCAAGGCCTACATCTCTGGAAAGGTCTTCCAGAGAGCTTTCCAGGCGAGGCGGTTTCGTCAGCATCCGAGCTCCGAGCAGTCCGCAGCATCCATTCTCCCTCGACTGCGCAGGAGACCCCAGGCAAGGAACTAGAACGTGATTGGAAGCTCAACCACGGCAAACCCTTTGGGATTCAGATCAAGTGTTCTTCAGAAGAAATCTTCCCTCTCAAGTCCTCTTTAATCCTCAAGAAGCAGAGCTGCATTTGGATATCGGCATCAGAAGTTACGAATTTTCTACTCCAAGGCATCAGGTCAGTTTTCAGGAGCCAGAACCGACATCCCTCTGCTCATCTATTCGTCCCGGTATACTCCAACATCTGCCGACATCGCCGTCAAGTCCAAAAGAAAGAAGACTTGACCAAGGTTCCAACGGTTCAAGTCTCGCCTCAATCAGAGCTCGGTAGCAATCGTGGCACCCCCTGCATCCAGTCACATGGTTCTGCACCAGACAGAGGCAGAACCAACCATCCCGGTTCCAGACTCTGCCACAGCCAGCTCGTGAAGGCTCTGAGCACCATTTTTGGAGGGGAGAAACTACTTCCAGCTAGCTGCCACCTCCAAGAAGAAGGGACTCAATCGACCTCTGGAACCCTCTGTTCCAATTTTCTTCGTCGGAGAGGGCAGACTGCCCCTGTGGTCCCAGGTTAGATCAGTCTTCATTTCTCCGGTCACTCCTCTCTCCACTGACATCGGATTGCATCCCCGTCAACTCCTGCTCGAAGCTACTCCGACCAAGTTCGCGTCACCGCTAGTTTCATTCCAATCGGAGTCCGGGAGAGCCCACAGTGACTTCTGCAACCTACTACTTCAGCCCGATACCAGCCAGAGACCAGACGGTGGTGTCCTGTTCCAGTCGCCGGTGCAGTCAGCCCCGAGACTCAAAGCTTCCCCAAAAATTCAAGCTTCATCCCCTGTCAGCTGAGGAACTTTTGGCAGTGGTTTCGTCAAGTTTGGAGCCCCGTGGAGCCCGTGGCAGTGTCAACAGCGACACCCTATCCTGCAGACCTGCAGATTGGCAGAACCGGCGGACTCGGAAGATCGGCTTTTCCTTTGCATAAAACCCCACCCCGCTTGGCCGGCTGAAGGCCCCTCCCTGCGTGGAGGTAGTTTTGAATGTAATAAGAATAATCCCCACCCCAAGTTCATCCCTCCTGCGTGAGGTGTAGTGGTGTAATTCTTTCAATTTCAGGTTCAAGCTACATCGCCGCGGCGATCGGGTGTATACCCTCACCTCCCGGCTCGCCCTCGTCTCCGGCCGGAGTCGGCGTCTTCACGCCGGCTAGGTGAGCCTCAGTCCCTCTCTTGCTTGGTTTAATCACTTGCTTAGCTTAGTATTATTGCTAGTACTGCGTCGGACGGAGAGTGAGAGCTCGGCCCAACTTGCTAGTTCCGTGAGTGACCACCGCGGGCGAGTTGAGAGTGAACCCACTAAACCCACACCCTTGGTGTGCTGGCCGCCCATGGTTTGGGCATCCTAGGCCCATTTGGGGTTCTCCACAATCTAGCCAACCATTGGAGCTTCATGGTCCCGCCTCGGACCCTCTCCCACATCGCTTAGTTGCCAACGGGCACAAGTGTGCACCAAACGGGTGAGTTCGCTAGTGTGAGTCCGCTGCTCAACTTGAATGCTTGAAAATAGGTCCAAGGTTCGGTGTCACATCAAGTGGTATCAGAGCAAGTTCACAACTTGTCTCTATCAAGTTGGTCCTAGGGCATGTCTAAGCATTTAGAGTCTTCAAATGCATCACTCTTGTCCCCTAATATGGCCACCTCATATCGACCTTACCAATCGGCCCACTCCATAAGTCCAAGTCACCAAAAGATGCCTACCACTAACACCCATAACTTCCCGGGCCATATCAACTACTTCATGAAAGCCTTGACCTATGCCAATGAGCGGCTTGATAACATATCGGGCCGACTCGACCAACTTGGAAAAAATAGGCCCGCCCCAAGGACGGACGATAGGATGGCCCCTTTCCCACTTCCCACCTTTGATGGGACCTCTCCTAGCAAATATTTAGATTGGGAAGCTACAATGGACCAATACTTCAATTGGTATCATATTTCCAAGGATGAAAAAGCATGGGTTGCCAAAATGCAACTAACCAAAAGGGCTCAAACTCATTGGTGTAAAATTGAGGGCTTAAGGATAATTAGACGGGAAGCTCCCCTCACCACATGGGAGGACATGAAGGATCAACTAAGGGCTAGATATGTGTCCCCTTCTCACTCGGATCACCAAAACCCAAGGAGCACTCCCACTCCTCCCACCCCACCCGTCCAAACCCTTATCACTAAAACCCAAGTACCTAAGACCTCCACCTCCCCACCTAACCCCATGAGGTCCCCCACACCCCAACCAAAACCCCCTTCCCTAACCTACACTAGTCAAGCCCCTTTAGCCCCCACTTCCACCCCAAATGATCCCAAGGGCAAGAGACCCCTAACCGACCCAATTCCCTCCATGGTGACCACCACTCATCCAACCCTCACCATTAAAAACCATGTGGACACCATGTCCACCCCTCCACCAAGGCCCATAATGGCCACCACCCCAAAACCCAAAACCCCTCACCCAACCCACCTCCCACTTCCTACACCAATCGTTCCCCAACCTAGACCTCCTCTACTTCCCCTTCCTAGCCCAACCCAAGCCCATGCTTATTCACCACCCCGGGAGTGTCATACGCTAGCTATCACCAAACCACCCACCATAGATCCCCCTACTCCATTAGCAATAGAAGTTGCAACCCCCACACCCACCCAAGTGGAAAAAGATGCCCCTCCGGATCCACCTCCCTACATAGAGGAAATCCAAAGGCCAAACAACTCACACACCCCTAGCCTAGATCCTCTAGAGACACCCAACCTCACCATAGATAAGTCCATACTCCAATGGCTCAAGAAAAGTCTCACCATTCCTAGTTCACAACCATGCCACCTACCTATGGGATATCAATCTCAAATCATTCCCATTCAGCCACATGTCACTTATCAAACTTCCTATTGTGTGGAAGATTTGGGAGACTTAGTGAACTACCTACATGGGCAAATTCACTTGACCAATATGCTAGCCATGAGGCCGCCCGAAACTAACACCATTAGCCTAGCATATCCCACAATTGGCTCCATCACTTCCATCTATACTAATGGCCAAGTTACTAGTGAGATCATCCTCCTTCTTCCCATGGAGGAAGAACCTATCATAGTCTACTCCCCAACCATTGAGATCCCAAGTGCTTTGATTGGCCAACCCATTAGCAACCTTGGCCCAATTATCTTGGAGGAGGATGACTCACCATTTGAGGTCCTTAAGAACACGGAGTACCCCTACCTAGGTGACCCTTACCATGATCCCTTTGACCCTTTTCTATGGGAGCCTAAATCTCCATGTGACCCTCTCCCCCTATTCACCACTCACCTCACCCTACCCATACCACCCATGTTGACCCAAACTCCTCCCTTCCTGGAATCGGGTTACACCATGAGAGCATTGACCTTAGACAACAAACACCTCGGGATTGAGGAAATGACCCACCCTATATCCACCTACCTAGATCCCTTCGACCCTTTTGAGTGGAAGCTCAAAGACCACCCCACCATCCCACATAAGGAAGTCATCTTTGGGAAAGGAGTTCATATGTCTTGGCACATCACACCGCTTGGCATGATTAGTCCGTCGGGTACATTCATCCATATCACCCACATGTCAAGAAGAAAATATGAGTGGTCAATATTTGGTTGTCATGGTCCACCATCATTCATCATAAATCTCAAGCATGTTAGGAGCATTCATGGATGTTCGGATCCTCCAACATTCATCACACTCACTCACAAGAGGGACACCTATGGATGCCCTGGTCCTCCCAAATCCTTCAAAGTCTTCATACCATCAATGCATGATAGGTCTATATGTGGTTGTCCTGGACCCCCTTTGCATACCATACATTGTCAACTCACACCGCGTCATAGTACATGGCATATGCATTCAAGCAAGTATCAAGCAACAAGCGGTGAGATTCACAACAAGCGAGCAAAAACTCGTGAGCGCCACTTGGAATTCCAAGTTGGTAACTTGACGATGATGACTTTGGAGTGGCTCTACCCTAGGGTCACCTCCAAATTGAGGGCACGAGGACTTGGACCTTGCCAAGTTCTGAGTGACTTTTGGCAACCCGGCTTATGGGTTGAACTTTCAAAAGAGTTTTGGGATTCTCCCCATTTCTCATGTGGCGGATCTAGCACCCTATAAGGGCACCGCGGTGGATCCTAGTGAGTACCTCCAGCTTACACCTACCCTTGTGAGAGACACCCTCGGAGTGCCACCACAAATAGCCTGAGAGCCCGACGTGAGCACACAGCGGCAATACTAGGCAAGCAAGATCCCATCACCAGCATGAGGGTATGACCGAGTCACTTTGTCGACTGAAGCACCGTTCCCCGACTAGAGTCGCGGGTTGAGTATGGAGATCGTGGATCGCCCCGAGCTGCAGTTCGATGCACTACTTCCCTGGTGGACCCATACTCGACGGAGTCGAGTTTTCCCCACCCCGGGGGTATGATGAGGGCATCCCTTGCCCCTCCACTCTTTTTCCAGACTCGGATTGTTCGACGGCAAGCACCATTATATTTGTCATGTATTTTTGAGACTAGTCATGTAATCTTCACATTTTCTTTGAGTCATTATCATGTAATTTTCCCTTTATTTTGAGTCATGTACCTAGGTAGTTGAGTCATTTTCCTAAGTATTGAGTCATTATGTTGGTTAGATAGGTTAATGGGCCCAATCCATTGGGCTAGGCCCAGGGGCGCCCCTCCCTTGGACTGTGTGGTCTTTAGTTAGTTTGTCAGGGTCAGTTTGGTCTTAGGAAAATTATGGAGTCTATAAATACCCCACCCCTCTCTCATTTGTAACAACTTTTGATGAATATTGAAAAGCATTTGCCATCTCCCTCTCAATATCTCCCTCTCTCTCTCTCTCTCTTACTATCACTCTCTCTAAGTGAGTTGTACCCCCTCTCTCTCTCTCCTCCCCACCCCAATTTCGAAATTCACTCTCTCTCCTCCCCATTCACCCCTCATTAAGGCCCCTTCCCCTTCCCCATGCACTCATTCAACTCCCCCTCCAACCCCTAGGTGGAAACCCCTTCTCCTAGGCACCTTTCCACTTTCCAAAGCACCCTACCACCTTCCCAAGGCTGAATTAACCCCTCCCAAAGCCCAAATTCGAATTTCCCTCTCCCTAGGGCTGTGCCCCTCCATCTCCCCCACCCCCAAGCTCCCAAATTCGTCCCCCACCTCCCCTTGGTCAAACCAAGTTCACCCCCCCTCTCCCTTGCTCTCCCCTTGCACATTTCCTCATCCTATCTCTGTTTCAGGCAGCAGAACTACAACGAGTTGCAGAAGCAGCCACGACCGTTACTTGAAGATTCAAGTAGCAAGGCCTACATCTCTGGAAAGGTCTTCCAGAGAGCTTTCCAGGCGAGGCGGTTTCGTCAGCATCCGAGCTCCGAGCAGTCCGCAGCATCCATTCTCCCTCGACTGCGCAGGAGACCCCAGGCAAGGAACTAGAACGTGATTGGAAGCTCAACCACGGCAAACCCTTTGGGATTCAGATCAAGTGTTCTTCAGAAGAAATCTTCCCTCTCAAGTCCTCTTTAATCCTCAAGAAGCAGAGCTGCATTTGGATATCGGCATCAGAAGTTACGAATTTTCTACTCCAAGGCATCAGGTCAGTTTTCAGGAGCCAGAACCGACATCCCTCTGCTCATCTATTCGTCCCGGTATACTCCAACATCTGCCGACATCGCCGTCAAGTCCGAAAGAAAGAAGACTTGACCACGGTTCCAACGGTTCAAGTCTCGCCTCAATCAGAGCTCGGTAGCAATCGTGGCACCCCCTGCATCCAGTCACATGGTTCTGCACCAGACAGAGGCAGAACCAACCATCCCGGTTCCAGACTCTGCCACAGCCAGCTCGTGAAGGCTCTGAGCACCATTTTTGGAGGGGAGAAACTACTTCCAGCTAGCTGCCACCTCCAAGAAGAAGGGACTCAATCGACCTCTGGAACCCTCTGTTCCAATTTTCTTCGTCGGAGAGGGCAGACTGCCCCTGTGGTCCCAGGTTAGATCAGTCTTCATTTCTCCGGTCACTCCTCTCTCCACTGACATCGGATTGCATCCCCGTCAACTCCTGCTCGAAGCTACTCCGACCAAGTTCGCGTCACCGCTAGTTTCATTCCAATCGGAGTCCGGGAGAGCCCACAGTGACTTCTGCAACCTACTGCTTCAGCCCGATACCAGCCAGAGACCAGACGGTGGTGTCCTGTTCCAGTCGCCGGTGCAGTCAGCCCCGAGACTCAAAGCTTCCCCAAAAATTCAAGCTTCATCCCCTGTCAGCTGAGGAACTTTTGGCAGTGGTTTCGTCAAGTTTGGAGCCCCGTGGAGCCCGTGGCAGTGTCAACAGCGACACCCTATCCTGCAGACCTGCAGATTGGCAGAACCGGCGGACTCGGAAGATCGGCTTTTCCTTTGCATAAAACCCCACCCCGCTTGGCCGGCTGAAGGCCCCTCCCTGCGTGGAGGTAGTTTTGAATGTAATAAGAATAATCCCCACCCCAAGTTCATCCCTCCTGCGTGAGGTGTAGTGGTGTAATTCTTTCAATTTCAGGTTCAAGCTACATCGCCGCGGCGATCGGGTGTATACCCTCGCCTCCCGGCTCGCCCTCGTCTCCGGCCGGAGTCGGCGTCTTCACGCCGGCTAGGTGAGCCTCAGTCCCTCTCTTGCTTGGTTTAATCACTTGCTTAGCTTAGTATTATTGCTAGTACTGCGTCGGACGGAGAGTGAGAGCTCGGCCCAACTTGCTAGTTCCGTGAGTGACCACCGCGGGCGAGTTGAGAGTGAACCCACTAAACCCACACCCTTGGTGTGCTGGCCGCCCATGGTTTGGGCATCCTAGGCCCATTTGGGGTTCTCCACAATCTAGCCAACCATTGGAGCTTCATGGTCCCGCCTCGGACCCTCTCCCACATCGCTTAGTTGCCAACGGGCACAAGTGTGCACCAAACGGGTGAGTTCGCTAGTGTGAGTCCGCTGCTCAACTTGAATGCTTGAAAATAGGTCCAAGGTTCGGTGTCACATCACCAAGGTGGGCTTCTAAAAAGCTTGACCATTCAAGGGGACAAAGGGAGGAAAAAGTCCATATTCTCTCCCCTTAAGTCAAGGGGGCGCCCCCCTTAGAAAAGGAATTTTTATTTTGTTTGAATTGGGTCAATAACACATGGGAGAATAAATTTTGCTCTCCCCCATTTGCCCCTCCCTAATCCTAGATCTGAGGGTAGAAGTGGTCTTTTTCACTTTATAATATAAGGCTTGCATTTCCATTTTATGAGAATTAATGAGAAGAAAAAATTCAAGAGTGTTCTTGGCCAAGGTGCGCCCCTCTCTCTCCCTCCCCTCTCTTGCAGCTGGATTGCTGTATTCTAGGGTGGATTCCCTACATGAACTTGGTGAATTCCAAGTGTTGTCTCCTCCTGGAGTGTGAAGCTTTGCCGCCGCTTCCGTTCGTGCCGCCATCGCACCACCACCGCCATCACCGGAGTTCTGTCTAAATCAGGACAGAGGTCCCTTGTCCAAATTTTCTCTCCCAAACCCCAGATCTGACGAAGCTGATATTTTGAGGGTAGGTCCCCCACATAAATGCCCATCTCCAGAAAAATTCCCATGATTTTATATTTTTATTTCATTTTCGTTTCCCTTTAAGCTTCTAGACCCACACAGATCTGTCCCTGTGCAGATCTTGTTACAGCTGCCCTGTTCTTCCTTTGTTCGGCCCCCTTAACCATTTATGATTAAGCTCAAATTTGGACTCAATGTTCTGCCCACCAAAATCCACCTCCACAACTTTTTTCACCAATTTAGAAGTTATTTTTCCCCTCTGAAAAATTAAAACTCAGGCCAAAATCTGTTCCGTCCTGTGCAGTCCAGATCCGACCCCTGTCCAGTCAAAAATCCATTTCCCCTGTTAAACCACATGAAGAAAATCTACACAAAATATTGGTGTGTTCCTCACTTTCCACTCTATCTCCCATAAAAATCCCAGCCTCCAGATCCGCCATTTTCCCTCTGATCAAACTCCATTCTCAAGCAGATCCAAATCTATCCTGCCAGATCTGATTCTATGAACCTGAATGTTGTAAATTCGACCAAGGCCATTATAGAGATAGAAAAGATTCCTTCTCTGGCCTGGGGTCATAGCTCTTTGAATGCGCTTCCCAACGTCGCCAGTCTCGAGTCAATCAGAGGTCGGGGCTGATCGCACCAGCCGTTCTTGCCGGGTCACACGCTGTAGGAACAGAAGAAACAGCTGGTGGACAGCAAGCAACAATCACCCCCTGGCCGGCCGCCTCACCTTCCACAAGGCGAACCAGCACATTGCCTTCCTAGGGAACGTCCCTCTAGGAGCCACCGTTGTAGCAGTACCATCCCCGGCCCACTCGGCCCACCAGCCAGGACGTGTACCCCACGGTTGTCGGCACGCGCTACCACCGGAGCTGTCCAAGTTGCTGCCCGTCAACCCAAGATCGGTCCTTCCGGGCCCCACTTTTAGCCCTTTACCTCCCTGCGTGGAGTGGGCAATAATATCACTATTGTAATTATTGTGATTGCATTTTTTGAGAGTTACCGTATTTGGTCGGGGTAGTCTTCCCCACGCCCGGAGCATGGGGTATCGTTTCCGCTCCTCTCTTTGGCATTTGCTTATTTCGTATACTTCATATGCCGCTGCAAGTGATAGGTTAACTAGCTCATTTCAATTCAATCACCACTGCGAGAGTGAGTGAGTGGAACCCATCTCATGACTCGATCCGAGCACGGAAGAGCCGAGTACCCTTGACTCATTGCCAGTTCCTCAAGTGCGCAGATCCGCGCATTTCCGTCGCATTGGGACGTCCGCGAGCTAGAGTCCCAGGTCGCGTGTCCGTCCCGCATCACATGCACACTGAGAAACACATCTCACTCATCAAAGAAATGAGTTGAGGTATGATGTGCACAGAACTAGATTGCTCTCAAATTTTCTAGCATAAATGTTTTGTTGATCAAATGAATCATCTGAAATGTGTTGAAAATATAATTTGCTGCAACCCTAGATGAAATTAAATGATTACATTGTTGTTTACCCTCAATACTAGTGGATGTAATTCCTAATGAAGTCATTGAATTTGATTGTGTAAGATAAAGGGATGTTAATCAAGATATAAATATGAAGGCTTGGTTCACTTTTATTAAACCATGATTTCAGATATGAATACAGAACCTCTTTGGCAAATTGTGAATATATCATCTTTAAACCATGTAGTTCAAGTAAGTTCATTCATAAGACCTTATGATGGAAGACTCTAAATATTCAGTTTTGGATTTATGAAATTGGTATCTCTTTGAAAATCATGTTGATTTATTCATATGTTTGAAGCTTTTGGTTGAAGCTTATTTGGAATTCCTCTGCCCTCTACCATTTTGATCACACATTGTTTAGATTTTTCTTACTGATCTCTAATGAAATTCAGCTTGACCATATGTTTTCCTTGATTGCCCCTGTGTTCCATCATATATGATTATCACTTCTTCTAATCATATCCCTCTGTTCTATCAGAATGGTAGATTGCCTTATCAGCTTGTTTTTGGCATTAAGGGGGAGATTAATCTGATTGACATTCTTTCTTGGCTGTCCTTTGTCATATATCATTACTATCTGGCTGTTTAGGTTCTTTTGGTGAGGGAGAGAATAGCTTGTGACTCAACCATAGCATGCATACTTTGTTATCAAACTATTTTTTTCTCTTTTTGATGAAGTCAAAGGGGGAGAATAGTTTGATATGAGACATGAGTCAGCATGTTATCTTATGACTCATAGTGTTGCTATCATCAAAAAGGGGAGATTGTTGTACCCTTGTAGTTTTGATGATGCCAAACACTATGACTCACCTGATCTTGATATCATGTGTTGAAGTTGCATTTACATGGTTTGATGTTGCATTGGTGCATTGCACAACTGCTTGTTCCCATTGCTTATTTTATATTTGCATCATATGTAAAAGTCTGTGTCTGAATATTGAAAAGAACAGGTTGAAAGCCATTTAAAGTCAAAAGTCAATGCACAGTCAATGAGAAAAGTCAACACGGTCAACTCCAGTAGTCAACGAGAAAAATCCATGGCCAACAAGGTCAATGCACAGTCAACAAGTTCATCACAAAGCCCAGGTGGATGCACATGCTCACTGATGCATGTAGAAGTCTATCTGAGTTACTGTACAAGTCAATGCACATTTCAGAGTATTAACAAAGGCCGATGCTTGTTTTGCTCTCTAGCAACTAAGGTCGACGCTAGTTCTGGCCGAAGTACATCCAAGGTCTGTGCAGCTTTTCCAATCTGCTATCAAAGGTCGGTGCATATTCCCTCTTCTGTCAGGTAAGGTCGATGCTAGTTTTACTTTTGTGCAACAAAGGTCGACGCTAGTGTAGACCATATGCAAGCAAGGTCGATGCTAGTTTTGCTTTCGTGCAACATAAGGTCGATGCATGTTTTTCCTTGGAGCATATAAGGTCGATGCTGGTTTACTGTAGTGCATATGAAGGTCGATGCACATCGTCCCTTACTCTTACTAAGGTCGATGCACATCTGTCTTAAGAACGACCAAGGTCGATGCACATTTTGGTTTTTGGCATAAAAGGTCAGTGCATGTTTTATTCATTGTATCCAGGTCGATGCACATTATGTTATTTAGCACATACAAGGTCGATGCACGTTTGTTCATTTTCTCTTACTAAGTATGTGCACATTGTGCCTTAGTCATTCTAAAGTCTGTGCACTTTCATGCATTATGTCAATCCTAGTCGGTGCACATTGTCATTTGCATACACTAAGGTCGGTGCACTTTTTCACTACAACATTTAAAGTCTGAGCATACATACTAGCTTGCACTATTAAGTCAGAGCACATTGATTATGACTCATGATCACATAGTGTTTGACAAAATGCCTTATTCAGGTCGATGCACTCCTGATTAGCAAAGTCAAAGCATATGATGAACTTGTGCCACCAAAGTTGGTGCACATGAAGAACCTCATGTTACCAAGGTCTGTGCACATATACCTTGTGCATGAAGGTCAAAGCACATCCAAGAGATAAGGTTTGTGCAACTGAAGAAGTCTATGCATACAAGGTCAAAGCACATCTAAGAGATAAGGTCTGTGCAACTGAAGAAGTCTATGCATACAAGGTCGAAGCACATCTTCCAGAACTGAAACATCTCCTAGAAGCTGAACAAGTTGAATGAGCAACATGAGGCAGGCATTTCAGCGAACACCTAGACAACAGTAACTCAAAACACGTGACCTCGAATTGATACAAGGCACGTGATCCCAAGTTGGCGCGAAATGGCTCATGGACCCAAGTGAGCACATGTTTGCGCAATAGAGCTGTGGCTCAATCATTAGAAGAATAATCTCTCTCCTACCACATGGCCAAATGAGAGCTCCCTAGGTATTTACCTCATCCTTTTACGGAGCCTCTGTTCTCTTCCTCCTCTGAAACGGTGTGGGCACAAGCTGAGGACTGAAAAAAGCCGCCAGTGCTCCTAGAGTGCGAAGTAGAGTGAAGGAAATAGCCACGAAGGAATGAATAGAAGAGATAGCAGAAGAAGAAGAAAGAGTGAGCCAGAGACTCTGTGAGAAGAATTAGAGTGAGAGTGTTGAGAGAGAGAGAGAGAGCTCGAGAGAGAAGAGAGAAGTGATAGTGAAGCGGCTGAAGCATATTGAAGATCTACTATCTGTTGGTTTCTTGATCAGATCCAAACCAACTTGCTCCTGCGAGGGCTACATTTGTTTCAGTTTTCTGTTAGTTCTAATTTTCTTATACAGTTTTTCTCATTTCCACTTTGTTCTTCCTCGGGTTACTCCTGAGGATTCAGGAGAAGGGAGATTTATCTCTGGTTCCCCTGTGAGGATTTAGAGGAAGGGTGATGGGGGCATCTCTCGCCCCATATATTTTGAAAGCCCCGGTTGCCCGCCAGCATGGTTCCATTACATCCGTCACATTTTTCTAAGTCAATTCATGTAACTTTCATATTTTCTTTGAGTCATAATTATGTAATTTTCTTTTTATTTGAGTCTTGTACCTAGGTTAATGAGTCATTTACCTAGGTTAAGTGTCATTATGTTGATAGATTAGTTTATGGGCCCAATTCATTGGGCTTGGCCCAAGGGCACCCCCCCTTCCCTTGGTTATTTGTCATTGTGTTAAGAGTCAAGGTCTTTTGTAGAAATGTGGGTTGCCTATATATAGGACCCCATTTCCTCCATTTGAACTAATGAATCAATGAATGAAAAACTTGCCATTTTGAGAGTTTACACTTCTTATCTAGTGGAGAGATTCTATTTTTTGGGTGAGAGACCCTAGGGGAGAGATTCTCCACCCATCCCTCTCTTAATCTCTATTTTTCATTCTCTTTCTCTCTCCTCCACACCCAATTTCAAAAATTTTCTCTCTCCTCCCTTCCCAACCACCACTCTCCCACCTACCCCCATTAAAGGCCACTCCCCTTCCCCACACACCCCATTACTCTACCCCCTAGTCCCAAGAGAGCTTCCACCAATCCTAGCTCCACCTCCCAACCCCCAACTACCCCACCCACTTCCCCAAGCACCCTTCCCACTACCCAAAGCAGCCCTCCACCTTCCCAAGGCACCTCTTCCCATCCCCAAGACCACCATTTATCACCCCACATTAAAGGAAATTCAAACTCACATGCCCTCCACCCACTTGTGCCCCCCCCACCTTCCTCCTTCTCCCTCCAAGCCCAAATTCATAGCTCCTCCTTCCACCACCTGTTACACCACCTTCCAGACCCTATTCTTCCCCTCCCACACCTTGAAACACCCCCTCCTAGACCCCCTCACAGCCAGGGTTCTCCCCACACTCATCCACCTCTATTTCCTCCCCATATACCCCATTTCCCCCCACCATCTTCAACCTCCAGTTTTCAGTTCGCTGGCAGCAGAAGAGTATCAGTTTACAGAGGCGACCCAGACCACATCCCAGAGAATATGAAGGCCCAAGAGGTATCCATGGAAGCGTCTGCCTATCTTCTTCGCAACGGCGGTGGTCTCGTCCCTTTCCGAGCTCCAAGCTGAACGGGAGATCCGTTCTCCACAACTGCACAGAGCTGCCTCTGCTGAGCACCGGAGCCGTATTAGAAGCTCTGCCACGACGAACCTTGGAAGATTCAGGGCACAAGTTATTCTGAAAAGTTGTTCCTTTTTCTGTCTACTTTTAGAATCAGGAAGCAGAACTTCGATCGACGTCTTTGGGCCAGAGTTATCATTTTTCTCCCTCGGGTACGCAGTTCTGCTTCCCACAGCCTGCACCGACCTGTCATCAATTTTCAGAGACCTCTGGTCTTCTCTGGCATCGTTTGGCTTCCCCGTCAGTTTTTCTGCGAAGAGGACTCATCCATGATTCCAAAAACTCTGGCGGTGCTTGATTCTGAGTTCGGGACCTGACGGGGCATCCTCTGCAATCTGCTGTTGGCTGCTAGAAGCTGCCAGTCCAAGAATCTGCCTCCCTGCTCGGGCCTCCACCCAGACCAGCGTCAACGCTAGAAGAAATCAAAAAAATTTGGACGACTTCCCTGGCCTCCTAAGAAGATTTTCCAGGTGGTTTCATCCCCAAAAAAAAT
Organism: Amorphophallus konjac; assembly: GCA_022559845.1. Lineage (NCBI taxonomy): Eukaryota > Viridiplantae > Streptophyta > Magnoliopsida > Alismatales > Araceae > Amorphophallus > Amorphophallus konjac. The sequence continues at coordinate 160,300,983 of CM040120.1, read as the reverse complement.
CAGCATCAGTCACAGTAACCATTTATTCGATCATCTTTCAGCACCCACAGAACGTGGACAGAACCGGCGACCTCCCATCTTCGGTGTTCCTCTCTCAAGTTCCCCTCCCCGCTTGGCCGGCTGAAGGCCCCTCCCTGTGTGGAGGTAGTTTTAATTGTAATATCACTTAACCCCCACCCCCAAGATCCCCCTCCTGCGAGAGGTGTAGTATTGTAATCATTTGGGCAGGTCAAGCTACCCGGACGCGGTGTGTGGGGATCCACCCGCCTCCCCGCTCGCCCTCGTCTCCGAGCGGGACCGGTTTCTTCAAACCGGTTGAGTAAGTGCTCCAAACTTTGCTCTAATTTGTGCTTGCTCTTTCAATATTAGTTCATAAACTCCGCTGGCCGTGAATGAGAGCCCGATCCTTAAGCTCCTTTGCTATAAGTGATCACCGTGGGAAAAGAGTGGAACCCGTGCCCTCGGCACGAAGTCGGCTCCCTTGAATTGGGCTGCCATTACCCTTCGAAATCAACTTAGGCCTTGCTGGCCCTCTACCATCAAGGGCCCAGCCCACACAACCTCCACTTGGCATTGCCAAGTTACCCCGGGTCTTGGTGAGCATCGGGTGAGCAGTCGCCGACATCGGTCCGTTTGATTGCGATTGTGCTTGTTTGCTTAAGTCCTAGGTTGTGTCACATCAATTGGTATCAGAGCAAGTTTTAGACTTCTCTTTACTAAGTCTAGTCCTTGGGCACATTTGCATTCATCAACATGGCTACCTCTCTTTGGTCACATTCATCCCACTCGACCCCCTATAAGGGACCGATCAACCCTCCATTTGAGATAATCTCTTTTGAGGATCTCCTCTTCGATGGATCATGCAATAGTGCCTACCTAAAGTGGGAGGTCACCATGGAAAAACACTTTGAGAGAACTATGGTTTATGGACCCGCAAGAGTCCGCGTTGCCATGGGGCAATTTCGGGGTCAAGCCAAGCAAAAATGGAGGAACATAGTGGGCTTAAGGGACGTTAGGAAATAAGAACCCATTTCCTCATGGGATGATATGAAGAAAGAACTTAGAAAAATCTACATCCCCAAATATTCTCACCCCTTCTACTCTAACACCCCTAGCCCGAGGTGCACTACCACTCCTCCATCCCCATCCGACCAACTTGATATCACCTTTAGGCCTCCTCCCCCACCACTCCCAACAAATCACTTCTCAACCATCATAACTACACTTCGCGACCAAGTCCTCTCCCTTAAGGCCCAAATAAACCAAGCATCCACCTCTACACCAAATCCCCTAAGGGTCCCCACACTCCAACCAAAACCGCCTTCCACAATCCCTCACCAAACCCATACCCCACATCTCCCCTTGGTCCCCACCACTACCCCTCCATCATCCCCAAAAAGAGGTACCCCCCTTAAAACCCATCAACCCAAATCTCATCACCCAACCCACCTTCCACTTCCAACCCCAATCCTACCCCAACCTAGGCCTCCACTACTTCCACTCCCAAACCCCACCCTACCAATCCAAGTTTCCCTATACCCTCCACCCCGAGAGCACCACACACCAACCCTCATCACCCCAAAAGACCCTCTCACCTCCTTGGTAGAAGAACTCATACTCGATTCAATAGTTGAGAACACTGTAAACCCACTCCCCACCTTGGAGGAAACCCAAGTCCAAGTTGAAAAAGAAACATCACACGATGGTCTTCCCCTTACATCACCATCTCTAGTTGGGGCCAAGCTCATCTTAGGAGAACCCCTTGTTAGTTGGCTAAAGGAGAGCCCAATAAGAGAGATCATGGACCACAATTTCTCACCCATGAAGGAAAACCATCCCATAGTGCCCATCTCCTCTTATCACACCATAATCCAAAACTCCTACCAAGTGGAAACCTTAGAGGACCTTCTCAAGGGCATAGCATGGCAATTAGAGATGACTAGCATGTTGACCCCTACGGTCGAACAACCTAGGAGCCTTAGCCTCCTACACCTATGCATAGGGTCTATCACCTTGGTTTGCACTATTGGTTGCTACACTAGCGACCTCCTTCTATTCCTCCCTACACCCGATGAGCCCAACCTTCTCCTCGATTTAGAGCTTCTTATCTCGGGTAGAAAGCCAAGCCCTCCACTCATGGCCGACCCACTTGCCAAGAACATTGGCCCAACTATCATGGAGAAGGATGACTTAGCACCTTTTGAGGATCTTGAGGACATGGAGTTCCTCCCCCTAGGTAACCCATTTTATGATCCATATGATCCATTCCAATGGGAGTCAAGAGACTCGTGTGACCCAAACACTTTATCCACCACCCACATTTCCCTACACCAACTCACCATGTTTGACCCAATCCACTCCATCCTAGACCTGGGTTACACCTTGGGAGCCATGACCTTGGGCCACATATCCCTAGGTAATGAGGTTGTGTTCCACCCCATGATGACCACATTCTTAGATCCGTTCGATCCTTTCTAATGGGAGTTCAAAGGTTGCCCCACACCTATACACATGGAAGTCACCCTTAGGAAAAACGTGCATGTGTCTAGGCTTACCACACCACTTGGCATGAACACCATGAGGGGTCCATTCATTCATACCACCCACATGTCAAGTAGAAAGTATGAGTGGCCCATATTTGGATGTATTGGTCCACCTTCATTTATCATGGGTCTTAAGCATGTTAAAAGCATCTACGGATGTCTGGGTCCCCCTACATTCATCACCACTTTGCATGATAGGTTCACCTACGGGTGCCCCGGCCCACCTAGGCCCACCAAAGTCTACATGACAGCATTGCATGATAAGTTCACATATGGTTGTCCCGGCCCTCCAAATTCCATCAAAGTCTTCTTGGCATCAAAGCATGATTGGTCTACGTTTGGTTGCCCAGGTCCACCCATCACCCCTAGAATGTCAGCATTCACAAAATTACAAGAAAACCTTAGCAAGCACATAAGCAAAAAGAATGAGACTCATAAAAGGCAAGCCAACTCTCATCGACGGCACAAAGAATTCCACGTGGGTAACTTTGTGATGGTGAAGACGAGGAAGATCCCCCCGAGAGCCATCTCTAAGTTGAGGCATCATGGGGCTGGTCCCTTCCAGGTTTTGAGACGCCTTGGCACTAATGCCTATGAGTTAGATCTTCCCGAGGAGTATGGAGTAAGTCCCACATTCAATGTAGCCGACCTAGTGCCATATAAGGGGCCCCCGGTGGTACCCAGTGAGAATATTGAGCCTATTCCTCCTGTTGAGAGAGCACCCACCCGAGAGGAGAGACCACCAGCCAAGAGAGCCCAGCGTGAGCGCATTGAATGAATATTGGGTGAACAGGTCAATACCACCAGGAGCAAGGTATACGAGCGCTATCTCGGCAGGTGGATGGATCGGTCTCGTTCGGAAGACTTGTGGGCGATACCACTTCTACACCCTCCGAGGAGGGAAGGACTCTTACTCGACAGAGTCGAGTTCTCCGCACCCCGAGAGTATGATGGGGGCATCTCTCGCCCCATATATTTTCAAAGCCCCGGTTGCCCGCCAGCATGGTTCCATTACATCCGTCACATTTTTCTAAGTCAATTCATGTAACTTTCATATTTTCTTTGAGTCATAATTATGTAATTTTCCTTTTATTTGAGTCTTGCACCTAGGTTAATGAGTCATTTACCTAGGTTAAGTGTCATTATGTTGATAGATTAGTTTATGGGCCCAATTCATTGCGCTTGGCCTAAGGGCACCCCCCCTTCCCTTGGTTATTTGTCATTGTGTTAAGAGTCAAGGTCTTTTGTAGAAATGTGGGTTGCCTATATATAGGACCCCATTTCCTCCATTTGAACTAATGAATCAATGAATGAACAACTTGCCATTTTGAGAGTTTACACTTCTTATCTAGTGGAGAGATTTCATTTTTTGGGTGAGAGACCCTAGGGGAGAGATTGCCCACCCATCCCTCTCTTAATCTCCCTTTTTCATTCCCCTTTCTCTCTCCTCCACACCCAATTTCAAAAATTTTCTCTCTCCTCCCTTCCCAACCACCACTCTCCCACCTACCCCCATTAAAGGCCACTCCCCTTCCCCACACACCCCATTACTCCACCCCCTAGTCCCAAGAGAGCTTCCACCAATCCTAGCTCCACCTCCCAACCCCCAACTACCCCACCCACTTCCCCAAGCACCCTTCCCACAACCCAAAGCAGCCCTCCACCTTCCCAAGGTGCCTCTTCCCATCCCCAAGACCACCATTTATCACCCCACATTAAAGGAAATTCAAACTCACATGCCCTCCACCCACTTGTGCCACCCCCACCTTCCTCCTTCTCCCTCCAAGCCCAAATTCATAGCTCCTCCTTCCACCACCTGTTAGACCACCTTCCAGACCCTATTCTTCCCCTCCCACACCTTGGAACACCCCCTCCTAGACCCCCTCACAGCCAGGGTTCTCCCCACACTCATCCACCTCTATTTCCCCCCCATATACCCCATTTCCCCCCACCATCTTCAACCTCCAGTTTTCAGTTCGCTGGTAGCAGAAGCGTATCAGTTTACAGAGGCGACCCCGACCACATCCCAAAGAATCTGAAGGCCCAAGAGGTATCCATGGAAGCGTCTACCTGTCTTCTTCGCAACAGAAGCGGTCTCATCCCCTTCCGAGCTCCGAGCTGACTGGGAGATCCGTTCTCCCACAACTGCGCAGAGCTGCCCCTGCTGAGCACCTAAGCCGTATTAGAAGCTCTGCCACGACGAACCATGGAAGATTCAGGCCACAAGTTCTTCTGAAAAGTTGTTCCTCTTTCTGTCTACTTTAAGAATCAAGAAGCGGAACTTCGATCGACATCCTTGGGCCAGAGTTATCATTTTTCTCCCTCAGATACACAATTCTGCTTCCCACAGCCTGCACCGACCTATCATCAGTTTTCATAGTCCTCTGGTCTTCTCCGGCATCGTTTGGCTTCCCCGTTAGTTTTGCTGCGAAGAGGACTCGTCCAAGATTCCAAAAACTCTGGCGGTGCTTGATTCTGAGTTCAGGAGCTGATGGGGCATCCTCTGTAATCGGCTGTTTGCCGCTAGAAGCTGCCAGTCCAAGAATCTGCCTCCCTGCTCGGGCCTCCACCCAGACCAGCGTCAGCGCTAGAAGAAATCAAAAAAATTTGGACGACTTCCCTGGCCTCCTACGAAGATTTTCCAGGTGGTTTCATCCCCAAACAAAACTCGGCATCAGTCGCAGCAACCATTTCTTTGATCATCTGTCAGCACCCACAGAACGTGGACAGAACCGGCGACCTCCCATCTTCGGTGTTCCTCTCTCAAGTTCCCCTCCCCGCTTGGCCGGCTGAAGGCCCCTCCCTGTGTGGAGGTAGTTTTAGTTGTAATATCACTTAACCCCCACCCCCAAGATCGCCCTCCTACGAGAGGTGTAGTATTGTAATCATTTGGGCAGGTCAAGCTACCCCAACGCGGCGTGTGGGGATCCACCCGCCTCCCCGCTCGCCCTCGTCTCCGAGCGGGACCGATTTCTTCAAACCGGTCGAGTAAGTGCTCCAAACTTTGCTCTAATTTGTGCTTGTTCTTTCAATATTAGTGAAGAAACCGGTCGAGTAAGTGCTCCAAACTTTGCTCTAATTTGTGCTTGTTCTTTCAATATTAGTTCATAAACTCCGCTGGCCGTGAATGAGAGCCCGATCCTTAAGCTCCTTTGTTATAAGTGATCACCGTGGGAAAAGAGTGGAACCCGTGCCCTCGGCACGACGTTGGCTCCCTTGAATTGGGATGCCATTACCCTTGGAAATCAACTTAGGCCTTGCTGGCCCTCTACCAGCAAGGGCCCAACCCACACAACCTCCACTTGGCATTGCCAAGTTACCCTGGGTCTTGGTGAGCATCGGGTGAGCAGTCGCTGACATCGGTCCGTTTGATTGCGATTGTGCTTGTTTGCTTAAGTCCTAGGTTGTGTCACATCAAAGGGAGACTGGTGTCTCCGGGTGTGAGTGACTGGGTGTCACTCACAGTTTCCACTCTAGTTAGAGGAAGGGAGACTGGTGTCTCCGGTTGGTAGTGATGGGGTATCACTAGTGGTTCCCCTCCGGTTTGGAGGAAGAGAGGAGAGTGTTCCTCTGTGTCAAGCTGTAAGGCAGCGGTTGTTTGTAGACTGAGTCTGCTTCTTGCGTTTTGCAAGGGAAGCCTCACTCTGGTTTGGAGTGAGCGGTGGACGTAGGCGGACTGGTGTCCAACCGAACCACCTAAAAAATCCTGCGAGTCGTGTGATTCCTTTGCTTTGGCTTCTGATATGGATTGATTTAACTCGTTGTCTCTGATTGGGTTTGTGTTTCATGATAGATGTTTGCTTAGGCGAATTTCATTTTCATTCAGTTGGCCTTCATCTAGCTGAAGCTCCTCTGTTTGTTGTAAGTTCTGTTCCAATACTGCAGCCTAGTATTTTTTTTTTTGGTAAGTGAGCAGATATATTAATAATGGTAAATATGTATAAAACCTAGCATTCTGAGGATAGAATGCTAATAGGGGTTGTACATGACCACACAAGTCGTGGACACTTATGATGCTATTCGGAGCATGACCACACAAGTCGTGGACTATGCCAATAGAGAACCTTCAATACAACTAATATAAAATATGCCAGAAACTGAGATGTCCACTTAATATGGTCGGTCAACCAAACTATATGCTACTAGAGAATGACACCTGTCAGCATCACTGAGGCAATGGTTAGAGGCATCAGAGAATAGTTTAATGCTAAGGCAATCAGCAGAGATATTGATATTAGTAAAGACTAAGAATTCTTTTAATAGTAGAATTTTGGCCAGTCTAATCATTTAATAATGAGAGCAGCATAAGAAATCAGATTAGGATATAATGAGAAATCTCTGTAAAATTCTTTTCACTCTCCTTTTTGATGTGCCTCTTAGTTTCTTTGACTTTATGCAGCTTCTAATGTCTCCAAGGATGCTGATTGTAGGACAGTTTGTTTTCAAAAATCCTTTTGCTCTCCTTCCATAGTTTGTAAATTATAATTTGAAGGGCAGTTTGTGCAATAAGTCTGAGTGAATCTTTGTGTGGGAAGGATATAGAAAAATATCTCAGCTCCTCATGCAAAGTATCACCTATACCTCGTGTGAAGTCAAATCGGATGAGAATTTCTTTCCAGATTTCCTTGGCATACATCCACTGAAAAAATATGAGATCTGATGATTCGCCATTTTTCCTACATAAAATACAGATGTTGGCTGTTTGGAGACCTCTTTTCATCATCACATCCATTGTTGGCAATTTTTTTTGGGAAGCTTGCTAAGTACAAAATGATGCTCTTTTGCAAATTGCTCCTTCCCACACCCATTCATAATGTTGATATGGTTGATTTTTTTTCCTCACCTCATTCCAGATGTTTCTTTGACTGAAATGCCCATTGTTGTTATTCCACAAGATTTTGTCCTCTTGATCTTGGTGAAATTGAATACCCTGGATAATATACTACAGCCTAGTATTCTCCGCTGATTAGTAGAATCTTCACCTGCGTTTAAGTGTGAACCGCAATAGCGCATCTGTTTAGCTTGGGCCATCCCATTTTATTTCCGCACGTATTGGACACAAGAGTGTCAATCGAAGTAAATTTTTTTTTAAGGGGATTCATCCACCCCCCTCAGAATCCGTGCCTTGCACCCCAATAGTTTGTTCATTCAATGACCCGGACGGAAGGTCCAAATCAAAAGGGTTATTCATCATCTGAAGGGATGGAAAGAAGAGTTTGTTCATTCAATGACCTGGATGGGAGGACCAAATCAAAAGGGCTATTCATCGGTACTGACGGGATATCGAAAACTGACGTAGTTTGTTTATCTCTTTGTCTCTTCATTGGCACGGGGTTAGTGTCCAAACAAGGAAATGGTCTGTCCTTTATTCCTTAGCCCAAACGAAAGGTCCGGGTCTGGTATCTCTTCATCAACATCGATAAGACATCAGAAACTAACGTGATTTGTTTGTCTCTTTATCTCTTCATTAGCATGGGGTTAGAGTCAAAGTAAGGAAATGGTCTATTCTTTATTCCTTAACCCAAACAAAAGGTTAGGTCAGGTGTCTCTTCATTAGTGCCGGTGTGGTTTGTTCGTCTCTTTGTCTCTTCATTGGCACGGGGGTTAGTGCCAAAGCAAGGAAATGGTCTATTCTTTATTCGTTAACCCAAACAAAATGTTCGGGTCAGGTGTCTCTTCATTAGTACCGGCAGGGTGTCGGTGACTGGCGTGGTTTGTTTGTCTGTTTGTCTCTTCATTGGCACGAGTAAGTGTCAAAACAAGGTAATTTTGTCCCCCCCCCCTTTTTTCCTTTTTTATTTTCTTTATTTTTTTTAACTCTTTTTTTTGCTTTTTTTTCATTGAATCATTCATTGAATGGTGCAATCGGAGCATGATACAACCTCAGATGTCTACCATTAAGGGGTGGGAGTTGAACTTCTCCAAGGGGGTTGGCAATCACATATGCTCCTCCTTCATACACTTTTTGGACCACGTATGGTCGAGCCAGTTTTTGTTCAGCTTGCCCTTGGGATTGGCAACCATGACTTCTCTTCTCTTGACCATAACCAGGTCACCCCTCTTGAATTCACGCTCTTTGACGAGCTTGTCGAAGGCACGTGCTATCCGGGCATGATAAACCTAGATATTTTGCTGGGCTTGAAGCTGCTTTCCCTCCAGGTTAGAGAGTTCTTCGAGTCTTCGCTCAACATTTGTTTGTCCTTCCCTGACCAATCCCTATTGGATTGGGACCCTTAAGAAGGGTATCCCCAGCTCTATGGGGACAATTGCTTCTGAGCCATATACCAAGGAGAAAGGTGAGCAGCCTGTTGGGGTTTTATAGACGGTACGGTATGCCCACAACATCTCATACATCTTGTCTTCCCAGTCCTTTTTGTCAGAACTGACAGTCTTTGCCAGGAGGGTGCAGAGGGTTTTATTGAATGCTTCTGCCAACCTGTTCACCTCTGGGTTGTATGGAGTAGAAGTCCTCCAATCAAGCTTATACTTCTCGGCTAGTCTATAGACCTTCTGATTTCGAAAATGGCTTCCGTTGTCTGAGAAGATCCAATTAGGGATGCCGAATCAGAATATAACATTTTGTCAGAAAAGTCGGGCCTCGATATCTCCTGTCACTTCTCTTAGAGCTATAGCCTCTGCCCAGCGGGAGTAGTAGTCTGTTATTACTAGGATATACTTACACCCTGAAGAGGATGGGGGCAATGGGCCCACCACATCTATTCCCCATTGGGAAAATGGCCAACTGGGTACTGTTGGGTGCAGCTGTGTTAGAGGTCACCTGGGGAATGTCGCATGCTCTTGGCATTTTTGACATGACTTGGCATAATTGCAATAGTCGTCAAACATTGTCGGCCAATAGTAGCCGAGCTTCTTGACTTCAATTTTCATCTTTTGTCCCACCTGATGCACACCTGCTGTTCCGGCGTGAACCTCCTTCATGACCCTCCAAGCCTCCTCGGTGGATAGGCACCGGAGAAACACTTTTCTTTTGGCATCGGTCATAATCCGGAACAAAACTCCATTCCAGAATTCTTAGGAGTCCTTTGTTCTGATCAGCCTGATCCTCTCTTCTCTCTGCTTGGGCAGCTGCTGGTATTTAAACAATTGCACAGGAGGTTCCCTCCAGTCGGGTAAGTTAATTGCTTCCGCTGTGGCAACTTCATGCCCTTGTTCTTCAAGTTCTTCTATCATGCCAGGGACTTACATCGGTTTATCACCTGTATGCTGAGTGACCCATCTGGCGGGACCGCCAAGGAACTTGCCAATTTCGTGAGTGCATCGGCTTGTGCATTCTCTCCCCTGGTGACGTAGCCTATCTCGATGAGGTAGAACTGCCCCATGAGCCGCTTCACCTTGGAGTGGTAGGGGAGTAATTCGGGCTTCCGGACGTCAAATTGTCCCTGAACTTGTTTGATGATCAAATTGAATCGCCGAACACTTGTAGCATTCGGATCTCCATATGCAGGGCGACCTGGAGGCCGATGATCAGCGCTTCATACTCTGCCTCGTTGTTTATGCAGGGCTTGCTGATGGAGCGTGAAGTGTGTAGCACCTCCCCTTCTGGGGACTTAAGGACGACATCGGATCTAGACGTGGAAGAGTGCTATGACTACGCCCAGGCCATGGTAAGTAGGATAGGGCGGCTCAAAGACTGGCTCGCCTCGGCCGAATCCAAACTTCAGGAGGTCGAGGCGACCAAGGCCAAAGAAGCCGAACGATTGGCCGTAGCCGAGGTCGAAGCAATCTCCGTGAGGACCGAGCTGGAACATCTTCAAGTGCAAGAGGATCGACAAAATGAAATGGTGAACTTCCCTTGTATCGGGATCCTTCCTCTTGGGGAGATTTTTTGAGGGATAGATTAGACACCGGGCTCTTCCCTTTTGTTATTTTCTCCTTTTTTTATGTGCTGAAATTGTAATGCAGGGGTATGCCCCAAAGGACATGTAGCTTGCCCCCCCTCCTTTGTAAGGAATAGAATATTACAACTTCACACATGTCTTCTGCATTTATGTCTGGAAATCTTTTCCTTCTCCTCATACAGCCTCAGAGTGCGCCGGCAGGGTGTGGACCCCCTGAGGTGGTTCACTTGGGGAAAATCAGATAAGGATCCGTGTGAATGCACATGAGAGTGCTCGCCCTTTCAGGGAAAGGATGAGGGAATCACTCCACCGTGCAAATCGTGCGGGTTACCAAATGGCATCACCAGAGCGATCGAACTACATGGTTTGATCCGACCCTGAAGGGACGGAGAGAAGAGTTTGTTCATTCAATGACTTGGACAGAAGGTCCAAGTTGAAAGGTTTGTTCATCACCCCGAGGAGATGGAGAGAAGAGTTTGTTCATTCAATGACCTGGACGGAAGGTCCAAATCAAAAGGGGTTATTCGTCACCTGAAGGGATGGAGAGAAGAGTTTCTTCATTCAATTAACTAGACAGGAAGTCCAAATCAAAAGGGCTATTCATCACTCGAAGGGATAGAGAGAAGAGTTTGTTCAATCAATGACCTGGAGGAAGGTCCAAATCAAAAGGGCTATTCGTCACTCGGACGGACAGAGAGAAGAGTTTGTTCATTCAATGACTCGGACGGAAGGTCCAAATCAAAAGGGCCATTTGTCACTCGAAGGGATGGAGAGAGAGCTTATTCATTCAATGACCCGAACGGAAGCTCCAAATCAAAAGGGCCATTCGTCACCCGAAGGGACAGAGAGAAGAGTTTGTTCATTCAATGACCCGGACGGAAGGTCCCAATCAAAAGGGCCATTCGTCATCCGAAGGGACGGAGAGAAGAGTTTGTTCATTCAATGACCTAGACGAAAACCCGAAGGGAGGGAGAGAAGAGTTTGTTCATTCAATGACCTGGATGCGAGGTCCAAATCAAAAGGGCTATTCATCGGTATCGACGGGATATCAGAAACTGACGTAGCTTTTTTGTCTCTTTGTCTCTTCATTGGCATGGGGTTAGTGTCAAAACAAGGAAATGGTCTGTCCTTTATTTCTTAGCCCAAACAAAAGGTCCGGGTCAGGTATCTCTTCATCAACACTGATAAGACATCGGAAACTGACGTGGTTTGTTTATCTCTTTATCTCTTCATTAGCACGGGGTTAGAACCAAAGCAAGGAAATGGTCTATTCTTTATTCCTTAACCCAAATGAAAGGTTCGGGTCAGGTGTCTCTTCATTAGTGCCGGCAGGGTGTCAGTGACTGGCATGGTTTGTTCATCTCTTTGTCTCTACATTGGCACGGGGCTAGTGCCAAAGCAAGGAAATGGTCTATTCTTTATTCCTTAATCCAAATGAAAGATTCGGGTCAGGTGTCTCTTCATCAGTGCCAGCAGGGTGTCGGTGAATGGCGTGGTTTGTTTGTCTCTTTGTCTCTTCATTGGCACGGGTAAGTGTTAAAACAAGGAAATTCTGTTCCCTCTTTATTCTTCTTTTTTCTTTTCTTTATTTTCTTCTTTCTTCTCTTTTTTTAATTCTTTTTTCTTTTTTTTTCTTTTTTTTCATTGAATTATTCATTAAATGATGGAGTCGAAGCATGATACAACCTCAGATATCTACCATTAAGGGGTGGGAATTGAACTTCCCCACGGGGGTTGACGATTACATATGCTCCTCCATACACTTTTTGGAGCACGAAGGGGCCGGGCCAGTTTTCGTTCAGATTGCCCTTGGGATTGGCAACCATGACTTATCTTTTCTTGACCATAACTAGGTCACCCCTATTGAATTCGTGCTCTTTGACGAGCTTGTCGAAGGCACGTGCTATCCGGGCCTGATAAACCTCAATGTTTTGCTTGGCTTGAAGCCGCTTTCCCTCTAGGTTGGAGAGTTGTTCAAGTCTTCGCTCAACATTTGTTTGACCTTCCCTGACCAGTCCCTGTTGGATTGCGACCCTTAAGTATCTCCAGCTCTATGGCTGGCAACGTCCTGACAGGTTGGAGATGAACCTGCGTATGTAGGCCAGCCGACCCTGCAGCGATCTTAATTCTCCCAAGTCTCTCAGAGGAGGCAGCTCTTGAATGGATTTTATTTTAGCAGGGTCGATCTCGATCCCCCTAGATCGGACTATGAAGCATAGGAATTTCCCACTAGAGACGCCGAAGGTGCACTTCACTGGATTCATCTTTAGCTCGTATTGTCGCAGTCTCTCGAAGATAATTATGAGATCATTCATGTGATCCTCTCTTTTCTTAGTCTTGAAGACTAAATCATCAATATAGCATTTGACCTTGCTATACAGCAGCTCATCGAATATCTTGGTCATCGCTCGCTGGTATCTGGCGCCGACGTTCTTAAGGCCGAAAGGCATCCTTTTGTAATGGAATATCCCTTTGGGCGATCGGAAGGCCGTGTGAATCCGATCGTGCTCGGCTATCCAGATCTGGTTGTAGCCAGACGACCCATCCATAAATGATAAGTCCTCGTAGCCAGTAGTTGCATCAATCATTACATCGGTGATGGGCACCGGGAAGTCATCCTTCGGGCATGCCTTGTTCAGGTCGTAAAAATCCACGCAAATCTTGATCTACCCATTGATGTGACACCACCTTAGGGATGGCAGCCACTAGACCGATACCCCTTGGACCTACAATCGCAAGCACAATCACAAGTTTATCGAATTCGCGTAGGCGAACACTCACACGGTGGGCACACTCAACCCGGGGGTGACTCGGAGATATCGAGTCGAGGGTGTGGGACGGGACCCTTGCTGGTAGAGGGCCAGCAGGGCTAAGGTTAACCTCCCCTTGTGTACGGGTGCCCAATTCAATGAACAGGCAGTGTGCCTACTAATGGGACACAGGTTTCGCTCACTTACTCCCACGGCGGTCGCTCGAAGGCTATGGGGCCTCGGGACCGGGTGCTATCTCTCTTGACCGACAGAGCAACATGGGTTCTCGCGATGGAGGGCTTGGTAGTCGCTCATCCGTCCCTTCTTCCTCTACGATCCCTTCCTCCTTCGTCTATTCCCCCACGCTTGATGCCCCTACCATCCCTCTCGTTGCTGCTGTTGATGCCTCTCTGGCCCATCCTTCTGCTACTGCAACCATCGCCCCTTCTATGCTAGGTCATGGTAGTCGCTTCACGTTTGCACAGGTTGTCCGGTAGACCTTGGCCCCTCTGACCATCCCCGTGGCCGTTCACCCTCCAGCCTTCACAGACTTGGGAGCCCTTGCAGCATTTTCCCCCCTGGCTGAGATCCACGCCTCGTGCAAGCCCCTCTAGCATGCCATCGTCGCATATACACCCCAAGGCAGGCCACCATTTTTTGATGTTCGATCTCATCTGATTTAGAGGTTTTAGTTTCATCGGGACTTTGCGATCAATGCGCTGGACAATCATCATCTGCTTATCAGGTTTCTCTGTCGCGAGGATTTCATCAAGGCCCTTCTCAAAGGCTCGTTGCTCATCCTCGGCCGGTTGTTCAAGTTTTCACGGTGGTCTCTAGAGTTTTCCCCGGACGTCGACTCCCCTATCGTCCCTGTGTGGATTGAGTTCCCTTGTCTCCCTACAAATTTTTTCTTGGATGCCATGATTAAGTCTATAGCAGGGAGCATTGGTACTATTCTTTAGGTTGATGCAGATATGGCTTCTCTCTCTCGATCTCATGCAGCCCAGGTGTGCGTCCTTTTGGACATGTCTCAGACTGTTCCAGATCGTGTCTGGGTTGGCATTGGAGACGATGAGTTTTGGCAACCAATCGTTGGCCCCCATTTGCCGTTGTTTTGTTCCTCCTATCATCATCTTGGTCACATTTCTAGTAATTGCAAGAAATTTGGTGCCACTGGTTTGCAAGATCATGGCGCTTCCGTTGGTGGTGCCATGATCGCCGATAGGGTGGCTCCGGTGAGAACCGCCACGTAGGTCTGGCGGGCGGTGTCCAAGCCTATTCGTGTTCCCAATAACATCTCTGGTGGTCCTGCTGGCACCTCTTCACAAGACGTTATGGCAGTTGACGACTTGGTCACACAAGAGGCGTCGCTTCAAGCATCGACGATTAATCATGCTGGTGTTGATGGTGCTTCTTCACCAGCAGACGCTCTCCCTGTTGGTGACCCTTCGTGTAACGACCCGAGATCCGAACACCGGGAAGGGCCGATAACCTGAATCTCAAACCGCCACGCACGAGCCCGAAGACCCGGAAGGGTTGAAAGTATGGTGTGGAGATACACAAGAATCTAAAATAATTGCAGAGCTACGCAGATTAAATGAATTAAGCAGGAGGCAATAAATAACATCAATTAAATTACATGGTCCACAAAAATAACAGTAGCCTAAAAAAATAGTAGTCCAACACTAGTACAGTCCAAAGAAAAGTACAACTACAAGGGACATACCCCGGCCTGGCAACTGGCAACTAACCCTGGGCACCTGAACCACGTGGAGCCTCTGAAGCGCTCCCCAAACGCCTCATCTCACCTGAAACACGGTGAAAACACGGATGGAATGAGCCTCAAAACACAAGGCTCAGTAGGGATCATCTGATCCCCACCTCGCAAACCAAGAAACCGTGTGAAAAGTAACTACAAGCTACTACAATGGCTAGTACCGAACACACCGCACGAAAAGCAAGATAACTCGGCAAAATCCAAAGAAAACCCAAGAGCCACTACTAGACAAAGACAAAAGTACCAACTCACTAGAAGCAAGGCCGGATGCGTCCACTGATGACTTAAACCGCGCCTCGGGTGTCTCCCTCCGGCCTAGCGGGAACTGAGACACCATACAAGTAACCACAGAACAAGTGACTAGCTGGGGTCTCGCTCGTCAGCGCGGGTCCAACCGCGCCCAACCACGTGTGCACACACAGACCATACGTCCTAGGTCTAGCCCTCTGACTGGTTTTCCCCTCAGCCAGACTCTGGCGTCAAACGTGGGGCCTGATGGAAACTAGTCTAAAAACCGTCTCTCAGGGTAGCCTCGCCACCACTCCCGGGTGGGACTACTCACGTGTCGGAAGGCTACGACTAGTGGAGGGTCACTGAAAGAGTAGACGCTCTAGTCAACGGAAAACGACGTCTAAGCCGGACAAAGTACAAGGGCCGCTCCTCGTACCGACACCGATTCAAGGTGACACAAGCCGAGAACACCAACTCTCGGGATCCCACGGCACCCTCATGTGTGGCCCCCACAAGATGTCCGGCATCAATCAGACCACGGGTAAGCACGCGGATCGAGATACACTCACCCTAGTCTCGAATCGGCAAAATATAACTGCGGTCAGACATAGATCTCTGGCGGTCCACACTTGGGCCGCCACAGAGTCTGGCGGTCCAGAATTGGGCCGCCACAGGGACTGTAGCGGTCCAACAATCGGCCGCCACACCCTGGGTTGCGAATGAAATGGCGGTCCTATATAGGGCCGTCACATGGATGTGGCGGGCGTACCTTAGGCCGCTTCACCCCAAAAACTCCCAATGGTCGAAAACCAACGGTTGGAAATCAACGGTCAACTCACCATCTGGCGGTCTGACCCTCGGCCGCCACCTCTTCTGGCGATCTATCGTGCTGTCGCCAAAAGACCTGGGGACCTGCCGACAAAATAGTTCCCTGTGGTGCACCCACCTTGGGCCGCCACAGGCTCTGGTTCTCCTACCCTGGGCCGCCAAAGGCTCTGGCGGTCTCTGGAAGGACCGCCAAATCATCCCGAGAACGGGCCGGCGGGAACAAACTCAAAAACCCGTTCCACTCCCCGATCATCCACGAATGAGGTGGAAAACAAGGGGAAGCTCCCTTATAGCCCCTAGCATGCATCTACGCCGTCAAATCGGTCCGAAACGCGACGAAACGGTAGATCGGCACACAACCCCCAAAACATGGATTTTGCCCTACCAGGCTCAAAAATGCCCCTCTCGACCTCTCCTCGGCCTACAAATCACGGGGGACGACGAGATGAGCATGGGGATCAGTCTCCCTACCTCAATGGAGCACGAGGTCCGTCGAAACGCCGTCGAACGTGAAGAAGAAGCTTTTAGAACCCTCGTTCCTTCACAAAATCGCACGAGCCACATGCCGCCACGATCACCTCGCCGACGCCGTCGCCACCACGCCGTCACCTCACTGCCGTCTGCAGCTGGAGAGGGGCGACGCCGCGGTCACACCGGACGAAGAGAGAGAGGAAGGGGGTGGTCGCTCATGGGAGGAAGAAGGAAGAGGAAGAAAGAAGAAGAAAGGGAAAAGGCAAAAAGAAAATAGGGGTTTATATAGAAAATCTGGAAATTCTGGAAAATACCCCAAAATAGAAAAATATACCACCGCGATCGTTGGAACGCGCTAATTGTTGTGGTGTCATTCCTGAGTAGGTGAACGACCCGATTCACCTGCTACGGAGGTCCATAGGTCCTGTCAGAAAAAAATACGAGAAATCGCGGAACACGTTCCGGGATCTCCGAAACTGATCCGAAACGCACAGATCCGAACCTGAAAAATTTCCCAAAGATAACCCCGGGAAAAAGGAGAACAAAATCTCCGAAAAAATAGATCCGAGATCCAAGAAGAGGGATCCGAAGGGTCCGAGATATTACAACACTCCCCCCTTAAACAAATTTCATCCTCGAAATTTAAAACAAAGCACAGGGCAAAAGGGGGTACACACTCGAACAAAAAGGGGAACTGCTGACGCATCTCGTCCTCACGCTCCCACGAAGCCTCACCACTAGAGTGCCACTGGCACACCACCATAACCAATGGGATAACCTTGTTCCGTAGGTGCTGCTCTCGTCGATCCTTAATACGGATAGGGAACTCCGGTAGAGACAGATCGGGATTCACCTTGGGCAAAACCGAATCCTCCAACACATGAGAAACATCGGGCATATACTTCCTCAACATCGAGATATGGAACACGTCATGCACTGCTGCAAACTCAAGAGGTAGCTGCAACCGATAAGCAACCTCGCCAATGCGCTCCACGATGAGGAAAGGACCAACATAGCGGGGACTCAACTTCCCACGCTGTCCAAATCTCATCACTCCCTTCATGGGAGAAACCCTCAGAAATACACGGTCACCGACCGCAAAACAGAGTGGCTGCCTTCTCCGATCGGCATAAGTCTTCTGCCGACTCTGCGCCGCCAACATGTTCTGACGGACCAGATGCACCACATCAATACACTACTGCACCAGCTCCGGTCCCGTCACAACACGCTCACCAGCCTCAGACTAATCGAGCAGAGTCCAACACGGTCGCCCATACAACGTCTCATAAGGAGCCATCCCAATGCTCGAATGATAGTCGTTGTTGTAGGCAAACTCCACCAATGGTAGATGGTGAATCCAACTCCCTTGCCATTCCAGGCAACAGGATCTCAACATATCCTCTAGCGTCTAAATGGTCCTCTTTGACTGATCATCTGACTGAGGATGATATGTTGAGCTAAATGCTAACTCCGTGCCAAGAGCTCGCTGGAAACTCCTCCAGAATCCAGAAGTGAAATGCAGATCTCGATCTGACACAATAGAAATGGGAATTCCATGCAAAGGTACAATCCGCTCCACATAAAGACAAGCCAACTTGGACACACTCCAGCTAACTTTGACCGGTAACAATCGAGCCACCTTCATCAGCATATCCATCAGCAACCAAATACTATCCTGCCCACTCGGAGTCCCCGGCAACCCCACCACAAAATCCATGGTCACGTGGTCCCATTTCCACGCGGGAACCTCCAAAGGTTGAAGAGTACCTCCTGGTCGCTGATGCTCCGCCTTCACCTGCTGACAGGTCAAGCATCGGGCCATATACTCGGCAATATCTCTCTTCATGCCCGGCCACCAGAACTACCTCTTCAAGTTTCGATACATCTTCGTCGCGCCCGGGTGCATAGTGTACCGACTCCCATGAGCCTCCCGTAACACCACACGCCTCACCTGCTCCTCGGCTAGGACATACAGCCTACCACGGAATCTCACAGCTCCATCCTTGCCGTAGTCCACATCAGCAAGAGCCAAAATTCGGGGCAACTCAGGGTCTGCACGCTGAGCATCTGTCACCTGGCGACGAATCGCAGGCGTGACAGTCAAGCTCACAAGAACAGCTGACCCCGGCTCTTGGGGAACCTTAAGCCTAAATGTCACGGCCGACACCTATTCCTAGAGCCTCCACTTCCTCATCATCATGGTGCTGACAATGACCTTCCTACTCAAGGCATCGACAACGACGTCCATCCTGCCCGGCTGATATGACGGGGTGAAGTCATAATCCTTCATATACTCCATCCATCGCCTCTGCCTGAGGTTGAGGTCCTTCTGAGTGAACACATACCTCAAACTCTAATGGTCTGTGAACACCTCGAACTCCTCACCGTATAGATAATGCCTCAAAATCTTCAATGCAAAGATCACAGCCGCTAACTCAAGATCATGGGTAGGGTAGTTCTCATGGGGCTTTAGCTGCCGAGATGCATAAGCCACCACTCTACCGTGCTGCATCAGCACATCACCCAACCCAATCCCGGAAGCATCTGTACACACCACAAAACCTCCCGATCCAGAAGGTAACACCAATACTGGTGCCGAGGTGAGAAACCGCCTAAGCTCCATAAAGCTCTGTTCACACTCACCAGTCCAGACAAACGACACATCCTTCCGCGTAAGCCTGGTCATCGGGGCTACAACACGATAAAAATCTTGAATGAACCCCCTATAATAGCCTGCAAGCCCCAAGAAACTCCGAATCTCCATCACGGACCTTGGCACCAGCCACTGCATTACTGCAACGACCTTGGCTGGATCCACATAAATACCATCACCAGAAATCACGTGCCCCAAAAAGTGCACCTCGTGAAGCCAAAACTCACACTTGCTGATCTTAGCATACAACTGGTGATCTCGCAAAGTCTGCAACACAACCCTCAAATGATATGCATGCTCATCAGCAGACCGCGAATATGCAAGGATGTCATCCACAAACACGACCATGAACTGATCCAAGTAAGGATGAAACACCCTCTGCATCAAATCCATAAACGTTGCGGGGGCATTGGTGCGCCCAAACGGCATCAGCAGAAACTCATAATGCCCGTATCTCGAGCTAAACGTAGTATTCTCCATGTCAGACTCTCGAATCCGCAACTGATAATAACCGGACCGCAAATCAATCTGCGAGAACACTTGAGCAGACTGAAGCTGGTCGAACAAGTCATCAATCCACGGCAACGATACTTGTTCTTAACGGTCACCTCGTTCAGCTACCGGTAGTCAATGCACAACGTCATACTACCATCCTTTTTCTTCACGAACAACACTGGCGCACCCCAATGGGAAAAACTAGGATGAATATACCCCCTTGCCATCAACTCCTGCAACTACGCTCGCAACTCTCTCAACTCAGTGGGAGCCATATGGTAAGGAGTCTTCGATAAAGTTTCGTACCAGGCACAATCTCGATCATAAAATTAATCTCTCATTGGGAAGGCAATCCAGGTAGGTCCTCGGGAAAAATATCGAGAAACTCACATACCACCGTAATGTTCTCCACAACCGGTTCTGATTGGTCCACTACAACCACAGAAGCGAGAAAACCCTGATAACCCGCATCAAGCAAACGACGAGCCCTAATAGCCAGAATAAGAAAGTGGGAAGAGGAAGACCTAATACCTTGGAAATAGAAGGTGGGTCCATGAAGTCACCGGAAATAAACCCTCTTTGAACCACAATCCACCAAAGCATGATGTGCCTTGAGCCAATCCATGCCCAAAATCACATCAAAGTCCTGAAGTGGCAACACATAAAGCGTGGCCGGCAAACTCCGCCCTTCAACCCACACAGGAACCTCATCAAAATAATACGGAGTGATCATAAAATCACCAGAAGACAACTCCACTGCCAAATCATAGGACAACTGGGTCACCGGCTCCAAAACACTCAGTGCGAAATCTTCTAAAATAAACGAATGAGATGTGCCAGAATCAAACAAAACTTGAGCCGCACAACCCAAAATCCGAATGGTACCTTCCACGAGCTGTGACGCCACTGCCTCTGCCTTGGTCATGTGTGTAATCTATCATCGGGATCTCTGCTTGCCCCACACACTCACTGACCTGGGTAGCGGCGGATACTGCCCCTACTGCTACTGCTGCTGCTGCTGCCTCTGCTGCTGAGGGTACTGTTGCTGCTGAGGAAACTGCTACTGCTGCGGCCTCTGAGGACAATCACGCGCCATATGCCCTTGTTGGTCACACCGGAAACGAATCACCGACGCCGTGCACTGCCTGCCTGGATGCGACTCGCCACATCGGGGACACGGTCCCCGCGATCCACCCACTGATCCCTAACGCTGAAGAGGAATCGGCTGCTGTACACTGCCCGAAGATGCCTGCCTCTGAACCTTACGCTTCTTATAGAAACTCTTCTTGAGAAATTTCTTGACCTTAGAGCCAAAAGACACAGATCCTGTCGCTGACGCTGTCGGTGTCGAACCTCCAGTACTACCCACAGTGTGCTAGAAAGTACTCTACTGCTGGGTCGCCGTGTGCTGACTACGGCCTGACTGGGACAGCCCCTGGCCTCCCGGTCCTCAGACCTTCTGCATATCTAGCTCCAAAGATGCCGCCATATGAGACGCTGTCTCCAAATCAGTAGCAGCATTCACCATCAGAAGGTGCCTCAGCTCCTGCCTCAGCTCGTGCATGAACTACTCCGTCTTCACTCCCTCATGCTCTATGATATGGGGAGCATAACGGCCCAACTCCATAAATCGAGCCCTGTACTGCAACACAGACATGTCGCCCTGAACCAGCTCCAAGAACTGACACATCTTCTGCGTGCCAACATAGGATGGGAAGAAAGTATGTTCGAAGACCGTAACGAAGTCCTTCCACACGATCTCCTGAAGGGGACGAGACCGAAAGGACGTCTTCCACTCTGAAGACCACCAATCTCGAGCCATACCCTGCAACTGGTTACAAGCCAACATCACCATGTCCTCCTAAGTACATCGCATGGAACTGAGCACTCTCTCCATCTCATCAAGCCATCACCTAGCCACATCAGGATCTGGCCGACCCTCGTAATAGGGTGGGTGAAACTGCAAGAAGTCCCTCACAGCGCGACTGGATCCACCCCGAGCCGACGAACCCTCACCATCATCACCGCCAAACTACTGAGCCATGGCCTGAAACATACTTCGAAAGAAATCCTCTGCCCGGGAACTCTCGCTGCATCCCCTGCCTGGTTGGTAACTGGTGGCACTCTGCTCTGCTCCTCTTGCTCTCCTGTCGACTATCCCTGCTGAGAACGAGTCCTCCGCCTCGAAGCCATACTCTCCTACCTGCAAATAGACAGAGGACACGGAAAACAATAGAATCAATAAAACACACGATGCCCTAAGCTAGTGCCGACTGTACATCATCATTGTGGACTAGTGGACCACTGCAACTATTTACGATTCTTATATATATCAACAACCATGCTCTGATATCAGCTGTAATGACCAGAGATCTGAACACCAGGAAGGCCCGATAACCCAAATCTCGAACTGCCACCCACGAGCCTGAAGACTCGGAAGGGTTGAAAGGATGGTATGGTGATACACAAGAATCTAAAATAATTGCAGAGCTATGCAGATTAAATGAATTTAGCATGAAGCAATAAATAACATCAATTAAATTACATGGTTCACAAAAATAATAGTAGTCTAAAAAGACAGTAGTCCACAACTAGTACATTCCAAAGAAAAGTACAACTACATGGGGCATACCCCGGCCTGGCAACTGGCAACTAACACTGGGCACCTGAACCACGTGGAGCCACTGAAGCGCTCCCCAGAAGCCTCGCCTCACCGGAAACACTGTGAAAACACGCAGGGAATGAGCCTTAAAACACAAGGCTCAGTAGGGATCATCAGGTCCCCACCTCGCAAACCGAGAAACTGCACGAAAAGTAACTACAAGCTACTATGACTGCTAGTACCGAACACACCGCACGAAAATCGAGATAACTCAACAAAATCCAAAGAAAACCCAAGAGCCACTACCAGACAAAGACAGGAGTACTAACTCACTAGAAGCAAGGCCGGATGCGTCCACTAACGACTTAAACCGCGTCTCGGGTGTCTCCCTCCGGCCTAGCGGGAACTGAGATACCGTACACGTAACCACAAAACAAGTGACTAGCTGGGGTCGCGCTCGTCAGTGCGGGTCCAACCGCCCCCAACCACGTGTGCACACACAGACCATACGTCCTAGGTCTGGCCCTCTGACTGGTTTTCCCCTCAGCTGGACTCTGGCGTCAAACGTGGGGCCTGACGGAAACCAGTCTAAAAACCATCTCTCAGGGTAGCCTCGCCACCACTCCGTGGTGGGACCACTCGCGTGTCGGAAGGCTACGACTAGTGGAGGGTCACTGAAAGAGTAGACTCTCTAGTCAACAGAAAATGACATCTAAGCCGGACAAAGTACCAGGGCCGCTCCTCGTACCGACACCGATTCACGACGACACAAGCTGAGAACACCAACTCTCGGGATCCTACGGCACCCTCACGTGTGGCCCCCACATGATGTCCGGCATCAGTCAGACCACGAGTAAGTATGCAGATCAAGATCCACTCACCCTGGATTCGAATCGGCAAAATATAACTCTAGTTGGACAGAGATCTCTGGCGGTCCACACTTGGGCCGCCACAGAGTCTGGCGGTCCAGAATTGGGCTGCCATAGGGACTGTAGCGGTCCAACAATGGGCCGCCACACCCTGGGTTGCGAATGAAATGGCGGTCCTATATAGGGCCGTCACATGGATGTGGCGGGCGTACCTTAGGCCGCCACACCCCAAAAACTCCCAACGGTCAAAAACCAACGGTCATAAATGAACGGTCAACTCGCCCTTTGGCGGTCTGAGCCTCGGCCGCCACCTCTTCTGGCGCTCTATCGTGCAGCCGCCAAAAGACCTGGGGGCCTACCGATAAAATAGTGCCCTGTGGCGCTCCCACCTTAGGCAGCCACAAGCTCTGATTCTCCTACCCTGGGCCGCCAAAGACTCTGGCGGTCTCTGGAAGGACCGCCAAATCATCTTGAGAACGGGATAACGTGAACAAACCTAAAAACCTGAAAACTGAGACAACTCGGCAAAAGCCAAAGAAAACCCAAGAGCCACTACCAGACAAAGACAGGAGTACCAACCCACTTGAAGCAAGGCCGGATGAGTCCACTGACGACTTAAATCGCGCCTCGGGTGTCTCCCTCCAGCCTAGCGGGAACTGAGACACCGTACAAGTTAACCACCGAACAAGTGACTAGCTGGGGTCACGCTCGTCAGCACGGGTCCAACCGCTCCCAACCACGTGTGCACACACAGACCATACGTCCTAGGTCTGGCCCTCTGACTGGTTTTACCCTCAGCAGGACTCTGGCGTCAAACGTGGGGCCTGACGGAAATCAGTCTAAAAATCATCTCTCAGGGTAGCCTCGCCACCACTCCCTAGTGGGACCACTCGCATGTCGGAAGGCTACTACTAGTGGAGGGTCACTGAAAGAGTAGACGCTCTAGTCAACGAAAAATGACATCTAAGCCGGACAAAGTACAAGGGCTGCTCCTCGTACCGACGCTGACTCACGGTGACACAAGGCGAGAACAGCAACTCCCGGGATCCCATGGCACCCTCACGTGTGGCCCCCACATGATGCCCGGCATCAGTCAGACCACGGGTAAGCACGTGGATCGAGATCTAGCCACCTAAGACTCGAATCAGCAAAACATAACTCCGGTCAGACATAGATCTCTAGCGGTCCACACTTGGGCCGCCATAGAGTTTGGCGGTCCAGAATTGGGCCGCCACAAGGACTATAGCGGTCCAACAATGTGTCGCCACACCTTGGGTTGCGAACGAAATGGCGGACCTATATAGGGCCGTCACATGGATGTGGTGGGAGTACCTTAGGTCGCCACACGCCAAAAACTCCCAACGGTCGAAAACCATTGGTCAGAAATCAACGATCAACTTGCCCTCTGACGGTCTAACCCTCGGCCGCCACCTCTTCTGGTGGTCTATCGTGCAGCCGCCAGAAGACCTGGGGACCTGCCGACAAAACAGTGCCCTGTGGCACACCCACCTTGGGCCGCCACAGGCTCTGGCACTTCTACCCTGGGCCGCCAAAGGCTCTGGCGGTCTCTGGAAGGACAGCCAAATCATCCCGAGAATGGGCCGACGGGAACAAACTCAAAAACCCTTTCCACGCCCCGATCATCCACGGATGAGGGGGAAAACAAGGGGGAAGCTCCCCTATAGCCCCTAGCATGCATCTACGCCGTCAAATCGGTCCGAAACGCGATGAAATGGTAGATCGGCACACAACCCCCAAAACATGGATTTTGCCCTACCCGGCTCAAAAATGCCCCTCTCGACCTCTCCTTGGCCTACAAATCACGGGAGATGACGTTATGAGCATGGGGATCCGTCTCCCTACCTCAATGGAGCACGAGCTCTGCTGAAAGGCCGCCGAACGCGAAGAAGAAGGTTTTACAACCCTCGTTCCTTCACGAAATCCCACGAGCCACACGCCGCAACGATCACCTCACCGCCGCCGTCGCCACCACGCCGTCACCTCAATGCCGTCTGCAGTCGGGGAGGGGTGCCGCTGCGGTCACGCCAGACGAAGAGAGAGAGGAAGGGGGTGGTCACTCACGGGAGGAAGAAGGAAGAGGAAGAAAGAAGAAGAAAGGGAAAAAGAAAAAAGAAAATAGGGGTTTATATAGAAAATCCAAAAATTCTTAAAAATACCAAAAAATAGGAAAATATACCACCGTGATCATTGAAACGTGTTGATCGTTGTGGTACCATTCCTCAGTAGGTGAACGACCCGGTTCACCCGCTACGGGGTTACGTAGGTCTTGTCAGGGAAAAATATGGGAAACTGCCGAACACGTTCCGAGACCTCCGAAACTGATCTGAAACGCACTGATCTGAACCCGAAAAATGTCCGAAAGATAACCCCGGGAAAAAGGAGAACAAATCTCCGAGAAAATAGATTCGAGACCCAATAAGAGGGATCCGAAGGGTCCGGGATATTACAGTTTGCTTATTCCAGCTCCTGCCCTTGTGTCTCCCCTCATCCCAATTGTGCCTGGACACTCGATGTTGGATCCGGTGGGTGCTCCTGCTGCTTCTGATGATCCCTTGAAGAATTTTTCTGAAGCTTCTATTGATGAGGAGGCCCTATCCCCATCGTCGGCATACTTGCCTGCTAGTACTGTTCCTATGGTTGAAGGATCTTTGTTTGCTGAAGCTACCACTGGTGGCAGCTTGGTTTCCTCCATGATGGTTCTGCCTCTGTGACGACCCCCCCTCTTCTGGGGTCAATCTTTCTTCTGCTGCGTCGGTTGTTCCAGGCCTCGCCATTGGCCAGTCTGTTGGTGCTACGCTCTCCATGGTGTAATCCTTGCGTACTCTGAAGCCTCATTCCATGGTGCTTGCCTTGGCTACACCCAATGAGAGAGTGAACGAGGGAGACATTGCTCCTGCTGTGTCTTTTGATTCTTTGTCTCCGCTCGTGCAACCATCTGGACAAGATCAATCTATTATGCCGAGCTTGGTTGCTTCTCCGTCAAGCCCTCGTTGGCATGTTGCTGCCTCTACAATGGATGCGAATGCTGCCCCCTCCAGGCCTTCTCCTTCCCTCAATGCTGCTGCTCCCGCATGGTCCCCTCCTCCGACGGTCTTCTCTGCTGCTTCTTCTGGCCCTCCCCATCTCTCCTTTGCCCGGGCTATTCATCGGTCCGTTAGATCACGCGTCCCTGCTGTGCCACCTCGTTCGCTTGGGCCATCTTTCGTGGCTAATCCCTCTACTGCTGGTGATGCTTCTTCTCATGCTACGTTGTTGCCCCCTTCATCAATGGAACCTGTAAAATTCCCTACTATCAACCAGGTTCTCACGGTGCCTGGGTTCGAGCCATCTCACCCTCCTGATTTTAGCCAAATACATGCCAATTGGGTTGGTGGCGCGGGTGGTGTTCGAGCCAGGCAACTCTCCAAGCCTGATCCTGTTCACCCACGCCGTTCGTTGTGCAGATCTCAATCTGTTAGCCCCCCTCGCAACCTTGATTGATATGGTTTTGCTCTGTCTCTTGGTGGTTTTGTTGTTCAATATGGCTGCTAGTTTGTTCTTTGGGCTGGGCCTAAAGTATTAGTTCCCTCTTTTTGGAGGGTTCTTTCTCTGTCAGCCCATGGTCTGCTGTAATTTTCTTTTTCCTTTGAGCCATTGCCATTATTTTCATGGCCCCTCTCCGTAGGGTGTCTTTTATTTGGCTCTGGTCTCTTGTATGCTTTTTTCCTATTGTTATATTAGTAAAACCCCGTAGCTGATCTTCGGATCTGCCTAGGTATCACCTTAGTTTAAAAAAATGTCGAATATTAAAGGAACAAGCACAAATTAGAAGAAAGGGTTGAGAGCTTACTCGGCCGGTTTGAAGAAACTGACCCCGATCGGAGATGGGGGCAAGCGGGGAAGCGTGAGCTCACCTCCCGCATGCTGTGTTATTGTCGCTTGAGCTGAAAATTAATAAGGTACAACACTATGCCTCTCGCAGGAGGGGTGGACAAGGGGTGGGGATGATCAAGTACATTCAAACACTACCTACACGCAGGGAGGGGATTTCAGCTGGCCAGGCGAGGGATGGGGAATGAGCCGATGTTCTGTTCTGCCCGGACCGAACTCGCAGGACAGCAAGCCAATGTCGGAGGCGCCATGAATTCCTCTGAACTCCGCCAAAGGTGAGACTAGTGCAGAAACATCCCTGGGTGGCCAGGGAGCATGCCAGAGAAATTTGGCGCTGTTCGGAGACCGAGTTGGGCCGCTGGAGCTCCAGGATCAGGCTGGTCTTGTGTGATGCCGGTCTGGCCCAGCAGGGTAACTGCCTGATGTAGATGGCGCCACGAACTGCTCCGAGCTCCGATGGGGGAGATTGGTGTTGATGCGACCGTGGGCGAGTTGGCTTAGTATTGGAACTGATGGGGACTCCAACCCAGGTCGGAGCTGGGCGTGGTGAATAGGGGAATAGGAAGAGGTCCAACCTGGATCTGGCGAAGCAGCCTACGTGCTCTGGGCAAAACGGCTGGAACATGGTGCTCTGGTTGACAATTGGCTCCCTTATTCCTGGGACGTGTAAAGGACTTGATGAGGATGTCCTCCTCCGAAGGGAGAGCCAAGAATCACACCGGGGTGGCCATGAGGGCTTCTGCACTTAGCTTCAGGTTGTCTGCTGGAGATGACTTGCACAGGACACGGGAATCCATCCTCCGAGCTGCTCCGATGTTGTCCGAGGGTGGACGAGCACTTGCTGCGAAGCCGACTCGGAGATGAAATCGCCGATATATGGTAGGCCACCTGGAACCTTGTGGAACGGTCGTGGGTGGCGCTGCAACTTCCTGGTACTCTGCTACCGCGAATCTGCCTGGGTGGTAGGTGGAGATTGAGGATGACGATGGGGGAATGAGAGGGGGAACAAGGGAAGGGATGGGTCAGGGGTGAAGCCTGGTTGAGAGGGGACCAGGGAAGGGTCAAACCAGGGTGAGGGGGGAGGGATATGAGCTGCTAGGGCGGAGCTAGTAGGTGGAGGACAGGGGTGCCGCCAGGGGTGGAGTGGGAGAGAGGGAGGGTGGAGGTTGGCCTAGGGGAGGGGTTGGTTGAATTTGAATTTGATTTAATGGTGGGTGATCAATGGTGGCCTAGGGGAAGTGAAGAGGTGTCTTGGGAGTGTGAAAGGGTGCTTGGGAAGTGGAAGGGTTGTGTTGTAGAGTAGAGAGGTGTCTAGGGGGGTGTGGTATTAATGGGGTAGTAATGAGAGTGGGAGGGATTTGAGGGGTCAAGGGTGATGTGGCTTGGTGAGGTGGCACATAGGGCTTAGGTGGCTGATGATGTGGAAGGGAGAGAGGGTGATGTGGAAGAGGGAGAGGGGGGTCGACCAAGAGAGAGTGAGAAGAGGAAGAGAGAGAAAGGGGTCACCCCTTTTAGGGAGAGAGAGAGAGAAAAGGAGGGTAAGGGAGTTTCTCACTCCACAATTGGCTTCTCACCAAAGGAACACTCAAATTGAATTTCTAAAAATGTAGAAAATATTCATTAGCTTCAAATGGAGGGAGTGGGGTCCTATTTATAGGAGCCCAACACTTTTACAGGACTGAATTGCCCCTTACAAACTAAAGAAAGACAACCATGTCCAAGAGGGGGGTGCCCCGGGGTTTGCTAGACATTTGGGCCCATTAGGCTCAAGCTATTACTCTAATGACCCATTAACATAATAATTGACTCAAATAAAGGGAAATTACATAGGTAAGACTTGAATAAAAATGGAAAATTGTATCATACGACCCAAAAATAAATTACTAGTCCAAGCCTAGTACTTCTGGGGTGATGTGACAGGATGTGGGAACTGGAACTGCTAGAGATGTCCCCATCATATCCCCGGGGTGCAGAGAACTCGACTCTATCGAGTAAGTGTCCTCCCTGCTCCGAGAGTGCAAGTCTTCCGAAGAAGGCCGATCTTCCGCCTAGCAAGGTAGCACTCATACGCCTAGCTCCTGGGGGTGGTGACCTGTTCACCCAATATTCTCTCAATTTGCTCACGTCGGGCTCTCCGGGCTGATGGTGTGCTCATGGGGGTGGGTGCTCTCTCAAGGGAAGAAGGGGGCCCGATATCCTCACTAGGTACCATCGTGGGGCCCTTGTATGGCACAAGGTCTGCCACAATGAAAGTGGGGCTAACTCCGTACTCCTCAAGGAGGTCTAACTCATAAGCGTTGGTGCCATTGCACCTTAGAACCATGAAGGGACCAACCCGACGAGGCCATAGTTTTGAGATGGCTCCAGGGGAGAGCCTCTCATTCCTCATCATCCCGGAATCACCCACTTGGACTTTTTGGTGGGGCCGGTGCGAGTCGGCCTGCCTTTTGTAAATTTTGTTGCTCTTGTTGATGTGCTTGCAAAGGTTATTATGCAACTTTGTGAATGCTAACTTTCTAGTGGGTAATGGGGGTCCTAGACAACCAAAAGTGGACCTATCATGTCTAGACTCCCTATCAAGGGTTTTGAAGATTGGGGGGTCGGGACAGCCAAATGTAGCTCTATCATGCAAGGGTTTGGGAAATTTCAGGGGACCCGGACATCCATGTATGTTCCTATCATGCACAAGGTTGCTTTTGTGGGAGGTGATGAGTGGGGGAGGGCCGTGACATCCAAATGTGGACCAGTCATGCACCTGTCCTAATGTGTGTGCGACACAAATGGGATGACCATACCTACTAGCCATGCCAGATGATGCGATATGCCTTGACACGTGCATTCCTGTCCCAGAGATGACTTCCATGTGCGGGGGTATGGGATGGCTTTTGGGCTTCCACTCGTAAGGGTCAAAGGAATCTAGGAAGGTGTATATCATGGAGTAGGGCACTTCCTCATTCCCATGGTGTGGGTTGTCTATGGTTTCCCATATGTGGCCTAGGTCTAGGATGAGGTGGCCTTGTCCCAGTATTGTGGGTGGGGGTAGGAAGTGGGTGGTGAATAAAGTGGATGGGTTGTTTGGGTACCCATGTTCCCATGTGGAGGGATCAAAAAGATCAAGGAAGGTCAGGCTTTTGGTAAGGGGGTGTTTTCAATCCCATGGATCAAAGAAGTCCATTCCATAAATTCCCCAATGTAAGTTGGGAAGTCATAGACTTTGGTGGTGGGTACTGGCGAGCGCTTAAGGACGGGGGAGCCCATGGCTGGCCCTAGGGTGGGGGCTTCCCCTCCCTTTCCTCCACGGCTGGCCCCCCCTCCCCCTGGTGGTGCTCTGGTAGTTGGCCAGAAGGAGATCGCATCAGCCTGTGATCCTTCTCTTTCAGCTGCAGTCCCCCTTCCTCCAAGCCTGCGGCTAGCTCCCTTGCTGCAGATGCTGCTAGTGGCCCCTCCTGTCTCCCACAGACAACCGTGCCTCTCATCCGTGATCATGGCATACCTTCTTCTACCCAGTCTGCACATGGTTTGTTGGCCCTTGGCCCATCTTGAGCAACTTCAGCTACTGTTCGTGGCCCATCTTGCCCCCCTCCTGCTGCTGGTAACGCTAGTGATGAGCCCACTGCTGATACCTTTGCTGTCCCACGCAATAGTAGGAGGGGAAGATCTCGTTCACGAGGTCGGCTTCCAATTCCAATCTCTTCCACTCCTGTGGCTTGGAACACCCTTTTCAAGGGTCCACCTGCATCGCCAGGGATTGATCTTCACTTTGTTCCTCCAAAAATTAACATTAGAGTCAAGGTTGCAGTTTATGAGAAGTCCGATTCTGTGGATCTTCTAGCAACCTAGTCTATGGCTTTGGTAGGGTATGTCGTAGGTCTGCATCTATCTTTCAGCCCTCTCCATGCTTTCGTTTAGTCCCAGTGGGGCACGAATGTATTTGAACTACATCTTCTTCAGAATGGTTTTTTTGTTTGCAAATTTGACTCTGAAGAGGATTTGTGTCGGGCTCTTGAGGGGTTCTGGACCATCAAAGGCCACCCCATGATCCTTCAGAGATGGAGTCCTGAACTGCGAATGGAATTAGATAGTCTCTCAAGTATTCCCTTGTGGGTGGCTTTCCATGGACTACCGCTTCACCTATGGACCAGGGATTTTATTGGGAAGATCTCTTCCATCCTCGTTCACCCTTTGTACCCGGACAAGCAATGGCTGAGCGCAAGAGACGCGCTTATGCGAGGGGTTGCATTATGATCTCCTCGGGAGATAACCTCCATGATTATGTTCATTACAAGGATCTTGATGGCAGCGTCAAGAAGATTAAAGTGACCTATCAATGGAGGCCAAGACGTTGCTCGTTGTGTTGCTCCTTTGGTCACGTAGATGGTACTTGCAAATCTGTTCTCCAGAAGACACATCAGTAGGTTCAGATCTACAAACTCAAGGAACGTTCTATTCCCTCTTCAGTAGACGTGCATTTTCATAGCTCATTTCATGCTCTGAATTCGGAGGAAGATGGTGCTCTGGAGAGCCTTGGAGTCGCAGCAACTCAGATCCCTGAGCCTCTCAAAGCCCCTGCGATTCAGAGGACTCAGAGTCATGAGTTTGTGACTCAGTCCGAGGCCAACCAGGATACCAATCCTGACCTAAGCCATGTGGAGCCGGAACCTCCTTTGATAAACTTTCCAACCAACTCCCACTATAAAGAGGATATTAAGGCTAAGGTATTGACCACCACCAAAGCTTTAGAGAGGCATTCGGCGGTGATGGCTGCCACAAATTCTAAAGGTACTTTGTCACCTTGTTCTCTTGCGGATTTGTCACTATCTTTGAAGGGAGCCCACCAACAACCTATCTTTGGAGAGCCACCTGCTGCTATTTTAGCATCTCAATTATGTAAGGAACACTTGCCTCCAGATGACTATTATGCTACAGACAAAAACCAACAACCACCATGTGGAGAGGTGGTCCCACTTGGTTTCCCACTTTCTCCCACTCCACATGGGGCGCATTCTTGCAGGGAATATTTGCATTCGGATGGCTTTCTTGCTATACACAAACTCATCAACCTCCATGTGAGGAGGCGGCCCACCAACAGCCTTTCTTTGAAAAGTAACCTGCTGCAATTATTTTTTTTTTATCGGTAAAAAAGGTAGACTCTATATAGGTATAAGTGGGTGTACAGAGAGTGAGCAATGTCTAGACATCCCTAAACTGATTGCTCCTGAGAAGTCCAAGACCACACAAAGCGTGGAAATGATGATTAAAACACAAAAGAAAGCTGATAGTAAGAGCTAGAGTATTGGTGTCAGCCCATCCCTGCTCATCCTCCACGTCACTCAGATGATGTAAATGATCATGCACCAAATCCAGCAAAAGCTGTGTAGAAAACTTGTGACCAGACTTAAGGGAGGGTGAAGTTGTAACGTATTGGTGTCAGCCCATCCCTACTGCAATTATAGCATCTCATGGGACGCATTCAACTCAACAGCCCCCATGTGAGGAGGCGGACCCTCTTGGTATCCCACGTTATTCTTTTCAACGCACCATCCTCAATGAAGGAGAGGCCCCATCGGATGCTTTTCAGCATGTGCATGGGCTGCCCCTTGTCCGCTTTAGCTTGGGTGCTGCTGGCCACTCGGACCCGCCACATGCTAGTGGCCTTGCTGCAACTTGCATCCCCAAGGCTGCTGCCTTGGTGGCGGTCCCTGCTGCTGGCTCCATTCCCTTCGATGATGCCTTGGGGGAGGCCCATGGCTGCGATGTTGTCCTTGCCAAGAGTGTGGATGGCACTCGCCTGCCACCTTCTGTCGAGGCTGGGGTACTTGGAGCACAAGATGGCGCTATGACTTGTGTTGCTGCTGTCCAAGGGCCCCATGGGGCATTTGGAGCTAGCGAACATGGAGTTGATCCCACTGTGGATGGCCGGACGAAGCATCTCCTGAACATTGCACATGGGGGTGATAATGCTCTAGTGGAGGTAGGTAATTTAAAGTTCCATAACCTCAACGCGGTGGATGAAGTTGATAAATGCCGTGTTGCCAAAAAAAGGGGGACAAAGAAATTCTAAGCCTTTCCTCAATAATAATTAATTTGACTATGATGTCAATTTTATCTTGGAATGTTAGAGGTATAAATAAGCACTCTAAGTTCAAGGAATTAGTTGGGTTGCTAAAGAATAATCGTTTTGATATTGTCATATTAGTTAAGATAAGATAAAATCAACCAATGCTAGTTCTTTTAAACATAGAATTTGGCCAAGTGCTAGTTTTACTAATAATGATTTGCAGCACAAGTCAGGTAGAATTTGGATTTTGTGGGACGACACTATGGTTGAGGTTTGCAAAATTATGTAAGATGAGCAATTCATCTATAACGACCCAAGATCCAGATACCGGGAAAGACCCGATGCCATTCGAATCCTGGCCCGCCGCCCACGAGTCGGAGGACTCGGAAGGGCTAAAAGGAGTGTGGAGACACAAAGAAATAGGAAATAAAGCAGGACAATTCAACAAAGAACAGAAATAAATAAAAAATTACTACAACAACAGAGTCCAATCCAATAGAAAGTACAGTCTAAAGCAATAAAGCGTACCACATGCCGAGTGAACACTCGGCCCGACGAGCTGGCAACTGAGAACCTCTAAAACAGCACCCTCAAACCTCGAGGAAGAACCGCCACACCTGAAAAGTAGGGAATGAGTCTCCAAAATAGAGACTCAGCAAGGATCCCGTGGAACCCCAACTGGAAATGATGGCGGTAGCGGAAAGGAAAGCTACAACGACAGTAGGAACAATGAACCGGTGGCCGATCAAAACTCGGCACTACAGCTACTCCTACTGTACCAGAAAACACACCCCGATCTCACGGTCGGGGGCTACCGAACAACACTAGTACCACTTACTGAAGTAAAAACCCACGGCAACCACGCCGTAGAGGCCTGTCTCCCGGGACACGGCCAATCTGGACATGCTGTCCAAGGTGAAATCTCGACCACCTGGTCATGGACACCGCACCAACAAGATGCAACCTCGGTAAAGCTACTAGCACCCGTCTGTACGGCACGAGAACCGACACACGCGTCACGGCGAAACAACCTGCACTCAACGGTCAACACGACCAAAACCCCAAAGGTTGAAGTCACAGATATTGACAGTCTGTCACTCCCGACTCGACAGGAGTACCTCCCACTAGAAGCAAGACCGGATGCGTCCACAGACGTCTTAGTCCGCGCCTCAAGTGTCTCCCTCCTGCCCAGCGGGAACTGAGACACCGTACAAGTAACCACAAAGTAAGTGACTAGCTGGGGTCACGCCCGTCAGCGTGGGTCCAACCACCCCCAACCACGTGTGTACACACAGACCATGCATCCCAGGTTTGGCCTCTAATTGGTTTTCTTCTTAGCCGGACTCTGGCTGCAAGACGTGGGGCCCGATAGAAACCAGTCTAAAAACCGTCCTCAGGGTAGCCTCTCCACCACTCCCTGGTGGGACCACTAAACGTGTAAGCAGGCTATGACTAGTGGAGGGTCACTGAAGGAGTAGACTCTCAAGTCAACGGAAAATAACGTCCGAACCTGACAAAGTACGGGGACCGTCCCATGTACCAGCACCGTCACATAGTGACCATGGTCGGAGAAGAAATGGGACTCATAGTCCATGGGCCACGCACCCGACCACGCAGAATCACAGAATCACGGTTCCCAAGGTAGCTCATAGGCCTCCAAATCGAATCCCACTCTCAGGGAAAAGTGGGAACCCTCCAGCCCTAGGCTGGGTAACTGGACTCGCAATCCAAGGTCTTACTTAAGGCCCACTCGGAAACCACTTCCCATAAAAACTCATGACGTGCGGGGAACCCTCGCCGCACTCACACCGACACACGTTGACTCAGTCAAGCGTAACACAAAAGCCCATAACACGAGCAGTCACCCGGACTCTCAAACCCACGGGCATGCTAAACGAGGTAGCACGGTCCTCCCGACACCCTCAAGACACGGACACAGAACCTTCGGGGTGTCTGGGACATCCAAGAGACCGTAGGTCGACCACTGCGTCCCAACCGGGTCGACCAGGGATCCATACAACACGAAACGATCGCGGCAAGCACGAAGAACCACTTCGGCACAACACAGTGCCTGGCGGTCCATCTTTGGGCCGTCACAGCTGTAACAGTCCAAAGCTAGGCCGCCACAGCACTGTAATGGTCTAACACAGGAGCGTTACATGAAATAGGCAACACTGGCTATGACGCACCCACCTTGGGGCGTCACAGCCTCTAACGGACCAAGCCTGGTGCGTTAGAAGACAGACCAAAACAGGTTGTGACGCTCACCCCTCGGGGCGTCACAACCCCTAACGGACCTACCCAGCTGCATTAGAAGGAGGGATATGTCCACTTTGACGCACCCAAGAATGGGTGTCACGAGGCTCTAATGGTCCACCCCTGGTGCGTCAGAGTCTCGTGACCCCGATCGGTCAGAACCACGATAACGGATGTAACGGTCAAACCCAGGCACAACACACCCTCTGGCAGTTTATCGTAAGACCGCCAGAGTGATCGACGCCCTACCGACACCACAACCTCTGTGACGTACCCCTCTTGGGACGTCACGGCATGTAACGCACCCACCCTGGGGCGTCACAGCCTGTGACGGTCACTGGAAGGACCGTCACACCGTCCCGAGAGCGGGATGATGGGAAACTACCCAAAAATCATTCCACGCCCCCATACCTCCACAGGAGAGGGGGAAAAGAAGGGGGAAGCCCCCAAATAGCCCCTAGCATGTATCTAAGACCTTGGATCGGCCAAAAACGTGATGGAACGGTAGATCGACTCACGAGCCCTAAAACATTGAATTTTCCCAAAAATCCCCAAATACGCCCGCTCGGCTCACCACGGCCTACAAAACTCGAGGGAAAAGGGAATGCACGAGATGGGGGTCCATCTCCCTACCACCACCGAAGTAATGACGCGCCGTGGACGCCGATCCACGAAGAAATCACCGCAAAACCCTCGCTGGCTCACGGACGCACCCCCGAGCTACGCCACGCCTCCACCACCTCGATCCTCACCCGTCCTCGCCCGCATCCTCGCCCGCGCCGCCTCCACCTCGCCCCCGCCTCGCTCCGTCGGCCGTCGGAGAAAGAGGGGAGAAAGAGAGCGTGAGAGAAGAGAGAGGGAGGGGAGAGAGAAATGAGAGGGGAGAGAGAGAGAGGTATATATATAGAAAAACTGGAAAATTCTAGAAATTCAAAAAATTATGAAAAATTACCTCCGTGATCCTCGGGAGGAGCACAACGCGCCAGTACAGTCCCTGAGTTGGAGAACGCCACGATTTGTCCTACACATAGTTCTGAAGGCGCATCAGGGAAAAATATGTGTAAAACACAAAATACACTCCGAGACCCACTAAAATAACTGAAAAAAAATATCCAAAAAATCCGGGGCATTACATCATCAATACTAGATGCACCAACAAAATGGACAACACTTCTTTTCATTTGACTGCGGTGTATGGTTCTAACTGTCCATCCTTACGGCATCAGTTATGGCAGCAGATTACTTCATTCGTTGGCACGGTGGCAAATGATCCTTGGCTTATGACAGGTGACTTTAACTCAATCTGGTATCACCATGAGAAACCGGGAGGAAGAATTGTTCCACAGATTCTGCTAGATTCCTTCAATGATGCTCTTCATGCTGCGGGCCTCCAAGATATTAAATCTATGGGACATTCTTATTCCTGGAGTATTATGACTTCTGGTCCAAGTAGAATTGCTACAACTCTTGACAAGACTCTGGTAAATGACAAATGGATGCAATGTTACCCATCTAGTTACATGCAATTTGCTTCTCCGATCTTCTTTGATAACTGGCGGATGCAAGTTTATTGTGATGTTCATAGTCAACATGGGAAGAAACCGTTTAAATTTCTTAACATGTGGACTATGCATCCTGAGTTCAGCTTGGAATTCGGCTGATATCAAGGGAACTCCTTCCTTTGTACTATGTCAAAAACTCAAAGCTGTGAAGTATGCACTTAAGCAGTGGAACAAGGCATCATTTGGGAATATCGCTCATAATGTGAATAAGGCTAGAGATGAACTAGTCCATGCACAATGTGCACTTTAGGAGGACCCACTGGATGATGGGTTAGTCCAAAAGGAAAAAGAATGTAGAAGAGCTTATGTAGAAAAGAGAGATATGAAGGAATTATTTGCAAAGCAACAAGCTAAACAACACTGGCTTTCGCTAGGACTCAAATACCAAATATTTCTATGCAGCTCTGAGGGCGAGAAAAAGTTATAATGCTATTTGGAAATGTCAAAATGAACAAGGAGAGGATATTGAAGACATTGCAAAGGTCCAAGATCACACAATCCGCTTCTTCATGAATCTTCTGAATCAATCACATCTCCATTCAATTGATCCAAAATAACAGTAAATAAATCCTTATCTGATGAGGACATTAACTATCTGAATGCCCCTTTCTCGGAGGAACAGATTAAGGATGTGGTGTTCATCTCTCCTACAAACAAAAGCCCCAGTCCAGATGGTTTTCTAGCAGATTTTTTTCAAAAGACATGGGAAATTGTTGGCCCCCTAACTTGCATGGTTGTAAAAAGCTTTCTAGCCTTAGGTTCTATGGTTAGAGCAATGAACTCCACATTTGTCGCATTAATCCCTAAAACCTCGCATGCTGCTAGTCTGGATGATTACAGGCCTATATCTCTTTGTAATTTCACATACAAGATCATAGTAAAGCTCTTAGCAAACAAATTGCAGAAAGTAATGCCTTCCATCATAAGCTCAAACCTAGGAGCTTTCATCAAAGGTAATAGCATTGTTCATAACATTCTCCTAACCAATGATCTTGTCAAGGATATCCATTATGTAGCAACCCTGGTAAATTAAAGGACTAGAAAGTCTAAACAAATTAAAAACAATAATTAAACAAGGCTCAGCCCTTGTACATGACCCTCTTACGTCCTAAAAAGTCTGACAAAAGAACTCATGGACACTACTATTATATTATAATAAATTTAAGATTGACATGATATTTTTTAGGTAAGTATTTAATGCACAACGTAATTTTAATTGAATTAAGAATCATTAAATCTCGAAAAAAATGTCAATTTATATTTTATTACTAATTTAGAAAAATTAATATTTCACATTTATTACATTATAATCTTATTAGAAGGGAGAATGATATATATATATAATTTAATTACATTAAAGATATGTAAAAGATAAAAGAATGAGCATATATGCAATTTCGGTTCTAACGTGAAAAGTGACTTTGTGCAGGCGTATCCAACGTGAAAAGTGACTTAACACAAGTCGTTATTTATAAATTAGTGAAAATCAAATAAAGTATATAGCTAAAGAGTTATAGAGATGATAGGGATATATACATAATATTAGTCTTTTGGAAGGTCAAGGAGAAATGCCAAATGAAATTGACGCCATTGCCTTGGGCGTGTATTTCAAATGTGATGACTTAATAAAAGTCGTTATTTTATTCTAAAATGAATAGTGCCCATTTTGGAATTAAAGAATTTTGGAAAACTAATTATATGAAAAAATAGAGAAAAATGGAAAACTCATACCGCTAAAATTTCCCATCAAGATCATATCAAGAAAAAAAAAGATAAAAATCTAGAAAGATCGTTACACCTTAAAATAACAAATAAGGGAAAGGTGAATGACGCCTCTGAGCAAGTCGTCATTTCATTTTTGACGACTGTGTATACAAGCGTCATTTATTGGATCAACGCCCCAACCTTAGGCGTCATTTACAAATCAACCCGTTGGTGTTTGGTTCGAACAAAGATGATATCTGGGTAAGTTGGATTAGGGAAATGATCAATATGTGGAATAGCTAAAGTCTAATCGGATACT
Source organism: Amorphophallus konjac (assembly GCA_022559845.1). Taxonomy (NCBI): domain Eukaryota; kingdom Viridiplantae; phylum Streptophyta; class Magnoliopsida; order Alismatales; family Araceae; genus Amorphophallus; species Amorphophallus konjac. Next base: position 160,262,115 of record CM040120.1, on the reverse strand, counting down.
AAGAAGGAAGTTATAGTACTAATCGAACTCCTAGAACCTATTAGGATTCCTTCTCCTATAAATGCCCACCCTTCCGTCGAACTTCCTGTTGACAATAGTGATCAAAGAAGCCCTACTGTGGAAGTCCATCGTCCTCTTGTTGAAGAACGCAGGAGTTCTTCGTCATCTTCTTCTTCTTCCTTGCGCATGAAGGCTTGAAGGGAAGGGGAAGGCCATTCTCCCTCTGCTACTTAAATCCTTTGAACCAAAGGAGCCATCTACCTGCTACTATATTCTTCTAAGGTTTTATTGGTTGCCGAAGAAGCCAAGCTGCAGCTTCCCAGCTATTGTTTCTTCATCAAATCACCTAGAAGAAGACTTCTTCTTCGTCCTCTTTCTCCTGCAACAAGAAGGGCGCAAGAAGCCTTCTTCTTCTTGCTGAAGGAAGGCCGTGTCTTCCTTGGGGTTTTTCTCTTTACTATGCGTGAAGCCCTCAGCGGCTGAGACATACGTACTTACCAATTAGTACTGCTGCTGCTACTGTTTTGTCTTCGATTGTTGAAGGGGCTATCATCTTCTTCCTGATATCTAGTGAATCGGTTGTGGTTCATCTTCTTCACGTTCAATCAAACATCATCAATCCAAGGTAGGTTTTCTCAAGTGTTAAGCAAAATTTTACGGATATCAGGCCAATTGCATGCATGTAGGTTAATAGTGCTGCGATTGACTGCCATATGAGTTTTCATAATTTCATCATTTTACTGAAAATGACGCCCTAGATCAAGGCGTTGTTTTTATTTAACGCCCGTGAAAATAGGCGTCAAATGTCTAGTTAATTAATAATGCTGAATGTTCAAATTTTAATAACTTTGAACCCTGACATCTAATTTAATGCATGATTTTATTGTTAGATTCCTGTTATTTTTATCTACCAGAACTTGCCCTTAGTTCCTTGAATGGACATACTCCAAAATCCATGTGTCTAGGATTGTACCTACTGGTGCAAATCATATGACAAATAATTAACGACCCCTTCTAGGTCGTCAATTGAATGAACGCCCCTATACGCAGGCATCAATTAGTGATGAATTGAGAAATTTTGCAATTTTGAAAATGTTTATAATTTCCTGGAAATTGAAATAACGACATGCACCATGCCGTCCTTTTGATATATGATGCCCCTAACTAGGGCACTGTTTACGAAATTGAAGCCTTAATATAAGACGTCATTTCTATAATATCTGAAAATTTAGAATGTTTATAGATTTTAATATTAACAAGACCTGGATATAACGACTGCGTGAACAGTCGTCATTTACTGAACTGACGACCCTGACAAGGGCGCCATTTCATGAAATGAAGACGTGACCTAAGGCGTCAATTCCTGTTTTCCTGATTTTCGTGGTTTTATGCGACCCACTGTAAATGGGTTAGTTATTAGGCACTATATTTCATTCCGTGAATATAGTCCCATGTTTCACGTTGTTTTATCGACTACCCACTATTTCTCGGTGATATACGAACTCTCTATAGGACATTCTGTTCCTTTAGACCAATGACTTTATCATAGAGACCTCAGTAAGACTCTGCTAGCCTTGGATTCCCTCGAGGCAGCCGAGCTGGTTTTACCATTAAAACCTATGTCACTATTTGATTACCATGTCACTCTAAAGAAACATGGTATACCGGCCCTCATGACTTGCTAAGAGGATGTCATGAGAATACTCTAAATTAATGGAATGGGAAATCATGCCATTAGTGTTCTTATGAATTAGGTTCCATACTTGGGGACCTCAATTCTATCTAGCTTATCATGTCCAAGAACGAGCGACCATTGCTATATGAGCGCTTATTCTTATTACCATGGCGCCCAATTAGGGAGCTGATTCCACCTAGTTTTATCGTTAATCGTGATTATACCGTTATTGATGTCTTTATACATCATGTTCAGTCCTTGAAATTCTATTCCACAAGATCTACCTTAAAGTTCTTTCCAGCTTATTCTATTGAAACTCTATATTGGCTATAACCATAATGGATGTCGAAAAATACACGATCAATGCCTGCGCATAGAAGGGCCCGATCTGGTCCTGGGAGGAGCACCCGAAAGTACTAGTACCCATGAGAGTTGTAATGATCACGGTGTGGCATTGCAGCGAAGTGCATGCCTAGCTTGATTAGACATTCCACAATCTCATACTCGACTTGACATGACATGACTTGCATGACCTAGAAAGGGTATTTATATACTTGCTTGAAACGTGATAGCCAATTCCTGACATGACATGATGAATATACTTGCTTAAATATCTTGACATTTATTGATATAAGTTCTTGAAAGGCATGCTAGTTCACTCAATTATCTTTTGTTATACTCTCTCTCTCTTGTCGTTTTACGCAAACATGCATAGCTTTATTACATTCATGTAACATGTAATTTACTTAAAGCAAGCTAGCTCTTGAGATATAATTCCTACTGAGCGTTCGCTCATCCAGTGTTTTCCCCTATTTTTCAGGTAAGTCTGATGTCGAGACTCAATCGGATGGGGAAGGTCAAGAGTGAAGAGATTAGAGCTCTCCGTCTATCCAAGCGTCTACTAATCTTATCTTTCTAATTTCTTGAGTCAATCATTGTACTTTTTCCTTTTATTGAGTCTTAGCATTTTCATTTGTAATAGAAGTACTTTGAGGTTGTGATTGAATAAAGGATTGGGTTATCTTTACTTTTGCGCACTCTGTTTTTGTGTTGAATACACTAACGCTCTGATTGACATGATCGATATAAACTCGTCACGCGTCTCCGAGTTCCTTCCGCGCTCGGGGCGTGATAGTTTTTGTGGTATCAGAGCCTAGGATATTCAATTCCTAGGAAACCCAAGTCCAAGCATACGTTTAAAACCTTTAACCGGTGAGATTGGGTAGAACCAATGGTTAAGTTAACTTAGAATCAAAACCTTTGAACATAATCAAATATTAATATAGTTATTGTAATTGTAGGACAATGGCTGCCGAACGTGCCCAGTGGCGCAACATGCAACGCACTCTACAAGGCATGACCCAGGCACTTCAACAGGTGGCACAAGGAGGTGCACATCGTGAAGCAGGAAATCTCTACTAAAGCTTCAAGAACATGAACCCTCTTTAGTTCATGGGATCCACAGATCCGGATGACGCCGAGCATTGGATCCGGGAAACCGAACGTATCTTTCGGGTTATGCAATGCACGGACCAAGAGAAGGTCTTGTTAGCAACATTTATGCCCGCTACTAGTGGGAGTCGGTAGAAGCCACATTAGATCAAGGACAAGTTACTTGGGAGGAGTTTGTTGAACATTTCAGCAATATATATTTTTCAGACCGAGTCCAGGAGAAGAAAGCTGCCGAATTCGCCGCACTTAAGCAACGATCCTTGTCAGTGGCTGAGTATGAGGCACAATTTTCCAGGTTGTCTCGATATGCTAAACATCTAATTAGTACCGATAAGATGAAAGCTAGGAGATTCCTAAATGGGCTCAGACCCCAATATATCACACAGCTGGCGCCGATGGACATACAGGTCTATTCGGAGATGGTACGACGAGCCCAGGTACTGGAGGATGCCACGGAACAATCTGATAGGATCCATGGGAGAGACAAGAAGGAGCATGTTACTAGCTCCGGCACTTTCAAACCCAATTTCAAGAAGAGGCCGAGTAATGGAGGTACTCCCTCCCAAGAGCAAAAGTTCAAAAAGACCAAACCTTTCTCCATCACCACTACACCTTCTAAGGTGGTATGTAAGCATTGTGATAAGGCTGGGCACAAGGTCGATGAATGCTGGAGAAAACTTGGAGCTTGTCTCCGTTGTGGGAGCCGTGATCATCGGATTCCTGATTGCCCATTGCTCAATGATCAGACCGGTGACGTGAAGCGCCCGGTGACCAAGAATGCACGTCTCCAGGCTATAAAAGAGGTGGAACAAGACGAAGGCATATTGGTAGAAGGTACACTGAAAGTTTGTTCCAAGTCTGCACATGCCTTATTTGATATTGGTGCATCACATTCTTTTATTTCCAAGCGGTTTGCTGATCCATTACCTATGGAACCGGAATGGATAAAAATAGTTTTATCTACTCCTCTCGAAAATGAAACTGATATTACTCATCATTATCAAAACTGTGAAGTCTTGGTAAAGGGTAGAAATTTTCCTATCAAGCTAATATGCCTAGATTTAAAGGAATATGATGTCATATTGGGAGCAGATTGGTTATCCAAGTATCAAGCAACTATGGATTGCCTTAACAGCAAAGTTACTTTCAAAGACTTTCCGGAACTGGTCTATACTAGCCCTAAGAGTCGGAGCAAGTCACCTCTTATTACGGCTCTCCGAGCTAGCAAGCTAATAAGGAAAGGATGTGTATCTTTCCTTGCGGTTGTCACCATTAAGGAGACTAAGAAGACTAAGCTAGAAGACATCCCAGTTGTGCAAGAATTTCTGGATGTGTTTCCGTAAGATTTGCCTGGATTACCTCCACAACGAGAAGTGGCCTTCACCATCGATTTGGTCCCTAGTGCTGGTCCAGTTTCTAAGGCACCATATAGGATGTCCCCCGCCGAACTCAAGTAGTTAAAAGAGAAATTGATGGAACTTCTAAAGAAGAGATTTATTAGACCAAGCACTTCCCCGTGGGGAGCACCTGTGCTATTTGTAAAGAAGAAAGATGGATCCATGAGGTTATGCATCGACTATCGACAGTTGAATCATCTCACTATCAAGAACAAGTATCCACTACCGAGAATCGATGATTTATTTGATCAAATATCTGGATCCAAGTATTTCTCGAAGATTGATCTCCGGTCGGGATATCACCAACTAAGGATCAAGGATAAGGACATTTATAAAACCACATTCAGAAGAAGGTATGGGCACTATGAATTTGTTGTTATGCCTTTTGGACTAACAAATGTCCCTGCTGTCTTTATGCAGTTGATGAATAGTATATTCAGGTCTCATCTAGATCAATTCATAGTGGTTTTCATTGATGATATACTAATCTATTCAAGGACCAAGGAAGAGCACGAGGAGCATTTGAGGATTGCATTACAGATATTGAGGATGAATCAGTTATATGCAAAGCTCAGTAAATATGAATTCTGGTTAGAAGAAGTATCTTTCTTGGGGCATGTTATATCAAGAGACGGTTTATTCGTAGATCCATCGAAGGTTGAAGCTGTAAAGAATTGGGAAAGACCGACCAATGCTAGCGAGATCCGTAGTTTCTTGGATCTTGCAGGTTATTACCGACGATTCATCAAGGATTTCTCCAAGATTTCCGTACCACTCACTAGACTAACACGCAAGGAGATACGTTATGAATGGAGTGAGGAATGTGAAAGAAGCTTCCAAGCTCTCAAGGATCATCTAACTACTGCCCCAGTATTAGCTTTGCCAATTGAAGGAGAGAAATTCGAGGTATGCACCGATGCCTCAGGCGTTAGCCTTGGATGTGTATTGATGGAACAAGAAAGAGTCATAGCGTATTCTTCCCGACAACTCAAGAAGCATGAAGAAAACTACCTAGTTCATGATTTGGAGTTGGCCGCGGTAGTATTTGCATTGAAGATATGGAGACATTATCTATACGGAGTATAGTTCACTGTATACACCGATCACAAGAGTCTCAAATATCTCTTCTCACAGAAGGAATTGAATATGAGGCAAAGACGTTGGCTAGAATATCTCAAGGATTTTGACTTCATAATACAATATCATCCTGGAAAGGGTAATCTTGTAGCTGATGCCCTCAGTCGCAAGCCAAGAGCGATTTTAGCAAATTGTATGATTCAAGAGTGGAAGTTGCTAAAATAATTCTCTAAACTTAATATAAGCATAGACAAGGACAGTAGGTGTGTCACATTATCCCATATGAGCATACAGCCAGACTTGCTATCCGAAATACAAGGACTTCAAGATAGTGACCCTGTACTAGTGGAAATCAAGGGCAAAATAGAAGAACAACCTTATTTCAGGATAGCCTCGGATGGAAGATTGATGTTCAGGAATAGAACATGTATACCGGATTGTCCAGAGCTAAAGAAGAAAATCTTAGATGAAGCTCACAGATCAAGGTACACGATTCATCCAGGGTCTACCAAAATGTACCAAGATTTGAAAAGGACCTTCTGGTGGCCCAATAGGAAAAGAGAAGTAGCAGACTTTGTGTCTCGCTGTCTTACGTGCCAACAAGTCAAGGCAGAACACCAAAAGCCTGCCGGTAAGCTACATCCTCTAGTTATTCCCAAATGGAAGTGGGAGGATATCGGTATGGACTTCATTATGGGTCTGTCTAAATCTAGAGGAGGACATGATGGAATATGGGTTATCATAGACCGATTAACCAAGTCGGCACACTTCTTGCCAATAAAGAGTCGATGGTCAGTTGATGTTCTTGCTGCATTATACATTAAGGAGATAGTCAGGTTACATGGAGTACCTGTCTCAATCGTGTCTGACCGAGGCCCTCGTTTTACTTCTCACTTTTGGAAGGGTCTACAACATTCGTTGGGGACGAGACTTAACTTTAGTACAGCTTTTCATCCTCAAACGGATGGTCAGACCGAAAGAACGAATCAGGTAGTAGAAGATATGCTCAGATCTTACATCATCGATTTTGGTGGAAGCTGGCATGATCACTTGCCCTTAGTCGAGTTTGCATACAACAACAGCTACCAGGCAAGTATACAAATGGCACCTTTCGAAGCCTTATACGGAAGGAAGTTGCCGGTCACCCTTGTGCTGGGATGAAGTTGGCGAAAAATAACTATTAGGTCCAAACATGGTAAGGGATACCACTGAAAAGATTCAATTGATTAGAGAAAGACTTCAAGTTGCACAGTCTAGACAGAAGGCTTATGCTGACACAAGAAGAAGAGATCTTGAATTCCAAGTCGGAGATCACGTATTTCTCAAGATATCACCTGGACGTGGAATAAGGAGATTTGCTGTTAAGGGCAAGCTTACACCAAGGTTTATCGGACCTTTTGAGATACTAGAAAGAGTTGGCGAGGTTGCTTACCGTGTCGCTTTACCTCCTCAATTGTCCGAAGTTCATAATGTATTCCACATATCTATGTTGAAGAAGTATGTGCACGATCCGTCACATATCATTGATCATAGAGACCTGGTGATTCAAAGGGATCTCACTTATGAATAAAAGCCCATGAAGATCCTCGATCGCGAGGTACGAACATTAAGGAACAAAGTTATTCCCATGGTTAAGGTGCAATGGAGTAAAAGCTCAGAACACGAAACCACATGGTAGACCGAGGAGTCTATGAAGAAACGATTTACAATCTTATTTTAAAAAGGTATGTACTCTACACTCTCCACATCTATATACGATTGAATTTGGGGGCCAAATTCTTTTAAGTGGAGGAGGGTGTAGCAACCCTGGTAAATTAAAGGACTAGAAAGTCTAAATAAATTAAAAACAATAATTAAACAAGGCTCAGCCCTTGTACATGACCCTCTTACGTCCTAAAAAGTCTGACAAAAGAACTCATGGACACTACTATTATATTATAATAAATTTAAGAATGACATGATATTTTTTTAGGTAAGTATTTAATGCACAACGTAATTTTAATTGAATTAAGAATCATTAAATCTCAAAAAAATGTCAATTTATATTTTATTACTAATTTAGAAAAATTAATATTCCACATTTATTACATTATAATCTTATTAGAAGGGATAATGATATATATATATAAGATTTAATTACATTAAAGATATGTAAAAGATAAAAGAATGAGTATATATGCAATTTCGGTTCTTTCAAGGGGATTGAGTAATGGCCAAAACTCAATTGCCGCCTCTTTGTGCAGGCGTATCCAACTTGAAAAGTGACTTAACACAAGTCGTTATTTATAAATTAGTGAAAATCAAATAAAGTATATAGCTAAAGAGTTATAGAGATGATAGGGATATATACATAATATTAGTCTTTTGGAAGGTCAAGGAGAAATGCCAAATGAAATTGACGCCATTGCCTTGGGCGTGTATTTCAAATGTGACGACTTAATAAAAGTCGTTATTTTATTCTAAAATGAATAGTGCCCATTTTTGAATTAAAGAATTTTGGAAAACTAATTATATGGAAAAATAGAGAAAAATGGAAAACTCATACCCCTAAAATTTCCCATCAAGATCATATCAAGAAAAAAAAAGATAAAAATCCAGAAAGATCGTTACACCTTAAAATAACAAATAAGGGAAAGGTGAATGACGCCTCCGAGCAAGTCGTCATTTAATTTTTGACGAATGTGTATACAAGCGTCATTTATTGAAATAACATCCCAACCTTAGACGTCATTTACAAATCAACCCGTTGGTGTTTCGTTCGAACAAAGAGGATATCTGGGTAAGTTGGATTAGGGAAAGGATCAATATGTGGAATAGCTAAAGTCTAATCGGATTCTAAGAAGGAAGTTCTAATCCTAATCGAACTCCTAGAACCTATTAGGATTCCTTCTCCTATAAATACCCACCCTTCCGTCGAACTTCCTGTTGACAATAGTGATCAAAGAAGCCCTACTGTGGAAGTTCATCGTCCTCTTGTTGAAGAACGCAGGAGTTCTTCGTCATCTTCTTCTTCTTCCTTGTTGCATGAAGGCTTGAAGGGAAGGGGAAGGCCGTTCTCCCTCTGCTACTTAAATCCTTTGAACCAAAGGAGCCATCTACCTACTACTATATTCTTCTGAGGTTTTATGGGTTGCCGAAGAAGCCAAGTTGCAACTTCCCAGCTATTGTTTCTTCATCAAATCACCTAGAAGAAGACATCTTCTTCGTCTTCTTTCTCCTGCAACAAGAAGGGCGTAGGAAGCCTTCTTCTTCTTGCTGAAGGAAGGCTGCCGTCTTCCTTGGGGTTTTTCTCTTTACTATGCGTGAAGCCCTCAGCGGCTGAGACATACGTACTTACCAATTAGTACTACTGCTGCTACTGTTTTGTCTTCGATTGCAGAAGGGGCTATCATCTTCTTCCTGATATCTAGTGAATCAGTTGTGGTTCATCTTCTTCACGTTCAATCAAACATCATCAATCCAAGGTAGGTTTTCTCAAGTGTTAAGCAAAATTTTACGAATATTAGGCCAATTGCATGCATGTAGGTTGTTAGTGCTGCGACTGACTGCCATATGAGTTTTCATAATTTCATTATTTTACTGAAAATGACGCCCTAGATCAAGGCATTTTTTTTATTTAACGCCCGTGAAAATAGGCGTCAAATGTCTAGTTAATTAATAATGCCGAATGTTCAAAATTTAATAACTTTGAACCCTGACATCTAATTTAATGCATGATTTTATTGTTAGATTCCTGTTATTTTTCTCTACCAGAACTTGTCCTTAGTCCCTTGAATGGACATACTCCAAAATCCATGTGTCTAGGATTGTACCTGCTGGTGCAAATCATATGACAACTAATTAACGACCCCTTCTAGGTCATCAATTGAATGAACGCCCCTATACGCAGGCGTCAATTAGAGATGAATTGAGAAATTTTGAAATTTTGAAAATGTTTATAATTTTATGGAAATTAAAATAACGACATGCACCATGCCGTCCTTTTAATATATGACGCCCCTGACTGGGGCGCTGTTTACGAAATTGAAGCCTTAATGTAAGACGTCATTTATATAATATCTGAAATTTTAGAATGTTTATAGATTTTAATATTAACAAGACCTGGATATAACGACTGCGTGAACAGTCGTCATTTACTGAACTGATGACCCTGACAAGGGCGCCATTTCATGAAATGAAGACGTGACCTAAGGCGTCAATTCCTGTTTTCCTGATTTTCGTGATTTTCTGTGACCCACTGTAAATGGGTTAGTTATTAGGCACTATATTTCATTCCGTGAATATAGTCCCATGTTTCACGTTGTTTTATCGATTACCCACTATTTCTCGGTGATAGATGAACTCTCCATAGGACATTCCGTTCCTTTGGACCAGTGACTTTATCATAGAGACCTCCGTAAAACTCCACTAGCCTTGGATTCCCTCGAGACAGCCGAGCTGGTTGTACCATTAAAACCTATGTCACTATTTGATTACCATGTCACTCTAAAGAATCATGGTATACCGGCCCTCATGACTTGCTAAGAGGATGTCATGAGAATACTCTAAATTAATGGAATGGGAAACCGTGCCATTAGTGTTCTTATGAATTAGGTGCCATACTTGGGGACCTCAATTCTATCTATCTTATCATGTCCAAGAACGAGCGACCATCGCTATATGAGCGCTTATTCTTATTATTATGGTGCCCAATTAGGGAGCCGATTCCACCTAGTTTTATCGTTAATCGTGATTGTACCGTTATTGATGTCTTTATACAACATGTTCAATCCTTGAAATTCTATTCAACAAGATCTACCTTAAAGTCCCTACAAACTTATTCCATTGAAACTCTATATTGGCTATAACCATAGTGGATGTCAAAAAATACACGATCAATGCCTGTGCATATAAGGGCCCGATCTGGTCCTGGGAGGAGCACCAGAAAGTACTAGTACCCATGGGAGTTGTAATGATCACGGTGTGGCATTGCACCGAAGTGCATGACTAGCTTGATTAGACATTCCACAATCTCATACTCGACTTGACATGACATGACTTGCGTGACCCGGAAAGGGTATTTATATACTTGCTTGAAATGTGATAGCCAATTCCTGACATGACATGATGAATATACTTGCTTAAATATCTTGACATTTATTGATATAAGTTCTTGAAAAACATGCTAGTTCACTCAATTTTCTCTTGTTATACTCTCTCTCTCTTGTCGTTTTACGCAAACATGCATAGCTTTATTGCATTCATGTAACATGTAATTTACTTAAAGCAAGCTAGCTCTTGAGATATAATTCCTACTGAGCGTTCGCTCATCCAGTGTTTTCCCCTATTTTTCAGGTAAGTCCAATGACGAGACTCAATCGGATGGGGAAGGTCAAGAGTGAAGAGATTAGAGCTCTCCGTCTTCCAAGCGTCTACTAATCTTATCTTTCTAATTTCTTGAGTCAATCATTGTACTTTTTCCTTTTATTGAGTCTTAGCATTTTCATTTGTAATAGAAGTACTTTGAGGTTGTGTTGAATAAATGATTGAGTTATCTTTACTTTTGCGCACTCTAATTTTGTGTTGAATATACTAACGCTCTGATTGACATGATCGATATAAACTCGTCACGCGACTCCGAGTTCCTTTCGCGCTCGGGGTGTGACACACTCTCCATCCAAAGGGAAGATTATATGCATAAAGGCTTATTTGAAGAAGGCATTTGATTCAGTGTGAAGAGAATTCCTTTACTATATGATGACCAAGATGGGATTCTCTAGGGATTGGATTACATGGATAAGAGGATGCATTGATTCGCCATACTTCTCCATTCTTTTCAATGGTTCTCCAATTGGCTATTTCAAAGGTTCTAATGGTATCCGACAAGGTGATCACTTATCTCCATACCTTTTCAACATTGTCATGGAAGGCTTTTCTAGTCTTATGAATGAAGCAGTTCACAATGGCATAATTCAAGTCCATGAGATCAAGTCTACTTCTGTATCCCATACATTATTTGCTGATGACTTGATGATATTCATCAAAAATGATATTGAGTCAGCTAATCAGGTTGCTAAGATCTTACATCATTTTGGTGAGATTTCTGGTCTGAAAGTCAATAAAACAAAAAGTACAGTCTACCTTGGTGAGAGTATTCAGAATAAGGACAGATTTATAGGTATCCCTGGCATTGAGAAGGGGTCCCTGCCGGTTCTCTACTTGGGGTTTACCACTCATTTCTACTGGAATACCCAAAAATAACTGCCGGCCTTTAGTTGAAATAATCAAAAAGAAAATTGGAGAATGGAAAAACAACCTCTTATCTAAAGCAGGGAGATTGGAGCTGATCAGATCACTTTTATCATCTTATTCTATCTATTGGTCAACTTCCTTTGCACTTCCCAAAGGCCTTATGTAGGATGTTGATAGATTGTTATGTAACTTTTTCTGGAAAGGAAGTTCAACCGCAGGATATGCGAACCTTATTTCATGGAACAATATATGTAAGCCTAAGGAGGAGGGTGGTCTGGCTATAAGAAACATCCAGGAATGGAATACAGCAAGTCTAACCAGACAACTGTGGCACATCATTCATAATGAAGATACGCTTTGGGTGCAGTGGGTGAATGCCAAATATCTAAACATCAATAACATTTGGCAAATTCATGTCAGAGGGCATTATTCAGCAGGATGGAACGGGATTCTTAAACAAAGAGAATGGTTATCAAAACATATCTTATACCAAATTGGTAATGGGGCAAAGATCAGTCTATGGCATGACCCCTGGATATATGGTAAGAGTATTTTTTCCATGTATGGAGATATAATTCGCCAAGACTTGGGGATGAGTCAAAATGCAACTGTCCAAAGCTTTATTCATGAAGGTAACTAGAATTTGCCTACTGTTACTACTTTTGATATGCTTACTCTTTGGCCTATTATCCAGGGTATTCAAATATATCAACATCAAGAGGACAAAATCTTGTGGAATCACAACAATGGGCATTTTAGCCAAAGAAACATCTGGAATGAGGTGAGGAAGAAAAATCAACCATATCAACATTATGAATGGGTGTGGGATGGAGCTATTTACAAAAGAGCAGCATTTTGTACTTGGAAAGGTTCACAAAATTTTTTACCAACAATGGATGTGATGATGAAAAGAGGCCTCCAAAAAGCCAACATCTGTATTTATGCAGGCATAATGGGGAATCATCAGATCACATCTTCTTCCAATGCATGTATGCTAATGAAATCTGGAAAGAAATCCTCCTCCGATTTGACTTCACACGAGGTACAGGTAATACTTTGCATGAGGAGCTGAGATATTTGTCTATCTCCTTTCCACACAAAGATTCACTCAGACTTCTTGCACAAACTGCCCTTCATATTACCATATACAACCTTTGGAAGGAGAGATGCAAAAGAATTTTTGAAGACAAAAAATGCTTTAAGACACTGTTACTTATCAGCATCCTTGGCGACATTAGAAGCTGCATAGAGTCAAAGAAACTCAGAGGCAGTTCTAAAAGGAGAGTGAAAGGAATTCTTCAGAGATTTCTCATTAAATCCAAATCTGATTTCTTTTGCTGCTCTCATTATTATATGATTGGACTGGCCATAATTCAACTTTTGAAAGAATTCTTAGTCTTTTTTAATATCAATTTCATTACTGATTACATTTGCATTACTCTATTCTCTGTTGCCTCTAACTTTTGCCTCAGTGATGCAGACAAGTTAAGGTCTCTTGTAGCATATAATTCGATCGACCGACCATTTCAAGTGGACATCTCAGCTTCTGGCAGATTTTATTTTAGTTGTATTATATGTTATCTTTTGGCATAGTCCATGACTTGTGTGGCCATGCTCGTATTAGCATCATGAGTGCATAGTCCACGGCTTGTGTGGTCATGCACAGCCCCCATTAGCATTCTATCCTCAGAATGCTAAGCTTTGTACTTATTTTCCTTTATTAATATATCTGCTCACTTAACAAAAAAAAAGTTGGGACCTCTTTAGTGGAAAAAATGAGGGGTGTGATTGGTGGGCGTGGTTCGTCCCGAGGGATGGGTTCGGGGTCCACTAGGGGTGTAGTGGTGGGGAAGCTATAGGTAAGGGCCGGTTTGGGATTCAAGTAAGGGGCTTTGGGGAAGGTGGAGGGGTGGACAATGGGGATGGAGGGGAAGGGAACGCGTTGGTATGGGAGCTGCCACCCGATGGAATCAAAGGGATCTAGGAAGGTGTGACGCGGACTAGTGAGCTCCCCTACTAGGCACGCCCATGTGAGGTGTTCTCCAATGCGTAATGGGCATTCTCCTACCATAGAAGTAGATGGAAAAATGGCTTCATTTGGATGGTTGGGCTCCTCACGTGGAATTCCAAGGGCTTGGGATTGGATAGAGATGTCAAGGGTGGGAAGAAACAGGAGGATCTCACTAGTGCAGTGACCCATGGTGCACACAGAGGTAGTGGACCCAGTGGATGGACAAGTGAAGCTATGAGTTCTAGGCTCTTGAGACCCCAAAGCTAATAGGCTAGTTAAGTTGATTTGGCATTCCAAGCACCTTACTAGGTCGTCTATGGTTTCCACAAAATGGAATGATCTATAGGCCACACAGGGAGGTCGGTTGGCCACAACTTGGGATGGGTGCCCCATGGATGCGTAGTATGGGCTTGGCCTACCTAGGATTGGTCCTTTCTTTAGCCACTCAGCTAGAGGCTCTCCTATGATCACCAGCCCATCGATTGGGAGAAATGGCTCTTGGTGGAGCTTATGGTGGGATGGACAACGAGTGTTTTGACGCCGGTCTTTCTCCACAGTTTGAGTGCGGGTGTCCTTCGGTGGATGGGTGAGATTGAGGCAAACATCATTAAAGGACTTCAATGACCAAACTCGTGTCTACCATGTGGGTGGTTTTGGTAGGAATTTGGGCTGGTGTGTGTAATGCTATGAGGTGTGAGGGAGTTGGCAGAGGGGTCAACGAAGGGGTGAGGGCTTCCAGTGTAGGTGTGAAAGGGGTATGCATGGTGGGGTAAGAGATAGGGGACGATGGCCACACGCACGGGCCCTATTTTTGGTAAAAGGCTATGTGTGATTTGACACGCTCCTTCAACATCCCTATTACAAGCTTATCCCAAGCATTCATCTTGGGATGGGATAGTGGAGCGGGGAGGGTGACCCGACTAGACACAATGACGACATGGTTTGGAAGACTCAAATGCAATGCCCAAGGACTAGACTTGTGAGAACAAGCCTAGAACTTGCTCTGATACCAATTTGATGTGACACCACCTTTGGGATGGCAGCCACTAGACCGATAGCCCTTGGACCTATAACCGCAAGCACAATCACATGTTTATCAAATTCGTGTAGGCGGACGCTCACACGTTGCGCACACTCAACCCAGGGGTGACTCGGGGATACCGAGTCGATGGTGTGGGACGGGACCAGTGCTGGTAGAGGGCCAGTAGAGCTAAGGTTAACCTCCCCTTGGGTACAGGTGCCCAATTCAATGAACAAGTAGTGTGCCTAAGGGCACAGGGTTCGCTCACTTACTCCCACGGCGGTCGCTCGAAGGCGGTGGGGCCTTCAGACCGGGCGCTCTCTCTCTTGACCAATGGAGCAAACGTTGAATATCGAAGGAACAAGCACAAATTAGAAGTAAGGGTCGAGAGCTTACCCAGTCGGTTTAAAACGGGGAAGCTTGAGTTCACTTCCCGCACGCTGCGTCGTTGTCGCTTGATCTGAAAATTAATAGGGTACAGTACTACGCCTCTCGCAAGAGGGATGGACAAGGGGTGGGGATGATCGAGTACATTCAAACACTACCTCCACCCAAGGAGGGGCTTTCAGTCGGCCAGGCGAGGGATGGGGAATGAGCCGATGTTCGGTTCTACCCGGACCGAACTCGCAGGATAGCAAGCCGATGTTGGAGGCACCATGAACTCCTCCGAACTCCGCCGGAGGTGAGACCAGTGCAGAAACGTCCCTGGGTGGTCAGGGAGCACGTCAGAGAAACGTGGCACTATTTGAAGACCGACTTGGGCCGCTGGAGCTCTGGGATCAGGCTGGTCATGTGTGACACATGTCTGGCCCAGCAGGGTAACTGCCTGATGTAGATGGCGCCACGGACGGCTCCGAGCTCCGATGGGGGTGAGATTGGCGTTGACGCGACCGTGGGCGAGTTGGCTTCGTACTGGAACTGACGGGGACTCCAACCGAGGTCGGAGCTGGGCGTGATGAATAGGGGAACAGGAATAGGTCCAACCTGGATATGGCGGAGCAACCTGCGCACTTTGGGAAAAATGGCCGGAAGGGGTGCTCCGGTGGGCGATTGGCTCCCTTCTTTCTGGGACATGTAGAGGACTTGATGAGGATGTCCTCCTCTGGTGGAAGAGCCGAGAATCACACCAGGGTGGCTGTGAGGGCTTCTGCACTAAGCTTCAAGTTGTCTGCTGGAGATGACTTGCGTAGGTCGGTGATAATCGATCTGCCGGGCTGCTCCGATGTTGTCTGAGGGTGGACGAGCACTTGCTAGTCTAAGTCCGAGGTGCATTGGCCTTGTGGCTGTCACCGCCAAGGTGGTGTCATGTCAAATTGGTATCAGAGCAAGTTATAGGTGATGCGGGACGCTATGCGAACTAAAACTCTATGCAATGATGGGGCTAAGCGACAACTATGACCAGCAACGACAATAGAGCGAATGGCATCGACTCGACACCTAAGATTCCCAAGAGGGGAGCTATGCCAAAGAAACAAGTAACTCAAGCTCGCAAGCGCCCCAAAGAGGGAAGCACGTCGTTCCGCACGGTTGAGAAACCGGCGAGTCTAGGGTAGGCAACTCCACATTCGTGACTCAGATGAGTCACGGGACGGTCTCGCTCTCTCACCATGGCAGTGAAAAATATATAAATAGGCTAGGAGTCTAAATAAGACACAAGCAGCAGCGTCTAGAGACCATACTAAATAAGCAAGCTAATCGAGAAGGTAGTCGACGCATACCTCCACGCTCGGGGCGTGGGGAAGAATCCCGACCAAGTCACACGATCACCTAGTACATGAACCAAAATAATACAACCAAATACAGCCCACTCCTCGCTGGGAGGTAAAAGGCACACAGTGAATCTGGGGATGTGCAACGTGGGTAGATAGGCCGCAAATGGATGTAGCGTCGATGACCACGAACCGCTACGAACCGGCACAAACAGGACAGTAGCTCGACCGGTCTCCAACCAGCAGCATGGAGGGCATGTCACCAATGTCGGGACGTGGGCGACGTCCCCTGATAGTACGCTGCAGTTGGGGAAGGTCCTCTTGGAAGAAGACGGATGCCGACGGCATTGGTGAAGACCTCTAAAGCAACTCGAGCCGGCGGGCAGACTGCTGGCCACTGTGCACTGGCGCAAGTGAACAGCAGGAAGAGAGGACTGGAACATGGCCTTCCGGTCGTCCGTTGTTCACAAAAATTGGTGTGGATGCTGGTGGGGACGTTCCAGGGACGCCCGTGGAAGATGAGCTACAACTGAGCATTGCGAAAGCCGGGGTGAATTAAAGCACATACCCATGTGCGTTCTGGCCTGTCTACAGGCAGCGGGACAGAGGGTGGAAGATGGGGTTGGTACCGGGGCTTCCGGGCGGCTTTTGGGGCTGGGTTTTCTCTGGGGGTTAGGGGAGGGTCGTGGGAGAATGGAAATAGAGTGGCGGGGTGGTACATAATGGAGGTTTTGGGCGTGGGAGGTGGTTGCAGGCGGGCTCTGTTCTTTAGACCTCGACAGACAGTATTAGTAGCAGGAATGAAGGGCAGTGGTACGCTTGGAAAATGGGCTCATAAAGTCATAGGAAAATTATGGGGGATAGGTTAGGATGTGGGGAAGATGTGATCGAAATTTCATAGCATTTGGATTTGGTTTGGGGGCGAAACATGGTCTGTGGTCGACCTCTATGCCTGCAGGTCTGCACAGGTGCTGTCTGCGCAGTTAATTGGACTATAAAGTGAAGTTTGGCCATAAGACGAATTAGGGCATGAAAATTTAAGGCGGTGTGGGGGACATGCGGAGGAAGAAAAGTTAAGAAGTGGTTGATCCGATCGGAGGAAGGGAAAGGGGAGGACTAACCCATTCTTTGCAGCTCTATCCAGCAGACAGACAACCAAGGGGGCGACGCATAGGACAACAGGGACCTCTCTCCTCCACGCTTGCAGCTCAGCCACGATCTGAGAACTCCAGGCTTGGAGGGACATCGGGGACGATGCCACGAAGCCGTGGTAGGAGCAGGAGATCAGAGGGAGGGGTCTTGGGCATCGTACCCAAGAAGAGGAAGATGGGGAGGGGAGGTGGGAGTTGCACCCACCTTGAGAGAGGGAGAGGGATGGCCGCGGCCTTCTCTTAGGTTTCATAAAACTATCTCTTCTATTCATTAATTCTCTCCAAAAATAATATAAGAGTATATATAAGGGGAGTGGAAAAGTGCTAATTAGTTTACTAAATGAAATACTAAGGAAATCCTAATTAATTTGAATTTCGTACATAATAGGGAAGGGTGGAGGGGGGAAGTCAAATCTTTCCAAAAAGATAGGAGAGGGGGGGGGGCACCTCCCATGGGAGGTAGGAAGGTGGGGTGCGCCCTCTTCCCAACCCTAATGGGCCAGGGAGAGGGGAAGAGGAGGGGTGGCCCACTGTGGGCTCACCCATGGGCGGCCAGCCCAATTGGGCCAAGAGAGTGAACCAAAAGTGGCCCACTAGCCCCTAATTAGCCTACAAAGCTCAAATAAGGCCCTAATGGAGTCTAATTGGCCTCAAAAATGGCCTACAAAGGTCCAAAATAAGAGGAATAAAGGTCTCCAGGCTCCAATCTAATCCTCCAAGCAATCTCCAAGCCATAAAGAAGCTTGCGAGTCCCGAACATTTCTACGCGACTTGTAGTGTCGCTCTGCCGCTTCACGCCGATCTCTAGCTCGGGTGTCCTCACCAATTCTCCCCGGGCGGGAAGAACTCGACCCTGACGAGTAAGGGTCTCTGTCTCTCAGGTACAGCTCTAGCAAGTCTGGATCTAACCTCTCCAGCTCTGCCCGGGTGATCCATGCATCATTAGACGTGGGCCGCCCTCTCCAACGCACCACGTAGCAGTGATGCGCGCCACTCTTAGTGGTAGTCACCTGCTCATCCAGTATAGACTCTATCCGCTCACGCTGCTGAGGTGACGGGGCTGGAAGTGGACTCTCAGGGGAGGGCTTGCTCACAAGGGGTAGAGATGACCCAAACAACTCACTGGGGATCACTGTCGGGTCCCTATATGCGACTAAATCCGAGACGTTGGATGTGGAACTGATTCCATAGTCCTCCGGCAAATCTTCAACATATGCAATGGACCCAACTCGCCTCAAAACCCTAAAGGGGCCGGCACCACGAGCCTGTAGTTTTTTCCCGGCTCCAGAAGAAAATCGTTCTGGTCTGACCCGGATCATGACATGATCTCCCTCCTGGAACTCGCGGGGGGTGTCTATGAGCATCAGCCAATTCTTTATATCGTGCGTTGCTGGACTCAAGGTAGTGATGATGATGCAGACTCCGAAATAGCTGTGTGGACTCATACCGATGCGAATGCAAGGGTGGTCCTGGACATCCAACTATGGACCTAGCATGTCTATCACGCCTATCTGACTGGACAACATGGAGACAACCTAGACATCCAGAGTTGTACCTATCATGCACAGGTGTCCTACTAAATGTGGTAGACTCTGGGGGATCAGTATGTCCAAACTCACTCACGACATTACCCCTATATGATGGTGGACATGATGAAGCAAGAGAGAGAGACTGGTGTTCCTTTCCATCCAAGCTCTGGGGTGTGGATGGATGCAGGGTGAGATGTTGAGGGGCATGTGTGGAAGGGGTATGATAGTGGACCTCTTTGACAAAGAGGTGTGAAGAATATGGGTCGAGAGGCTCACTAGGGAGGGGATCGACAGGGTCAAAGAAATGATGACTCCTCCTGACAGGCCCCTTCACTATACTTGCCCATGTTCGACACTCGCCAAAGTGCAGATGGTCACCTTCAGGCGCTCTGATGGTTGGGACAAGGGTCTCACGTGGAAGACAAGGAAGGCAAGGTTCCTCCCTCGGAACAGTAATACATTAAGAGGGGACAAAGTCAAGCTCAACGGGTATGGGAAAGAACAAAAGGACCTCAGAGATGATATGACCTATGGTACACACCGAGGTAATGGACCCCAAAGCAGGGTGCGTGAAGCTATGACTAAAGGGTTGGTTAGACCCTAAGGCCAACATATATGTCAACTCCCATTGGCAATCTAAACTCCTAAGCCAGTCCTTCACATTTTCTATAAAGCAGAAGGATTGGAAAGTGGTGTGAAAGGAGTTAAGTGGTACTACTAGGAGTGCTGGTTCCATGGTGGGGTAGTAAGGGATCGAAACATCTAGAATTAGACCATTCCTTAACCAGCTAGCTAAAGACTCTCCAATGACAAGTTCACCCTCAGGATGCAAATATGGCTCTAGATGAGGATCGAAGGGTGAAGGTCGTTGCAAGGTTGAGGCTGGGGTGACTAACAGAACAGAGTCATTGGATGGCGCCTCACCCTGACCCCCTAGGCACTCTATGGGGTATCACTCTCTAACCCCTCAACCTCAGTGAGGTACTCCTCGGCCAACTCCTGGTCAGCCTTGTAACTCACTGGAATAAGACCATGTGGGGCATCCTCCGAATGTGCGTCCTCTAAGATAGGGGAACGTGAAGGACACTGGTCGGAGAAAGGGGCAATCCCACTATAGGGGGAAAGGGAGTTTTCTATGATGTGGAGGGGACCATGGTTCTCCATATAGGGCACTGGGCTAAGAGCGCCAGCACCGACCTCCATAGGTTCAGGCACGACTTCATCCTGACTCAGAGGTGGGCTAGGAGAAATCGGTGGCCCAATACGGGTGCACCTCATATCTGTTCTCTCCTTACAACTTTGCAGGAGTTTAGCGAAGGTGGGATCCCTCAGGATAGAGACGTTCAGGGAGACCTGCTTATGATCATGAGGCTTAGTCTTGGACCTAGAGTCATACACAGGCGGAACCTTTCACCTCCGACTTTGATTTTCTCGGTTGGAGGTGACAGGGTGGGGTAGGTAGGTCCTTCTAAGTTTATGTTTCATGTCGTACCATGTCTCAATGTGTATTTTCAGCCTAATGTCTCTCGAGATCTCAATGCATCTCCACTTGTCCTTCGCTCCGTGCAAGAGCCTCTCCTTGGAAAAATAGAATTGCGTGGCTTCGGACACGGGATAACAATCGAAATATCTATCCATGGCGACTTCCCAATCTAGGTAGTCACTCGGGACCATGGAGCCATCAAAGGTAGGGGCTTCGGGACTAATGAACGAGAGGGGATGGTTCCCAAGCCCATGGGTGTACCTCTTCTTCATACTATGTAGATGGTCATATTGTTGGGTTCGGTGCAAGTATTCAGAGGGGGGGGTGAATGAATATAGCCTATAAAAACTTTCACCCAATATAAAATTTTGCTCAATTAGAATTTCGCTCACTCAACAGATTAAACACTTAGAACAAAATCTGATGAAATCAACTAATGAACCTGTGATCAAACACTTGGAGCACCCCCATGCAAACATCTAGCGGAAGCAAACCATAAGCAATCAAACCACAATGCAAGAGGGGTTTTTAGGTGGTTCGGTCCTGCAGACCTACATCCACCCCACACTCAACCCGAGTGTGGATTCCGCTGACTCACAGCTTGAACAGCTGGGCATCACAGCTTGCCTTACATCCGCTGGGCATCACAGCTTGCCGTCCGAGGAATCCTCCTCGCCCCGCTGAGCAACACAGCTTGCTATCCAGTGGAATCCTCCACTGCAAACCGCTGGGCAATACAGCTTAGCCGTCCAGAGGCAGCACCTCTGCAATCCGCTGACTAACAGCTTGAACAAAGATGTAAAATAGAAAGAAGAAAATAGAACAAGACAGCAATCGGAAAGATGTAAGCAATGAAGCACAATGTGGCTCTTAAAGAGCTGGATGGCCTGGATTTGATCCACGGTCCATCAAGAACAGATCTCCCTCGATCTCACTCTCTTTCTTCACTCTCTCTCTTTCTCTTTCTTCTCTGCTGCACTTCTCTTCTTCTCTCGATCTCTATTCTCCTTTTCTCTCTTTCTCTTTTTCTTTTCTTCTGCTGGATCGAAGAGCTTTCTGCTCTGCTATTGCTCTTTCTGCTCTCCAGGCTTCTTCTTCGATTAGCCTCCATCTGAAGATGAAGGCTCCAATATATACCAGCAGCAGTAGGGAGATAGGGCGTGTGCTTCCCACACCTTCCGTCGAGAAGATTCCTCCTCGGATCACGTGCTCAGCACCACCTCGGATAACGTGTCAGGTGCCAGCTTCCGGTCACGTGCCCATTCATCAGTACGCTCAGCAACTGGAGTTAAGGTGGCGTCAACACACTTGCTCCAAAGGGTTGACGCAGCCTTCAAAGACATTCGACTAGCAAAACTCAAGTCTGCTACGTTGACTCCATCAGCCTGCTGCGTTGACGCATCGGTGATCCAGTGAGCAACTAGCCTAGCCTTTTCTAACTGTTGCGTCGATGCTGCTCCACTGCTGCGTTGACGCATTGGAGTATTTCTGACAAGGCCTCTGCTTCTTGAGTGGCTGAGTTGACGCAGCCTTTGCGTAGAGTTAATGCTGTGAAGAGTATCCGTGGATGCATATTCACTGGTGCGTGGACGCCTTAAGCTCTAGCGTCGACCCTATTCCTGTCTTGAATCAGGAATTAATTCAAACGAAAAGATTAATGAATCAAGACTTAATCACAAACACGCCATTCATATCTCATTGTGAATTAGATCTGAAGCAGTGTATAGACTTGGTGAACACTGCAATAGTAATCGGATGTATAGAGTTGAAGTTAGACAATCCAGTGTATAGACATGAAGAACGAACAGCTACAGTCCAATGTGTGGACTTGTCGTTCACTGGTGAGTGTATAGACTTCGAATGAAAACCAATGTGTAGACTTACCACCGACCATTGTGTAGACTTGAAGAATGTGAGACGATGGCTAAGACACTGCACAATCGGATGTATAGACTTTACTTAACACAGTCCGATGTACAGACTTGGAATTTCAACTGAAGGGTGTATAGACTTGACCAAACAGTCCAGTGAATAGACTTGACTAGCTGAGGCCAGTGTACAGACTTCGAAGGATGCAGACTCTGTATAGACTTCAACTCAAACATGCATAATGTATAGACTTTGTGAAACGTGAATGCGATGTACACACTCACAGCGTTGACGCTGCAGACTTGAGAATGCTCACAGCGTTGACGCTGCAGACTTGAGAATGCTCACAGCGTTGACGCTGCATGAGACGTAGGCTGTACAGACTTAGCCTAAGATAATGCATGAACTGACATTGTATATACTTAGCCAATGCAATGCACTATGAATGTATGGACTTACATGAGATGCTCATTGAGACGCTCAATGTATACACTTCAAGCCCAGTGTATAGACTCTCAGCCATGAACAAAGCGTGAAGCACACTAATGCAGGAATGTATAGACTTGGAAGTCTATGTGCATGACAAAACCAATGTATAGACTCTGAAATGCAAGCGATGCAGCAATGCCTAGACATTGGGCTTTACCCTGCAGTGTATAGACTTTGCTACCCAAACAATCAATGTTCTGATGGGTCGACGCATCAGCAAGGGTGGGTCGACCCACTACTGTTCAAACTGTAGATACATGCAGAGACATGATATCTGACAGAATGCAATGCATATATATAAAGAACAAATGCCATCAATGCTAAACATCATTATTCATGTTGCTATCATATGCAGAATGCTCAAGAATAAGAATGCACAGAAATGCACTTTGTTTATTGCAATCATCAAAACACAATAACATTGCTATCATCAAAATACAATATCAAATGCACTCAAATGCACTCACTGTCTTGCTATCATCAAAACCAAATAGTATTGCTATCATCAAAGCAACATAGCACATGCTTGTGCCTAAGAGGCACAACACATATCGCCTGGGTGACTTGAAACCTATGGGAAGTTTGGGAGTGGGAACTACGGGATGGACATGCAAGACAACTAAGGGACAAGGCAGGCTGAAACTCTAAGGGACTAGACACGACTCTAAACAGCAATGCAAATGGTAGAGTGCAGACTCAAATGCACCCTAGACAAACATAAGGACTCAAATGCACCCTAGACAAACCTACGGCTCTGATACCAAAGTTGATGCGAGACGCTATTCGAACTAAAACTCTATGCAATGACGGGGCTAAGTGACAACTATGACCAGCAATGACAATAGAGCGAATGGCATCGACTCGACACCTAAGATTCCTAAGAGGGGAGCTATGCCAAAGAAACAAGTAACTCAAGCTCGCAAGCGCCCCAAAGAGGGAAGCACATCGTTCCGCACAGTTGAGAAACCAGCGAGTCTAGGGTAGACAACTCCACACTCGTGACTCGGATGAGTCACGGGACTATCTCGCTCTCTCACCATGGCAGTGAAAATTATGTAAACAGGCTAGGAGTCTAAATAACACACAAGCAGCAGCGTCTAGAGACCATACTAAATAAGCAAGCTAACCGAGAAGGTAGTGGACGCATACCTCCACGCTCGAGGCATGGGGAAGAATCCCGGCCAAGTCACACCATCCGTGGTACATGAACCAAAATAATACAACCAAACATAGCCCATTCCTCGCAGGGAGGTAAAAGGCACATAGCGAATCCGGGGATGTGCAGCGTGGGTTGACAGGCTGCAAATGGATGTAGCGTCGATGACCACAAACCACTGCGAACCGGCACGAACAGGATAGCAACTTGACCGATCTGTAACCAGCAGCACGGAGGGCACATCACTGATGCCGGGACATGGCCGACATCCCCTGATGGTGCGCTGTAGTGGGGGAAGGTCCTCCTGGAAGAAGAGGGATGCCGACGGCACAGGCAAGGACCTCCGAAGCAACTCGAGCCGGCGGGTAGACTGCTGGCCAGTCTGCACTGGCGCAGGTCAGCAGTAGGAAGAGAGGCCTGGAACGCAACCTTCCGGTCATCCATTGGCCACGAAAATTGGTGTGGACGTAGGCGGGGACGTCCCAAGGACGCACGTGGAGGATGAGCTACAACTATACATTGTGGAAGCCGGCGTGAATTAAAGCACAGACCCCTATGCGTTCTGGCCTATCTGCAGGCTGCGGGACAGAGGGTGAAAGATGGGGGTGGTACCTGGGCTTCCCGGTGGCTTTTGGGGCTAGGTTTTCTCTAGGGGTTAGGGAGGGTCATGGGAGAATGGAACTGGAGTGGCGGGGCAGCATGGAATGGAGGTTTTGGGCGTGGGAGGTGGTGGCAGGCGAGGCCTAATCTACAGACCTGGGCAGATAGTATTAGTAGCAGGAATGAAGGCAGGTGGTACACAGGGCAAATGGGCTCATAAAATCATAGGAAAATTATGGGGGATGGATTAGGACGTGGGAAAGATGTGATCCAAATTTCAGAGCATTTGGATCTTGTTTGGGGGCGAAACATGGTCTGTGGTCGACCTCTGTGCCTGCAGGTCTGCACAGGTGTAGTCTGCACAGGTGCAGTCTGCACAGGTAATTGGACTATGAAGTGAAGTTCGGCCATAAGATGTATTAGGGCACTAAAATTGTAGGGGGTGTGGGGGACATGTGGAGGAAGAAAAGTTAAGAAGAGGTCGATGCGATCTGAGGAAGGAAAAGGGGCAGACCAACAGATTGTTTGCAGCGCTGTCTAGCAGACCGACAACCAAGGGGGTGCACAGGACTGCAGGGACTTTTCTCCTCCACGCTTGCAGCTCAACCACAATCTGAGAACTCTAGGCTTGGAGGGACGTCGGGGACGATGCCACGAAGCCGTGGTAGCAGCAGCAGATCAGAGGGAGGGGTCTTGGGCATTGCACCCAAGAAGAGGAAGATGGGAGTCGCACCCACCTTGAGAGAGGGAGAGGGATGGCCGCGGTCTTCTCTTAGGTTTCACAAAACAATTTCGTCTATTCATTAATTCTCTCCAAAAATAATACAAGAGTATATATAAGGGGCAGGGAAAAACCCTTATTAGTTTCTTAAAAGAAATAGTAAGAAAATCCTAATTAATTTAAATTTCCTACATAATAGGGAATGGTGGAGGGGGGAAGTCAAATCTTTCCTAGAAGATAGGAGAGGGGGGGGGGACACACCACCCATGGAAGGTGGGAAGGTGGGGTGCACCCTCTTCCCAACCCTAATGGGCCAGGGAGAGGGGAAGAGGAGGGGTGGCCCACTGTGGGCTCACCCAGGGCTGGCTAGCCCAATTGGGCCAAGAGAGTGAACCAAAAGTGGCCCACTCGCCCCTAATACAAAGCTCAAATAAGGCCCTAATGGAGTCTAATTGGCTTCAAAAATGGCCTACAAAGGTCCATAATAAGAGGAATAAAGGTCTCCAGGCTCCTGTCTAATCATCCAAGCAATCTTCAAGCCATAAAGAAGCTTGCGAGTCCCGAACAACTACGCGACTTGTAGTGTCGCTCAACCGCTTTGCACCGATCTCTAGCTCGGGTGTCCTCACCACTAGGCTTGTTCTCACAAGTCTAGTCCTTGGGCATTTCATTAGAGTCTTCCAAACCATGTCATCATCATGTCTAGTCGGGTCACCCTCCCCACTCCACTATCCCTTCCCAAGATGAATGCATGGGATAAGCTTATAATAGGGATGTTGAAGGAGCATGCCAAATCACCCATGGCCTTTTACCAGAAATATGGCCCATGCGTGTGTCCATCGTCCCCTATCTCTTACCCCACCATGCATAACCCTTTCACACCTACACCGGAACCCCACACCCCTCCGTTGACCCCTCCACCAACTCCCTCACACCTCATAGCATTACACACACCAGCCCAAATTCCTACCAAAACCACCCACATGGGAGACACGAGCTTGGTCATTGTAGTCCTAAAGGGTAATGATGTTTGACTCAATCTCACCCATCCACCGAAGGACACCCACACACAAACTATGGAGGAAGACTGGAGCCAAAACCCTGTTGTCCATCCCACCATAAGCTCCACCAAGAACCATTTCTCCCAATCGATGGGCTGGTGATGATAGGAGAGCCCCTAGCTGAGTGACTAAACCTGGAACCTTGTGGAACGGTCGTGGGTTGCGATGCAACTTGCTGGTACTCTGCTGTTGCGAATCTGCCTAGGTGGCAGGTGGGGATTGAGGATGATGATGGGGGAATGAGAGGGGGAACAAGGGAGGGGCTGGGTTAGGGGCGAAGCCTGGTTGAGAGGGGACCAGGGGAGGGTCAAACTAGGGTAACGGGGGAGGGAGATGAGCTGTTGGGGTGGAGCTAGTAGGTGGAGGACAGGTGTGTGGCCAGGGGTGGAGTGGGAGAGAGGGAGGGCGCAGGTTGGCCTAGGGGAGGGGTTGGTTGAATTTGAATTTGATTTAATTGTGGGTGATCACTGGTGGCCTAGGGGAAGTGAAGAGGTGTCTTGGGAGTGTAAAAGGGTGCTTGGGATGTGGAAGGGTTGTGTTGGAGAGTCGAGAGGGGTCTAGGGGCTGTGGTATAAATGGGGTACTAATGAGAGTGGGAGGGATTTGAGGGGCCTAGGGTGTTGTGGCTTGGTGAGGTGGCACATAGGGCTTAGGTGGCTGATGATGTGGAAGGGAGAGAGGGTGATGTGGAGGAGAGAGAGGGGGGGGGTCGACCAAGAGAGAGTGAGAAGAGGAAGAGAGAGAAAGGGGTCACCCCTTTAAGAGAGAGAGAGAGAGAAAGAGTGGGAAAAGTGGGGTAAGGGAGTTTCCCACTCCACAATTGGCTTCTCACCAAAGGAACACTCAAATTGGATGTCACGCCCCGAGATTATGCAGCGGAAACAATCGGGAATGTGAACAGGTACATCTCGAGCAAGCAATATAATCAGAGCGCAAGACAATCACATAAAAGTAATTGCACAAGTAAATCTTTCCAAACTTCACTTTATTCCATAACAATAATATCAAAGTAAAAAAATTCCTTGACTCTTTACACTCTTACATCATAGACTCCAGAAAAATAAAAAATTACAACAAGACTTGACTAGACATCTGGTACTATGGCTTCTCTCGATTCATTTTGACCTTCAATCACTCTCGGACCCGTTACTTGTATACTCCGAATCCGATTCATATGTACTTGTTGAAACATTGAGAAAGTAGATAATGAGCACACTTGTCTAGTAGGTATCTTTGTATCAACATGAAGGTAAATTTAAGTGATTAGCATTTTAGCTCCAGAGAAACAAGATAAATCATGCAGATACGACGAAGCATATGAATAAAGCCAAAGTAACAAGTTATGATCACGACGAGATACAAGAATATGATTGATCAAATATATGACAAGAATGTAAATTTGGCCTTTCATGAACAAGAATGCAACAAGAATGTACTTTTCATAACCACGAAGGCTATGCACTAGAAAGTCATGTAACCAGCAAGAAACTACTGTTTGCTTAATCGCAAGTACTTCATGAATTTACATGGATCTTTATTAACTTCCGTAGATTTTCACTTATTTATAAAGAAAGTACTCCCAAGGTAATGCGACGCCAGTAGCATCATACCCCGTGGTTTACAGTATGTTTTCGACAATCAACCGAGGGGACTAGCATAGAGCCCTTGAACATAATCAGTGCTCGAACTGCATCTTCAAGTATAAATCAAGCTACTTCCACGATTATAACAATAATGTGACCAATAATGTACAAGTTCAACAATAGTTCCATGATAAGGTAACCAAGGTATAGAACATACCAATAATAGATTATGAGAATTCAAGAAATGTCTTAATAACTAGGTTATGTTATAGGGAAAATTCGACAGCATAACGGTACATTCATTATTTTTCATATCTTTAATTTGACTTATTATCATAGGTTTAGAGTCCAGAAAATCCTAAGACTATCCATGAACTCAAAAAATCAACCTCGAAGGTCAAACCTTGGGTTAGGCACAATAAGGAACCAAGCGGTCGTTTACTGGACCGTTTCTTGATCCAAGCGGTCTAGTGCAGGACCGTTTAATACAAGAAAGCGGTCATAGTCTGGACCGTTTCATAAGATAGAGTCGACACATAAAAAAGAACTTCTGGAGCTTGGCGGTCTAGTGGATGGCCGCTAGCAGAATCTGGCGGTCAACCAGAGGGCCGCTAAGATCCAGAGTATGTAAAATACCGGTAAAAGTGCTTTCTAGATAAATTGAGTTTTAATGGTACAACCAGCTCGGCGTCCCAGTGGGAATCCCAAGCCCGCAGAGTCTTATGGAGGCCTTGAAATAAGATTCCCTAGTCCGTTGGAAGGAATATCCAATGGAGAGGTTATCAAGTCCAAGATTGTGTAGTTAATGTGTAAAAGTGTAACTAATGACAACATAATGGGATATGTGCCATGTACTTAAGAAAATGACTCATGAGATAGAAGAGATTGTGATAAAACAGCGATCAATTTAAAACTAGACAAGTCATGAACCATTTTAAATATAATTAGAAAAGTATGGGTTTTGGCATGAATTTAACATAAGTTTAAAATAATACCAATTTGCATAAAACACAAAATCTACTATGATGAACAATAAAAATAACTAAGTATATGAAACCAGTGCTGAAATCAGGAATAAAACCTAGTTAATTAGTCTTATCATGTAATAATTTAGACTATTCTGCGTTAAGTTTCGGGCTAACTATAATACAGAACTCAGAATCGCAAATGATCTTTTGGAGGACCGTTTTATAGGCGCTTGCGGTCTATTGCAAGGCCGCTAGGTATCCAGGCGGTCTCTATGATGACCATTTCTTCCTCTATTGTAGAGACACATAAAATCTCGAAGTCCAAGCCTATTTTAGGGCAATATAAGACATGGAAACGATATAAAACATGCAATGAACATACTTAGAAGAAAATAAGCCAAGAATATGGATAGGAGAATGTTAATTAAGTAGAAATTTCATCTTTTTATCCATTAAAGGCTAGGTTCATGCATGAAAATGAACTCACTACTAAAACACAAAATTCTTCTTGTATAATGCATGAAATCAACTAGAAATTGAGGGCTTTCACTCCTAAGATCTTGTTTAAGCCATTCATGAGATAACCTACCTTAATTAGTGCTCCTAGACTACCAATTTCGACTGGAAGTAAGCCCTAGTTCTACACATTCTGTGCTAAACCAGCAACTTCACACCCTTGTATCTCTTGATTCTCTTGACCTATGGATGTGAAATTTTGAGGGTAAGAAGGGGGTAATAACAGGAACAATTTATTCCAAAGAACCCCTATCTAATTACCTCATTTGGGACTTCTATTTTTCAGATCTTTCTGGGTCGGTCGCACAGTTCCCTAAGTTGTTTCCACCGAACCAGCGTCTTTGCAGGCTTCTATATCCTTGTAGGCTTGATCTCCTAGAACAAAAATTTGAGGAAAATTAGATCTAACTAAAACGAACGAAACTTACCTCTAATTTTTTCTCTTTACCGTAGTTTGACGCGAGCCAAAAGCAAGGTTCGCACGCGTTGGTTCTGGTGTCTATTTATAGGTTTAGCTAGGGTTTTGAGGATTAGAACGAACTTAGAGTCCCAATTAGATTTTCAATTTGATGTTCTAGCCTTCTAGACTTATCTAATTAGCAGATAGCATCGATCCTAGGCGATTTGGTTGCCGAAGTTCCAAGCTTTTCACGTTCTCTTCCATTCACGGAATCTGTAGAGCCTAGCTATGACGACCCGAGATCCGAGTACTGGAAAGGAACCGACGCTTCTCGAATCTTGGACTGCCAACCCATGAGCCCGGAGACTCGGAAGGGTAAAAAAGGATGGTGTGGGAGTACAAGAGAAGCTGGAACAACTGCAGAGATAGCACAATAATCTAAAATAAAATGCACATCATAATATAAATAAATAAACTACTACGAGGTTCACAGAGTCTCATGTCCAAATAAAAGTACAGTCAACAGAAAGGAAGAGTACAACTATACGGGGTATCCCCCGGCTCTGGCAGACTGGCGACTAACCCTGGCTGGAAGAACCATGCTGAAACTCACCTGAAAAGTAGGGGTGAGTCTCATTTCATTGACCCAGTAGGGATCCCTCAGACCCCCACCGCACAACGAGGAAAACGGCAGCGAGGCACGAAAACCACGAGGTAACACTACCTAACAGGAGTACGGTAGAACCAACAAGCTGGAATAAATAAATGAAAAAGCTGTCTAACTAACCGTACCGTACAACCAAACCTCGGTCCATCAAAACTCGAGTCCGTACCTGCCAACAGACAGGAGCACCACCCACTAGAAGAACGGCCGGATGAGCCCCCTGACGTCTTACACCGCGCCACAAGTGTCTAGCTACCACGTCCCGGGCACGAGACTCAGACACACACATAGTAACCGGTAGTAACACAAAACAAGGACTAGCTAATGTCACGCTCGTAAGCGCGGGTCTGAAGCCCTCAGTCCCATGTGCACACTCAGACCATACGCCATAGGCATGTCCTCTAGTTGGTAATTCCCCCTAAGCCCGGACTCGACTGTACGTGGGGGCGCTACGCCAACCAGCCTACTCACCATCTCTCTCGGGTCAGCCGCTCCACCACTCCCGGGTGGGTCAACACCGTGTGCCGTAAGAAGGCTACGACTAGTGGACATGTCACCGGAGGTAAGGCTCAACTCACGGAAACCACGGATCGAAGGGAAAGGAGACTGCAACCCACTCGGTGCAGTCCAGGGTCTGGCGGTCCAACCCTGGGCCGCCACGGACTCTGGCAATCCATCCTTGGTCTGCCACAGGACTCTAGCGGCCCAACATTAGGCCGCCAGAAGATGAAGTCATGCTGGCTCTGGCGCACCTACCTTAGGCCGCCACAACCCTCTAGCGGACCAACCCTGGTGCGATAGAAGCCCTCTGGCGCTTGCACCCACGGCCGCTAAAGGCACATGACTCCTAACGGTCAAAATCCAACGGTCGAAAATCAACGGTCAAATCGAGTCTCTGGCGGTCTGACCCTAGCTCGCCACACCATCTGGCAATTTATCGTGCAGCCACCAGACGACTTCGGGACCTACCGACAAAATAGTAAGAAGTGGCTCACCCAGCTTAGGCCGCCAGGGTCTCTCGCGCGCCTACCTTGGGCCGCCAGTGAGTGTGGCGGTCTATGGAATGACCGCTACACTCACCCGAGAACGGGATGGCGAGAACATTCCCAAAAACCCGTTCCACGCCTTGATCATCCACGGATGATGGGGAAAACAAGGGGGAAGCTCCCCCAACCCTCCTAGCATGCATTTAAAGCCCCAAATCGGTCCGAAATCTCACGAAATGACGGATCGGCACACAACCCCCAAAACATGGATTTTGCCATACCCGGCTCAAAACGCCCCTCTCAACCTCTCCTCGGCCTACAAATCACGGGGGACGACGGGATAAGTGTGGGAATCTGTCTCCCTACCTTAATGGTGCACGAGCACCACCGAAACGCCGCCGAATGTGAAGAAGAAGCTTCTAGAACACCGATCTCCCCGCCTCTTGCCGCGAGAAGAGCACTGCCGCGTCCGCCTCGTCGCCGTCGCCACCGCCACGCCGTCGCCGGAGGGAGTGGGGCCGCGCCTCGGTTGTCTGGGGTAGAGGGAACCGTGGTCAAGGGGGGGCGCTCTCCAACGGTTGGAAGAAGGGAGGAAGAAGAAGAGAAAAAGAAAAGGGAAGAAAAAGGAAAAAATGGAGGGGTATTTATAGAAAATCCAAAAAATGTCAAAAAGTACCAAAAAATAGAAAAATGCATATTCTCGATCCTCGGAATGCACTGATCGCAACGGTACCACCCGCGGGTAGGTGAACGACCTGGTTCACCCGCTACGGGGTTCCGTAGGTTTTCCTGAAACACACACGCATGAATCGGAAAACACGCGAAAAACACGCAGAACACATCCTGCGGCCTCTAAAACTGACCCGAATCGCACGGATCCGAGCACGAAAGATGTCCAGAAAATAATTCCGGGCATAATGGAAACAAATCCTCCGAGAAAGCAGATCCGGGACCTGAGATGAAGTATCCGAAGGGTCCAGGATATCACACTAGCGGTCTAATGCTAGGCCATTTTCCATTGTTATGCGGTCTCGCGATAGATCATTTTCGGTCTGGGCACCGAATTTGAACAGTTTCAAACTCTTTTGATATTATCCACCTCTTTATCCTACTTATCTCCTTAATTCCGTGATTACACTAGCTTTAAGCTTCTAGAATATGGGCTAAGGTCCAAAACAATCTTTTTGGGCCAATTGGGTTTATTAGTTGGGTTAAATCCTCTTGGATCAGTGTAGGGTCATAATAATTAGATTTAATTAACCATTATTCAATCAATAGGCCATTTAAAAGCTTAATAATTATATTTTTAAATTAAAAAGTTCTTAGAAAATCCTCAGGCGTTACACCCTCCCCAACTTAAAGAGAATTTGGTCCCCAAATTCAATACATGGATTTATGGAGAGTGTACTTACATTCAAATATCTCTGGGAATCTTTTGTGCATGGCTTCTTCAGTTTCCCATGTTGCTTCATGTGTCCATGATTTGGTCCATTGGATTTTGGCCATAAGAATGGTTTTATTTCGAAGTGGATGTACTTCTTGTTCAATGATCTTGATTGGCTTTTGCTCGTATGTCAAGTCCTTTTTAATCTCCAAGTTGTCGTAAGTAATGACATGGAATGGATCAAGTACATACTTTTTGAGCATTGAGATGTGAAATACATCATGAACTTCAGATAGTTGAGGGGGTAAAGGACATGCGACTTCACCAACCCTGTTGAGAATCTCAAAGGGGCCAATGAATCTCGGAGTAAGCCTGCCTTTAATACAAATCTTCGAATACCCCGACCTGAAGAAACCTTAAGAAATACATGGTCTCCTACTTGGAATTCCAGGTCGCGTCTTCGATTATCAGCATATGATTTCTATCTATCCTGAGCCATCTTGAGTCTCTCCCGAATAAGTTTTATCTTCTCGGTAGTATCCCTGATGATATCGGGACAGAGAAATTGTCTTTCTCCTACTTCATTCCAGCAAATAGGTGATCGACAGCTTCTACCATAGAGAGCCTTGAATGGTGCCATTTGTATACTAGCTTGATAGCTATAGTTGTATGAAAATTTGACTCGAGGCAAGTGATCGTGCGAACTTCCTCCAAAGTCAATAGCACATGCCCTGAGCATATCCTCCACTACCTGATTTGCCCTTTCAGTTTGACCATTAGTTTGTGGATGGAACGTAGTGCTAAAGTTAAGTCGGGTCCCTAATGAGTGTTGAAGACCCTTCCAGAATTTGTTGTGTCCCCGTGATTTTGATGATAGCAAAGACTATAAGTCATCATCTGTTGAGTCTGCATATAAATATGTTTGTGTTGCATATGAATGTTTCATTGAACATCTTATCTGAATTACATAACCAACGAACAGGCTGAGGCTGTGTGTTGTGTGCATTGGTGCATTTCATAATTGTTGATGCATTTCATCATTGCATTTTATCTGGATTGTTTGATGTTAGTCTGTACAATGGGTGATGCTGCTATACCCTTTCAGCATAGTATGTACATCCGTAGACAACCTGCCTGAACTTTGTTGAATGAAGTCTATACGCTTGCCAACATGTCTCTCATGCATTATGTCTAAAGTCCATACATTGTCTGGACACACTCAAGTCCATACATTGTATTGTCTTCACTTTGTTGCAGATAATCTGAACATTCTTCAGTGAAGTCTATACATCATCAGTGCATGAGCGTCTTACAAGTTTATACACTATCTAAGTATAGCCATCGTCTCAATCAGCAAGTCTGTACATTGGACTATGCTTGCACATCATTGCAGAGTTCAAGTCTGTACATGCATCTTTCATCAAGTCTGCACATTCATAGCTGAAGTCCATACACTTGCTGCTCGCAAGTCTACACATTGCATAGCATGCAAGTGTCCAAGTCTACACATCGCATGGCATAGCATGCGTCTAAGTCTATACATTGCTTACCTTTACCTACGTTCAAAACACCAAGTCTATACATCGGTAAGGTCTGCACATGGTTGCCTTGAAGCTGTATCAAGTCTAGACATTGTCTTGTAGCTAGCACGAAGTAAAGTCTGTACATTCTTCAAGGGGTAAGTCTATACATCGCATGCATTGCACACTGCAAGTCTGTACAGGCCAAGTCTATACATCCGACCGTCTCATTCAGCGTCTCACTCTTGCAAGTCTATACATTACTTCTAGCATGCACGGGTTCAAGTCTATACATTGCTCACAGCACACACCAAGTCTACACATCCCCGTGTCCACTTGTTCCAAGTCTGTACATTGGCCTTCAAGCTTTCCAAGTCTGTACATTGGCCTTCAAGCTTTCCAAGTCTACACATTGGCCTTCAAGCTTTCCAAGTCTGTACATTGGCCAAGTGTCTTGTGCTTTGAAGCTTTATCAAGTCTATACATTGGTCTTTGCTTCAAGTCTGTACATTGGTCAAGTCTACACATCGGCGTTCACTTGTTTCAAGTCTGCACATTGGCTCAAGCTTTCCAAGTATGTACAGCCCAAGTCTATACATCCACCATTTCATACAGCGTCTCTAAGGCAAAGTCTATACATGCATGCATTGTAGCAAGTCTGAACATTGTTTTCTCATGAACAAAATCAAAGCATGTACACGCCACTGCATTGCATACATGAAGTCTGAACATTGCTTCAGCGTTGCCTTCAGCCAAGTCCATACATTGACTGGCAGCCTTCAACAAAGTCTGAACATTGCATCACTGTGCATGCATTACTTTCATTCTAGTCTGTACACTGGTGTCGACACTGCATGATCAAGTCTATACAGACTTAGCGAAAGCTTAGCAAGTCTATTCACTGGTGTCGTCTGCTGTAGGGACAACAAGTCTGTACATTGAGTTCTCATGCATGTAAACATCAAGTCTATACACTCCCCTGTTTCATGTCTATACATCAGGTTGTTAGCATACCTGCACGCATGAATGAAGTCTGTACATCGCTTCGTGCATTTCATGCATTCATCAAAAGTCTGTACACTCGTGAATGTAATGTCTGTACATTCATTCTCATTGTACACACTTTCTCTTCTATTGCACATGCATCTTTAATACCAAGTCTGCACATCGCTGCATTCTAAGTCTACACATTCTCACATTGTACATACTTGCATAAATGCTGCATCCAAAGTCTGTACACGCTCATGCATTATTTCATTAAGTCTATACACTCATTGTTGATCGACTGAAGTTACTCTGTCATTGTACAGGCTGATGAATGGGCACGTGATCCGAGGTTGGCACCTGGCACGTGATCCGAGGTGTCCTCTGGATAAAGGGGGGAGACGCCCTAGTTGTTGCTGATATATATATGAAGTTTCTTCATCCGCAGAAGACCGATCGTGAAAAAAGAGAAGCAGATAGAGAAAGAGAGTGATCGAGATAGAAGGAAAGAGTTGCAGTAGTAGGAAAAGAAGAAGAGACAGAGAGAGAGCCTACGAAAGAGAAGAAAAAGAAGAGTGAGAAGAAGAGAGAGCTAGAGTAAAAGAAGCTTCAACTGAAGATCAGTTTCTGCCGGACCGTGGATCAAATCCAGGCCAGCCAGCTCCTGCGAGAGCCACATTTTGATTTTATATTTCCAGCTTTTAGTTGTTGTATTTTCTTTTATTGTTTTTCTTTTCAAACTGAACGTTGTTCTTCCGATTCTCTGGTTGGAGATCAGGTTCCTCCTGTGGACTCAGGAGAAGGGAGACTGTGTCTCCGGTCTGCAAGTGACTGAGTGTCGCTTGTGAGTTCCCTCTGGTTTCAGAGGAAGGGAGTCCTTGACTCCGGTTGCAGGTAGTGGTTGCTACCTGTGTGTTCCCTCCTGGTCTGGAGGAAGAGAGACCTAGTCTCTGGTCGCAAGTGGCTGGGAGTCACTTGTGGTTCCCTCTGGCTTTCAGAGGAAGGGAGACTTGGGTCTCCGGTTGCTAGTGACTATGTGTCACTAGTGGGTTCCCTCCGGTCTAGAGGAATAGGGGAGGCTATTCCCCTGGTCAAGCTGTGTGGCAGCAACTTGTTTGCAGACTGAGTCTGCTTTCTAGCTGATTGCTAGTGGAAGCCTCACTCCGGTTGGGAGTGAGGGGTGGACGTAGGTTTGTGGACCGAACCACCTAAAAAATCCCTTGTGCAGTGGTTTGTTTGATTGCTTGCTTCTGCTAGATGCATGCTAGGACCGTGATCTGATTGATTATTCATGTCCTAGAGTTTAATTGGGTTTGCATCTTTTATGTTTGAGCAATTATCCACTGATCTTGTGCTTATCATTTCATACAAATTTTAATTTGGTCATAACTCTTTAGAAGATCCATTCACCCCCCCTCTGGATCTGTGTTTATCTATCACACCTAACTATCAATTGGTATCAGAGCCAGGTTCTCTGACTGATCAGATCCAACGATCTGCAGAGGATCCTATTGTCTTTGGTGCATTTCTGAATTTACTCTCTGCTGCATTAATCTGCTTGCCGATTTAATCAATGGGTTCTCCACCGGTTTTCAATGGCTCTAATTTTAACTCATGGGTTAGCAGTCTTCATAACTATGTGAATTTGATGGATCCGGATCTGTGGAAGTTAATCTCACATCGTCCTCACAGACTGCCAAAGAAAGAGTCCAAATGGACTAACAGTCATAGATCAAGAAATGGAGAGAATCAGAAAGTTTTGAATTTAATGAAAGAAGCTACTGACAAGGCTCTACATTCTTGTTTTTATGACTGCAGGTCTGCTAAGGACATTCTGGATAAGCTGAAGCTAGCTTAGAGGAGAAATGAGGACAGCTGCCTGATGGCTGACAAGAGCAACCATGGCAGTGATCAAGATGAATCCGAAGATGCTGAGGAGGTAACCAATCCTTTCTCTAGTTACACTTTAGACGACTGGGAAGATGCCTATGCCAATCTGTTAGAATCCTATGAAAGACTAAAGAAGACGAATAAAAAACTGATAAAGAAGCTAAAGAATCATGAGGATGCTAAATCTCGAGGTGAAAACCCTAAAATTCTGAAAATAGAAAATGACATATTTAGAATACAGTTAACAGATTTTGATTCTATTAGTTTAGATTTAGATCATTTGAAATCTGAAAAACAAACTCTTATGAGACAAATTGATTTACACAAAAAGGAGAATCAAGATCTTGTTTGCGAAATTGCTGAACTAAAGGAGAGGCATAGTTTAATTGATGATGATCAGGTTCATCACAATAATGCTGTTTAGAATGAAAAATTAGTCAGAGATTTGGAGTGTGTCAACTCTGAATTGGAAAACATGAAATCTGAAATTGAAATACTCAAAAACTAGCTCAAAGAATTTGAACACAAATCAAATAATCTTGAAAAAGTAAATAGTTTGGTTTCTGAGAAACTGGAGGCTGAGAGAGTAATAAACTTAGAGCTTCAGAAAAATCTCGACAAACAGCAAGAAATGTTTTATGAATGTCAGTCTTCAACAGATGAATGGGTGTTTGATGATGAACTCCTAGAGCAGAACAGTAAACTGAAAGAGGAAATTAATAAGCTGAATCACCTAAACTCAGCAATGTCTGAGAGGCTAATCACTTTAGAAAAATGAAAGAGTGTAAGCCTTGTGAGCTCTAGTGAGTTGCTGAATGCTGAACATGAAATTACAAATCTGAAAAACATCAACCTAATGTTGAGTGGGAATGTCACTTGCTGTGAACAAAAGATAGCTAAATATGAGTTAACAATCACATCCCTTCAACGAGAAGTTGATGATCTTTATAAGTCCCTATCTGAAGCTGACAATGAAATAAAATTAAAACAGGAAGTTGAAAAACTCAAAAGTCTTATTGATGTGTTGCATCAACAAGTCATTTCCTGTGAAACAGATCTGTCCAAATCATCATCATCATCATCATCAGAGTCTTGTCCCAATTAATTAGGGTCGACTACATGAATCCTGTTCCGCCAAAGATTTCTATCAAGTGCAATATTCATATTTAAACTCAAGGAACTAATGTCCTTCCTAATAACATCGCACCATCTCATTTTAGGCCTTCCTCGAGCTCTTCTACTAGCATCCACTAAGATTTGATCACATCTTTTAACCGGCGCTGAGTTAGGGCGACGAAACACATGTCCAAACCACCTGAGTCCATTTTCTCTCATTTTACTATCAATTGGAGCTATCCCTAAGTCCTTACGGATGCGCTCATTCCTAATCTTGTCTTCTTAGTCTTGCCACACATCCATCTCAACATCCTCATCTCTGCTACACACATTTTGTGGATGTGTTCCTTTCGTACTGCCCAACACTCGGTACCATATAACAGAGCAGGTCTCACAGCCGTTCTATAAAACCTCCCTTTGAGTTTCACAGGCATACGACGATCACAAAGGACACCTGATGCACTTCTCCATCTTAACCAACCTGCCTTAATCCTATGTGTAACGTCATCATAAATCTCCCCATTCTCTTGTATGATAGACCCTAAGTATCGAAAGCTACTACTCTTCGGAATGTTATGTCCATCAATTAGAACCATGTCTTCCTGAACCACTCTCCCATTACTAAAATTACAGTGCATAAATTCTGACTTGCTCCTACTAATTTTAAAACCTTTAGACTCCAAGGCAAGTCTCCAACGCTCTAACTTAGCATTTAGAGCATCAATACTCTCATCAATTAAAACAATATCGTCTGCAAAAAGCATACACCAAGGGATATCCTCATGCAATTGTCTAGTTACTTCATCCATAACTAAGGCAAAGAGATACAGATCTGTCCAAATATGAAGCTAATATTTGTGGCTTAAATTCTGAAATTCAAGATTTGAAAAACTCCTTGTCAAAATTTGTCAAGGGAAAGGGCAATCTGAATAAGCTTCTGGGAAAGAGTGATAACTCTCAGAGAGAGGGGCTGGGTTACATTTCAACAAACAAAAGGATCAGTAGCAATAAAACTTCAATTGTGTTTGTAAAAGCTTCTGATCAAAACACAACTGCTGGTTCTCCTGTTTTTCAATTTACTGCACAAAAACCCACTGTCAGTCCCAAAACTGTAGGACAAACTCAAAAATTAAAAAAAGATGAAAACCTACAGAAAAAGGACAAAACTACTCTAGTTGGTACAAAGACTGCTGCACACAATTCACATGACCTCTCAAACACTCATACTAAAAAGGGGTCGTGCTATTATTGTGGGAAAGTAGGTCACATAATGGAAGAGTGCAGATTAATCCTAAAAGATGAGCATGGTAGTGAAACATCACATTCTAGAAATTCTTTTGATAGAAACCATGCTGCTAGGAAGCCTGATGCTTCATGTTATTATTGTGGGAAGCATGGTCATCTCATGAGTGAATGTTTTATCATGAAAGAAGATAATAAATTGCATGCCAGGTCTTCCATTGATTTTCATGGTCCATATGGAACTAAACACAAGTCTAATCATCACATTGTGTACTTTAACTGCAATAAGCCTGGGCACAAGGATGCTGAGTGCTGGTTTGGATCCACTTAGGGTAAAAATGGTTTTCATAGAAGAAATTCTTATGCTTGCTCTCACTGTGGGAAGAATGGCCATACAGTCAAGAAGTGCTGACATGTTCAGAAGAACTCTGTTAACCCCTATGTTGTCAAATTCCCTGCAAAACCATTTGCAAGATTCTCATGCTATAATTTTGGAAAGTCTGGCCATAGATCTGCTGAATGTTGGCTGATTAAGAATAAGAATCAAACTGTTCATGGATACAACAGAAAATCTTATGATCATGTTTATAAACCTCATACTGCTGTTATTATGCATCATAAGAACCATAAACCAGTCACACCATGTAGATATTATAGAAAATTTGGACATTCTATGGACAATTGTTATTTGATGGAATCTGATGACAAGGTTTCTAAAAGACTGTTTAGAACACCTGTCAAGGTTAATGAAGGACCCAAGACTGTTTGGGTACCTGCCCATGCCAAATAGTGTGCTAACTTGCATGTGTGCCTTGGAATGAACATAGAGGGGTAAATAAACCAAGGCACTCAAAATGATAACCCCATGATCCTGCTCTGCAGGTTAGTTCTGAACAATCTGTTTAAATCCCATCATCTGAAAATTGACTGTTTGAGATGGTTAAGCATCTTGTTAATTTGATTTGTACTTAGTTGAAATTTTCTGAAATGGAATTGCTCAATCATGTTCATGGTAGCTCACTTATGTCTGAAGTGCATGAATTATATTTGAATGTCAAACTTGAAATCATGTGATGTACTTTCACTGCACATCATGCACTTGGTCAGGGGGAGCTCAATCATTCTTGATTAACCATACCTCTGCTCATGCTTTGTTTTATATATATAGCATCTAGACAAGGGGAGCTTTCCTGTTCCATCTCTTCATCTCTTGAACTCTCACTGTCTAGCTATCTGATCTACTTGCTACACTTAGGTGGTTCACCTAAATTCTCTGCTGTCTCTACACTGATATAGCTGATCTGTCTGTATTCCAGACTTAGCTATTGATTCTGCCTCCTGTGAATTCAATTGCTAGCTTGTTCCTATCATTCATATTTCTTCATATCTTGTCAAGTTTGGTCCAAGCTAATCTGACTAAATTTTAGTCTTTAATGCTGGCTTCTGATTGCTCTTTGCTATTCTCTCAATAAAAATGCTTTGTTGACTCCACTGATTTCCTGACAATGTCATTGACTCATCTGAATGAGGAAAGATTTTAGTCAGTGCACCCTAGTCATAAATCAGATATTTTCTGAAAAGAAGAATCTTCTATTATACTGGCTTAAGAATGTTTTGATAAATCAAATTGATTTAAGTCTAATGTATTTCCTATCTTTTGATGTAAAAGACTTGAAAATATCTGAATCATCATGCTTAATAAATCTTAACCAATTGTCTCATGAACTTCATGCAAAACCTTCTGAAATCTAAAATTTTAAAAGACATGGCTTTCTTTGGTTAAGATACATGTAGAAGGTATTGTTCTTAAACATTTCTGTGTACTGAGCATTGTTTGAAAAATCTGAAAACTTTCAAATCAAGAGTAATGACTTTGGTCACAGAGAAATTGGGTTCTCTATCAAAGAAATAGAGTAAGCCCATGTCATGAAGTGCCATAATTACCTCTCTTATAAAAATGATTGAAAATCTGGCAGAGCAATAGCATGGTTGTGTTGAGTAACTGGGGATTCTGGCATCTGAACAAGGTGTCTCCTCATGTAAGAAGATACTCCATTGCTAACTCTGTTCTCCTTAAGAGGTAATATGGTTGTCACACTGAGTAACTGGGTCACTTCACCTGAGACGTGTTGTGCCTCACGTAAAAAGGTGTTGACTGAACCAAACTTGCTCAGGAAAAATGAGTGCTGTTCAATAGAAAATTCTAAAAAACTAAAGACAAGTTCAGTCACATTTATCTTTGTTTAATCTCAATATTATCTTGTGTAACTTCCATAGGAGTCATTGAATTCAAATGAGTAAGATGGAAGGAGGTTAAACATGAATAACAAATGAGTTGTTGGTTCATTTTTATTAAAAGGTGTTTCAGTTATGAGTATTGAATGTTCTTGATAAACTTTGAATACATCACTCCTAAATCATGATGGTAAGTTTAAACTCATTCATAATCTATTATAATTGAAGAATCTGAAATTCATTTACAAAGATTTATGAATTTGGTGTGCTACTGAAAATCTGTCTTCATCATTTATTCATTGTGCTTACAGATTGTGGTAATCCTTGAGTACGCATGTGTTTCACTCCATCTAATCAGGAGGAGCTTTCCTGTCATGCTGAGTGTCTTTCATAAAAGGGGAGATCTAGTCAGCATTCTTGAGTGTCCCTGTGCTTTTGTTGATATTTTCCCTTCATCTCAACTGGTTTCAACCTTCAAAACGTTTCTGATCATTATTCTATTCAGGGGGAGCTAATTGCCATTAAGGGGGAGCTTAGTCAAAGGGGGAGCTTTTAATTCACTCATCTTATGCAGTCTTATTCTTCCCTCTTCAACTAATGTCTTTTTGCTGAAGTCAAATGGCGAGAAATATTTGATCAAGTCAGTATGACTTATAGTGTTGCCATCATCAAAAAGGTGGAGATTGTTGTGTCCCTGTGATTTTGATGATAGAAAACACTATAAGTCAACATCTGTTGAGTCTGCATATAAATCTATTTGTGTTGCATATGAATGTTTCATTAAACATCTTATCTGAATTACATAACCAACGAACATGCTGAGGCTGTGTGTTGTGTGCATTGGTGCATTTCATAATTGTTGATGCATTTCATCATTGCATTTTATCTGGATTGTTTGATGTTAGTCTGTACAATGGGTGATGCTGCTATACCCTTTCAGCATAGTCTGTACATCCGTAGACTGCCTGCCTGAACTTTGTTGAATGAAGTCTATACACTTGCCAACATGTCTCTCATGCATTATGTCTAAAGTCCATACATTGTCTGGACACACTCAAGTCCATACATTGTACTGTTGTAGACACACCGAAATTGACGTTACTGTGAGCACATCTCATATTACCTTGTAATGCCCTAATTTGACCCTCAAATTACCTTTGTTTGAGTGGTTTTTCTCACTTTTCTTGGATTTCTCCCTATTTTCTCCCTTTTCTTATGTTTTTCTATTTTTTGGGATTTTTTTGGATTTTTTGGGCATTTTTATCTATTTCTATGAATTTTTCAGAATTAACAACTTGAAGAGGGGCGTCATTTCTTTTTAAGAAAATTAAAATAAAATAAAAGAAAATTAACGACATATAGTGAGGGCGTCCATTTCTCTCAATTTCTCATTTTTCTAGAATTTTTTGAAGTTTTTTTCAGAATTTTTTAGAATTAACGACCAAGAATAGGACGTTACCTTTATTTTAAATAAAATAAAATTCAAAAAAAATTGAATTAACGACATATGGCACGGGCGTCACTTTTCAATTGATTATTTTAATATTATTTTCAACCTCATTCCAGAGGTGATTTGGTGGCCTTCCAGGTGTCAGAAAAATACGCAAAAATAGTCGTTGGAATCAGGGCGATGAGAT
Source organism: Amorphophallus konjac (assembly GCA_022559845.1). Taxonomy (NCBI): domain Eukaryota; kingdom Viridiplantae; phylum Streptophyta; class Magnoliopsida; order Alismatales; family Araceae; genus Amorphophallus; species Amorphophallus konjac. The sequence continues at coordinate 160,218,358 of CM040120.1, read as the reverse complement.
GCACCTTCACCTAAAAAATTGAAAAATAATATTGAGAAATAAAAAAGAGCCCTATTTTGAATATTTTGAATTAACGTCCTTATCTAAGTCGTGTTTTTAATAACGCCTTCTGGTAGGTCGTCAATTCTTTAATTAACGCCCTTGTTCAGGTCGCGTTTCACTTTCCGTGTTCCAAACGAACGCAGCCCTTTCCCCAGAGAGTCCTTGCTTTGTTTGGTCATTGCCCGTTCTTATCCTCCCCTGATGTGACACAACATGCAGCGGAGGATAATGATACTAATTTGATGTGACGCGACTCCCTTAGACCTAGGATAGCAAGCAGCACTATGAGTCGGCAACGTCACACATGCGGTTTCGCTCGCGGAAGCACTCTCGGATCCGTAGGAGGACCGGCGATGGGGGTTAGGGTCCGAGTTTGGACCTCGCGGTTCCAAGGGTCGGCCGGATAGGGATAGATCCCAATGGGCCAGGGATGTCCGATTTCACGGGTAGCCGGCACGCCGAGGGTGTGGGATGTGATGGAACTCTCTCAACTCGCTCCGCGGCGAACACTATAATTGATTGAATTGAGGATCAGGCGCTCCTCTCACCTCCGACGGACAACTAAAAGCAATACTAAGCTAGCAATGGTAATAACCAGCAAAGAAGAGTGGCCAGGAGCTCACCTGATCGGCGTGAAGACGCCGATCCCGGTCGGAGACGAGGGCGAGCGGGGAAGTGTGCTCCCCGCACACTGCGCCGGTGAAGCTTCAAAACCTGTTCAAGAGTACAATTACTACACCTCGCGCAGGAGGGTGATCTCGGGGGTGGGAATTAGTTAATTACAAACAAACACTACCACCACGTAGGGTGGGGCGGTAAGCCGGCCAGGCGGGGATGGGAGGACGGACCGAAATGGTAGAAAGGAAATCAATGTGGGTTCAGCTGCAATCTGGACGGCTGGACAGGGTGTTGTTGTTGGCTCTGTCCCGGGCTTGTCCGGACTCCGAATTGAGCGAAACCACCTCGCAATGCTTCCTGACTTGAAGCCGGTGTTGTCTGAATTTTGGGGCGGCCTTTGGAGTCAGGGACTGGCAGCACTGGCGACTGAACCAGGACAGTTGGTGTGGTCTCTGGCCGGACCTGTTCTGTAGAAGTAGGTTGCAGATGCTGTCACGGGCGCTCCCGAACTCCGATTGGCACAAAATCAGTGGTGTCGTCTCCTTGGTCGAGGTAGCTTTCAGCTGGAGTTGGTGGGGCTGCGATCTGAGACCGTGGACGATCGGTGTGCCCTGAAGAGTAGGCACTGGTCGCTGTAGGCTGCTGGATGCAGATCCGCGCGACAGAGGGAGAAAATTCGAAACTCTGGCCCCGGGATGCCGAATGAGGTTCTGTTTCTTTCTCCTGGTTGGGGACAGATGGAGGAAGAACTTTGATGAAGGGCCGTGGGTCTGAATCCTCCACGATTAGCCTTGGTGCAGCGACGAACCGGGTTGCAGACTCTGGCCGCTTTGGCTACCAGATGCGAGCAGTGGATTGCAGAAGTTGTCCCGGCCTCTCCCAGATGCCGAATCCTGAACCGTCGGAGTCGCTGGAACCGTGGAGAAAGCCTCTTCACATAAAAACTGACGGAAACACCTTCTGAGGTCGGGGTGAACAGGGGAACGCCGATGAGTGTATGCTGGTCGCAGAAGACTGGAGAAGGCAGCCTCGTGCGACTGGGGGAAAAAAATCAGAACTTGGGGTCCCGGATGCCGAATGTAGCTCTGCTTCTTTCTCCTGGTCCGGGACAGGGGGAGGAAGAACTTTGAAGAAGGAACTTCAGCCTGATTCCTTCTACGTTGGTCGTGAAGCAGCTTCCAATCGGGCTCAGGCTTTCTGCAGGTGGTGTCTGGTGCAGTCGGGGTAGGACAGCTCTCACGGGCGGCCACGAACTCGGAATTGCACGATTCCTTCTCGCCTGCGTAGGGGACTGGACGACCTTTCCATAAAGGTAAGATATGCCCTCAGATGTCACCGTACGAACTCGAGGTAGCTTCTGTAAGACGGGCCTTCTTCAGCCACCTGCAGACTGATCAAAGGGGGGGAGAGGGGTGGAAGAGCTTGGGTGGCCAAAGGAAGAACAATGGGGAGGGGGGTTGGGGGCTGCGACCTAGGGAGGTGAGGGGGGCTGGGAATGAATGTGGTGCAGTCCCAAAGGGAGGAGAATTCAAATTTTAGCTTGGGAGGGGTGAAGGGGGTGCTTGGGGAAGTGAGGGGGTGTATGGGGAATGCCAAGGGGTGCCTTGGAAGAGGGGCTTCCACCTAGGGCTTGGAGGGGGATTAAATGGGAGGTATGGGGAAGGGGGAGGGGTCTTAATTAGGGGAGAATATGGAGGAGAGAGAGTGAATTTCGAAATTTAGAGAGAGAGAGAGAGATAGAGAGAGAGGGAGAGATAGACTCAAAGGGGATTCAAGTGGATTTCAAGCTTTCATTCATTCATCAATTACCCTCTTCAAGTGGGGGATTGGGGTCCTTATATAGGAAACCCACAATTTACAATAAGTCCTCACATTGTGGACAACTGACAGAAGACAAAAGGTTGGGGAAGGGGGCGCCCATGGGCCAGGCCCAATGAACAGGCCCAATAACCTACTAAGCTAGTTAATGAAACTTGGACTTAGGTAAATGACTAACTAACTTAGGTAATAGACTCAATAAAGGGAAAATTACATAGATAAGACTCAAGAAAAATGAGAGAACTACATGGCTATACTCAGAAAATGATGGCGAACAAAATGGCGAGCAGCAGGACCATGTGAAGGGGTAAGCGATGTCCCCATCATCCCCTCTTTGGACTCTTGCCGTTCTTATCTTATTCCCACCTATTAATAGAGCCCTTTGGCTCTGTTATACGGGTTCGGATGGTTCGATTCTCTTCTTCCTCTTCTTCTTCTTTTTCTTCTTCTTCTTCTATTTTTCTTCTTCTGCTTTTTTTTTCTGTTTCTTCTTCTTCTTCTTTTCTTACGCAGGCTGCTGCTGCTTCTGGCTGAAGGAGGGCTTCACATGTTCACTGCTTCATCCTACTGAAGGCTTCTCCCCATCGAGAATCAAAAGCCAAGGAAGCAAGCAGCATATATTTTCTTACCTCTCCTTTGTTTAATTTATTTTGTTTTCATAGTTCATGCATGCATATACATTCATTATATTCATCTTCTGATAGTCCCCCTTCTCAACCACGTTGAGGATTTTTTTCCTAGTGCACACTTGCACTGTTTCCATCTATTTATACTTGCATCATCATGCATCATATTTCTCACACCCTTCTTGCATAGGGGTTTAAGGGCTAACACCCTTAAGATGTGTTCTTGCACACGCTTTCATGCTCATACTTTTATTAAGATTTGATGCTACACTCACCATATTTCTAATCCATATTTCTTTATTGGTGATTGTGTCTTTTTGCAAGGGTAATCAAATTGAAGAACTCTCTTCGTCGGCCGGCCGATTTGAAGAGAAAGGAACACTCACAATCCCCGCATTCAAGGTATTTTTTGCGATCCCTCTATGTTTATTATTTGTTATATCTTTTGAGGCCTCGTGTCTCTGGCGATCACAAACTCCATCTTAGCACCTTGTGCTTATTCGTGCTATTTCATGCTTATTTATTCATTATTTCTATTTGTTCAAGTGGATTTTTAAAAAGAATCTACAAATTGGCGATCACGGTGGGACTCCTTTCGTTTTTCTTTTGATTACCCTTTCCCTTGGGCACCCTCGTGTGCCATCTCCCCTATTTGCACCCTCGGTGCGCCTCCCTTTTGTGCTCCACATAGCACCCTCCCCATTAGTGATTGGCCAGTTTGTTGGTTTCTTTTAAAAATTCCATTTATTCAAAAATAAAACTTGTTGAGCTTGCTATATTCTTGTGGTGTTTGATTGCCTGAGTTTATTGTGACCGTGGGTGTATTGCTGTTTCTGGCCGCTGGAGGCGTTCGGGGACACAGAGAATTAACGCCCTACAGAGAGGCGCTTTTTTTTTGTGTAACGCCCCCACCCAGGGCGTGTTTTTCATGTGTAACGCCTTATGGTTAGGCGTCTTTTATCATAGCCCTGCTTGTGTGTGAATTTACGCCCTTCCCCAGGGCGTCTGTTTATTGCATAACGCCTCACACTAAGGCGTTTCTTTATTTGGCCGTGCGTACCACTGAGAGTTGACGCCCTCATCCGGAGGCGTCTCTTTATATTGTAGCGCCTTACATCAGGGCGCATTTTTACCCAGCATGTGGACCCCCCCACAGTGATTCGCGACCGTCAAACGGTCGTCTCTTTTGTTGATAGCGACCTTCTTCAGGTCGTCTCTTTCCTGTGATTTCACAGAGCCTGCGCTTACTCCTGCTTCATTGATTTATATTGATTATTTGGCTCTATTGGTGTTTTGCCTATCTCCTTGCACGCATTGCATTCACTCATTTGCATTGGTTTGGGAGACTTCCTCTCTCTACATTAGGATTCCACACACCCCCTTGGTGAAGGAAGGACCCTCCATTGAGCATTCCGTCTCTTTGGATTGGAAGTTCCTGAACCAAGCCTTCATAAGTCCCCGCACCCGTGGATTCCCTCACGGACGCCGGGCAGGTTGTACCCTTTTGAAGTCCCGAGTTAGTTGGCCTATACACGGTGAGAGAGTGTTCCTAGTTGGCACCGAAGTGAACCCACATTAAAACTAGGTTCCAACTTGTGTGCTTCTTCATCAATTCGTGAACATTCATTAATTCATCAAGGTTCAAACAAATTAAGATCAACGGTGAATAATGGCTTACCATGATAAGAAAACCAACATGTTTAATCCAATTCATGAGGATGCACAACCATGCACATCTTATTCTCCTCAATTTCAACATTTTCATCACAATTCTCACCATACTTTCAAGGGACCACATCCTCATTCTTATGGTCATGCCCGGCCCACGGGCAATGTCCATTCTCATGGTCCCCCTACTCAATTTCAGGCCACTACTCCTCCAGGACCGTCTCCTCTCAACGATGAGAAGGTATCCCAAATCATTCATGCATTAGACCATCTCACCCCTCAGCAACTCCAAGCCCTTAAGGCTGCCGTTCAGGGTGCATCTCCTTCATCTCATCCTCCTTCTAATCCTACACGGGTGGCCCATCACCCACCTCCCTCTTCTATTCACAATCCTAATCGGGTAGCCCATTACCCATCCTCTTCTATTCACATTCCTCCCCAGGTGGTCCGACACCCGCCTCCTTCTATTCCTCCTCCATCACGGCCCCGAGGCCCATTTATTTCTTGCAATCCGGCCCATCCGGGTTCTTCTGCGGGTCATCCCGTTAACTCCCCTCCACGGCCTTTTTATGCTACCCCTCCTTCAAGGCCCTGCCAACCCTTGGTTGCTCAAGTTACACCCCTCCAACAAACCCTTCTTGATAAAGTCACTTTGATGGAGGAACAATTAAGAAGGGTCATGGCTCCTCCTACTCCGGTCAATCCTCTCCATGCCGCTCTGGATAATATTACTAAGATGGAGAAAGAATGGAAGGATAGGAGAGATGATTATGGTATCGGCAGCTCAAGCAAGCAACAGCTGGCAGATTTCGACCATCAAGTGGACACCGTCCGCCCTCCACCCATCCGCACACTTCATTCATATGGCCTTCCACCTCCACATACGCAACATCGTTACATTCCTCCATCCACATATACGCCTCCACTACGGTGTCCACTTGCATTTGATGATGAAGAACCGGCAATTGAAGAACTTGAAGCGGTATACGATGATGAAGCTCCGCAGGCATCCCTTCTGAGTTTCCTTTGCCATCCTCTTCCTCCACTGTCAGAAGACCCCTATGCTCAGGACTATGCCACAGTCCCCGATCCAACCCCCATTTATGAGACCTCTTGGTGTTACAATGATGGGTCGATACTCCAATCACCCATACCGCCGCACCATGAGTCTCCTCCTCACCCCAATACTTGGTGTTACGATGATGGGTCGATACTCCAGTCACCCACACCGGTGCATCATGCGCCTTCCCCTATACCTGACACCTTTCGCCCCATCCGACATTTTCAAAGCACCAAACCCTTTCCTTTTACACCATTAACCTCTATTCCATCGGCCTCCGCCAAACCTCCACTACTCTCCACTCCACCGGCCTCCGCCGAACCTCCATCACCCTCCACTACGCCGGTCTCTGCCGAGCCTTCTATTACCCCTCCTCTTTGTTCGCTACCTAAGCCGTCCATTATCCCTGTAATGCCAAAACCAGCTTTGCCAGGCCTTTCCCCTATTCCACAACTTAACCTATCACCCTTACCCGTGGCTAATCCTGAGCAAGGTTCACCCCTTTTTGCACTCAAGCCAACCCCTACTGCTTCCGAGCAAAGGGGGAAGCTCGACGTGTTTGAACATTCGCTTCCACTCACCCTTTCTCCAACACCTTCCACTATACCTCCACCATCCAAGGAACCTTCCGCCTCCGCTTCACCCCCCTTTACTACTCGGAACGGGCGGCCTTCTGAAAGTACTTGTGCCGAAGATGAGCAAGAGCCGGGCAAGAAAGATTTGGCCACGGCCGAGCTATTCAAGATGCAAGAGTTTATTTGCCGGATGCCAATCCGGGTTGTTGTGCCAAGCATGGCCGAAGATGCCAAGTCGCCGACACTGCTCACTAAAAGAGAATGTCAAGCTTTGATGCCGTGTAGGCTTATGCCCAAAGGCCAGACAGGGCACCGCTTGTTCCAACTTTCAAATCTTGAACCTTTTCTTCCATACAAAGGGCGAATGCCTATTCTATTAAACACTCCATATACGCCACAACCCCTGGGCAACACAATGCTTCCTATCCCAACTGTTCAACTCCCTCGCACTATTGCCTTCCACTCTCCAAGCGAGTCGTCATTCACCATGAAGCATCATCTTGGGCTTGTACTTTATCAATTGGGCCAATTTACTATACACTTTCACTGCCATGGAGGGGCAGTTATCTTGGTGCTAAGGGGCCTTCCACTGTTCTATCCACCTTCTATTCAACTCCATTCACATTATTGTCTATCACAATTTCTTCATGGGCCACTCTAAAGGTAAAAAGGAAGATCTCATCCTCTCACTCTTCACATTCTTCACATTGTTTGCATTTCATTGCATTCATGCATTCACTGCATTCATCGCATCCATCCCATTGCACACATTTGCACCCCCTGCTTCTCGGGTTTCCAAACCCGTATCTTCCCCGCCTTCCGGCACCTCCGGATATTTCGAATTTTCCATCTTATTCATCTTCATCCTCGGGATCTGTAGGTCCCCTTACATTGCTCGGGCGTTGCCCCCTCCCCAATCTCTTCTCAGGGCATCGCGTCCCTTTTCAGCTCTTGTATCCGGACCCTCCGGATTTCTCTCACTTTCTCCCAGGGCATCGCGCCCCTTTCCACCTTATTCTTCCGGAACCTCCGGACTTTCTCCCAGGGCATCGCGCCCCTTTCCACCTTATTCCTCCGGAACCTCCGAATCTTTCTCTTCTCCTTGGGCATCGCGTCCCATGGTACCTTCCCCCTCCAGAACCGCCGGACTCTCTTTTCTTTCTCCCAGGGCATCGCGCCCCTTTCCACCTTATTCTTCTGGAACCTCCGGACTTTCTCCCAGGGCATCGCGCCCCTTTCCACCTTATTCTTCCAGAACCTCCAGACTTTCTCCTAGGGCATCGCGCCCCTTTCCACCTTATTCTTCCGGAACCTCCGGACTTTCTCCCAGGGCATCGCGCCCCTTTCCACCTTATTCTTCCGGAACCTCCGGGCTTTCCCCTCGGGCATCGCGCCCATTTCCATCTTAATCCTCAGGAACCTCCGGATTCTATCTTCTTTGGGCATCGCGTCCCTTCCCTTCTCATTCCTCCGGAACCTCCGGATCCTTCATACCTTTCCTTCGGGCACGACGCCCCTTTCCATTTTCTTCCTCCGGAACCTCCGGACCCTCCATCTTTCTTCCAATTCATCTTTCTGATCTTTCAGAATATCACATCATTCATTTTCTTCTTCCTTACCCATCATCTTTTTCCCTATTTTTTCCTAGGGCATCGCGTCCCTTCTTTCGTCATCCCTCCGGAGCCTCCGGATGATTCCTCCTATCACGATTCTCCTCCTTTACTTCCGGACCCTCCAAATCCGCCTCTTTCCATCTATCAATTTCTTCTTCTAATTCCTCCTGATTCTGGGTCCGACCCAACTTCTTCCACATCCACTGCCTTGGGCATCTGCCCTTTCTCTCACTGCTTTCGAGGCTTTAGTCCTCACTCCTCCTTCTAATTCTCCGCTTCTTCTGTAGACCTTTCATGTGCTCAGGGTCTCCACACCTTAGTGAGGGAGTTCTAGCCCTCGCTTCTTTTCCTTTCCTCCTTATTCGTCTGAGTCTGGTCTTGGCACCACTCCTTCTTGTTAAGCCACTTTCAATCCTTTGCTTCCAATCCTTTTATCTGCCAAAGAGGACTATCCCACGATGATCAACCTCGCCTCTGACAGCTGCTTCTACAAAGGTTGCAAGGTAAAATATTGGCGTAAGTACGCATTTTTATGATATCATTTTCTCATTACTTCACGCATGATTTTCAAAATAAAGTGCTTCTTAACAAGATTAAAAGTGGTGTTTTAGACCTTTATCTTAGGCCTTTATTTAATTGAAATATTCCACAAAAGAGTCTTTAGGCTTGCTTTTGCAGCACTCTTGGTTAATAAGAACCTCGCGCTGGGAGTTTGACATTCTCTCCCCGCTTGTTAAGATCAACCCTTAGCTGGGCACCTCACACACTTCACGGCGTCCTTAGCCGGCTCCTTTGGTTAAAACAACGTTGCTACTTTGGCCATGCCATGAGTATATCTGAAAGTCTTTTCTCTTCTTCATTCGGCCGAATACAGGGGCAAGAGATTGACGGATAAGATGATCAACCTCGGTAATCCCCAATACGAGAGGAGTCTCAAATAGGGGCAGTCTTGACCCAAAATTAAATAAGCTTTCATGATACATCTTGCCAAAAAGGGCTATTATGAAAATCAAGTCAAAATTTCGATAAAAGCAAAATTGTGAATTATGGCATGACAAGAGTGGCAAAGTCCCCGCAGGGAAAACCCTGGTCGTATGCATGTCAAGGGTCTAAAATCAAAGGCATAAAGCCCCAGCGCAACAGACTACCTCTTTGAGAGGAAACACCTTGGAAGGAATTCAAGTCCCGACATCTCCCATCCTGCATAAAGCTTATCTCCAATTATTCTTCTCTTCTCCCTCCAAGACCGAATGTTTCTCAGGTATGGCCTTAGTAGGGGCACCATTGATCAAAGGCAGATGGTTATAGGATGCCACTCTCAATGCACGCCCGGCTTTGGGAAATTTTAGCAAAAAGGGAAGGAACGAGGACCCCCAATTAATGGTTTAAACACCCTTTGATGCTGCATTAGCTATGTCTAAACCAAAATCCAAAAAAATTGAATATTGCAAAATCAAACAAAAAAAAATTGAATATTTCCTGAGCAAAATCAAACAAAAAATCAGATATTTCTTCCAAGATTCATAAAAATTGAATATCTTTCTCAAAACATCATAAAAATTTGAATATCTTTTCCTAAAACTCATAAAAATTTGCATATTGATAAAATCCATAAAAGTTTGAATATCTTTTTCAAAACTTATAAAAATTTGCATATTTCAAAAATCAAAAAAAAATTACATTGTATTTTCTGATGGTGTTTTTACAGGAACAACAATTTTACAAGGGGCCAAGATCACGGGATGAGTCCTCTCTACTCATTGCTATCAATTTGTTAGTTATTCCCGACATTTTCATGCCACCCTTGGTGTTTTGATTATCATCTCCCTGGACATTTTTTTGATTATTCACGCCCATCTCCTGTTATGTTCGGGACATCAATCTGCGTATCATTCTCCTACAAGGCACTCTTGCCAATCTTTAGCTGGGTGTTAATTGATCATTCATCTCGAATCAACTCTTGCTGATTTCACTTGATCACTCTACTACTGGGCATTATTTGATCCTGATCATCCAATCTTAATCTCACATGCCAAGATTGTCATCCTAATGATAAAACAACAAACAATAATGCTATGATGCTAAACATGCTTCGCCTTGCTAATACATGCTTGAATGCTATCCACACCAAGCTTTAAGTGCTTTGATGTCTATGATTGCTTATTGATGCTTATTCATGCTATGCTTGCTATGCTTAAATGCTTTATTCATTGCTTGTTATCTTTTATCTTTTCTGATGAATTTTTGAGCGCAGGAAGAAGCTCTTGGTCCCACCGACTGGGCATCATCATCCAAGCCCCACGGTGACGGCAGCTCATTTCTCAGTTCCCCCATACTCATTGCTATCGCCATCTCCCTGTATGCATTCTACTATATGTTATTAAACTATTAGATTATATCAAGGACCTTGTGGCTTTGGTAAATCTGGAATTTGAGTTCCCCTTCATCAAAAATAATGACGATTCCAGAGGCATCTTAGTCACACGGATAGGCCGTTGAGCCGTCCAAGGCTGGGGACGATGGTTCCCTTTTACGAGTTGGTGCGCGGATAAACGGGCTTCGGCTTAGTATCAGCTCGCAGAATGGGTTTCTTGACTCAGTCTTGGCAGCTTAGCAATATTATCCTTGATTATCTTATATTTTCGTTTGATTTAATTTTTCCCTCTAAACCCAGCATGCATTCATGTAGGAATTTGAAACAATTGTTGAAAAATCATTCTGATAAGCTGTTTTGAGGGTTGAATTGATCTTAATCTTCAATATGAGATATTCCATGCCGAATTGAGTCATCAGTTCGTTTTGTCGTTGTTTTGGGTCATTTTCTCGAAAGCTCCTTGTTTGGATTTTTATCATCTTATTTTATCTCCTTTCCTTTGATCCACCTTGGCTGCAGCACGTCCACTAGCGGGTAACCGCTCCCCAATGGTGAAACCTACAGGTTTGTGACTTGGGGTACTTCTACCGCGCTGGAAGTTGATCATATATTTTATCTCCTTCGTGCACCGCGTGCACACTCCCCGTTTTATCCAAACATCGTTGATTTCATTGAATTTCCCGAGATTGCTTCATCTCGAGCTTTTGATTTCATTCTCATCAAGTGATGTTGATTGCGTGTCTCATCACACCTTGGCATCTACTTTTCAGTTTGCTCTGCTCCCTTGCAAAGTAGACGCCAAGGCGGGGCAGCTGTAGACACGCCAAAATTGACGTTACTGTGAGCACATCTCATATTACCTTGCAATGTCCCAATTTGACCCTCAAATTACCTTTGTTTGAGTGATTTTTCTCACTTTTCTTGGATTTCTCCCTTTTTTCTCCCTTTTCTTATTTTTTTTCTATTTTTTGGGATTTTTCTAGATTTTCTGGGCATTTTTATCTATTTTTATGAATTTTTCGGAATTAACGACTTGAAGAGGGCATCATTTCTTTTTAAGAAAATTAAAAGAAAATAAAAGAAAATTAACGACATATAGTGAGGGCGTCCATTTTTTCGGAATTAACGACCAAGAATAGGACGTTACCTTTATTTTAAATAAAATAAAAATCAAAAAAAATTGAATTAACGACATATGGCACGGGCGTCACTTTCTAATTGATTATTTTAATATTATTTTCAACCTCATTCCAGAGGTGATTTGGTGGCCTTCCGGGTGTCAGAAAAATACGTAAAAATAGTCGTTGGAATCAGGGCGATGAGATGCACCTTCACCTAAAAAATTGGAAAATAATATTGAGAAATAAAAAATAGCCCTATTTTGAATATTTATAATTAACGTCCTTATCTAAGTCATGTTTTTAATAACGCCTTCTGGTAGGTCGTCAATTCTTTAATTAACGCCCTTGTTCAGGTCGCGTTTCACTTTCCGTGTGCGAAACGAATGCAGCCCTTTCCCCAGAGAGTCCTTGCTTTGTTTGGTCATAACCCGTTCTTATCCTCCCCTCTTTGGACTCTTGCCGTTCTTATCTTATTCCAACCTATTAATAGAGCCCTTTGGCTCTGTTATACGGGTTCGGATGGTTCGATTCTCTTCTTCTTCTTCTTCTTCTTCTTCTTCTTCTTCTGTTTTTCTTCTTCTGCTTTTTTTTTTCTGTTTCTTCTTCTTCTTCTTTTCTTACGCAGGCTGCTGCTGCTTCTGGCTGAAGGAGGGCTTCACATGTTCACTGCTTCATCCTACTGAAGGCTTCTCCCCATCGAGAATCAAAAGCCAAGGAAGCAAGCAGCATATATTTTCTTACCTCTCCTTTGTTTAATTTATTTTGTTTTCATAGTTCATGCATGCATATACATTCATTATATTCATCTTCTGATAGTCTCCCTTCTCAACCACGTTGAGGATTTTTTTCCTAGTGCACACTTGCACTCTTTCCATCTATTTATACTTGCATCATCATGCATCATATTTCTCACACCCTTCTTGCATAGGGGTTTAAGGGCTAACACCCTTAAGGTGTGTTCTTGCACACGCTTTCATGCTCATATTTTTATTAAGATTTGATGCTACACTCACCATATTTCTAATCCATATTTCTTTATTGGTGATTGTGTCTTTTTGCAAGGGTAATCAAATTGAAGAACTCTCTTCGTCGGCCGGCCGATTTGAAGAGAAAGGAACACTCACAATCCCCGCATTCAAGGTATTTTTCGCGATCCCTCCATGTTTATTATTTGTTATATCTTTTGAGGCCTCGTGTCTCTGGCGATCACAAACTCCATCTTAGCACCTCGTGCTTATTCGTGCTATTTCATGCTTATTTATTCATTATTTCTATTTGTTCAAGTGGATTTTTAAAAAGAATCTACAACTGTCTTCACTTAGTTGCAGCTAATCTGAACATTCTTTAGTGAAGTCTATACATCGTCAGTGCATGAGCGTCTTACAAGACTATACACTGTCTAAGTACATCCATCGTCTCAATCAGCAAGTCTGTACATTGGACTATGCTTGCACATCATTGCAGAGTTCAAGTCTGTACATGCATCTTTCATCAAGTCTGCACATTCATAGCTGAAGTCCATACACTCGCTGTTGGCAAGTCTACACATTGCATAGCATGCAAGTGTCCAAGTCTACACATCGCATGGCACAACATGCGTCTAAGTCTGTACATTTCTTACCTTTACCTACGTTCAGAACACCAAGTCTATACATCGGTAAGGTCTGCACATGGTTGCCTTGAAGTTGTATCAAGTCTAGACATTGTCCTGTAGCTAGCACAAAGTAAAGTTTGTACATTCTTCAAGGGGTAAGTCTATACATCGCATGCATTGCACACTGCAAGTCTGTACAGGCCAAGTCTGTACATCCGACCGTCTCATTCAGCGTTTCACTCTTGCAAGTCTATACATTGCTTCTAGCATGCATGGGTTCAAGTCTATACATTGCTCACAGCACACACCAAGTCTACACATCGCCGTGTTCACTTGTTCCAAGTCTGTACATTGGCCTTCAAGCTTTCCAAGTCTGTACATTGGCCTTCAAGCTTTCCAAGTCTGTACATTGGCCTTCAAGCTTTCCAAGTCTGCACATTGGCCTTCAAGCTTTCCAAGTCTGAACATTGGCCAAGTGTCTTGTGCTTTGAAGCTTTATCAAGTCTATACATTGGTCTTTGCTTCAAGTCTGTACATTGGCCAAGTCTACACATCGCCGTGTTCACTTGTTTCAAGTCTGCACATTGGCTCAAGCTTTCCAAGTCTGCACAGCCCAAGTCTATACATCCACCGTTTCATACAGCATCTCCAAGGCAAAGTCTATACATGCATGCATTGTAACAAGTCTGAACATTATTTTCTCATGAACGAAATCAAAGCATGTACACGCCATTGCATTGCATACATGAAGTCTGAACATTGCTTCAGCATTGCCTTCAGCCAAGTCCATACATTGACTGGCAGCCTTCAGCAAAGTCTGAACATTGCATCACTGTGCATGCATTGCTTTCATTCTAGTCTGTACACTGGTGTCGACACTGCATGATCAAGTCTATACAGACTTAGCGAAAGCTTAGCATGTCTATTCATTGGTGTCGTCTGCTGCAGGGACAACAAGTCTGTACATTGAGTTCTCATGCATGTAAACATCAAGTCTATACACTCCCCTGTTTCATGTCTATACATCCGGTTGTTAGCATACCTGCACGCATGAATGAAGTCTGTACATCGCTTCGTGCATTACATGCATTCATCAAAAGTCTGTACACTCGTGAATGTAATGTCTGTACATTCATTCTCATTGTACACACTTTCTCTTCTATTGCACATGCATCTTTCATACCAAGTCTGCACATCGCTGCATTCTAAGTCTACACATTCTCACATTGTACATACTTGCATAAATGCTGCATCTAAAGTCTGAACATGCTCATGCATTATTTCATTAAGTCTATACACTCACTGTTGATCGACTGAACTTACTCTGTCATTGTATAGGCTGATGAATGGGCACGTGATCCGAGGTTGGCACCTGGCACGTGATCCGAGGTGTCCTCTGGATAATGGGGGCACACGCCCTAGTTGCTGCTGATATATATATGAAGTTTCTTCATCCGCAGAAGACCGATCGTGAAAAAAGAGAAGCAGATAGAGAAAGAGAGTGATCGAGATAGAAGGAAAGAGCTGCAGTAGTAGGAAAAGAAGAAGAGACAGAGAGAGAGCCTGCGAAAGAAAAGAAAAAGAAGAGTGAGAAGAAGAGAGAGCTAGAGTAAAAGAAGCTTCAACTGAAGATCAGTTTCTGTTGGACCATGGATCAAATCCAGGCCAGCCAGCTCCTGCGAGAGCCACATTTTGATTTTATATTTCCAACTTTTAGTTGCTATATTTTCTTTTATTGTTTTTCTTTTCAAACTGAACGTTGTTCTTTCGATTCTCTGGTTGGAGATCGGGTACCTCCTGTGGACTCAAGAGAAGGGAGACTGTGTCTCCAGTCTACAAGTGACTGAGTGTCGCTTGTGAGTTCCCTCTGGTTTCAGAGGAAGGGAGTCCTTGACTCCGGTTGCAGGTAGTGGTTGCTACCTGTGTGTTCCCTCCTGGTCTGGAGGAAGAGAGACCTAGTCTCTGGTCGCAAGTGGCTGGGAGTCACTTGTGGTTCCCTCTGGCTTTCAGAGGAAGGGAGACTTGGGTCTCCTATTGCTAGTGACTGTGTGTCACTAGCGGGTTCCCTCCGGTCTGGAGGAAGAGGGGAGGCTGTTCCCCTGGTCAAGCTGTGTGGCAGCAACTTGTTTGCAGACTGAGTCTACTTTCTAGCTGATTGCTAGTGGAAGCCTCACTCCGGTTGGGAGTGTGGGGTGGACCTAGGTCTGTGGACCGAACCACCTTAAAAACCCCTTGTGCAGTGGTTTGTTTGATTGATTGCTTCCGCTAGATGCATGCTAGGACCGTGGTCTGATTGATTATTCATGTCCTAGAGGTTAATTGGGTTTGCATCTTTTATGTTTGAGCAATTATCCACTGATCTTGTGCTTATCATTTCATACGAATTTTAAATTGGTCCAAACTCTTTACAAGATCCATTCACCCCCCTCTGGATCTGTGTTTATCTATCGCACCTAACTATCTGAATTGTGATGTAAACTGAGGATCTCGGTCGGATATAATGGTGACAGGGACACCATGTAATTTGACAATCTCTCTCATGTATAATGCTGCTAGTATATCCATAGACCATTGACTTTTAATTGGTAAAAAATGTGCAAATTTAGTCAATCGGTCTATGATCAAAGATGCCATCATGTCCTCCTCTTGTCTTAGGTAAACCCATGATAAAATATATCCCTATACTTTCTCATTTCCATTCGGGAATATTTAAGGGGTGTAATTTCCCTGCGGGTCTTAAATGTTCTGCTTTTACTTGTTGACAAGTGAGACATCGGGATATAAAATATGCTACTTCTATTTTCATATTGGGCCATCAAAAGTTTCTTTTCAATTCCTGATACATCTTGGTAGCACCAGGGTGAATAACATACCTTGATTTTTGAGCTTCTTCCATGATCAATTTCTTAATATAATCATGATTCGGCACACAAATCCGATCCTCAAATAATAGTCATCCATCATTTGATATAGAAAACTCTAGTCTCTGATCAATATTATCCTTAATCTCCATCAATGTGGGGTCATTTTCTTGTAATTGGACTATGTCTTCGATCAATGTAGGTTGAGACCTTATATTGGCAATCATATCTTCTTCTCCTTCTATATCAATATCAAGATTTAAATGAGAAAAATCTTCAATCAGACAAGTTATACCTTTCCTAAGGCTTGCTAGAGTTGCCAGAGCGTCAGCTACTGCATTGGCTTTCCCTGGATGGTATGGGATAGTAAAGTCGAAGTCCTTGAGATACTCCAACCATCTGCGTTGTCGCATGTTTAACTCCTTCTGGGTAAAGAGGTATTTCAGACTTTTATGATCTGAAAATATGATGAATTTTTCCCCATAAAGGTAATGTCGCCAAATCTTCATTACAAATATAACCGCAGCTAGTTCCAGATCATGCACAGGATAAATTTCTTCGTGACGCTTTAACTGCCTTGATGAATAGCAAATCACCTCTCCACTTTGCAAAAGGACGCACCCTAGGCCAATGCCAGACGCATCCGTATAGACTTCAACGCTACCACCCTTAACAGGCAATGCCAAAAAAGTGGTTGTAGTAAGGTGATCTTTAAGAGTTAGAAAACTCTCTTCGCAGTCCTTCGACCATACAAAAGGGTTCTCCTTTCTTGTGAGTCTAGTCAAAGGAACGGCGATCTTTGATAAATCTCATGTAATAACCAGCCAGACCAAGAAAACTTCTGACTTCAGACACGGTCGTCGGACTGCCCCAGTTCTTAACAGCTTCTATTTTAGAAGGCTCGACAGCGATAGCTTCCTTTGAAATAATATGGCCAAGGAAAGAGACCTCCTAAAGCCAGAACTCGCAGTTACTAAGCTTTTCATAAAGTTTGTGCTCTTTTAGTGTTTGCAAGGCTATTCTTAAGTGCTCTTCATTTTCCTCCTTTGTTTTGGAGTATATAAGAATATCATCAATGAAGACGACTACAAACTGGTCAAGATAAGGCCTGAAGACATTATTGATGAGTTGCATAAATGCTGTCGGGGCATTGGTTAACCCGAACGGCATTACCAAGAATTCATAGTGGCCATATCTACTTCGAAAAGTCATTTTGTGTATGTCTTCATCTTTGATCTGGAGCTGATGATATCCTGACCTGAGGTCTATCTTGGAGAAATATTCTGCTCCTGAAATTTGATCAAAGAGTTCATCGATACGCGACAACGGATATTTATTCTTAATTGTGAGTTGATTCAGTTGCCGGTAGTCGATACATAGCCTGAGGGATCCATCCATCTTCTTGACGAATAGAACTTGCGCATCCCAAGGGGATGTGCTCGGTCGAATGAAACCCTTGTCTAATAACTCCTGAAGTTGTTTTTTCAATTCTTTGAGTTCTATGGGGGACATCCTGTAGAGAGCTATTGAAAGAGGTGCTGCTCCGGGAATGAGTTTAAGGAAGAAGTTTGCTTCCCTTTCGGGCGATAAATCGGGCAAATCTGATGGAAATATATCGGGAAACTCATTCACAATGGGAATTTCTTCTAAGATGATCTCTTTGGACTCGGAAATGATTACGGAATCAAGAAAAGCTTCACAACCTTGCGAAATAAGTTTACAAACGTGAAGAGATTAAATAATGGCAGGATGCTTCCGATATTTGATACTAAGGAAGGAAAACCTTGGAAGATTAGGTTTCTGAAAAAAGATAATTTGGTTGCGATAATTTATATAGGCGCCGTGGTCTACAAGACAATCTACACTTAAAATAGCATCGTAACCCTCCATGTCAAGGCATACGAGATTTGTAGGAAGATTATGACCTTCTACCATTACCTCACTATCGGGGTAGTAGGTTGTAAGTTTCGTTCCTGGACCTAATGGTATAGTGATTGCTAGGTCTGAAGGTAGAGGAACTGATGAAATTGGCAAGGTTTTTGCGAAAGCAATATATATAAAGTAATGAGAAGCAGTAATATCAAATAGTACGAATGCAGGATGGGTATAGATCTAGATGGTACCTTCCATTAACCCATCATTCTTGGGCGCTTCATTAGCTTCTATAATAGCATTAAGACGAGCATGTCGCTTACGTCCACCACCGGAAGATTGTTCCTTCATAAGGGGGCAATCCGGCATGCGATGCTCCCGACTGCCACATCGTAAACAAGCGGCGAGACGCTTCCAGCACACTTTCGACCGAATGACCAAACTTCTCGTAGAAAGTACAAGTCGCCATGACTTGCTTCTCTTCTTCTTTGACCTTCTTGTTCTTGTGGTAGCCACTACCACTCCCATTTCGGGGCCTCTTCTTGCTATCACGGGATTTGTATGGTTCCGTGATACTAAACTTCTCTTTCTTTCCATGTCGATTAGACCTTCGGCTTGGCTCTTCTCCCTTACCTTTTAGTTTTTCGACCTTCTCCAAGGTCCTTTCGCAAAGATGCACCCGTTGGACCATCTCCGCATATGTATGGATATTATGAGTCTCAAGTTGTTGAATAAAGCTAGGCCTCAAACCGTCAATAATCCAGTTAGCTTTTAATAAGTCGGTACTAACCAGATGAGGAGCATATGGCACCAGCCTAGAAAATTGGAGTTCATACTCCGCTACCGACATCATGCCCTGGCGTAATGAGGCAAACCCCATGGCCTTCCTCTCCTTAACATGTTCGAAGAAGTACATTGCTCGGAAGAGTGTAAGGAATCCTTCCCAAGTATGTGGTGCATCTTGAGGCGGTGTAGGAATTGACTTCCACCATGTACGGGCTTCTTTATTGAGTTAGAACGTAGCAAGACGAACCTTCTCTTGGTCAGCACATTGCATAACCTCAAATATGCGATTCATTTCATCAATCCAATTCTCGACTTCATCTGGATTAGAGGAACTAGAGAACCGCGGAGGATTTGAGCTCCAAAAATTGCGGTGTAGGTATCCAGCTCTTGCCCCTGCACCGGCGTGAACCATATTCTGTAATGCTTGGGTGAGACCTGCAACGGTCTACTACATACCGTTCCAGTCAACACGATGAGCCATCGTAAGTATGAGGTACCTGAGAAGAGTAATGAATTTGTTAATTCTAATGGAATGAGTGAGGTTAATCTTAGAAACAATTCTAATTATTTATCTCATCCCAGGTTCTACACCATTCCCCTCATAGGTTGGGAGTTTCTTTCCTAGTTTCATATGTGTGGGTCCTTAAATCTTGGACTTAGCCTATGACATGACTTCTTCTCTAAGACTTCTAGTCCTAGGCTATGATACCACTTTCACTGTCACGCCCCGAGATTATGCAGCGGAAACAATCAGGAATGTGAACAGTCGACTAGTACGTCTCGAGCAAGCAATATAATCAGAGCGCAAGACAATCACATAAAAGTAATTGCACAAGTAAACCTTTCCAATCTTCACTTTATTCCATAATAATAATATCAAAGTATAAAAATTCCTTGACTCTTAACACTCTTACATCATAGACTCATGAAAAATAAAAAATTACAACAAGACTCGACTAGACATCTGATACTATGGCTTCTCTAGATTCATTTTGATCTTCAATCACTCTCCGACCCGTTACTTGTATACTCCGAATCTGATTCATCTGTACTTCCTGAAACATTGAGAAAGTAGGTAATGATCACACTTGCCCAGTAGGTATATTCGTATCAACATGAAGACAAATTTAAGTGATTAGCATTTTAGCTCTAGAGAAACAACATAAATCATGCAGATACGACGAAGCATATGAATAAAGCCAAAGTAACAAGTTATGATCACGATGAGATACAAGAATATGACTGAGCAAGTATATGACAAGAATGTAAATTTGGCCTTTCATGAATAAGAATGCAACAAGAATGTACTTTTCATAACCATGAAGGCTATGCACTAGAAAGTCGTGTAACAAGCAAGAAAGTACTTTTCGCTTAATAGCAAGTACTTCGTGAATTTACGTGGATCTTTATTCATATCCGTGGATTTTCACTTATTTATAAAAAAAAATACTCACAACATAATGCGACGCCAATAGCATCATACCCCATGGTTTACAGTATGTTTCCGATAATCAGCCGAGGGGACTAGCATAGAGCCCTTGAACATAATCAGTGCTCGAACTGCATCTTCAAGTATAAATCACTACGTCCACGATTATAACAATAATGTGGCCAATAATGTACAAGTTCAACAATAGTTCCATGATAAGGTAACCAAGGTATAGAACGTACCAATAATTGATTATGAGAATTCAATAAATGCAATAATAACTAGGTTATGCTATAGGAAAAATTCGACAGCATAACTGTATATTCATTATTTTTCATATCTTTACATTGACTTATTATCATAGGTTTAGAGCCAAGAAAATCCTAAGGCTATCCATGAACTCAAAAAACCAACCCCGAAGGTCAGACCTTGGGTTAGACATAATCAGGAACCAAGCGGTCGTTTACTGGACCGTTTCTTGATCCAAGCGATCTAGTGCAGGACCGTTTAATACGGAAAGCGGTCATAGTCTGGACCGTTTCATAAGATAGAGTCGACACATGAAAAAGAACATCTGGAGCTTGGCGGTCTAGTGGATGGCCATTTAGTATCCTTTAGCAGTCTAGTGTATGGCCGCTAGCAGAATCTGGCGGTCAAACAGAGGGCCGCTAAGATACAGAGTATATAAAACACTGGTAAAAGTGCTTTCTAGATAAATTGGGTTTTAATGGTATAACCAGCTTGGCATCCTAGTGGGAATCCCAGGCTTGCAGAGTCTTATGGAGGCCTTGAAAGAAGACTCCCTAGTCCATTAGAAGGAATATCCAATCGAGAGGTTATCAAGTCCAAGATTATGTACTTAATGTGCAAAAGTGTAACTAATGACAACATACTGGGATATGTGCCATGTACTTAAGAAAATGACTCATGAGATAGAAGAGATTGTGATAAAAATTCAATCAATTTAAAACTAGACAAGTCATGAACCATTTTAAATATAATTAGAAAAGTATGGGTTTTGGCATGAATTTAACATAAGTTTAAAATAATACTAATGTGCATAAAACACAAAATCTACTATGATGAACAATAAAATTAACTAAGTAAATGAAACCAGTGCTCAAATCAAGAATAAAACCTAGTTAATTAGCCTTATCATATAATAATTTGGACCCTTCTGCATTAATTTTTGGGCTAACTGTAATACAGAACTCATAATCACAAACGGTCTTTTGGAGGACCATTTTATAGGCGCTTGCCGATCTATCGAAAGGCCGAAAGGTATCCCGGCGGTCTCTATGATGACCTTTTCTTCCTCTATAGCAGACACACATAAAACCCCGAAGTCCAAGCCTATTTTAGGGCAATATAAGGCATGAAAACGATATAAAACATGCAATGAACATACTTAGAAGAAAATAAGCCAATAATATGCATAAGATAATGTTAATTAAGTAGAAATTTCATCTTTTTTTTTCATTAAAGGCTAGTTTCATGCATGAAAATGAACTCACTACTAAAACACAAAGTACTCCATGTACAATGCATGCAATCAACGAGAAATTGAGGACTTTCACAGCTAAGAACTTGTTTAAGCTGTTCATGAGATAACCTACTTTTATTAGTACTCCTAGACTGCCAATTTTGGACTGGAAGTAAGCCCTAGTTCTGCACGTTCTGTGCTAAACCAGCAACTTCACACCCTTGTATCTCCTGATTCTCTTGACCTATGGATGTGAAATTTTGAGGGTAAGAAGATGGTACTAACAGGAATAATTTATTCTAAAGAACCTCTATCTAATTACCTCGTTTGGGACTTATATTTTCCTGATCTTCTTGGGTCGGTTGCACAGTTCCCTGAGTTGTTTCCACCGAACCAGCATCTTTGTAGGCTTCTATCTTCTTGTAGGCTTGATCTCCTAGAATAAAATTTTGAGAAAAATTAGATCTAACTAAAACGAACAACTTCCTAGAAGAAACTTACCTCTAATTCTTCCTCTTTACCTTAGTTTCACGTAAGCCAAAAGTAAGGGTCCCACACGTTGGTTCTGGGGTCTATTTATAGGTTTAGCTAGGGTTTTGAGGATTAGAACGAACTTAGAGTCCCAATTAGATTTTCAATTCGATCTTCTAGCCTTCTAGACTTATCTAATTAGCAGATAGCACAGATCCTAGGCGATTTGGATGCCGAAGTTCCAAGCTTTTTACGTTCTCTTCCTTTCACAGAATCTGTAGAGCCTAGCGGTCTAATGCTAGATCATTTTCCATTGCTATGCGGTCTCACGATAGACCATTCTCGGTCTGGGTGCCAAATTTGAATAGTTTCAAACTCTTTTGATATTATCCACCTCTTTATCCTACATATCTTCTTAATTCCGTGATTACACGAGTTTTAAGCTTCTAGAATATGGGCTAAGGATCAAAACAGTCTTTTTGGGCCAATTGGGTTTATTATATGGGCCTAATCGTGTTGGATCAGGGTAGGGTCATAATAATTGGATTTAATTAACCATTATTCAATCAATAGCCCATTTAAATGCTTATTAATTATATTTTTAATTTGAAAAATTCTTAGAAAACCCTCGGGTGTTACACCCTCCCCCACTTAAAGAGAATTTGGTCCCCAAATTCAATACATGGATGTTGAGACCCGAAAGGCGGCAATCAAGAGGGGAGGGGTGAATTGATTGGCCAATTAAAAATAACTTCCAAGTGAAAACTTGTTAATTAAGCATGCAAGCACTATATCTCACCTGAACATTGATACACTTGTTGATGCATGTGGAAAATGGTAGGTGTTTGACAATGGAATT
Source organism: Amorphophallus konjac (assembly GCA_022559845.1). Lineage (NCBI taxonomy): Eukaryota > Viridiplantae > Streptophyta > Magnoliopsida > Alismatales > Araceae > Amorphophallus > Amorphophallus konjac. The sequence continues at coordinate 160,195,488 of CM040120.1, read as the reverse complement.
GGTGTACAATCAACTCACTATGAAGCCCACTCGACTAAGGATGCGGAAGAACAAACCACAAGTGACACATGGAATTTTTAGGTGGTTCGGGTACACTGCCGTGTCCCCTACGTCGACCCCTCACTCGTGAGGATCAAGACTTCACTATGAAGTGAGCCACACACCCACGCTGCGTAGAACAGCAAACACACACACACACACACACACACACACACACACACACACACACACACACACACACACACACACACACACACACACACACACACACACACACGTTCGTGTTTCCGAACACGAACACCACACACAAGAATCTGATTTAAGATTTACAACAGATGCACAAACTCATGCAAAAAGATTCAAAAAATGGAGAGTGAAGAAATGTTTATCGTGGTTGAAGCTCCCCCTTTCACTTCCTTGAATGTAATTGAATGCTTCTGCAAGAGGAAGAATGAAGCTTTGTCGCACAAATGAGGTTGTAGCTTAGATGTTCCACGCAGCTCGCTGTTGGGGACGATGTGGAGGCTTGATTCAAGCTTCTTCCCTTCACTTTCAGGTTCTGAACAAGGTGGAAGAAGGCCCTTGAGCTGCTACTACAAACCTGCACTCACAAAGGTTAGAACAAGAAAAAGAACTCTAGATCTTGCTACATCCTTTGGGTTTTCGACCCAATGAGAGGGTTATATCCTTCTAGGATGGTCAAGGGACAACATTAGTACAAGATTCATGAAATCTGGAGGAAAACACGGCGGATTGATGTGAGTGGTTGGACGAATGGTTCGAGGACGCAAAAGTCCTAAATCACGGCTCCATGTAGGTGTCGACACCTGGTGTCGACACCTTGGGCATTACATGGATCAAAAACACCAAATAGAGTCCCTGGACATTGGGTGTCGACACCTGGTGTCGACACTTGGTGTTCTGGCATGCAGCCAGCACCACATCTGGTAGGTGTCGACACCTGGTGTCGACACCTCCTGGACCCGCTGCTGGAAAAAAGGTTCTGGAACAGGGTGTCGACACCTGGTGTCGACTTTTGCCTTGCCAGAAGGCTTAAAGACCCAAAAAGCTAAGAATTGAAGCATTAACTCCTCCATGGATGATGGCATGATAAAATGAGATTGCTAGGAGGTCTTCCAACCTGTAAAAATACCAAGTATTCATTAGATTGATACAACATCATAGAGCTCACAAAATAACCATTCATTTCAACTTGTTTCAATGGAAATGAGGGGACTCAAAAAGATGATAACAAGGTAGGCTTATTCAAAGCCGTTTCCATTTGTCGTTCCAAGAGTAACGGATCAAGAAATAATGAAAAATCCATATCAAACCACATATCAATATTTCCCTCATGATTTTACCTGAATTCACCTTCGGTCCTCAATTGCTTGCTCATTTGGTGAATTGTCCATTGAAAGACCGTTGGAGTATTAAGCAGTAATCTCCATTACATGATTAAATAGATGCGGTGTTCATAAGACTACAAAATCGGTTCACTCAAAACCATGATCGCACATTGCATTCATTAATCATCAAAACTCATTGCTCCACTCATCATAACCTATGGGGCAAACAATCTCCCCCTTTTTGATGATGACAATAATGCTACGTGCTACGATTTATACAAAGTGACTAGAGTGTGGGTTTTGGTGCAATATGCAAACATCCATCTCATGTAAATGGTCTTCATGCAATGAATCACAAGCATAACCACAAACATAAATATTAATTGATCGTAATGACATTCACAACCACAATAGGATTTCCACAGCCACACTTAAAAGCCTCGTTAAATGTTTTGTTTTTGATTACATAATACAAAATGCCACCACATAAACTACTATGCTCATGCAATGACTGCTGCAAGGACTCAAGATACAAGACTGACTAAACTTAAGACTTAAGACTCCGACAACATGAGACCATACAGGCACGCAATTACCAACGCATGCACCACACAATAACATAACGCATGCAACACACAATAACATGAAAGTAACAGAACATAGCATATAGCTAGATAACTCTCCCCCTTTGGCATCAACAAAAATAGGGGGAGCCGGGAGTACAAGTAGCAAGTGCCAACGGGAAGTACCAAGACTCAATCAGACCCGGAGGATGGCGGAGGAGGAGGTCGGCAAATATAATCCACGATGGCTTGGAACTGTTCGGTTTGAGCATCCATGGCGGTTTTGAGATAGTCAAGGGAGGTGTTGATGGACTGGAATTCCTGGAGATATGTGGTATGATTAAGCTTCAATTCAGCCACATCCTGAGTAAGAGTATCCACTATCTCCCTTAGCTCACCCACATCACCACTCAAGGTCTCCACAGTCAATTGTATCCCATGAACATCCATGGAGGCGGCTGAAGTGCTGGAGGTCCCCCCATGTACAGGCTGATCATCGGCTTCTTCTTCGTCCTCATCAGAATCAACTACAGGTTCTTTCTCTTTCACAGATTTTAGATGCCGAACCAAATGACCGTGAGCATTTCTCTCATAGCCCATATTCTTGTAAACAGAATGAACGGTGTAGATATCACCCTCTCTCAAGGTTTGACAAGGTTCCTTGCTCAAATCAATGGCAGCCTTATGGAAAACAGCAGTTAAGGCGGCGGCATATGGAAGAGTGCGATTCCGATTATGAAGACATGCAGTGATATGACCAAAGAAAAGTGTAGGGAAATTGATCTGCTGCCCTTGCAGTAGATTAGCAATAATAAAAGTCTGAATATCTATGACTTTTTCCCTTCCTCCTACCTTTGGAAGCAAAATAGTGGTCACCATATGATGGAGAATGCACTGCAATGGGAAAAAATGATTGGCGTTTAAGCCACTGATGGTTCTATCTTGCATTTCGTCCCCGGTCAGGAGTTCATATGCCACATCTTCATCAATCATGGCCTCCCCATGAAGTTCGCCAGTAATAGGCATCTTAAAAGCATTTGCTAACTGTTCTTCAGAGATACCAAGAATTTGTCCATTCACCACTATCATGTATTTGTTGTTATTGAAAAACATATTTCCATAGTATTGAAGGACAAGGGAATGATATATCTTCCGGTGATCAGCCATAAACGAAAGAAGGTTCGGTTAATTCTTTACCAAACGGAGCAACTCAGGGAGTCCTTGGTGAAGATCGTTGAAATCAACTGCTCGCGGTCGGAGAACCTTCCGATCCATCATTTTGAACTATACGGGAGTGGGTTTCTCCAGAATGGTTTCATGCTCTTTGCGCTTAGCCCGAGCTTCTCTCTTTTGGCCGGATTCCTCAGCGGGTTCCTTGCCCAGCGTACGTCGTTTGGGTACCATGGGGAAACAATCTTGTGTGAAGACGAAGGAGGAGATGAGGAGTTGATTTGGGGCGACAATGTGGCCCTTACCGCGGATGGGAGGAATCTCCACGGATCATCCATGCTCCAGGGAACAAACTGTTGAATGAGAGGCTGCGGATGCTCCTCCAAGGAAAGGGCACGGGTGCCGCGGTTGCGTCCGCGCTTTCTAGGGCTTGAAGGTGTGGAGGGTTGAGCAAGAAAGGGATTTGGGGATGAAGGAGTGCAGCACCGGTTGCGTAGGGGCGTTAGGGTGTGATGTGGAGTGGGTTCAAATGGTTGGAGAAGGGTTTAAAACCCATGTGAACGGGTTCGTGAAAAGTCACGGCCGGTAGGTGTCGACATTGGGTGTCGACACCTGCTGTGCCCAGTTCTACCCAAAAAATAGAACAACACACATGGCTGGGTGTCGACTTTAGGTGTCGACACCTCCCTGCTGTCCAAGAAAAAATGATGTTTTAGCAGAGATGCGGAATTCCAATGATCAAGGCTTGAGCCCCAAATGGCTATAGGAATAATTTGATCAATGCAAAGGGGATATTTTATGGGATTGTCAATTTGGGGTAGTTCTGAGCCAAGATAAATCATATAGGGCCTAACTCCATAACCGATTTCCCGAACATGATTCATCCCGAACTTCTAGTGGCAATGCATTATTATCCAAGGAATATATAGTCATAGAAAATCAAGGGAGGTCAAAAATGTTTGGGTTTTTCAATAAGGTATATATACACACACATCAAACATTTGTATTTTTCATACAAGCATGCAAAATGCAACACACATTACAATCATGATGCATATGCATGATCCAAGGAGTTTGCACAAGCCAAAAATCTAGTGGTTAAATGCAGATGCAAATGCATGAAATGAACTAAAACAAGAATAAGACAATCACTAACTATCTAGACGACAAATGCCTAACTCTCTTCTAAAAGAAGTGAATTTGTCTTCATTGAGAGGTTTGGTGAAGATATCGGCAATTTGATTATCTGTATCAACAAATTTTATTTCAACATCCCCCTTGCTAATATGATCACGCAGAAAGTGATGCCTAACCTCAATATGTTTTGTGCGAGAATGATGCACTGGATTCTTTGACAGATTAATTGCAGATGTGTTATCACAAAGAATGGCTGTGTTACCTAGTGTAATGCCAAAATCAATCAATTGTTGTTGTATCCAGAGCACTTGGGCAACACAGTTACCTGCGGCCACATATTCGACCTCGGCAGTTGATAATGCCACAGAATTTTGTTTCTTGGAGGCCCATGAAACCAAGCAACCTCCAAGGAACTGATAATACCCACTTGTGCTCTTTCGGTCTATTTTGCAACCCGCGTAATCAGCATCAGAATAACCGATTAAATCAAGAATTTAAGTATGTGGAAACCACAAACCCAATTCACAAGTACCAGCAATGTATCTAAAAATACGCTTCACGGCCGACATGTGAGACTCTTCAGGATTCGATTGAAACCTAGCACACAAACATACTGCAAATTGGATATCGGGCCTACTGGCAGTCAAATATAACAAGGATCCTATCATGCTCCTGAAAAGGATTTGGTTGACTGATTTACCTTGGTCGTCTTGATCAAGTTTCAATGATGTGGACATGGGAGTTGGTTGTGGTTTGCTTGTTGTCAAATTGAATATCTTTAGCAGGTCCATAGCATATTTCTTCTGGTTTATGAATAAACCATCAGCAATCTGAGTCACCTGCAATCCCAAGAAAAATGTTAGCTCTCCCATAAGACTCATTTCAAACTCACTTTGCATCAATTCAGCAAAGTCACTACTTAGAGCTTCCTTAGTGGAGTCAAAAATGATATCATCTACATACACTTGAACGATTAGAATTTTCTTACCATTCAATTGTGTAAAGAGAGTTTGATCAACATTACCTCCTTTGAATCCATTTTGAATAAGGAAATCACTTAACCATTCATACCATGCTCGGGGTGCTTGTTTCAGACCATAGAGGGCTTTTTCCAGCTTGTACACATGGTCTGGATGCTCCGTATCTTCAAACCCCGGTGGTTGCTCCACATATACGTCCTCCTGGATATAGCCATTCAGAAATGCACTCTTAACATCCATTTGAAACAATTTTATGTTATTGCAGCATGTATATGCTAATAAAAGTCTCACTGTCTCGAGTCTTGCCACAAGAGCAAAAGACTCATCAAAGTCAATTCCAAGCTCTTGGCTATAGCCTCTGGCTACAAGCCTGACCTTGTTCCTAGTTACCACTCCTTGATCGTTTGTTTTGTTTCGAAAAACCCACTTTATTCCCATCACTAAGTGGTTTCTAGGACATGGCACAAAGAACCACACTTTGTTCCTTTGGAACTGGTGTAGTTCTTCTTGAATAGCCATTATCCATGATTCATCATGCAAGGCCTCTTCTATGGAGTGTGGTTCAAATTGGGAGAGTAAGGCTATGTAATCCATATTTTCAACTTCCCTGAAGGAGGCTCGTGTTCTTATTCCCTCATCTCCATTGCCCATCACATTCTCCGATGGATGGTCCTTTGCAAATGTCCATTTCCTGGGTAGCTGCTGTTCAACTTGATCTTCCTGATTTGCATCCTCTTCTTGTGGTTCTTCTGCTTCTTGTTTCTCAGTTTTTCTTTCCATCTTCCCGGTATCACCAATATCCAACTCTTCGTCCTGCAAAACAGATTTCTCATTAGTGCTTTTGGAAGATGATTCATAAACAATGACATGGGGGCTTTCCTCAACTACAAGAGTTCTCAAGTTATACACTCGATAAGCTCTTGAGCTAAGAGAGTATCCAAGGAATATACCTTTGTCACTTTTGGGGTCAAATTTAGCCAGGTCCACCTTACCATTATTGTGAATGTAACACACTGAACCGAACGGTCTAAAATAGGAGATGTTTGGCTTCTTACCTCGGTACAGCTCATAGGGGGTTTTCTTCAATAGTGGTCTTACCATGTCACGATTGACAATGTAGCAAGTAGTGTTCACTACTTCAGCCCAAAAGTACCTCGACAAGTTGTTCGCGTTTAGCATGGTTCTTGCCATCTCAATTAGCGTCATGTTCTTCCTTTCAACAACACCATTCTGTTCGGGGGTTCTTGGAACGGAGAAGTCATTCGTATAGCCTTGGGTCCTGCAAAAGTTGCTGAACTCATGGTTATCAAATTCCTTACCGTGATCGCTCCGCACGGCTTTGATGCAACACCCCTTTTCATTTTGAACTACCCTGCAAAATGCTTCAAACTCTGTCAGGGCATCATTTTTATGTGAAAGGAAGTAAACCCAACAAAATCTTGAATAATCATCCACAATGACAAAGCCATACAATTTACCACCCAAGCTATGTGTTCTGCTTGGTCCAAAAAGGTCAATGTGGATTAACTCAAGGGGCCTTGATGTAGTTACATCATTCTTACACTTGAATGATGTCCTTGTTTGCTTACCCATGCTACACGCCCCACATACTCTTTCATCGACTGCCTTCAACTTAGGCAATCCAACCACAAGATCATTTCTGGACAATTTCAACAAGACATTAAAACTGGCATGCCCAAGTCGACGATGCCAAAGCCAAGTATCATCAGAACTCCTTGCAATAAAATACAGATTTATATGAGAGGGTTCATCCAAATCAATCATATATTCACAACAGTGCAGTGGTTAGGATCAAAAATCACGTTGCATCCTTGGTCACACAATTGACTTATAATTAGAAGACTGTGGTGCAACCCTTTCACTAGCAAGACATTCTCAATTGCATGATTTTGATTCTTTCCGGTCTTACCTTCTCCGAACATTTTGGCTTTATCCTTACCACCAAATGTCACTGTTCCACCATCCTTTTCATGCAGATCCGCAAACAAATTCTTGTTTCCCGTCATGTGCCGAGAGCATCCGTTGTCCAAGTACCATCTATTCCTTTGGGCTCTCAAGCAGACCTGCAAGCACAACACAAATACTTATGCGGATTTTGGTACCCAAGCAAGCTTGGGTCCACGATGGTTAGAGACATGAGATGTGTGTGATCTCTATCTCATTCTAGCAAAGCCTTCATCATAAAATTTTAGAATTCTACAATCATACATGTCATGGCCTAACCTTCCACAATAAAAGTATGTAATGGCTCTATCCCTATTTCTACTCCTTCCTACATTCAAGGATGAATTATGCACATTTGTTTTTGACGAGGATGGAGATGAACTTCTGGGAGGCATATGAGTTGAATGTGTTTCAGATTGTAAAGTTTTTCCTTTTTCAAAAATGGCAATAGCATCCTTCAACTCATGGTTTTCATGCATTAGAGAATGGACTTGATTTTTGACCTTTTCTTTTGCTTGATTGCATGCCATGCTTTCAAGCTTTTCTTGTTCCAGATTATTTTCAAATCATCATGCATTTTACTTAGAGTGAATTACTCCTCTCTCATGCATGAAATCTCTTCTTCAAGCAATTCATTTTTTGACATGATAATTTCTTTCTCATTTATCAATTTCTCAATTTTAGATTTCAACACATGGCAATTTTCACATGAGTTTTCAGCATGCACAAGATGTTCAATTTTCTTTTTCAAATGTCTATTTTCAGATCTGAATTTTTTACATTTTTCATATAACGACTCATATGCAATTTACCATTGTTCACAAGTAAGAGTTTCAGTTTCAGAATCTACCTCATTTCCATCGTCGTCATTGGCCATGAAGCATAGGTTCTGAACCAGCTCATCTAGTCCATCTTCATTCCCGAACTCTTCCCCATCTTCATCGCTCCAAGTGGCCACCATGGCCTTGGGCTTCGTGAATTTTCCTTTCTTCAGCTTCTTCATCAAATTGGGGCACTCACCCCGCATGTGATCGGGTTTCTTGCATTCGTAACAGATCACTTCTTCTTTCTTGCTACTTTCTCCTCTGTTCGGACCTTGCCTTCTTAGTCCCTTTCTGAATTAACCGTCACAATTTCTGGTCCTTTTGACGAACCTTCTTGCCCTTCTTGTAATCATGGCAACCAGCTCTTCATCTTCAGTGTTGCCGGTTGAATCATTGTCACTACCCTCTGAATCATGTGGATTCACTTTTAGGGCCAAAGGTGTGACTACCTTCTTCTTTTTGTGGTCCTCCTCGCTCCTCTTGATGTTAATTTCGTAAGTCATCAAGGAGCCAATTAGCTCGTCCAATTTCAAAGTGCTGAGATCCTTTGAGTCCTCGATTACAGTGGCCTTTGTGTGCCATTGTGATGACAAGGATCTCAGTACCTTTCTGACGAGTTCCTTATCGGAATACTCTTTACCAAGACCCTTTAATCCATTCGTGATTTTCGTCAATCTAGCAAACATATTAGAAATGGACTCCTCTGGTTTCATCATAAATAACTCATAATCCCGGACTAACAGATTCGCCTTGGTTTCCTTTACTTCCGATGTTCCTTCATAGATCAACTGCAGCTTGTTCCACATCTCCTGCGCAGAAGAACACATGGAAATACGTGAATATTCATTAGGATGAATGGCACACTGTATTATATTCACGGCTTTAAAGTTTGCTGAACACTTCTTTATATCCTCATCATCCCACTCATCCTCATTTTGAGACAGAGTATACGGACCCTTGCTAATGACGTGCCACACGTCATAGTCTTGGGCTCGTAGAAAAATATACATTCTATTTTTCCAATAAGGGTAGTTTGATCCATCAAAGAACGGGGGTCTTTGGATCGAATGCCCTTCGGGCATCATCCCCTTGTTTGCCATAAAAAGGGATTTGCTCTACGACCGTGTGGTCGAGTGAAATAGAGACCAAAGCTCTGATACCAATTGTTGAGTCCCGAAAGGCGACAATCAAGAGGGGAGGGGTGAATTGATTGGCCAATGAAAAATAATGTCCAAGTGAAAACTTATTAATTAAGCATGCAAGCACTAGATCTCACCCGAACATGGATACACTTGTTAATGCGTGTGGAAAATGGTAGGTGTTTGACAATGGAATTGGTGTACGCTCAACTCACCGTGAAGCCCACCCGACTAAGGATGCGGAAGAACAAATCACAAGTGACACACGAAATTTTTAGGTGGTTCGGGTACACTGCCGTGTCCCCTATGTCCACCCCTCACTCGTGAGGATCAAGACTTCACTATGAGGTGAGCCATACACACACATGCTGTGTAGAACAGCAAACACACACACACACGGCACCCGATCTGGGCTGCCAAACACACACACACACACACACACACACGTTCATGTTTCCGAACATGAACACCACACACAAGAATCTAATTTAAGATTTACAACAGATGCACAAACTCAAGCAAAAAGATTCAGAAAATGGAGAGTGAAGAAATGTTTATCGTGGTTGAAGCTCCCCCTTTCACTTCCTTGAATGTAATTAATGCTTTTGCAAGAGGAAGATCGATCCTTGGGGAAGAATGAAGCTTTGTCGCACAAACAATATTGTAGCTTAGATGTTCCACGTAGCTCGCTATTGGGGATGATGTGGAGGCTTGATTCAAACTTCTTCCCTTCACTTTCAGGTTCTGAACAAGGTGGAAGAAGGCACTTGAGCTACTATTACGAACCTGCACTCACCAAGGTTAGAACAAGAAAAATAACTCTAGATCTTGCTACCTCCTTAGGGTTTTCGACCCAATGAGAGGGTTATATCCTTCTAGGACGGTCAAGGAACACCATTAAGACAAGATCCATGAAATCTGGAGGAAAACAAGGTGGATTGACGTGAGTGGTTGGACGAATGGTTTGAGGATCACGGCTCCGTGTAGGTGTCGACACCTGGTGTCAACACCTTGGGCATTACATGGAGCAAAAACACCAAATAGAGTCCCTGGACGCTGGGTGTCGACACCAGGTGTTCTGGCATGCAGCCAGCACCACATCAGGTAGGTGTCCACACCTGGTGTTGACACCTCCTGGACTGGCTGCTGGAAAAAAGGTTCTGGAACAGGGTGTCGACACCTGGTGTCGACTTTTGCCCTGCTAGAAGGCTCAAATACCCAAAAAGCTAAGAATTGAAGCATTAACTCCTCCATGGATGATGGCATGGTAAAATGAGATTGTTAGGAGGTCTTCTAACCTGTAAAAACACCAAGTATTCTTCAGATTGATACAACATCATAGAGCTCACAAAATAACCATTCATTTCAACTTGTTTCAATGGAAATGATGGGACTTAAAAAGATGTTAACAAGGTAGGCTTATTCAAAGCCGTTTCCAGTTGTCGTTCCAAGAGTAACGGATCAAGGAGGAATGAAAAATCCATATCAAACCACATATCAATATTTCCCTCATCATTTTACCTAAATTCACCTTTGGTCCTCAATTGCTTGCTCATTTGGTGAATTATCCATTCAAAGACCATTGGGAGTATTAACCAGTAATCTCCATTGCATGATTAAATAGATGTGGTGTTCATAAGAGTACAAAATCGGTTCACTCAAAACCATGATCGCACATTGCATTCATTAATCATGAAAACTCATTGCTCCACTCATCATAACCTAGGGGGCAAACAATCTCCACCTTTTTGATGATGACAATAATGCTATGTGCTACGATTTATACAAAGTGACTAGAGTGTGGGTTTTGGTGCAATATGCAAACATCCATCTCATGTAAATGGTATTCATTCAATGAATCACAAGCATAACCACAAACATAAATATTAATTGATCGGAATGACATTCACAACAACAAGAGGATTTCCACAGCCACACTTAAAAGCCTCGTTAAATGTTTCGTTCGACCCCATTCCGCTCATAGGTTGGGAGTTTCTTTCCTAGTTTCATAGGTGTGGGTCCTTAAACCTTGGATATGACATGACTTCTTCTCTAGGACTTCTAGTCCTAGGCTCTGATACAACTTTCACTATCACGCCCCGAGATTATGCAGCGGAAACAATCGGGAATGTGAACAGTCGACTAGTACATCTCGAGCAAGCAATATAATCAGAGCGCAAGACAATCATATAAAAGTAATTACACAAGTAAACCTTTCCAAACTTCACTTTATTCCATAATAATAATATCAAAGTACACAAATTCCTTGACTCTTAACACTCTTACATCATAGACTCAAGTAAAATAAAAATTACAACAAGACTCGACTAGACATCTGGTACTATGACTTCTCTCGATTCATTTTGACCTTCAATCACTCTCGGACCCGTTACTTGTATACTCTGAATCCGATTCATATGTACTTCCTGAAACATTGAGAAAATAGGTAATGAGCACACTTGTCCAGTAGGTATCTTCGTATCAACATGAAGGTAAATTTAAGTGATTAGCATTTTAGCTCCAGAAAAACAAGATAAATCATGCAGATACGACGAAGCATATGAATAAAGCCAAAGTAACAAGTTATGATCACGACGAGATACAAGAATATAATTGATCACGTATATGACAAGAATGTAAATTTGGCCTTTCATGAACAAGAATGTAACAAGAATGTACTTTTCATAACCATGAAGGCTATGCACTAGAAAGTCATGTAATAAGCAAGAAAGTATTTTTTGCTTAATAGCATGTACTTCGTGAATTTATGGGGATCTTTATTCACATCCGTGGATTTTTTACTTATTTATAAAGAAAGTACTCCCAGCGTAATGTGATGCCAGTAGCATCATACCCCATGGTTTACAGTATGTTTCCGACAATCAGCTGAGGGGACTAGCATAGAGCCCTTGAACACCATCAGTGCTCGAACAACATCTTTAAGTATAAATTAAGCTACTTCCACGATTATAACAATAATGTGGTCAATAATTTACAAGTTCAACAATAGTTCCATGATAAGGTAACCAAGGTATAGAACTGTGGAACAATTTTATTTTATTTATTATTTATTTATTTATCTTGATTTTTTAATTTATTTATTATTTTTATTAGGCGTGCTAGTCATCGGAGTGACAATTTATTATGCCCTCGATCTGACTTGGTCAATTGATTGTGAAGTCCGAGTCGGGACCGAAAGTCCGTCATACCATAAAGGCTATTACGTTAATTACGCCATTCCAAAGAAGGACAACCCTTGATTAATCGCCAAAGTAGAAGGGTCCTAGGGGAAAAACCAATGTGATAGGTATGCTCATTCATTTGCAGGATAGGAGATGCATGTGATCATGCAAAAATAAGATGTGATACTAATATACGGAAGAAATCCGGCAGCATATCCCCTTCTCTTGGTCTATGCCAAGTGGGAATATAGGACATCCATCTACGGAGTGCCGAGATGGAAGCCAAAAGAAAGATGGGCGTATCCCGAGATCCAAGAGGATCTAGATGCGACGGGACAATGCCCATTATCATGGTATTTATTCATATCCCCTTAAGAAACCATTGGAGGACATGTAGTGGTAGAACTCCAAGATTCAGCAGGGTTAGAAGAAAACATTGCGATCAAACGGTATAATGTGGGGGTAAAACCCCATTAATTTATCTCCCTTAGACTTGGATGAAGAACCATGATTCCCCATGATATGATGAAGGTTGGCATGAAGGCTAATGAGGTTGGGACATTGGGTTTAGACTGAATTTAGGGCTCATTAAGGTTGCTGAGAAGTTGAGTGTTTGAATGGTAGTTGGCGCTGAGATGAACCGGCACGGATGGAACCAGCGACAAGGGAAACCGGCGCGGGACGGGAAAATGAGGCGGTCGGCGCATTAGGTGGCCAGCCGGTCCAAGGCACGCCCATCACTCGACGAGGAACTTGCGCCGAGAGAGGCCTGCGCCGGGAGGCCATCTGGCGCTGACAGGAGGGATTTCTTTAGGGATTTTTAAGGGCTTTGTGAGGTTATGGATTTTGGTCGGTTCTATTGAGGGGATCTCTTGTGTTTAATCAGGGCTTAATGGGCTCTGGCGACGATGTTTAGGCAAGCTGAAAGGGGAGGATAAATTCATCCACAGAAGGTCTAGGGAGACACTGTGACAATCAACGGGGAAATCTCATAATAATTATGTTCCCCATCTACAGTGGGAAAAGGGTCATGAGATAGTCTGCCTCAGGTCTCTTCCACACAGCCGGGGGTTAATTCATTAGCTCAACGAAAACATCACACGATATGACAAAGCAAGGATCGTGAATGAATTTCGGCAGCATCTCCCCTTATTTTGGATTGTGCCAAAGGGGAGTATAGGACATCCATCTACGGAGTGTCGTGATGGAAGCCAAAAGAAAGATGTGCATAGCCCGAGATCCAAGAGGATCAGAATTTAGCGGGACAGTGTCCACTCGTCATGGCGCCTCATTAATATTCATCTAAAGGGACCAATGGAGAACATGCAGTGGCAGAACTCCGTGACCCGGCGGGGTGAAAGAGGGAAATTGGAAACCCAAATTGAAATAAATGTAGGGGTGAAACCCCATTAGTGTAGCTACTCCGCTTCCCATAGAATTGGACATAAATGGCCCAACAGAATTGATCCATAAAAATGCATGTGTTTATTATTATATTCATGCCTACACACACATATATATACATACATATATCCATGCACACACACACACACACACACACATATATATATATATATCATTATATCTACATATATGGTTATTGGGTTGGTTGGCATTTCATCATGCACCCACGTAACATGGGTATAGTTAGTGGGTGAAGGCTTAGGAATTAATGCAAACTGACATGCATGCTTGAAATTGTTGAATGGGCTGACAGCCATTTATGTATATGGAATGGGTTTAAATGGGGCGATGCATGCATTCGTCCAATTTATGTACATATACAGACCCTTTTACATGCTTATGCCAGAGTGGGCCATGTGCATTTATTACAGGCTAGATACCCGCAGGTATAGGACTTGTTGTCTTAGGTAATTTCTCATATGCCATCATGTCCTCTTGTCTTAGGTAAACTCATGATAAAATCACTTTATCATTTCCATTCGGGAATATTTAAGGGGTGTAATTTCCCTGCGGGTCTTAAATGTTCTGCTTTTACTTGTTGACAAGTGAGACATCGGAAAATAAAATCTGCTACTTCTCTTTTCATATTGGGCCACCAAAAGTTTCTTTTCAAATACTGATACATCTTGGTAGCACTAAGGTGAATAGCATACCTTGATTTTTGAGTTTCTTTCATGATCAATTTCTTAATATAATCATGATTCGGCACACAAACTGATCCTCAAATAATAGTCATCCATCATTTCATATAGAAAATTCTGGTCTCTGATCAATATTATCCTTAATCTCCATCAATGTGGGGTCATTTTCTTATAATTGGACTATGTCTTCGATCAATGTAGGTTGAGACCTTATATTGGCAATCATACCTTCTTCTCCTTCTCTGTAAATATCAAGATTTAAATGAGAAAAATCTTCAATAAGACAAGTTATACTTTTCCTGAGGCTTGCTAGAGTTGCCAGAGCGTCAGCTATTGCATTGGCTTTCCCTGGATGGTATGGGATAGTAAAGTCGAAGTCCTTGAGATACTCCAACCATCTGCGTTGTCGCATGTTTAACTCCTTCTAGGTAAAGAGGTATTTCAGACTTTTATGATCTTAAAATAGGATTAATTTCTCCCCATAATGGTAATGTCGCCAAATCTTCATTGCGAATATAACCGCAGCTAGTTCCAGATCATGCACCGGGTAAATTTCATTGTGACGCTTTAACTGCCTTGATGAATAGCAAATCACCTTTCCACATTGCATAAGGACACACACTAGGCCAATGCCAGACGCATCCGTATAGACTTCAAAGCTACCACGCTTAACAAGCAATGCCAAAATAGGGGCTGTAGTAAGGTGATCTTTAAGAGTTAGAAAACTCTCTTCGCAGTCCTTCGACCATACAAAAGGGTTCTCCTTTCTTGTGAGTCTAGTCAAAGGAACGGCGATCTTTGAGAAATCTTTGATAAATCTCATGTAATAACCAGCCAGACCAAGAAAACTTCTGACTTCAAACACGGTCATCACACTGCTCCAGTTCTTAACAGCTTCTATTTTAGAAGGCTCGACAGCGATAGCTTCCTTTGAAATAATATGGCCAAGGAAAGAGACCTCCTTAAGCCAGAACTCGCACTTATTAAGCTTTGCATAAAGATTGTGCTCTTTTAGGTTTTACAAGGCTATTCTTAAGTGCTCTTCATGTTCCTCCTTTGTTTTGGAGTATATAAGAATATCATCAATGAAGACGACAACAAACTGGTCAAGATAAGGCATGAAGACATTATTCATGAGTTGCATAAATGTTGTCGGGGCATTGGTTAACCCGAACGGCATTACCAAGAGTTCATAGTGGCCATATCTGCTTCGAAAAGTAGTTTTATGTATGTCTTCATCTTTGATCTTGAGCGGATGATATCCTAACCTGAGGTCTATCTTCGAGAAATATTCTACTCCTGAAATCTGATCAAAGAGTTCATCGATACGCGACAACGGATCTTTATTCTTAAATGTGAGTTGATTCAGTCGTCGGTAGTCGATACATAGCCTGCGGGATCCAAGGGGATGTGCTAGGTCGATTGAAACCCATCTCTAATAACTCCTGAAGTTGTTTTCTTTAATTCTTTGAGTTCTGTGGGGGACATCCTGTAGGGAGCTATTGAAAGAGGTGCTGCTCCGGGAATGAGTTCAATGAAGAAGTTTGCTTCCCTTTCGGGTGGTAAATCTGGAAAATCTGATGGAAATACATCAGGAAACTCATTCGCAATGGGAATTTCTTCTAAGATAATCTCTTTGGACTCGGTAATGATTACAGAAGCAAGAAAAGCTTCATAACCTTGTGAAATAAGTTTGCAAACGTGAAGAGATGAAATAATGGCAGGATGCTTTCTATATTTGATACCAAGGAAGGAAAACCTTAGAATACTAGGTTTTCGAAAAGAGATAATTTGGTTGCGATAATTTATATAGGCGCCGTGGTCTACAAGCCAATCTACACTTAAAATAGCATCGCAGCCCTCCATGTCAATGCATACGAGATTTGCAGGAAGATTATGACCATCTACCATTACCTCACTATTGGGGTAGTAGGTTGTAAGTTTGGGTCCCGGACCTAAAGGTATAGTGATTGTTAGGTCCGAAGGTAGAGGAACTGATGAAATTGGTAAAGTTTTTGCGAAAGTAATAGATATAAAGTAAGGAGAAGCACCAGTATCAAATAGTACGAATGCAAGACGGGAATAGATCTGGATGGTACCTTCCATTAACCCATCATTCTTGGGCGCTTCATTATCTCCCATAATAGCATTAAGACGAGCATGTCGCTTACGTCCACCACCGGAAGATTGTTCCTTCATAAGGGGGCAATCTGGCATGCGATGCTCCCGACTGCCACATCGTAAATAAGTTGTAATACACTTCCAGCACTCTTTCGGCCGAATGACCGAACTTCTCGTAGAAAGTACAAGCCGCCATGACTTGCTTCTCTTCTTCTCTGACCTTCTTGTTCTTGTGGTAGTCACTACCACTCCCATTTCGGAACCTCTTCTTGCTATCATGGGATTTGTATGGTTCCGTGATACTAAACTTCTTTTTCTTTCTATGCCGATCAGACCTTCGGCTTAGCTCCTCTCCCTTGCCTTTTTGTTTTCCGACCTTCTCCAAGGCCCTTTCGCAAAGATGCGCCCGTTGGACCATCTCCGCATATGTATGGATATTCTGAGTCTCAAGTTGTTGAATAAAGCTAGGCCTCAAACCGTCCATAAACCGGTTAGCTTTTAATAAGTCGGTACTAACCAGATGATGTTATATGGCGCCAGCCTAGAAAATTGGAGTTCATACTCCGCTACTGACATCATGCCCTGGTGTAATGAGGCAAACTCCATAGCCTTCCTCTCCTTAACATGTTCGGAGAAGTACTTTGCTCGAAGAGTGTAAGGAAACCTTCCCAAGTATGTGGTGCATCTTGTGGCGGTGCAAGAATTGACTTCCACCATGTACGAGCATCTTTATTGAGTTAGAACGTATATGCGATTCATTTCATCAACCCAATTCTCAGCTTCATCTGGATTAGAGGAACCAGAGAACCGCGGAGGATTTAAGCTCCAAAAATTACGGTGTAGGTCTCCAGCTCTTGCCCCTGCACCGGCTTGAACCATATTCTTTAATGCTTGGGTGAGACCTGCAACGGTCTGCTACATACTGTTCAAGTCAACACGATGAGCCATCGTAAGAATGAGGTACCTGAGAAGAGTAATGAATTTGTTAATTCTAATGGAATGAGTGAGGTCAATCTTAGAAACAATTCTAATTATTTATCTCATCCCAGGTTCTACCCCATTCCTCTCATAGGTTGGGAGTTTCTTTCCTAGTTTCATAGGTGTGGGTCCTTAAACCTTAGACTTAGCCTATGACATGACTTCTTCCCTAGGACTTCTAGTCCTAGGTTCTGATACCACTTTCACTGTCACGTCCCGAGATTATACAGCGAAAACAATCGGGAATGTGAACAGTCGTCTAGTACATCTCGAGCAAGCAATATAATCAGAGCGTAAGACAATCACATAAAAGTAATTACACAAGTAAACCTTTCCAAACTTCACTTTATTCCACAATAATAATATCAAAGTACAAAAAGTCCTTGACTCTTAACACTCTTACATCATAGACTCAAGAAAAATAGAAATTTACAACAAGACTCGACTAGACATCTGGTACTATGGCTTCTCTAGATTCATTTTGACCTTCAATCACTCTCGGACCTGTTACTTGTATACTCCAAATCTGATTCATCTGTACTTCTTGAAACATTGAGAAAGTAGGTAGTGAGCACACTTGCCCAGTAAGTATATTCGTATCAACATGAAGATAAATTTAAGTGATTAGCATTTTAGCTCTAGAGAAACAAGATAAATCGTGCAGATACGACGAAGCATATGAATCAAGCCAAAGTAACAAGTTATGATCACAACGAGATATAATAATATGACCGATCAAGTATATGACAAGAATGTAAATTTGGCCTTTCATGAATAAGAATGCAACAAGAATGTACTTTTCATAACCATGAAGGCTATGCACTAGAAAGTCATGTAACAAGCAAGAAAGTACTTTTCGCTTAATAGCAAGTATTTCATGAATTTACGTGGATCTTTATTCACATCCGTGGATTTTCACTTATTTATAAAGAAAGTACTCCCAGCTGTAGATCTCTAATTTAGAATAATCCACTTAAGAAAAATATCAAAGAAAAGACATGCAATAATCATCAGTATGGAGGAAAATATATGCACAAGGTGCACAAAGGGGAGTGTGTGATCGCCAGAGACGCTAGGTCTCAAAAATATAATCAATAAGAACATGGGAGGAATGATCGCGAAAAGCACCTCAAAAGATGCGGGGATGTGAGTGCTTCCTTTCTCTTCAAATCGGCCGGCCGATGAAGAGAGTTCTTGCTTTTATTACCCTTGTAAAAAAAAGACAAACACCAATAAAAAAATATGGATTAGAATATGGTGTGTAGCATCAAATTCTAAATAAAAATATGAGCATGAAAATATGGTGAAAAACACACCTTAAGGGTGGTGGCCCTTAAACCCCTATGCAAAGAGGGTATGGGAGATATGATGAATGCTATGCAAATAGGGAGGTGTGCAAGTGTTGCACTAAGGGAGACACTCAACGTAGTTGAGTTGAAGAAATATATATAAACATGTATGAACATGCATGCATATGAATGATGATAGTAAAAAGAAGAATAAAAATAAAACAGAAAGAGCCTGTTGCTTGTGGCTTTGATGCTCGATGGGGAGAAAGGCTTTAATTGGATGATGACATGAAGCGCCCAAGAGCCTTCTCCTTCAGCCAATAACAACACCTGCATAAGAAGGAAAAGAAGAAAAATAAGACAGAAAACAAAAACAAAAAGAAGGCAGAAGAACGGGGAAGAAGAAGAAGAAGAAGGGGAATTCGAAGGGATCTAAAGAGGAGGAGTCCAACCAAACAACAGAGCCAATGGCTCTATTAAATAGGTTGAGGAAGAGATAAACATGGGCAAGAGTCCCAAGAGGGAAATGATAAGAATGGGCAAGAGCCCAAACCAAGTAGGTATCTAACGAAGCAAGGACTCTCTAGGGAAAGGGCTGCGAAGATAGAAGATAAAACACGCCTTTGGTCAGGGCGTCAATTCAAGAATTGACGACCTGTTATAGGGCGTTAATTCAAAACACGCCCTGTACAAGGGCGTCTCTTCTGGATTATTTTTAGAAATAAACATTTCTTTTATTTGAAAATTCTGAAAGACGCCTCAGGGAGAGGCGTTTAATTGAAAAACGCCCCAATGAAGGGCGTGAATTAACATTTTTTCAAATATTTATTCTTTTTCAAAAATTGGATAATTCCAGGAATTGACGCCCTTTGGCGCGGTCGTCACTTCTTTAAGAGACGTCCTCGATCAGGTCGTGAATTAAAAAGCACCCTTTCCCAAGGCGTGAATTCAGAAAATGGAGATAAATGCCCAGAAAATCCAGAAAAATAGGAAAAATGGGGAAAATTGGGAAAAATAGGGGAAATTCAAGAAAAGTGGGAAAAACCACTCAAATAAGCCGATTTGAGGGTCAAATGGGGCAGCACATGGCAATATGAAATATACTCAAAATAATGTCAATTTTGGCGTGTCTACAGCTGCCCCGCCTTGGCGTCTGCTTTGCAAGGGAGCGTAGCAAACTGAAAAGTAGATGCCAAGGTGTGATGAGACACGCAATCAACATCACTTGATAAGAAATGAAATCAAAAGCTCGAGATGAAACAAATCTCAGGAAATCCAACGAAATCAACAATGTTTGGATAAAAGGGGAGATGTGCACGCGGTGCACGAAGGAGATAAAATAAAATGATCAACTTCCAGCGCGGTGGAAGTACCCCAGGTCACAAACCTGTAGATTTTACCATTGGGGAGCGGTTACCAGCCAGTGGACGTGCTGCAGCCAAGGTGGATCAAAGGAAAGGATTGAAATAAGATGATAAAAATCCAAACAAGGAGCTTTCGAGAAAATCACCCAAAACAGCAACAAAACGAACTGAGGATCCAATTCGACAATGAAAATCTCATATCGAGAAAGATTAAGATCAATTCAACTCTCAACATCAGCTTATCAGAATGATTTTCCAACGTTAATTCAAAGTCCTACATGAATGCATGCTGGGCTAAAGGGAAAATAACAAATGAAAATATAATATAATCAAGGATAATATTGTTAAACTGCCCAGACTGGGTCAAGAAACCAATTCTGCGAGCTGATACTAAGCCGAAGTCCGTTTATCCACGTACCAACTCGTAAAAAGGGAACCATCGTCCCCAATCTTGGACGGCTCAACGGCCTATCCGTGTGACTAAGACTTCTCTGGAATCATCATTATTTTTGATGAAGGGGAACTCAAATCCCAGATTTACCAAAGCCACAAGGTCCTTGATATAATCTAGTAACATATGTAACATATAGTAGAATGCATACAGGGAGATGGTGATATCAATAAGCATGGGAACTGAGAAATGAGCTGCAAGCACCGTGGGACTTTTGAGTGATGATGCCATGTCGGCGGGACCAAGAGCTTCTTATCCTGCGCTCAAAAATTCATTAGCCAAGATATAACAAGCAATGAATAAGGCATTTAATCATAGCATGCATAGCATGAATCAAAGCAACCAATCATAGCATATATCATGAACAGCATAAGTCAAATCATGGCATAGCAAAGCATCATTATTTATTGTTTGTCATGAGGATGACAATCTGGCTAATCAAGTTTTGGAGTTAAATAATCAGGATCTGATAATGCCCATCGGCAGGAGTAATCAGATGAAACAAGCAGGAGTTGATTGAAAGATTTGGAGATGAATAATCATGAGATATGATAATCAGAATGATATAGGGAGATGATGCCCCTGGGTGGCATGTCATGAGAATATTGGGAAGAATCAATAGATTGATAGCAATAAGTAGAGAGAGGACCCATCCCGTGCTTTTGGTCTCTGCAAAGCTGTTCCTGCAAAACACCATCAGAAAATACAATGCAAATTTTTGGATTTTGGAAATATGCAAATTTTTATGAGTTTTGGAATATGCAAATTTTTATGAGTTTTGGAATATGCAAATTTTTATGAGTTTTGAAAATATTTGAATTTTTATGGAGATTTTTGGAAAATATTTTGAATTTTTGTTGGGATTTTGATCGGGAAATATTCAAATTTTTTTGGATTTTGGCTTAGACATTGTTAATGCAGCATCAAAGGGTTGTTTTGAACCACTGGCTAGGGGTCCTTGTTCCTTCCCTTTTCGCTAAAACTGCCCAAAGCTGGACGTGCATTGAAAGTGGCATCCTATAACCGACTGTCTTTGATCAACGGTACCCCTACCAAGCCATACCTGAGAAATGTTCGGTCTTGGAGGGAGAAGAGAAGAATAATTGGAGATAAGCTTTGTGCAGGATGGGAGATATCGGGACTTGAATTCCTTCCAAGGTGTTCCCCCTCAAAGAGGTAGTCTGTTGCGCCGGGGCTTTATGCCTTTGATTTTTAGACCCTTGACATGCATACGACCAGGATTTTCCTGCGGGGACTTTACCACTCTTGTCATGCCATAATTTACAATCTTGCTTTTATCAAAATTCTGACTTGATTTTCATAATAGCCCTTTTGACGAGATGTATATCATGAAATTCATATTTAGTTTGGGTCAAGACTGCCCCTATTTGAGACTCCTCTCGTATTGGGGATTACCAAGGTTGGTCATCTCATTCGTCAACCTCTTGCCCCTGTACGTGGCCGAGTAAAGAAGAGAAAAGACTTTCAGATATGCTCATGGCATGGCCAAAAATAGCAACGGTGTTTAACCAAAGGAGCCGGCTAAGGACGCCGTGAAGTGTGTGAGGTGCCCAGCTGAGGGTTGATCTTAACAAGCAGGGAGAGAATGTTGAATTCCCAGCGCGGGGTTCTTATTAACCAAGGTGCTGCATAAGCAAGCCTAAAGACTCTTTTATGAGATGATTTAATTTAACAAAAGCCTAAGATAAAGATCTAAACACCACTCTTAATCTTGTTAGGAAGCACTTCATTTTGAAAATCATGCGTGAAGTAATGAGGTAATGATATCATATAAATGCTTACTTACGCCAATATGTTACCTTGCAACCTTTGTTAAAGCAGCTGCCGTGAGAGGTTGATCATCGTGGGATAGTCCTCTTAAGCAGATAAAGGATTGGAAGCAAAGGATTGAAAGTGGCTTAACAAGAAGGAGTGGTGCCAAGACCAGACTCAGACGAATAAGGAAAAAAGGAAAAGAGGCGAGGGCTAGAACCGCCTCACTAAGGCGCGGAGACCCTGATCACATGGAACAGTCTACAGAAGGAGAGGAGAATTAGAAGGAGGAATGAGGACTAAAGCCTCGAAAGCAGTGGGAGAAAGGGAAGATGCCCAAGGCAGTGGATGTGGAAGAAGTTGGGTCGGACCCAGAATCAGGAGGAATTAGAAGAAGAAATTGGTAGATAGAAAGAGGCGGATCCGGAGGGTCCGGAGGCAGAGGAGAATCGTGAGAGGAGAAATCATCCGGAGGCTCCGGAGGGATAAAATATCGAGGGACGCGATGCCCTGAGACGAAATAGGGAAAAAGATGATGGAAAGGGAAGAAAAAAATGAAGGAGGTGATGTTCTGAAAAATCAGAAAGATGAATCGAAGGAAAGATGGAGGGTCCGGAGGTTCCGGAGGGAGAAAATGGAAAGGGGCGCGATGCCCGAGAGATAAGTCTGGAGGTTCCGGAGGATTAAGATGGAAAGGGGCACGATGCCCGGGGGGAAAGTCCGGAGGTTCCGGAGGAAGCAAATAAAAAAGGTGGAGAGAGGCGTCGTGCCCAAAGGGAAAGTCCAGAGGTTCCGGAGGAAGCAAATCAGGAAGGAGAAGATGGAAAGGGGCGTCGTGCCCGAGGGAAAAGTCTGGAGGTTCCGGAGGAAGCAAATCAGGAAGGAGAAGATGGAAAGGGGCATCGTGCCCGAAGGAAAAGTTCGGAGGTTCCGGAGGAGGAAAATGCCGAGGGACGCGATGCCCTGGAAAGAAGGGAGAGAAATCTGGGAGATGAAAAGGTTGGAAAGGGGTGCGATGCCCAAGTAATGAAGATGAATATGAATAAGATGGGAAATGCGGAGGATCCGGCGATGCCGGAAGGCGGGGAAGATATGGGTTTGGAGACCCGGGAAGCAGGAGGTGCAAATGCATATGAATGCAATAGAATGGACGTGATGAATGCAGTGAATGCAGTGAATAGAATGAATGCATGAAGGAAGATGAAAAATAAGAAGAATACGAAGGGTGAGAGGGTGAGGTCCTCCTCTTTCCCCTGGAAGTGGCCCATGAAGAAAACGCGATCGACAAGAATATGGATGGGGTGGATAAAGGAGTGGAAGGCCCCTTAGTGCCAAAATAACTGCCCCTCCACGGCATTGAAAGAGTATAGCTAATTGGCCCAATGGAGGAAGCTTCACTAATGAATGACAACCCCCTTGGAAGGCAAGGATCAATGATGTGAGGGAGTTGGAAAGTTGGAACATGAAGCATTGCCATGCCCATTAATTGTGGTGTACAAGAAGTGTTGAACAAAATGGGCATTCGCCCCTTGTATGGAGGAATGGAATCAAGATTTGGAAGATGGAACAAAGGGTGCCCTGCCCGGCCCTTGGATGGCATCAATGCTTGGCGTGGTGGCGACTTGGCCTCTTCAATCATGCTTGGCACAATGATCCGGATTGGCATCCGGCAAATAAATTCTTGGGTCTTGAACATCACGGCCATGGCCAAATCTGTCTTGCTCGGCTCTTGATCATCTTCGGCACATATACTTGCAGAAGCACCCACATTCCGAGTAGTAGAAGGAGGTGAAGCGGAGGCGGAAGGCTTTGTGAGTGGTGGAGGTATAATGGAAAGTGTTGGCGTAAGTGGAGGCGGAGGTTCAAACACATCGAGTTTCTCCCTTTGCTTGCAAGCGGTCGGGGTTAGCTCGAGTGTAAAAAGTGGTGGATCCTGCTCAGGATTAACCATAGGTAAGGGTGAAGGGTTAAATGGTGGGGTAGGTAAAGTGGGTTTTAGGGATGGTGGTAATGGGATAACGGGAGGTTGAATTGGGGACAGTTCAATGGTAGGCTCGGTGGAGGCCGATGGTGTGGAGGTTGATGGCTTAATAGGTGGAGATTTAATTAGTGGAGGGTTAATGGGTGAAGGTTTGGTGCGTAGGAAATTCCGGACGGGGCGAGCGGTGTTAGGAGTGGGAGTGGGAATGGGAAGAGACTCAATAGGCGCCGGCGCGGGCGATTGGAATATCGTCCCATCGTCGTAACACCAACTAGTCTCATAAATAGGGGTTGAATTAGGAGTGGTTTCCTCCTGAGCAGGAGGTTCATCGAATGAAAATGGGGAAAGTGGAAAGTTAAGGAAACTCAGAAGGGGTGCCTGCGGAGCTTCATCATATACTTCCTTGGATTCTTCAAACGCCGGCTCTTGTTCACTTGAAATGTCGATGCCATAATCATCCCTCCTATCTTTCCATTCTGTCTCCATCTTTGTAATCTCATCCAGAGCGGCATGGAGAGGATTGACCGGAGTAGGAGGAGCCGTGACCCTTCTTAATTGTTCCTCCATCAAAGTAATCTTATCAAGCAGAGATTGTTGGAGGGGTGTGACTTGAACAACCGAGGGCTGGCAGGGCCTTGAAGGAGGAGGGGCCGCATAAAAAGGCCGTGGAGGGGAGTTGACGGGATGACCCGTAAAAGAACCCGGATGGGCCGGATTGCAATGAATAAATGGGCCTTGGGGCCGTGATCGAGAGGGAATAGAAGGAGGCGGGTGATGGGCCACCCGAGTAGAATGAACAGGAGGAGATGGGTAATGGGCTACCCGATCAGGATTGGAAGGAGGAGGTGGGTGATGGGCCACCCGTGTAGAATTGGAGGGAGATGCATGAGATGTACCCTCAACGGCGGCCTTAAGGGCTTGGATCTGTTGAGGGGTAAGATGATCTAATGCATGCAAAATCTGGGAGACCTTCTCATCATTGGGACGAGAGGGCTTAATGGGAATAGTGGCTCGAAATTGAGTTGAAGGACCATTGGATTGGACATTGCCCAAGGGTCGGGCAACACCATAAGAGTGAGGACGTGGTCCTTTGAAAGTATGGTGAGAATTTTGAACATGTTGAAAGTGAGGATTATAAGAAGTGCTAGGTTGTGCATCCTCATGAATTGAATTAAACATGTTATCTTGTTTATAGTAAGCCATCATGCAATCAAAGTTCAAAATAATATGCAAAGAAGCACACAAAAGAGATGGTTACCTTGATTTGATTTGTTTGAACCTTGGTGAATTAAGGATTTTATCAAAGTTTTGAATGATTCACACAAGGGGGGGAAACCTAGTTTCAATATGGTTTGAACTCCAATGCCAACTAGGAACCCTCTCTCACCACGTATAGGCCAACTAACTCGGGACTTCAAAAGGGTACAACCTGCCCGGCGTCCGTGAGGGAATCCACGGGTGCGGGGACTTACGGAGGCTTGGAAAAGGGATTTCCAGTCTAAAGAGACAGAATGCTCAATGGAGGGTCGTCCCGATTCCAAGAGGGTGTGTGGATCCTAATGAAGAGGAGGGGGCTCCCAAACCAATGCAAAGAATGAATACAACAGGGGAAATCAGGCCAACCACACAATATGATCAATCAATATGAAATATCATGAAAACTCACCCACGGGAAGGGTTCTGGAAACCCACAGTAAAAACACGCCCTGGCAGGGGGCGCTACTAACAAAAGACACGGCAGTGTGACTGTCGTGACTCAAAGCGAGGTGCCAGGGGCAGTAAAAACACGCCTTAGGGTGAGGCGCTATAAGGGGAAAGGACGCCCTTGAACGAGGGCGTCAAATCAAAAGCAACGCCTTGCTGAGGGGCGTTAATCAACAAAGAAACGCCCTGGCGCAGGGCGTGAATTCCCAGGTAGCGTAATAAAACCAGAAATATCAGGAAATATGCTGGAAGGCGCCCTGTCAGTGGGCGTAAAATACGAATAAGACGCCTGAGTTAGGGCGTGAAATCGAAAAAGGGCCTCTGACAGAGGCATTAATTCCTCAGGAAAGCACGGCCAGAAATATTAAACAGGCACACTCACAACCACATAAATAAGGCAATCAACAGGATAAGCATGCTCATCAAGAATTTTAAATAAGTGGAGATTCTAAGGAAAAGACAACAAAATGGCAAATCACCTTAGGGCAGAAAGCAAAGCCAATGGAGGGTGCCCGAGGGGCACAAAAGGAGACGCACCGAGGGTGCAATAGGGGAGACGGCACACGCGGGTGCCTAAGGGGAAAAGGGGTAATAAAGAGAACGCAAAGGGTCCCACCGTGATCGTCAATTTGTAGATCTCTAATTTAGAATAATCCACTTAAGAAAAATATCAAAGAAAAGACATGCAATAATCATCAGTATGGAGGAAAATATATGCACAAGGTGCACAAAGGGGAGTGTGTGATCGCCAGAGACGCTAGGTCTCAAAAATATAATCAATAAGAACATGGGAGGAATGATCGCGAAAAGCACCTCAAAAGATGCGGGGATGTGAGTGCTTCCTTTCTCTTCAAATCGGCCGGCCGATGAAGAGAGTTCTTGCTTTTATTACCCTTGCAAAAAAAAGACAAACACCAATAAAAAAATATGGATTAGAATATGGTGTGTAGCATCAAATTCTAAATAAAAATATGAGCATGAAAATATGGTGAAAAACACACCTTAAGGGTGGTGGCCCTTAAACCCCTATGCAAAGAGGGTATGGGAGATATGATGAATGCTATGCAAATAGGGAGGTGTGCAAGTGTTGCACTAAGGGAGATACTCAACGTAGTTGAGTTGAAGAAATATATATAAACATGTATGAACATGCATGCATATGAATGATGATAGTAAAAAGAAGAATAAAAATAAAACAGAAAGAGCCTGTTGCTTGTGGCTTTGATGCTCGATGGGGAGAAAGGTTTTAATTGGATGATGACATGAAGCGCCCAAGAGCCTTCTCCTTCAGCCAATAACAACACCTGCGTAAGAAGGAAAAGAAGAAAAACAAGACAGAAAACAAAAACAAAAAGAAGGCAGAAGAACGGGGAAGAAGAAGAAGAAGGGGAATTCGAAGGGATCCAAAGAGGAGGAGTCCAACCAAACAACAGAGCCAATGGCTCTATTAAATAGGTTGAGGAAGAGATAAACATGGGCAAGAGTCCCAAGAGGGAAATGATAAGAATGGGCAAGAGCCCAAACCAAGCAGGTATCTAACGAAGCAAGGACTCTCTGGGGAAAGGGCTGCGAGGACAGAAGATAAAACACGCCTTTGGTCAGGGCGTCAATTCAAGAATTGACGACCTGTCATAGGGCGTTAATTCAAAACACGCCCTGTACAAGGGCGTCTCTTCCTGGATTATTTTTAGAAATAAACATTTCTTTTATTTGAAAATTCTGAAAGACGCCTCAGGGAGAGGCGTTTAATTGAAAAATGCCCCAATGAAGGGCGTGAATTAACATTTTTTCAAATATTTATTCTTTTTCAAAAATTGGATAATTCCAGGAATTGACGCCCTTTGGCGCGGTCGTCACTTCTTTAAGAGACGTCCTCGATCAGGTCGTGAATTAAAAAGCACCCTTTCCCAAGGCGTGAATTCAAAAAATGGAGATAAATGCCCAGAAAATCCAAAAAAATAGGAAAAATGGGGAAAATTGGGAAAAATAGGGGAAATTCAAGAAAAGTGGGAAAAACCACTCAAATAAGCCGATTTGAGGGTCAAATGGGGCATCACATGGTAATATGAAATATACTCAAAATAATGTCAATTTTGGCGTGTCTACACCAGCGTAATACGATGCCAGTAGCATCATACCCCATGGTTTACAGTATCTCTCCGACAATCAGCCGAGGGGACTAGCATAGAGGCCTTGAATATAATCAGTGCTCGAAGCGCATCTTCAAGTATAAATCACTACTTCCACGTTTATAACAATAATGTTACCAATAATATACAAGTTCAACAATAGTTCCATGATAAGGTAACCAAGGTATAGAACGTACCAATAATTGATTATGAGAATTCAAGAAATGCAATAATAACTAGGTTATGCTATAAGAAAAATTCGACAGCATAACGGTACATTCATTATTTTTCATATCTTTACATTGACTTATTATCATAGGTTTATAGCCCCGAAAATCCTAAGGCTATCCATGAACTCAAAAAACCAACCCCGAAGGTCAAACCTTGGGTTAGACACAATCAGGAACCAAGCGGTCGTTTACTGGACCGTTTCTTGATCCAAGCGATCTAGTGCAGTACCGTTTAATACAGAAAGTGGTCATAGTCTGGACCATTTCATAAGTTAGAGTCGACACATGAAAAAGAACATCTGGAGCTTGGCGGTCTAGTGGATGGCCGTTTAGTATCCTTTAGCGGTCTAGTGTATGGGCGCTCGCAGAATCTTGCGGTCAAACAGAGAGCCGCTAAGATCCAGAGTATATAAAACACCGGTAAAAGTGCTTTCTAAAAAAATTGGGTTTTAATGGTACAACCAGCTGGGCGTCCTAGTGGGAATCCCAGGCTCGCAGAGTCTTATGGAGGCCTTGAAACAAGACTCCCTGGTCCATTGGAAGGAATATCCAATGGAGAGGTTATCAAGTCCAAGATTATGTACTTAATGTGGAAAAGTGTAACTAGTGACAACATATTGGGATATGTTCCATGTACTTAAGAAAATGACTCATGAGATAGAAGAGATTGTGAGAAAACAGCGATCAATGTAAAACTAGACAAGTCATGAACCATTTTAAATATAATTAGAAAAGTATGGGTTTTGGCATGAATTTAACATAAATTTAAAATAATACCAATGTGCATAAAACACGAAATCTACTATGATGAACAATAAAATTAACTAAGTAAATGAAACCAGCGCTCAAATCAGGAATAAAACCTAGTTAATTAGTCTTATCATATAATAATTTGGACCATTCTGCATTAATTTTCGGGCTAACTATAATATAGAACTCAGAATCGCAAACGGTCTTTTGGAGGACCGTTTTATAGGCGCTTGCGGTCTATCGAAAGGCCGCAAGTTATCCAGGCAGTCTCTATGATGACTGTTTCTTCCTCTGTAGCAGAGACACATAAAACCTCGAAGTCCAAGCCTATTTTAGAGCAATATAAGGCATGGAAACGATATTAAACATGCAATGAACATACTTAGAAGAAAATAAGCCAAGAATATGCATAGGAGAATGTGAATTAAGTAAAAATTTCATCTTTTTTTTCCATTAAAGGCTAGGTTCATGCATGAAAATGAACTCACTACTAAAACACAAAATACTCCATGTACAATGCATGAAATCAACTAGAAATTGAGGGCTTTCACACCTAAGATCTTGTCTAAGCTGTTCATGAGATAACCTACCGTTATTAGTGCTCCTAGATTGCCAATTTCGGACTGGAAGTAAGCCTTAGTTCTGCACGTTCTGTGCTAAACCAGCAACTTCACACCCTTGTATCTCCTGATTCTCTTGACCTGTAGACGTGAAAGTTTGAGGGTAAGAAGAGGGTACTAACAGAAACAACTTATTCTAAAGAACCACTATCTAATTACCTCGTTTGAGACTTCTATTTTCCTGATCTTCCTCGGTCGGTCGCACAGTTCCCTGAGTTGTTTCCACCGAACCAACATCTTTGTAGGCTTCTATCTTCTTGTAGGCTTAATCTCCTAGAACAAAATTTTGAGAAAAAATATATCTAACTAAAACGAATAACTTCCTAGACGAAACTTACCTCTAATTCTTCCTCTTTACCTTAGTTTGTAAGGGTCGCACACGTTGGTTCTGGGGTCTATTTATAGGTTTACCTAGGGTTTTGAAGATTAGAACGAACTTAGAGTCCCAATTAGATTTTCAATTCGATCTTCTAGCCTTCTAGACTTATCTAATTAGCAGATAGCACCGATCCTAGGCGATTTGGATGCCGAAGTTCCAAGCTTTTTACGTTCTCTTCCTTTCACGGAATCTGCAGAGCCTAGCGGTCTAATGCTAGACCATTTTCCATTGCTATGCGGTCTCGCGATAGACCATTCTCGGCCTGGGTGCCAAATTTGAATAGTTTCAAACTCTTTTGATATTATCCACCTCTTTATCCTACTTATCTCCTTTATTCCATGATTACAGTAGTTTTAAGCTTCTAGAATATTGGCTAAGGACCAAAACAGTCTTTTTGGGCCAATTGGGTTTATTATAAAGGCCTAATCCTCTTGGATCAGTGCAGGGTCATAATAATTAGATTTAATTAACCATTATTCAATCAATAGCCCATTTAAATGCTTATTAATTATATTTTTAATTTGAAAAATTCATAGAAAATTCTCGGGCGTTACACCCTCCCCCACTTAAAGAGAATTTGATCCCTAAATTCAATATATAGATTTTTAGATAGTGTACTTACATTTAAATATCTCTGGAAATCTTTTGTGCATGACTTCTTCAGTTTCTCATGTTGCTTCGTGTGGCCATGATTTGGTCCATTGGATCTTGACCATAGGAATGGTTTTATTCTGAAGTTGATGTACTTCTCGTTCAATGATCTTGACTGACTTTTGCTCGTATGCCAAGTCCTTTTTAATCTCCAAGTTGTCGTAAGTAATGAAATGAAATGGACTAGGTATACACTTTTTTAGCATTGAGACGTGAAAAACATCATGAACTTCAGATAGTTGAGGAGGTAAAGTTATTCGATATGCGACTTCACCAACCCTGTTGAGAATTTCAAAGGGGCCAATGAATCTCGGAGGAAGGTTGCCTTTAATACCAAATCTTCGAATACCCCGATCTGGAGAAACCTTAAGAAATACACGGTCTCCTACTTGGAATTCCATGTCGCCTCTTCGATTATCAGCATATGATTTCTGTCTATCTTGCGCCATCTGGAGTCTCTCCCGAATAAGTTTTATCTTCTAGGTAGTATCCCTGATGATATCAGGATCGAGAAATTATCTTTCTCCGACTTGATTCCAGCAAATAGGTGATCGACAGCTTCTACCATACAGGGCCTCGAATGGTGCCATTTGTATACTAGCTTGATAGCTATTGTTGTATGAAAATTCTACTAGAGGCAAGTGATCGTGCGAACTTCCTCCAAAGTCAATAGCACATGCCCTGAGCATATCTTGCACTACCTAATTTGCCCTTTCAGTTTGACCATCAGTTTGTGGATGGAACGCAGTGTTAAAGTTACGTCGGGTCCCTAATTAGTGTTGAAGACCCTTCCAGAATTGTGATGTGAACCGAGGATCTCGGTCGGATATAATGGTGACAGGGACACCATGTAGTTTGACAATCTCTCTCATGAATAATGCTGCTAGTACATCCACAGACCATCGACTTTTAATTAGTAAAAAATGTACAGATTTTGTCAATCGGTCTATGATCACCTATATGACATCATATCCTCCTCTTGTGTTAGGTAGACCCATGATAAAATCCATCCCTATACTTTCTCATTTCCATTCGAGAATATTTAAGGGGTGTAATTTCCCTGCAGGTCTTTAATGTTCTACTTTTACTTGTTGACAAGTGAGACATCGGGACATAAAATCTACTACTTCTCTTTTCATATTGGGCCACCAAGAGTTTCTTTTCAAATCCTGATACATCTTGATAGCACCAGGCTGAATAACATACCTTGATTTGTGAGCTTCTTCCACGATCAACTTCTTAGTATCATCATGATTCGGCACATAAATCGGATCCTTAAATAATAGTCTTCCATCATTTTAGATAGAAAATTCTGGTCTCTGATCAATATTATCCTTAATCTCCCTTAATGTGGGGTCATTTTCTTATAATTGGACTATGTCTTCGATCAATGTAGGTTGAGACCTTATATTGACAATCATACCTCCTTCTCCTTCTTTGTCAATATCAAGATTTAAACGAGAAAAGACTTCAATAAGACAAGTTATACCTTTCTTGAGGCTTGCTAGAGTTGCCATTGGTTTCCTGCTAAGAGCGTCAGCTACTGCATTGACTTTCCCTAGATGGTATTGGATAGTAAAGTCGAAGTCCTTGAGATACTCCAACCATCTGCGTTGACACATGTTTAACTCCTTTTGGGTAAAGAGGTATTTCAGACTTTTATGATCCAAAAATATGATGAATTTCTCCCCATAAAGGTAATGTCGCCAAATCTTCAATGCGAATATAACCGCAGCTACTTCCAGATCATGCATAGGGTAATTTTCTTCGTGACGCTTTAACTGCCTGGATGAATAGCAAATCACCTTTCCATTTTGCATAAAGACGCACCCTTGGCCAAGGAAAGAGACCTCCTTAAGCCAGAACTCACACTTACTAAGCTTTGCATAAAGTTTGTGCTCTTTTAGTGTTTATAAGGCTATTCTTAAGTGCTATTCATGTTCCTCCTTTGTTTTGGAGTATATAAGAATATCATCAATGAAGATGACTACAAACTGGTCAAGATAAGTTCTGAAGACATTATTCATGAGTTGCATAAATGCTGCTGGAGCATTGGTTAACACGAACGGCATTACCACGATATCATAGTGGCCATATTTGCTTCGAAAAGTAGTTTTGTGTATGTCTTCATCTTTGATCTTGAGCTGATGATATCCTGACTTGAGGTCTATCTTGGAGAAATATTATGCTCTTGAAGTCTGATCAAAGAGTTCATCGATACACGGCAACGAATATTTATTCTTAATTGTGAGTTGATTTAATCGCCGGTAGTCGATACATAGCCTGAGGGATCAATCCTTCTTCTTAACGAACTAAACTGGCGCACCCCAAGGGGATGTGCTAGGTCGAATGAAATCCTTGTCTAATAACTTCAAAAGTTGTTTCTTCAATTCTTTGAGTTCTGTGGGGGACATCCTGTAAGGAGCTCTTAAAACAGGTGCTGCTACGGGAATGAGTTCAATGAAGAAGTTTACTCCCTTTCAGGGGGTAAACCGGGCAAATCTGATGGAAATACATCGAGAAACTCATTCACAATGGGAATTTCTTCTAAGATGATCTCCTTGGACTCGGTAATGATTACGGAAGTAAGAAAATCTTCACACCCTTGTGAAATAAGTTTGCAAGCGTGAAGAGATGAAATAATGGTAGGATTCTTCCTATATTTGATACCAAGGAAGGAAAACCTTGGAAGACCAGGTTTCCAAAAAGAGATAATCTGGTTGTGATAATTTATATAATCAGAGCATAAGACAATCACATCACAGTAATTGCACAAGTAAACCTTTCCCAACTTCACTTTATTCCATAATAATAATATCAAAGTACACAAATTCCTTGACTCTTAACACTCTTACATCATAGACTCAAGAAAAATAGAAAATTACAACAAGACTCGACTAGACATCTGGTACTATGGCTTCTCTCGATTCATTTTGACATTCAATCACTCTTGGACCCGTTACTTGTATACTCCGAATCCGATTCATATGTATTTCTTGAAACATTAAGAAAGTAGGTAATGAGCACACTTGCCCAGTAGGTATCTTCGTATCAACATAAAGACAAGTTTAAGTGATTAGCATTTTAGCTCTAGAGAAACAAGATAAATCATGCAGATACGATGAAGCATATGAATAAAGCCAAAGTAACAAGTTATGATCAGGATGAGATACAAGAATATGATTGATCATGTATATGACAAGAATTTAAATTTGGCCTTTCATGAATAAGAATGCAACAAGAATGTACTTTTCAAAACCATGAAGGCTATGCACTAGAAAGTCATGTAACAAGTAAGAAAGTACTTTTCGCTTAATAGCAAGTACTTCGTGAATTTATGTGAATCTTTATTCACATCCGTGGATTTTTACTTATTTATAAAGAAAGTACACCCAGTACAATGCGACGCCAGTAGCATCATACCCCACGGTTTACAGTATGTTTCCAACAATCCGTCGAGAGGACTAGCATACAGCCCTTGAACATAATTAGTGCTCGAACTACATCTTCAAGTATAAATCAAAGTACTTCCACGATTATAATAATAATGTGGTCAATAATGTACAAGTTTAACAATAGTTCCATGATAAGGTAACGAAGGTATAGAACTTTGCAACAATTTTATTTTATTTATTTATATGTATTTATTTATTTATTTGTTATTGTTATTAGGAATGCAAGTCACCGGAGTGACAATTTATTATGCACTCGATCTGACTTGGTTAGTTGATTATGAAATCTGAGTTAGGACCGAAAGTCTGTCATACCATAAAGACTATGACGTTAATTACGCCCTTCCAAAGAAGGACAACCCTTGATTAATCGCCAAAGTAGAAGGGTCCCAGGGGCAAAACCAATCTGATAGGTATGCTCATTCATTTGCAGGATAGGAGATGTATGTGATCATGCAAAAATAAGATGTGATACTAATATACGGAATAAATCTGACAACATATCCCCTTATCTTGGTCTATGTCAAGTGGGAATATAGGACATCCATCTACGGAGTGTCGAGATGGAAGCCAACAGAAAGATGGGCGTAGCCCGAGATCCAAGAGGATCTAGATGTGACGGGACAATGTCCATTATCATGGTATTTATGGATATCCCCTTAAGAAACCATTGGAGGACATGCAGTGGCAGAACTCCAAGAGTCAACAGGGTTAGAAGAAAACATTGCGATCAAATGGTATAATGTGGGGGTAAAACCCCGTTAATTTATCTCCGTTAGACATGGATGAAGAACCATGATTCCCCATGATATGATGAAGGTTCGCATGAAGGCTAATGAGGTTGGGACATTGGGTTTAGACTGAATTTAGGGCTCATTAAGGTTGCTTGGAAGTTGAGTGTTTGAATGGTAGTCAGCGCTGAGATGCGCCGGCATGGATTGGAACCGACGAGAAGGCAAACCGGCGCGACACGGGAAAATGAGTCGGTCGACGCGTTAGGTGGCCGGCCATTCCTCGGCGCGCCCATCACTCGGCGCGAAACTCGCGCCGAGAGAGGGCTGCGCCGGGAGGCCATCTGCGCTGACAGGAGGTATTTCTTAGGGATTTTTGATGGCTTTGTGAGGTTATGGATTTTGGTGGGTTCTATTACGGGGATCTCTTGTGTTTAATCAGGGCTTCAGGGGCTCTGGCGACGATGTTTAGGCAAGCTGAAAGAAGAGGATAAATTCATCCACAGAAGGTCTAGGGAGACCCTGTGACAATCAACGGGGAAATCTCATAATGATTATGTTCCCCTTCTACAGTGGGCAAAGGGCCATGAGATAGTCTACCTCAGGTCTCTGCCACATAGCCGGGGGTTAATTCATCAGCTTAACGAAAACATCACACGATATGACAAAGCAAGGATCATGAATGAATTTCGACAGCATCTCCCCTTATTTTGGACTATGCCAAAGGGGAGTATAGGACATCCATCCACGGAGTGCCGAGATGGAAGCCAAAAGAAATATGGGCGTAGCTCGAGATCCAAGAGGATCAGAATTCAGCGGGATAATGTCCACTCGTCGTGGTGCCTCATTAATATTCCCCTAGAGGGACCAATGGAGAACATGCAGTGGCAGAACTCCGTGACCTGGTGGGGTGAAAGAGGGAAATCGGAAACCCAAATTGAAATAAATGTAGGGGTGAAACCCCATTAGTGTAGCTCTTCCGCTTCCCATAGAATTGGACATAAATGGCCCAACAGAATTGATCCATAAAAATGCATGTGTTTATTCTTATATTCATGCCTGCACACACATATATATACATACATATATCCATGCACACATATATATATATATATCTTTATATCTACATATATGGTGATTGGGTTGGTTGGCATTTCATCATGCACCCACGTAACATGGGTATAGTTAGTGGGTGAAGGCTTAGGAATTAATGCAAACTGACATGCATGCTTTAAATTGTTGAATGGGCTGACAGCCATTTACGTATATGGAATGTGTTTAAATGGGGCGATGCATGCATTTGTCCAATTTATGTACATATACAGAGCTATTTACATGCGTATGGCAGAGTGGGCCATGTGCATTTATTACAGGCTAGATACCCGCAGGTATAGGACTTGTTGTCTTAGGTAATTTCCCATATGCCATCATGTCCTCCTCTTGTCTTAGGTAAACCCATGATAAAATCCATCCCTATACTTTCTCATTTCCATTCGGGAATATTTAAGGGGTGTAATTTCTCTACAGGTCTTAAATGTTTTGCTTTTACTTGTTGACAAGTGAGACATCGGGACACAAAATCTGCTACTTCTCTTTTCATATTGGGCCTCCAAAAGTTTCTTTTCAAATCCTGATACATCTTGGTAGCACCAAGGTGAATAGGATGCCTTGATTTTTGACCTTCTTCCATGATCAATTTCTTAATATAATCATGATTCGGCATAGAAATCTGATCCCTAAATAATAGTCATCCATCATTTGATATAGAAAATTTTGGTCTCTGATCAATATTATCCTTAATCTCCATCAATGTGGGGTCATTTTCTTGTAATTGGACTGTGTCTTCAATCAATGTAGGTTGAGACCTTATATTGGCAATCATACCTTCTTCTCCTTCTCTGTCAATATCAAGATTTAAATGAGAAAAATCTTCAATAAGACGAGTTATACCTTTCCTGAGGCTTGCTAGAGTTGCCAGAGCGTCAGCTACTGCATTGGCTTTCCCTGGATGGTATGGGATAGTAAAGTCGAAGTCCTTGAGATACTCCCACCATCTATGTTGTCGCATGTTTAACTCCTTCTGGGTAAAGAGGTATTTCAGACTTTTATGATCTGAAAATATGATGAATTTCTCCCCTTAAAGGTAATGTCGCCAAATCTTCATTGCGAATATAACCGCAGCTAGTTCCAGATCATGCACAGGGTAAATTTCTTCGTGACGCTTTTACTGCCTTCATGAATAGCAAATCACCTTTCCACTTTACATAAGGACGCACCCTAGGCCAATGCCAGACGCATCCGTATAGACTTCAAAGCTACCACCCTCAACGGGCAATGCCAAAATAGGGGCTGTAGTAAGGTGATCTTTAAGAGTTAGAAAAGTCTCTTCGCAGTCCTTCGACCATACAAAAGGGTTCTCCTTTCTTGTGAGTCTAGTCAAAGGAATGGCGATCTTTGATAAATCTTTGATAAATCTCATGTAATAACCAGCCAGACCAAGAAAACTTCTGACTTCAGACACGGTCGTCAGACTGCTCCAGTTCTTAACAACTTCTATTTTAGAAGGCTCGACAACGATAGCTTCCTTTGAAATAATATGGCCAAGGAAAGAGACCTCCTTAAGCCAGAGCTCGCACTTATTAAGCTTTGCATAAAGTTTGTGCTCTTTTAGCGTTTGCAAGGCTATTTTTAAGTGCTCTTCATGTTCCTCCTTTGTTTTGGAGTATATAAGAATATCATCAATGAAGACGACTACAAACTTGTCAAGATAAGGCCTGAAGATATTATTCATGAGTTGCATAAATACTGCCGGGGCATTGGTTAACCCGAACGGCATTACCAAGAATTCATAGTGGCCATATCTGCTTCGAAAAGTAGTTTTGTATATGTCCTCATCTTTGATCTTGAGCTGATGATATCCTGACTCGAGGTTTATCTTGGAGAAATATTCTGCTCCTGAAATCTAATCAAAGAGTTCATCGATACGCGACAACAGATATTTATTCTTAAATGTGAGTTGATTCAATCACCGGTAGTCGATACATAGCCTGAGGGATCCATCCATCTTCTTGACGAATATAACTTGCCTAATGAAGGGGATGTGCTAGGTCGAATGAAACCCTTGTCTAATAACTCCTGAAGTTGTTTCTTCAATTCTTTGAGTTTTGTGGGGGACATCCTGTAGGGAGCTATTAAAAGAGGTGCTGCTCCGGGAATGAGTTCAATGAAGAAGTTTGCTTCCCTTTCGGGTGGTAAATCAGACAAATCTGATGGAAATACATCAGAAAACTCATTCACAATGGGAATTTCTTCTAAGATGATCTCTTTGGACTCGGTAATGATTACGGAAGCAAGAAAAGCTTCACAACCTTGCGAAATAAGTTTGCAAACGTGAAGAGATGAAATAATGGCAGGATGCTTCCTATATTTGATACCAAGGAAGGAAAACCTTGGAAGACTAGGTTTCTGAAAAGAGATAATTCGGTTGCCATAATTTATATAGGTGTCGTGGTCTACAAGCCAATCTACACTTAAAATAGCATCGTAGCCCTCCATGTCAGGGCATACAAGATTTGTAGGAAGATTATGACCTTCTACCATTACCTCACTATCGCGGTAGTAGGTTGTAAGTTTGGTTCCCCGACCAAATGGTATAGTGATTGCTATGTTCAATGGTAGAGGAACTGATGAAATTGGCAAGGTTTTTGCGAAAGTAATATATATAAAGTAATGAGAAGCACCAGTATCAAATAGTATGAATGTAGGATGGGAATAGATCTGGATGGTACCTTCTATTAACCCATCATTCTTGGCCGCTTCATTATCTTCCATAATAGCATTAAGCCGAGCCTGTCGCTTACGTCCACCACCAGAAGATTGTTCCTTCATAAGGGGGTAATCCGGCATGCGATGCTCCCAACTGCAACATCGTAAATAAGCGGCGGCACCCTTCCAGCACTCTTTCGGCCGAATGACTGAACTTCTCGTAGAAAGTACAAGCCGCCATGATTTGGTTCCCTTCTTCTTTGACCTTCTTGTTCTTGTGGTAGCCACTACCACTACCATTTCGGGACCTCTTCTTGCTATCACGGGATTTGTATTGTTCCGTGATACTAAACTTCTCTTTCTTTCTATTTCGATCAGACCTTCAGCTTGGCTCCTCTCCCTTGCCTTTTAGTTTTTCGACCTTCTCCAAGGTCCTTTCGCAAAGATGCGCCCGTTGGACCATCTCCGCATATGTATTGATATCCTGAGTCCCAAGTTGTTGAATAAAGCCAGGCCTCAAACCGTCCATAAACCGGTTAGCTTTTAATAAGTCGGTACTAACTAGATGAGGATCATATGGTGCCAGCCTAAAAAATTGGAGTTCATACTCCACTATTGACATCATGCCCTGGCGTAATGAGGCAAACTCCATAGCCTTCCTCTCCTTAACATGTTCAGAGAAGTACTTTGCTCGGAAGAGTGTAAGGAAACCTTCCCAAGTATGTGGTGCATCTTGAGGCGGTGCAGGAATTAACTTCCACCATGTACGGGCATCTTTATTGAGTTGGAACGTAGCAAGATGAACCTTCTCTTGGTCAGCACATTGCATAACCTCAAATATGCGATTCATTTCATCAATCAAATTCTCGGCTTCATCTGGATTAAAGGAACCAGAGAACCGCCGAGGATTTAAGCTCCAAAAATTACGGTGTAGGTCTCCAGCTCTTGCCCCTGCACCGGCTTGAACCATATTCTGTAATGCTTGGGTGAGACCTGCAACGGTCTGCTACATACTGTTCAAGTCAACACGATGAGCCATCGTAAGAATGAGGTACCTGAGAAGAGTAATGAATTTGTTAATTCTAATGGAATGAGTGAGGTTAATCTTAGAAACAATTCTAATTATTTATCTCATCCCAGGTTCTACCCCATTCCTCTCATAGGTTGGGAGTTTCTTTCCTAGTTTCATAGGTGTGGGTCCTTAAACCTTGGACTTAGCCTATGACATGACTTCTTCCCTAGGACTTTTAGTCCTGGGCTCTGATACCACTTTCACTGTCACGTCCCGAGATTATGCAGCGGAAACAATCAGGAATGTGAACAGTCGGCTAGTACGCATCGAGCAAGCAATATAATCAGAGCGCAAGACAATCACATAAAAGTAATTGCACAAGTAAACCTTTCCAAACTTTACTTTATTTCATAATAATAATATCAAAGTACAAAATATCCTTGACTCCTAACACTCTTACATCATAGACTTAAGAAAAATAAAAAATTACAACAAGACTCGACTAGACATCTGGTACTATGGCTTCTCTAGATTCATTTTGACCTTCAATCACTCTCGGACCCGTTACCTGTATACTCCGAATCCGATTCATCTGTACTTCCAGAAACATTGAGAAAGTAGGTAATGAGCACACTTGCCAGTAGGTATATTCGTATTAATATGAAGACAAATTTAAGTGATTAGCATTTTAGCTCTAGAGAAACACGATAAATCATGCAGATACGACAATGCATATGAATAAAGCCAAAGTAACAAGTTATGATCACGACCAGATACAAGAATATGACCGATCAAGTATATGACAAGAATGTAAATTTGGCCTTTCATGAATAAGAATGCAACAAGAATGTACTTTTCATAACCATGAAGACTATGCACTAGAAAGTCATGTAACAAGTAAGAAAGTACTTTTCGCTTAATAGCAAGTACTTCGTGAATTTACGTGGATCTTTATTCACTTCCGTGGATTTTCACTTATTTATAAAGAAAGTACTCCCAGCATAATGCGACGTCAGTAGCATCATACCCCATGGTCTGCAGTATATTTCCGACAATCAGCCGAGGGGACTAGCATAGAGCCATTGAACATAATCAGTGCTCGAGCTGCATCTTCAAGTATAAATCACTACTTCCACGATTATAACAATAATGTGGCCAATAATGTACAAGTCAAACAATAGTTTCATAATAAGGCAACCAAGGTATAGAACGTACCAATAATTGATTATAAGAATTCAAGAAATGCAATAATAACTAGGTTATGCTATAGGAAAAATTCGACAGCATAACGGTACATTCATTATTTTTCATATCTTTACATTGACTTATTATCATAGGTTTAGAGCCCCGAAAATCCTAAGGCTATCCATGAACTCAAAAAACCAACCCCGAAAGTCAAACCTTGGGTTAGACACAATCAGGAACCAAGCGGTCGTTTACTGGACCGTTTCTTGATCTAAGCGATCTAGTGCAGGACCGTTTAATACAGAGAGCGGTCATAGTCTGGACCGTTTCATAAGATAGAGTCGACACATGAAAAAGAACATCTGGAGCTTGGCGGTCTAGTGGATGGTCGTTTAGTATCCTTTAGTGGTCTAGTGTATAGCCGCTAGCAGAATCATGCGGTCAAACAGAGATCCGCTAAGATCCAGAGTATATAAAACACCGGTAAAAGTGCTTTATAGACAAATTGGGTTTTAATGGTACAACTAGCTTGGCGTCTTAGTGGGAATCCCAGGCTCGCAGAGTGTTATGGAGACCTTGAAACAAGACTCCCTAGTCCATTGGAAGGAATATCCAATGGAGAGGTTATCAAGTCCAAGATTGTGTACTTAATGTGTAAAAGTGTAATTAATGACAACATATTGGGATATGTGCCATGTACTTAAGAAAATGAGTCATGAGATAGAAGAGATTGTGATAAAATAGCGATCAATTTAAAACTGGACAAGTCATGAACCATTTTAAATATAATTAGAAAAGGATGGATTTTGGCATGAATTTAACATAAGTTTAAAATAATACCAATGTCCATAAAACATAAAATCTACTATGATGAACAACAAAATTAACTAAGTAAATGAAACCAGTGCTCAAATCAGGAATAAAACCTAGTTAATTAGTCTTATCATATAATAATTTGGACCATTCTGCATTAATTTTCGGGCTAACTATAATGTAGAACTCAGAATCACGAACGGTCTTTTGGAGGACCATTTTATAGGCGCTTGCGGTCTATCGAGAGGCCGCAAGGTATCCAGGCGATCTCTATGATGACCGTTTCTTCCTCTGTAGCAGAGACACATAAAACCCCAAAGTCCAAGCCTATTTTAGGGCAATATAAGGCATGGAAACGATATAAAACATGCAATGAACATACTTAGAAGAAACTAAGCCAAGAATATGCATAGGAAAATGTTAATTAAGTAGAAATTTCATCTTTTTTTCCATTAAAGGCTAGGCTCATGCATGAAAATGAACTCACTACTAAAACACAAAATACTCCAAGTACAATGCATGAAATCAACTAGAAATTGAGGGCTTTCACACCTAAGATATTGTTTAAGCTGTTCATGAGATAACCTACCGTTATTAGTGCTCCTAGACTGCCAATTTCGGACTGGAAGTAAGCCCTAGTTCTGCACGTTTGGTGCTAAACCAGCAACTTCACACCCTTGTATCTCTTGATTCTCTTGACCTATAGACGTGAAATTTTGAGGGTAAGAAGAGGGTACTAATAGGAATAACTTATTCTAAAGAATCTCTATCTAATTACCTCGTTTGGAATGCCTATTTTCTTGATCTTCCTGGGTCGGTCGCACAGTTCCCTGAGTTGTTTCCACTGAACCAGCATTTTTGTAGGCTTCTATCTTCTCATAGGCTTAATCTCCTAAAACAAAATTTTGACAAAAATTAGATCTAACTAAAACGAACAACTTCCTAGAAGAAACTTACCTCTAATTTCTCCTCTTTACCTTAGTTTCACTTGAGCCAAAAGTAAGGGTCGCACACGTTGGTTCTGTGGTCTATTTATAGGTTTAGCTAGGGTTTTGTGGATTAGAACGAACTTAGAGTCCCAATTAGATTTTCAATTCGATCTTCTATCCTTCTAGACTTATCTAATTAGTAGATAGCACCGATCCTAGGCAATTTGGATGTTGAAGTTCCAAGCTTTTTACATTTCTCTTCCTTTCACGGAATCTGCAGAGCCTAGCGGTCTAATGCGAGACCATTTTCCATTGCTATGCGGTCTCGCGATAGACCATTCTCGGTCTGGGTGCCAAATTTGAATAGTTTCAAACTCTTTTTATATTATCCACCTCTTTATCCTACTTATCTCCTTAATTCCGTGATTACACTAGTTTTAAGCTTCTAGAATATGGGCTAAGGACCAAAATAGCCTTTTTGGGTGAGTTGGGTTTATTATATGAGCCTAATCCTCTTGGATCAGCGCAGGGTCATAATAATTGGATTTAATTAACCATTATTCAGTCAATAGCCCATTTAAATGCTTATTAATTCTATTTTTAATTTGAAAAATTCTTAGAAAATCCTCGGGCGTTACACCCTCCCCCAATTAAAGAGAATTTGGTCCCCAAATTCAATACATGGATTTTTGGATAGTGTACTTACATTCAAATATCTCTGGAAATTTTTTGCGCATTCAATTTCCCATGTTACTTCATGTGGCCATAATTTGGTCCATTAGATCTTGACCATAGGAATGGTTTTATTCTGAAGTTGACGTACGTCTCGTTCAATGATCTTGACTGACTTTTGCTCGTATGCCAAGTCCTTTTTAATCTCCAAGTTGTCATAAGTAATGACATGAAATGGATCAGGTATACACTTTTTGAGCATTGAGACGTGAAATACATCATGAACTTCAGATAGTTGAGGGGGTAAAGTTATTCGATATGCGACTTCACCAACCCTGTTGAGAATTTCAAAGGGGCCAATGAATCTCGGAGTAAGCTTGCCTTTAATACCAAATCTTTGAATACCCCGATCTGGAGAAACCTTAAGAAATACACGGTTTACTACTTGGAATTCCAAGTCGCGTCTTCGATTATCAGCATATGATTTCTATCTATCTTGCGCCATCTGGAGTCTCTCCCGAATAAGTTTTATCTTCTAGGTAATATCCTTGATGATATCGAGATCGAGAACTTATCTTTCTCCTACTTCATTCCATCAAATAGGCGATCGACAGCTTCTACCATACAAAGTCTTAAATGGTGCCATTTGTATACTAGCTTGATAGCTATTGTTGTATGAAAATTCTACTAGAGGCAAGTGATCGTGCGAACTTCCTCCAAAGTCAATAGCACATGCCCTGAGCATATCTTCCACTACCTGATTTGCCCTTTCA
Source organism: Amorphophallus konjac (assembly GCA_022559845.1). Lineage (NCBI taxonomy): Eukaryota > Viridiplantae > Streptophyta > Magnoliopsida > Alismatales > Araceae > Amorphophallus > Amorphophallus konjac. The sequence goes on along the minus strand of CM040120.1, from coordinate 160,151,322 downwards.
GTTTGACCATCAGTTTGTGGATGGAACGCAGTGCTAAAGTTAAGTCGGGTCCCTAATGAGTGTTGAAGACCCTTCCAGAATTGTGATGTGAACTGAGGATCTAGGTCGGATATAATGGTGACAGGGACACCTTGTAGTTTTACAATCTCTCTCATGAATAATGCTACTAGTACATCCACAGACCATCGACTTTTAATTAGTAGAAAATGTGCAGATTTAGTCAATCGGTCTATGATCACCCATATGACATCATGTCCTCCTCTTGTCTTAGGTAGACCCATGATAAAATCCATCCCTACATTTTCCCATTTCCATTCGGGAATATTTAAGGGTGTAATTTCCCTGTGGGTCTTAAATGTTCTGCTTTTACTTGTTGACAAGTGAGACATCGGGACATAAAATCTACTACTTCTCTTTTCATATTGGGCCACCAAGAGTTTCTTTTCAAATCCTGATACATCTTGGTAGCACTAGGGTGAATAGCATACCTTGATTTGTGAGCTTCTTCCATGATCAACTTCTTAGTATCATCATGATTCGGCACATAAATCTGATCCTTAAATAATTGTCTTCCATCATTTTAGATAGAAAATTTTGGTCTCTGATGAATATTATCCTTAATCTCCATCAATGTGGGGTCATTTTCTTATAATTGGACTATGTCTTCGATCAATGTAGGTTGAGACCTTATATTGACAGTCATACCTCATTCTCCTTCTCTGTCAATATCAAGATTTAAATGAGAAAAATTTTCAATAAGACAAGTTATTCTTGAGGCTTGCTAGAGTTGCCATTGGTTTCCTGCTAAGAGCGTCAGCTACTGCATTGACTTTCCCTGGATGGTATTGGATAGTAAAGTCGAAGTCCTTGAGATACCCCAACCATCTGCGTTGTCACATGTTTAACTCCTTCTGGGTAAAGAGGTATTTCAGACTTTTATGATCCGAAAATATGATGAATTTCTCCCCATAAAGGTAATGTCGCCAAATCTTCAATGCGAATATCACCGCAGCTAGTTCCAGATCATGCATAGGGTAATTTTTTTCATGACGCTTTAACTGTCTTGATGAATAGCAAATCACCTTTCCACTTTGCATAAGGACGCACCCTAGGCCTAGGAAAGAGACCTCCTTAAGCCAGAACTCGCACTTACTAAGCTTTGCATAAAGTTTGTGCTCTCTTAGCATTTACAAGGCTATTCTTAAGTGCTCTTCATGTTCCTCCTTTGTTTTGGAGTAAATAAGAATATCATCAATGAAGACGACTACAAACTGGTCAAGATAAGTTCTGAAGACAATATTCATGAGTTGCATAAATGCTGCTGGAGCATTGGTTAACCCGAACGGCATTACCACGAATTCATAGTGGCCATATCTGCTTCGAAAAGTAGTTTCGTGTATGTCTTCATCTTTGATCTTGAGCTGATGATATCCTGACTTGAGGTCTATCTTGGAGAAATATTATGCTCTTGAAATCTGATCAAAGAGTTCATCAATACACGGAAACGGATATTTATTCTTAATTGTGAGTTGATTCAATCGCCGGTAGTCGATACATAGCCTGAGGAATCCATCCTTCTTTATAACGAATAGAACTGGCGCACCCTAGCACATCCTGTAGGGAGCACTTAAAACAGGTGCTGCTCTAGGAATGAGTTCAATGAAGAAGTTTACTCCCTTTCAGGAGGTAAACCGGGCAAATTTGATGGAAATACATCGAGAAACTCATTCACAATGTGAATTTCTTCTAAGATGATCTCCTTGGACTCGGTAATGATTACAGAAGCAAGAAAAACTTCACACCCTTGTGAAATAAGTTTGCAAGCGTGAAGAGATGAAATAATGGTAGGATGCTTCCTATATTTGATACCAAGGAAGGAAAACCTTGGAAGACCAGGTTTCTGAAAAGAGATAACCTGGTTGCGATAATTTATATAGGCGTCGTGGCCTACAAGCCAATCTACACCTAAAATAGTATCGTAGCCCTCCATGTCAAGGTATACAAGATTTGTAGGAAGATTATGACCTTCTACCATTACCTCACTATCGGGGTAGTAGGTTGTAAGTTTGGTTCCGGGACCTAATGGTGTAGTGATTGCTAGGTCCGAAGGTACAGGAACTGATGAAATTGGCAAGGTTTTTACGAAAGTAATAGATATAAAGTATTGAGAAGCACCAATATCATATAGTATGAATACAGGATGGGAATAGATCTGGATGGTACCTTCCATTAACCCATCATTCTTGGGCGCTTCATCATCTTCCATAATAGCATTAAGAAGAGCTTGTCGCTTACGTCCACCACCGGAAGATTGTTCCTTCATAAGGGGGCAATCCGACATGCGGTGCTCCCGACTGCCACATCGTAAACAAGCGCCGAGACACTTCCAGCACTCTTCGGCCGAATGACCAAACTTCTCGCAGAAAGTACAAGCCGCCATGACTTGCTTCTCTTCTTCTTTGACCTTCTTGTTCTTGTGGTAGCCACTACCACTCCCATTTCGGGACCTCTTCTTACTATCACGGGATTTGTAAGGTTCCGTGATACTAAACTTCTCTTTCTTTCCATGTCGATCATACCTTCAGCTTGGCTCCTCTCCCTTGCCTTTTAGTTTTTCGACCTTCTCCAAGGTCCTTTTGCATAGTTGCGTCCGTTGGACCATCTCCGCATATGTACGGATATTCTGAGTCCCAAGTTGTTGAATAAAGCCAGGCCTCAAACCGTCCATAAATTGGTTAACTTTTAATAAGTCGGTACTAACCAGATGAGGAGCATAAGGCGCCAGCCTAGAAAATTGGAGTTCATACTCCGCTACTGACATCATGCCCTGGCATAATGAGGCAAACTCCATAGCCTTCCTCTCCTTAACATGTTCGGAGAAGTACTTTGCTCGGAAGAGTGTAAGGAAACCTTCCCAAGTATGTGGTGAATCTTGAGGCGGCGCAGGAATTGATTTCCACCATGTACGGGCATCTTTATTGAGTTGGAACGTAACAAGATGAACCTTCTCTTGGTAAACACATTACATAACCTCAAATATGCGATTCATTTCATCAATCTAATTCTCAGCTTCATCTGGATTAGAGGAACCAGAGAACCGCAGAGGATTTAAGCTCCGAAAATTGTGGTGTAGGTCTCTAGCTCTTGCCCCTGCGTCTGCTTGAGCCATATTCTATAATGCTTGGGTGAGACCTGCAACGGTATGCTGCATACCGTTCCAGTCAACACGATGAGCCATCGTAAGAATGAGGTGCCTGAGAAGAGTAATGAATTTGTTAATTCTAATGGAATGAGTGAGGTTAATCTTAGAAACAATTCTAATTATTTATCTCATCCCAAGTTCTACCCCATTCCTCTCATAGGTTGGGAGTTTCTTTCCTAGTTTCATAGGTGTGGGTCCTTAAACCTTGGATATGACATGACTTCTTCTCTAGGACTTCTAGTCCTAGGCTCTGATACCACTTTCACTATCACGCCCCCAGATTATGCAGTGGAAATAATTGAGAATGTGAACAGTCAGCTAGTACGTCTCGAGCAAGCAATATAATCAGAGCGTAAGACAATCACATAAAAGTAATTGCACAAGTAAACCTTTCCAAACTTCACTTTATTCCATAATAATAATATGAAAGTACACAAATTCCTGGACTCTTAACACTCTTACATCATAGACTCAAGAAAAATAAAAAATTACAACAAGACTCGACTAGACATATGGTACTATGGCTTCTCTCGATTCATTTTGACCTTCAATCACTCTGGGACCAGTTACTTGTATACTCCGAATCCGATTCATATGTACTTCCTAAAATATTGAGAAAGTAGGTAATGAGCACACTTGTCCAGTGGGTATCTTCATATCAACATGAAGACAAATTTAAGTTATTAGCATTTTAGCTCTAGAGAAACAAGATAAATCATGTAGATGCGACGAAGCATATCAATAAAGCCAAAGTAACAAGTTATGATCACGACGAGATACAAGAATATGATTGATCGCGTATATGACAAGAATGTAAATTTGGCCTTTCATTAACAAGAATACAACAAGAATGTACTTTTCATAACCATGAAGGCTATGCACTAGAAAGTCATGTAACAAGCAAGAAAGTACATTTCACTTAATAGCAAATACTTCATGAATTTATGTGGATCTTTATTCACATCCGTGGATTTTCACTTATTTATAAAGAAAGTACTCCCAGCACAATGCGATGCCAGTAGCATCATACCCCATGGTTTACAGTATGTTTCTGACAATCAGCCGAGGGGACTAGCATAGAGCCCTTGAACACAATCAGTGCTCGAACAACATCTTCAAGTATAAATCAAGCTACTTCCACGATAATAACAATAATGTGGTCAATAATGTACAAGTTCAACAATAGTTCCATGATAAGGTAACCAAGGTATAGAACTGTGGAACGATTTTAATTTATTTATTAAACATTTATTTATATAGATTTATTTATTTATTTTTTATTTTCATTAGGCGTGCCAGTAACCGGAGTGACAATTTATTATGCCCTCGATCTGACTTGGTCAGTTGATTGTGAAGTCCGAGTCGGGACCGAAAGTCCGTCATACCATAAAGGCTATGACGTTAATTACGCCCTTCCAAAGAAGGACAACCCTTGATTAATCGCCAAAGTAGAAGGGTCCCAGGGGTAAAACCAATGTGATAGGTATGCTCAATCATTTGTAGGATAGGAGATGCATGTGATCATGCAAAAATAAGATGTGATACTAATATACGGAATAAATCCAGTAGCATATCCCCTTATCTTGGTCTATGCCAAGTGGGAATATAGGACATCCATCTACGGAGTGCCGAGATAGAAGCCAAAGGAAAGATGGGCGTAGTCCGAGATCCAAGAGGATCTAGATGCGACGGGACAATGTCTATTATCATGGTACTTATTGATATCCCCTTAAGAAACCATTGGAGGACATGTAGTGGCAGAACTCCAAGAGTCAGCAGGGTTAGAAGAAAACATCACGATCAAACGGTATAATGTGGGGGTAAAACCCCATTAATTTATCTCCCTTAGACTTGGATGAAGAACCATGATTCCCCATGATATGATGAAGGTTGGCATGAAGGCTAATGAGGTTGGGACATTGGGTTTAGACTGAATTTAGGGCTCATTAAGGTTGCTGGGATGTTGAGTGTTTGAATGGTAGTCGGCTCGGAGATGAACCGACACGGATGGGAATCTGCGAGAAGGAAAACCGGCACGGCACGGGAAAATGAGGTGGTCGGCGTGTTAGGTGGCCGGCCGGTCCTCGGGGTGCCCATCACTCGGCGCGGAACTCGCGCTGAGAGGCCATCTGGCACTGATAGGAGGGATTTCTTTAGGGATTTTTGAGGGCTTTGCGAGGTTATGGATTTTGTTGGGTTCTATTGAGGGGATCTCTTGTGTTTAATCATGGCTTCATGGGATCTGGTGACGATGTTTAGGCAAGCTGAAAGGGGAGGATAAATTCATCCACAGAAGGTCTAGGGGGACCCTGTGACAATCATTGGGGAAATCTCATAATGATTATGTTCCCCTTCTATAGTGGGCAAAGGGCCATGAGATAGTCTACCTCAGGTCTCTGCCACACAACCGGGGGTTAATTCATCAGCTTAACGAAAACATCACACGATATGACAAAGCAAGGATCGTGAATGAATTTTGGCAACATCTCCCCTTATTTTGGACTGTGCCAAAGGAGAGTATAGGACATCCATCTACGGAGTGCCGAGATGGAAGTCAAAAGAAAGATGGGTGTAGCTCGAGATCCAACAGGATCAGAATTCAGCGGAATAGTGTCCACTCGTCATGGCACCTCATTAATATTCCTCTAAAGGGACCAATGGAGAACATGTAGTGGCAGAATTCCGTGACCCGGCGGGGTGAAAGAGGGAAATCAGAAACCCAAATTGAAATAAATGTAGGGGTGAAACCCCATTAGTGTAGCTCTTCCGCTTCCCACAGAATTGGACATAAATGGCCCAGTAGAATTGATCCATAAAAATGCATGTGGTTATTCTTATATTCATGTCGGCACACATATATATATATATACACACATATATCCATGCACATATATATATATATATATATATATATATATATATATATATATATATATATATGTGCATGGATATATGTGTGTATATATATATTTATATCTACATATATGGTGATTGGGTTGGTTGGCATTTCATCATGCACCCACGTAACATGGGTATAGGTAGTGGGTGAAGGCTTAGGAATTAATGCAAACTGACATGCATGCTTGACATTTTTGAATGGGCTAACAGCCATTTACGTATATGGAATGGGTTTAAAAGGGGCGATGTATGCATTCGTCCAATTTATGTACATATACAGACATATTTGCATGTGTATGGCAGAGTGGGCCATGTGCATTTATTACAGGCTAGATACCCGCAGGTATAGGACAGGGGTAGGGTGAGATTAAGCCAATTTTAACATTAACACTTACCCACATGGTTTATTCGTATGCAGAGGAAGGTGGGCTGGGTGGGTATAAGCATTCTAATATATTTATCATATAGGTTTATTCACATGCACAACAAAGGGGATGGGCGATAGTACCACTGACAGCATTTAATACATGCACGTGGATTATTCGTATAACTGAGAATTGTGTAAACTAACGGCTAACATGTTCGGGTGATACGGCGGGGTTCACGCTCGGCGCAAAAATGGAAAAAGGGTGAAGCTTCGACGGGACAGCTTCTCGGAACGGTAGAGAAATCAGCGCGGGAAAGAAAGGATCTCGGCCTGGTAGCCTCTCGACGGGGAAATGGGGGAAACATGGCCTCGGCGCGGGAGGTAACCAGCGCGGGATCTGCGCCGAGAGTTGTAGGCGCCGAGGCTAGTTTAGAATGGGTTTTGGGGTTTAGGATTTCATGGGAGCTGCCGGGTTTGAGCTCTTCTGAGCGAACAAAAAACTATCCGGAGTCCACAAAGACCAGACCAGGGCCAGGCAAAATTGCTTTTCCTCGTGATTTGGGGCACAAGATAGTCACAAAATGGGCTGTACTCTGTCTAATTTCAGAGGTTGGTAAGTCTAATTAAGCATAGAAGGGTTCAGAGCATACAGAGGCTACCTGATCATTGTCCTCATGACTTTGGGGGACAGGAAAACCACGAGATAGACTGTATCGGGCTCCCGTCTCGTATCAAAGGCAAATAAGTTCGACTACTCACAGTAGAGCAATGATAGTAAACACCAGACCTCAGTATTCCCGGAGCATAGCAATGCCTTCGCGAATGTCATTGACAGATGGGATAATATTCCCACTGTCTCTACGAAGTCGTAGTGGCCACAAGGCCGTCACCCCGGGTTGAACGGAAGAAATGTAAACCTGAACTATAGAAATTCTAGATAGAATGGTGGGAGCACACGGGCAAATATCAAGGGGATTTGGTTACAACAATATAAGAAAATCTCATGCATCAACAGATGTTTCATTTATACAAAATCAGGCATCGCCAGGGTACAAATATAAGCCATAAAGGGCTGTGCTATTACATAAGGAGAGAACAAAAATAAAAAAAAGAAAGAATAGGGGAGGGGGACTGTAGCCCCGAGGGGCATCAGATGGCAGCAGCAACGGCACCCCCTACCTCTGCTCACAGATAGCTCTCCCTTCTCTTCTTCCTCTTTGTTGACTAGCTCTCTCTCTCTCTTTTTCTTTTCTATCCTCTCTCGCAAGTCTCTTTTCTTCGCTCGCTCAGCAGGCCGCCACAAACTCTGCCCCCTAGGGCCTTTCTTCTTCGTCGAACCTCAGCTTTTATAATGGGTTCTCGAACCATTAAAGCATCGGCGCGGTTTCATCTTGGATCTCGGCCTTAGCACAATCGGCGCGCCTCCCTCTATTTTTGACTTCGGGTTCGGATGGGCTTTGACCATGGCTTTCGCGACACTTTCACTTTGGTGGTCGATGGGCCCTGGACGGCCCACTCCCAGTATCTTCGTCTTTTCTTTCATCTCTAAAAAATAAGAAATATAAGATGAAATATATTAGTATTTTTATTTATATTGTCATTATCTTATCATTTTATTATTATTCTATTATTATCGTTATATCTTTTCTCCTCTCTTTTTTATCTTTTTGTTATTATTATTATTATATGTATATGTATATATATATGTATTTTTTATGTGTCAACAAATGACCCCCACCCGTAGGTGGCACGAATAAGGGACGAGCGAGCAGGGCCTACGGGTGCAGCCCATTTGAAAGCGTGTCTTTTTGTTCATGCGAGCATGCAAGCATTCAACAGTAAGCATAAGCTAGATATATAGAATAGCTCCCCTATATCGGGGATAGGACAAGGACAGCGCCTGTGACTCATAGATAGAGTGCGGCTCATAAGGCACAACTAAGGGAGATGTGCATGCGCAGAGAGGACATCGCATAGAATATGTGCACAGCGTAAGCCACGATCTACACCCGAGGTGACTTCTCTATAGTGTGATAGTGCAAGTATGTGAGCAGCGAATCTCCGACGTAGGGATAAGCAGATGTTCTAGATAACATTAGAGTATTGCTCTAGCGTCTACACACACAGCTGGGGTTCTCGATTTTAGGTAGCTTCGCACAACCCCCTTAGCTTATTCCCAGCTCCGGACTTCACCGTTCGACGTGAGTCTCCTCATGTTTCTCAATGGGAATTCCCGGCTACTAGGATTCATCCTTTATAGCAATTTTATTACGGACGTCACCGTTCGACGCGAGTCTCCTCATGTGTCTCAATGGGGATTCCCGGCTACTAAGATTCATCATTTATAGTGATTTTATTGCGGACTTCACCTTTCAACGCGAGTCTCCTCATGTGTCTCAATGGGGATTCCCGGCTACTAGGATTCATCCTTTTATAGCAATTTTATTACAGACTTTACCGTCCGACGCGAGTCTCCTCATGTGTCTTAATGGATATTCCTGGCTACTAGGATTCATCCTATCTATCATTCTTCATCTTCCTTTTTTTTTTCTTTTAACTTGGGAGAAGGCAGCCTTTTCCTCATGATTACCCCTCATGTGGGTACAGAAGTTTGAGCACACATGTAGTGTTAGGAAGAACCTTCTAGCATCCCTACGATAAGAGACCGCTGAACACATAGTGGTGCAAAGTGTAGGAGTTTTGCTTTGGGTGTATCTCACGAGTTACGTTAGCGACACAGCTATGACTTTTCACTAGACGCATGCACTCAGCCAATATTGGCTTTTCATCCCTTAGTGTATTATGCCATGGCGCATACATGCTTAGAATCAGGCAACTTTATTTAGCAAGGAGATGTGGTCCTAGGAAATTGAAGGAGGTGTATTATTCTATAGTATAAGCAAGCATGCAAGCAGGGCCAACAAACACCCAAAATTTAAAAGCATGCAATTTTTTTCTTTTTTTCTTTTTTTCTATATATATTTTTTATTTTATATGTATACATATATGTATATGTCACTATATATCCATTTATTTGTTCAAGCGCCTGATGCGAATACCTATAGGTTAGTTATTCAAAAGTAAGCTAAATTGATAACAAAATAATGAAAAAAGGGCTTTATGTAGCAAGTCCCGGCAGGACGAAGGGGATTGGCACTGGCCGACGAGAGCCGTTTTATTCAAATGATGAACCTAGATTAAATTGGAGTGGTAGGCCTCAACAGGGTGCCTTGGTGAAGAACGGACAACAGGTTTTGACAGGGAGTCTAACCCGAATATAGAAAGTGGACTACCGAAGCCAGCGGTTGGCGAGGGAAGCGGGCTATGACAGCCGAAAGGTAACGTAGAAAGCAGGATGTAAAAGCCAGGAGATAATAGGAGAATAGGATACGCAGACCTAGCGGTAGCAGGAAGGCAGGCTTCAAGGGGAGCCCAAGTCATCGAGTTGTAGCGATTTTGGTGACTTGTATGGAAGCATACCCGTATCTGTACCGCAAGAGAGCGTCCACCCTTTCAAGGAAAGGATGGGGGCATCGCTCCACCGCGTGTCGGGATTCCAGGGGTTGCCAAATTGGCACAAGTGTAAGTCTCATCGGCCAGAAGTGCCGGATGTATAAATGCTTGCTGATATATGTCTGAAGGGTCCACATGTCTCATTGAAATAGATAGAAGGTCCATCTCAAATAGGTTTTAGCACTGATCAAGGTGAAGTGCCGTATGGTCATTAAGAGCTTCATCATCGGCATTGGGTGCCTGATACAAGGAAATGGATGTGTTTCATCAAAATAGACGAAAGGTCTACTCTGGGTAGGTTTCATTATCGATCTGGGCGATGATGCCTCACGATCGACAGAAGGTTTTATCATCGGTGGGACTTAGGATAGTAGAAAATGGGTGAGTTTCATCAAAGTAGACAGAAGGCCAACTCTGGGTATGTTTCATCATCGGTTTAGGCGAACATGCCTTGTGACCGACGAAAGGTTTCATCATCGGCATTGGGTTTATGCCAACGCAAGGGAATTGACAAGTTTCATCAGAATGGACATAAGGTCTATTCTGGATAGGTTTCATTATCGATCTAGGTGATAATGCCTTGTGACTGACAGAAAGTTTCATCATCGACATTGGGTTTATGCTGACGCAAAGAAGTTGATAAGTTTCATAAGAATGGACGGAAGGTCTATTCTGGACATGTTTCATTATCGATCTAGGCGATGATGCCCTGTGACCGACAGAAGGTTTCATCATCGACATTGAGTTTATGCCGACGTAAAGAAGTTGATAAGTTTCATCAGAGTAGACGAAAGGTATAGCTGGATAGGTTTCATTATCGATCTAGGCGATGATGCCCTGTGACCGACAAAAGGTTTCATCATCGACATTGGGTTTATGCCGACGCAAAGAAATTGATAAGTTTCATCAGAGTAGACGAAAGGTCTATTCTGGATAGGTTTCATTATTGATCTAGGCGATGATGCCTTGTGGCCGACAGAAGGTTTCATCAGAGTAGACAAAATGTCTATTCTGGATAGGTTTCATTATCGATCTAGGCGATGATGCCTTGTGACCGACAGAAGGTTTCATCATCGACATTGGGTTTATACCGACGTAAAGAAATTGATAAGTTTCATCAGAGTAGACGAAAGGTCTATTCGGGATAGGTTTCATCATTGGTGGGGCAACCTGTGGAAGTGTTGCCAAAAAGGTATAGCATATGTTTTCATGCTTATAGTAACCACATTACTGACCCAAGCGCCCTTTTGGGTTTTCGTCAGAGCCAACCTCCTCTTGCTTTTGCCCACGGGCCCTTTCGGGTTTTCACGTGGCGGGGTACCCGATTTTGCCTGCAGCGCCCTTTCGAGTTTTCACCACAGTTAAGTTATAGCCCTTTTTACCCTTGTCCAGGATGTTTGAACAAGTCGATGGGGCACCTCTATTTTGAGCCCCATTTTTTATATTTATATATATATTTTTCTTTTTTTGTAATTTTTGAGATTGCACATTGCATATGATCATGTAAAAGAGTTCATCGTTGATGTGGGGACTAACATCAGCACAAAGAAAATGTGGTTTCATCATCTATCCAGACGGGGGGTCCAAATTGACGTTGGTATGCCGGTGGCTTAGGCTTGAAGCAGTTTGCCGAGAATGCATGTGTGTTTCATCGTTGATGTGGGGTTTACATCAACGCAAGGGAGATAAGGTTTCATTATCGATCTAGATAGAAGGTCCGGATTGATATTCGTATGAAGGAGGCTCAGGCCCGTAGCCGTTTGCCTAGAATGTACATATGTCTCATCGTTGATGTGGGGTTTACATCAACGCAAGGGAGATAGGGCTTCATTATCAATCCGGAAGGAAGGTCCGGATTCATGTTTATATGAAGGAGGCTCAGACCCGCAGCCGTTCGCCTAGAATGTATATGTGTCTTATCATTGATGTGGGGTTTACATCAACGCAAGGGAGAGAAGGTTTCATTATCGATCCAGACGGAAGGTCCGGATTGATGTTTATATGAAGGAGGCTCAGGCCCGCAGCCGTTCGCCTAGAATGTATATATGTCTTATCGTTGATGTGGGGTTTACATTAACGCAAGGGAGATGAAGTTTCAATATCGATCCAGACGGAAGGTCAGGGACAAGGGCCGAATACAGACGTCGACCCGACGAGATGTCGGACTCAACGAACCTTGCTCAAATGGAAAGTCCGAAACAAGGGCAGAATATATAAATGGGCATTGACTCGACAGAACGCCGAAATCAAGCAACTCAGCGAAGACGTGAGGTCTTGACTAAGTGTAAAACCTCGCCGGCTGACGAGGGCTACGAATGGTACCCTCCGAGAGTACTCCTGGTACAGACCAGCCCCTAGTGCGGGTTGGGTTGTCCGGTGGGACTATTAATGGAATTGACTATTTTGTTATAGTGCAGGTGGGGCCAGTGGTTAACATCCGAGAGTTCGGCCAAGGCGGAGTGCGTTGAGCCAGAGGGAAAAAAGTTTATGGCCCTAGCTTGGTGGCAATACTTAAGAGCTCGACGCAGGCGGAGTGCCTTGCGCCGAGGAAAAAGCTTATGGACTCAGCTCAGCGGGACTTGATGGGCAGGGTCTCAAAGCTCGACGAGGGCGGAGTGCCTAAGGACAAGGGGAAGAGTTTTATGGGCTCAGTCGGCAGGACTAAGGCAATGTTTGAGAGCTCGGCGAGGGCGGAGTGCCACGGGCCAAGGGAAAAAAAGTTCTATGAGTTTTATGAGCGCAACCCCATGGGGCTAGGAAGATGAGAGCTCGGCGAGGGTGGAGTGCCATAGGCCAAGAGAAAGGTTTTTTAGGCCCGGTCCAATGGAACTGATGGGCAACGTCTAGAGCTTGGTGAGGGCGGAGTGCCACAGGCCAAGGGACAATTTTTATGAGCCTAGTGGGGCAAGTTTGGTATCTCTTAGCGTGTTTGTGTAGCTGTTTGTGGTACAATGCCAAAGGATGGCAAGGATGCATTGGTTATGAATGTGGGTTCCACACTGCGGTTATCGGGTCAATCCCGGTGGGACTAATGGGAAGCATTTTGCAGTATAAGGAGGAATCCCGTTCTAACATTGAATGAAATTCAACAAATGGGTCCTCTAAGCGAGGAGCTTGAAATCTTTAGCAGTCGAGCTTATCGAACAGTTAGCACCTGCAGCGGGTTGTCCAGTTCACGGTGGGATGTTGGTGTGCCCTGAATAATCCCGTTCTCTCTTCTTTTAGCTTTGGATGCCCCCATGCTGGGGTGGGTAGTCGGAGAGTTCATTCTCCCTCTTAATGCCCCCAAGCTGGGGTGGATAGCTGAAGACGAGTTGTTCAAAGCATGTCTTTTCATTGGGTAGCTTGTTCGCCTCATGAGCAGTTGTGTAGGCAGACAGTAGCAGGGAAATTCGGCCGTTGTACTCCACCCTCTTCTCTTTTGGTGGCAGCCCCCATGCGGGGTGGAGAGGGGGATTTCTGCAGCCCATTCAAAGAGCAGCCCAACTAGGCCCGGCAGGGCCCAATGAGGCCAAGCTCACCCAAGTGACAGCCCACAGGGCCCACTTAGGGAAGAAAGCCCAATAAACAGCACTCGAGGAAACAACCCTCCTAGGCGGCCTCAAGGCTCGGAGGGCACGAGCATCGGTCAGGTCACGAGAAAGGCCCGCACCCGAGCCATCTCTCCGCCCTGGAGAAGGAGGCGTAGGCTAGCCTATCCGACCCATCTTTTACCGAGCTAAGCCTACCGCCCAGATAGGGCTGGCCCCTCTGAGCTCGGAACGACTGACGAATGCTTATCTTTGCAGCCATTAAGAGTCCACAGCAGGCAGGAATTCAGGAAGGCAAGGGACTTCTTGTTCCCCACGATGATAACGCTCCCACGATAAGGCCATAAAAGCCCACGATGAGGACGTAACCCCCACCTGAAACCCCTCGGCTGGCAGGACTCCAAGAGACGGCGTACTATTTAAACCAGGGATACCCTCCGGCTAAAGGTAAGCCAAAAAAGACAATCATATGCCCAAAACTCCTGAGCAAGAACCGCTTCACCCTTCTGGTGGAGAGGGATCTCACGTACAAGCTCTCTCCTCCCTACTATTGCTCCCACCATAGCTCTACTGACTTAAGCATCGGAGGGTTTGCCCCAGGGATTCCCCCTGGGCCCCCTGATCTGTTTCCCTATCTTGCAGTTCATGACCTGGTGATCCTCAGCCCACTCAGGACCAACGCGACATCACGCCTCTTCATGTGGCGCCGTCTGTGGGAAACGCACGAAAAGCCAGTATGGTGCGAAGGAGCTCAGGGAGGAGGTCCACCGGTGACAGGGGTAAGGCCGTGGTAGCGGCGGGGGATGTCCCTTCTAGGGCCTCACAGAACCCTCCCTCCAACGCCAGCGTCCCCGCCGACGGACCGCCACCCCCTCCTGCGGCAGTAGGGCTACCCCCCAACGGTGGCGCCGAAGCCTTCCAAGCCCTCAATGCAAAACTGGATATCCTTGTGGAACTCATGAAGAACTAGGCGGCTAGGGATGGAAGGTCCCGTGCTCCGTTAGGGAGCCCTCCTCGAGAAAATACGTCCCAGCACACCGCCGGAGGTCGCTTCACTCTCCACGGCCAGCAGCTCATCCGCAACAGGATTGGAGGACCCTCGCAAGCTCCGCCTCCGGAGCAAGAGGCTTCCTCCACGCCAAGAAGGGGAAAACTGGGGGCACGGTGTCCAAACCCAGAAGCTGACGTTCTCGGAGATCGCCAAGACGCTCCCCCCAGCCCCACGGCACGACAACAACCAGAACTATTCCTCCGACTGTGATATTTCGAGAGACGCTTCGCAGAACAGGAGCGCGCCCTCCGCGCCCTGTAGAAGACCTCTTTCCCGGAGGACGAGGAGAAATCCCCATTCTCCAAGTACATCTTGAAGGCAGAGGTATCTCCTAGAACCTCCATTCCGACCTTCAAGCTCTACGATGGCCAGGGCAACCCGGCCGATCATTACGATAGCTTCGACGCTCTGATGACCCTGCACGGAGTGTCCGACGCCATCAAGTGCCGAGCCTTCGTGACCACCCTGGTCCAAGGCGCTCAAGCATGGTTACGTGCCCTCGCCCCCGGGTCCATCTGAGACTTCAAGCAATTTGGGCGAGTCTTCAAAGAGAGTTTCACCGGAAGTGCCCCCCCAAGGTCGGTAGCGGGGCTCCTGGCCCTCAAACAGGCGTAAGGGGAAAGACTCCGGGCTTATATTCACCGATTCAAATCGGAAGCCCTGAGAATCCCCCGCCTGGACGTGGCCTAAGCCACAACCGCACTGACTGGGGGCACCCGGGGCGAGAATCTCCGCCATGAATTTGTCCTCCACCCTCCCTCGACCCTTGCTGAGCTAGTGACTCTGGCACTGCGCCACGCCGAGTGCGAAGAAGTGCTCAGCGCTTGCCGAGACGCAACCGGATCGGGTCGGGAGGGGGACAAGAAGCGGGCTTCCGAGCCAAATTCAAGCTCGGGAAAGAAGCGAGACCGTGATGGGGAGCGCAAGCGGAAGTACGAGCGTTACACCCTACTAGCTACCCCGGTCTATGAGATTTATGAAGACATCAAAGACTCGGGACTCCTCCGCCAGCCCGAGCCAATGAGGTCGAAGAACCGCAATCGCGACAGGCATTGCTCGTTCCATAGCGATCACGGGCACGACACCGGTGACTGCCACCAGCTCCAGGACGAGATCGAGCGCCTCATCCGTCAGGGGCACCTGGCTCGGTTCACAGTCGAGCGCAAAGAAGATCGAGGCACCGCAGAGGAGATCGACAACGCCCCCTGAGGGGTCCACATCAACGTCATCTCCAGAGGGACAGCATCAGGAGGCGACAACAGTCGAGGAAGGAAGCGTCATGCCGAGCGGGCGAGCCGAGCCATAGAGCCCCCCAAGGCCCCGCCGAGTGAGGCCCAGGTCATAGTCTTCTCCGACCGAGATCTGTAAGGGCTGAGCACCCCGCATGACAACGCCCTCGTAATCTCGGCCACAATAAATCATTCTAACGTAGATAGGATTCTAGTTGACAATGGGAGTGCCCCTGATGTGTTGTCTTATGACTGTTTCATTAAGATGGGGGAAGATCCATCCAAGCTCCGCCCGGCCCGAACCCCCCTTTGCGGGTTTAATGGCCTGGCCACCTATCCCGAGGGAGCCCTAAGCCTGGTGGTTACCCTCGGCACCCCACCCAGAACCGTTACGGTCATGGTGGACTTCATAGTGATTAAAGGTATGATAGCGTACAACTCCATTTTTGGCCGGGGAATCCTCAGCCGAATAAAGGCCGTACTGTCTACCTATCACCAAAAAATGAAGTTCCCCACCAAAAACGGGTTGGGGGAAGTCCGAGGTAACCAGGCCGCGGCAAGAAGGTGCTACAATATCTCGGTGGAAGCCACAAGGCCTGACGGGAAAGATAAGGGTCCCTGGGGAGTCGAGGATAAAACCGCAACCACCGAGCCTGGTGGTGAATTACTAACGGTTTTCCTAAACGATGACCCGACCCTAGGAGTAAGGATCGGAGCCGACCTACCGCCCAAGGTTCACCATCAATATAAAGAATTCCTTTCTGAGTACATCTGAGTCTTTACTTGGTCCGATGATCAACTGCCTGGAATACCAGAGGAGACCGTGATGCACAAGCTCAACCTCGACCCCGCCGTGAAGCCCGTACAGCAGCGCAAAAGGAAGCATGCACCAGAGAAACAGACGATCATCAAGGCGTAGGTCACCAAGGGACAAGAGACTGGCCTTTTTAGACCGGTCCTATACCCGACGTGGCTAGCCAACCTCGTCCTGGTACCTAAAGCGTCGGGCAAATGGCGGATGTGCGTGGACTTCACCGATCTGAATAAGGCCACTCCTAAGGACTGCTATCCGTTACCGAGCATCGACCAATTGGTTGACTCAACCTCGGGCAACGAGATACTCAGACACCTATTCAGGTCATCATCAGATCAGAATGGATCCAGAAGATATCGAGAAGACCGCCTTCATCACCGACTACGGCGTATACTGCTACACCCGGATGCCTTTCGGATTGAAAAACGCTGGAGCTACATATCAAAGGCTGGTCAATCACATGTTCGAGGAGCAGTTAGGTCGGAACGTCGAGGCTTACATTGACGACATGCTCGTCAAGACCCCCAAGGCCCAAGATCACTTCACCGACCTCGCCGAAACCTTCGGCACCCTCTTGAAGTACAACATGAAGCTCAATCCTGCCAAGTGTGCCTTCGGAGTAAGGTCTGGGAAGTTCCTGGGTTTCCTGGTCACTCAACGCGGGATCGAAGCCAACCCCGACAAGGTCCAGGCCATCCTGGACATGCGCCCGCCCACTTGCGTCAAGGACGTCCAGCGCCTAAGTGGGCGTGTCGCCGCTCTCAGCCGCTTCCTGTCCCATGCGGCCGAACGATGCTTGCCCTTCTTCAAACTTTTGAGGGAGTCCAAATTGGCATCTGCTACGTTCGCCTGGGATGAGGAATGCCAGAGAGCGTTCGCCGAGCTAAAGGAGTTCCTGGCCTCGCCCCTGGTGCTCTCCAAACCCGTTCCGGGCGAAGTCTTGATGCTCTATCTCTCGGCAACACCATCCACAATCAGCTCGGTCTTGGTCAGAAATGACTCAGGAATCGAGAGGCCGGTCTACCACACCAGCAAGGTGCTCAACGAGGCTGAAAGGATGTACCCCGCAACTGAGAAACTTGTGCTAGCGTTGGTTACCTCCGCCAAGCGCCTCCGACCCTATTTCCAAGGGCACCCCATCACCGTGCTAACCGGCGAACCATTGAAGAAGATTCTAGCCCACCCTGAAGCTTCAGGGCGACTCGTCAAATGGGCAATCATGCTTGGGGCTTACGATATCTCGTACCACCAGCGCTCGGCTATGAAAGGCCAAGCACTCGCCGACTTCATCGCCGAGAGCACCATCCTGACTGAAGAGAGATCTCCGTCCGCGCCCGGGCCGACCTGGGAACTGTTCGTCGACGGATCTTCCAACTCGGTCGGTAGTGGTGCAGGGATCCTCCTGAGGTCCCCCGAAGGAGTAGAACTATAGTACGCCTTGAAATTTGGCTTTCAAGCGTCCAACAACGCTTCCGAGTACGAGGCCCTTATCTCGGGAGCTCGCATGGCTAGACGGTTGGGGGCTGAGCGAGTCAAAATCCACACCGACTCCCAGCTGGTCGCTATCCAAGTCAACGACGAATACGAAGCTCGAGAGGCCCCTATGGTCAAATACCTCCAGCTGGTCAGAGACCTGGCCCAACAGTTCGAGGGATTCGAGGTAGTCCGAATAGCTCGGGAGGAAAACTCCCGAGCGGACGCCCTCTCTCGATTATCCTCCTCTCTCGACCCTGAAGGTACCCGATCAGTCCTCCTTGAAGATCTAGAGCGCCCGAGCATTGACTCGGAGCTCCTGGCCGTTGACTCGGCCATTCCAAGCGACTGGCGCTCCCCCTACCTGTCTTGGCTCCAGGACTCCCGAGAGCCCTCCGACCCTCGGGAGGCATGCCGAATGAAGTATCAAGCCCGGCGCTTCGTCATCCTCGATGACACTCTCTACCGGAGGTCCTTCTCTGGTCCCCTCTTGAAGTGTCTCGGCCCCGACGAGGCCAACCGAGCCATCCAAGAGACTCATGAAGGCCTGTGCGGAGCGCATTCAGGAGGAAGGTCTCTAGCCAGGATCTTGCTACGGCAGGGGTACTGGTGGCCAACCTTGCAGCGCGACTGCACGGCTCACGTACAGCAGTGCGACCGATGCTAGCGATTCGACCACTTGGTCCATCAGCCGGCTACGGAGCTCATCACCCTTACCGAGCCCTACCCCTTCGCTCGGTGGGGGATCGACATTCTCGGGCCGTTCCCTACGGCTCAGTCCCAGAAGAAGTTCATCATCGTCGCCATCGACTACTTCACCAAATGGATCGAGGCCGAAGCCACGGCGAGGATCACCGAGACAGTCATCTGGAGTTTCGTATGGAAGTCGATCATTTGTCGCTTCGGCATCCCCCGGGTGATAGTGAGCGATAATGGTCGACAATTCGATTCTCGTTATTTCTGAGACAGATGCACCGACCTAAACATTCGCAACCACTTCACTTCGGTCGCCCACCCTCAGGCCAACGGGCTGGTCGAAAATGCCAATAAGACTATCTTAAAAGGCATAAAGACCAGACTCGGCAAGGCCAAGGGTAGCTGGCTCAAGGAACTTCCCAGCGTACTTTGGTCACACCGAACGACTCCCAGAACGGCAACCGGTGAAAGTCATTTCCAGCTGGTGTATGGCACTGAGGTCGTCATTCCCTTAGAGGTTGCCAACCTGTCTCTCCGAGTCATCCGCTACTCGCCCGAGGCAAACAAACAAAAGTTACTCGAGAACCTCGACCTGGTTGATGAACTCCGAGAGATCACCAGTATCCGAGCTACGGAGTACCAACACCGCCTCACGCTATACTACAACGCCAAAGTCTGAAACAGGCACTTTCAACTGGGAGACTTCGTCCTCAGGAAAGCTGAAGCCCCTCGACCACTAGAGGCGGCGGGCAAGCTATCCCCTAACTGGGAAGGCCCCTACCGAGTGGTCGAGACGCTCGAGAAAGGTGCGTATAGGCTAGCTACAACGGAAGGGGAACCCATCCCTCGGACGTGGAACGCAGCCGCACTACGCAAATTCTACTTTTAAAGTTGTGCAAACAATTTGAGGGAAATAAAACTCTCTTCTTTTCATTCAATTGTTGGTACATCAGAAAGGCAAAAGCCAGTACATTGCATAGCAAAAAGCAAAAAATCCATCTAGCACCATGGCAAGAGGCCATCGCTCGGCCGACTCGATCTTGATCTCCTTGCGTCCAGCCACTGACTCTGCCTCGCGCAGAAACTGGCTCGGTCAAAGTGCGATTGACCCAGTTGGCTCGGGTGGCCTGTGACAAAGGTGACAGAGGGATTAAAAAGAAGGAAGGCTACCTTCCAAGTTGAACTTGGAAGAGGAAGAGGGAAGGAATGCGCAGGGAAGCCCCCCCAACCGGCCAACTCTTTGGAGCGCACGGAGAGTGCAGGCACCCTCCGAAGAGTGAAAGAAAGGAAGAGCAGAAGAGTGAAAAAGACGCTGCTAGAAAGAAAAAGAAACCAGCAGAGCTGGATGAGGAGGCAGGGGAAGGCCCGGAGGGGATGGGCATCACGGATGCCCCCATCCGTCCTCCATCTCGCCCCCCTGGAAGCGTCGCCGCAACTGATAGAGGGTGAACAGCGTGCCTCCGCACGTCGAACCCTCTCCAGATCCGCGCGACGACCATCGGACCCGTTTCAACCCCGCACGACGACCATCGGACCTGCTCAATAGCCCAAGGTAGCAAGAACTCTCTGCTCCTCCATCACCGGCAACGTCGTCTTCCGAAGGATCCTCCATGCTCCGAATGCAACGGCATAGCACAACGTGGAGTAGGGGCGAGGAAAGACTGTTAGTGAAAATCCTAAGCGGTGGAGAGGAAGGGACGCCCTTCGGTCTTTTTATAAGGCTAAGGGAGGCTACTTGCCTTAGATGACTCCCCCCTCGAAAAAACGCCAAAGGATTTTTCCCCTCTAAACGGTCACCTCAAATCCCTCACTTTCCGCCTCTGCGGGATACACGAAGCGGCCTGGCATTCAAAGCGTGACAAAACGGGAGGTCACCCTGTCAGGAATCCATCAAACCAGCATGCGAAAATCACGCAGGATGTATCGGCACTTTCCAACTACTACCGATACGCTAACCAAATTACGGCAAGGAACACAAGAAGCAAGTAAGTCATTTATTGCCACACAAAAATAAAATCTTTCTTTTTTTTCAGAAAAGGAAAAGAGACAAATGGAGAAAGAGGCAAAACAAGGCAAAATACATCAGGCCTCGGGCCCACTTTGAAGCTCGGGAACGACATGTGTGGGTATTTCACCCCCGGCACCCTCGGTGACGGCCGACCCAGGCACTGACCTCGCCTGTGCGAGAACTACCTCAGTCGCGAGCCCTCCCAAGGCAGCCGGAGTTGGTGACCCCGCCGGAGCAGAGCCCTCTGGATCTTCCCCGCCCGACGTAGAAGAGCTAGAAGCCGACTCCTCCGAGTCATAGCACTGGCCCGAGCGGAAATTGATCCCAGAGTCTCGCTCGTCAGCGTAATCCACTGCCCGGCGATAACCCTGCTTGAACCCCTTGCGGGCGCCTCGGCGAAGCGCTATCTCATAGTATGGAAGGGCAGCTTCCTGAAGGTCGGCTTTGTAGGCCTCTGAGCTCCTGTACTGCTCGATCGCCTCCACCCCGACCTGCCCCATCCTTTCAGCAAGTTTGGCCGACTTCCGCTCCACCTCGGACGCTCGCTCCTCTACCTCCGCCATCCATCTCTCTGCCTCGATCGACTTCCGCTCGGCCTCAGCCGCCCGCTCCTCGAGCTCAATCGACTTCCGTTCGGCCTCAGCCGCCCGCTCCTCGAGCTCAATCGACTTTCGCTCGGCCTCGGCCGCCCGTTCCTCGAGCTCGATCGACTTCTGTTTGGCCTCGACCGATCGTTTCTCCGCCTCAACTCGGTCTGCCTCGGCCTCCGAATGACGGTGCTCCGCTGCCTCCGCCCGGTCCAGCAACTCAGCGCGCTCAGCCTCCAATGGCCGTCCAGCTCGAGATGGTGAAGGCGCTCCTCCTCAAGGAGTTTCTTTTTCCTCTCGAGCGACTCCCGAGCCTTGGCCAGCTGCTCGGTCAACACTCCGGCTTCCAGCCGGTTCGACCGCGCCAAATCCCTGATCGCAGAGAACTCCCGTTGAAGCCCCTCGTGCGCCTCATTGAGTCGGGCTAGCTTCCTCTCGCACCCTCCGAGAGTCCAGGCAAGATTCGACCGCTCTGACTCCGTCCGGGCGTAGGTCTCTGCCATGGTGGCCCCCATCTGGCCCATGATCAAACTGCCCTCCATGATGACGTCGAGGACCCCGGAAGGAGAATGGCGCCTATCTCCTCCTCTCATCCTCGTGGACACCTCGCGGCAGAGCTTGTACATATTGCTCGAGATACCGACCCTCTCCAAGGCCTCCGGCATGGACACCTGATCAGCCCCTGGCCCCGCGCCGGAAGGCCTGGACCGAGCTACTGAAACGGCCTCCCCACGCACTACGGTCGGTTGGGGTTGCGATGCCTCCGTAGGTGAACCCCCAGCCTCGACCGACGCAGCAAGCCCGGTCACCCCGGGCGCCACCGATGTTTGGGGTTGCGATGCCTCCGTAGGTGAACCCCCAACCTCAACCGACGCAGCAAGCCCGGTTGCCCCGGGTGCCACCGATGTTTGGGGTTGCGACGCCTCCGTAGGCGAACCCCCAACCTCAACCGACGTAGGAAGCCCGGTCGCTTTGGGCGCCACCGATGTTTGGGGTTGCGACACCCTCGCAGGCGAACCCCTAACCTCAACTGTCTCGGCCCGCGTTTCACTGCCCGAGACATCGCCAACCTCGACTGGCCCCCCAGTCTCGGCCTCGTCTACTTCAGCTCCGGCCCCCTCTGTTCCCACTGAGGGGAGAGCCGACCCACCGTCACCACCCTCTGAGGGGCCCCTGGTCTCCTCGGCCCCCTCTCGCCCGGTGGATGGGGGAGCCGGCCCGATAGGGTCGGCCCCATCTTGCCCCTGAGAGGGGAGCACCGCCGAGCTAGAGTCGCCCCCGGCAGTGGCGAGAAGGCCGGCCTTCTTGGCCCGCTTCTTGGCCTTCACGGCTTCCCGCAACCTTCCCTCCATGGGATCCTTGCGCTTTGCACCGCCCGGCCATGAAGTTCCCTCAGATGCCGCCCCCTTGCCCTTATCCCGGGCTTTGGAGCGACCCACAAGAGCGTCAAGCTCATCGGCCGCCGAGTCATCTCCAAGATCGACGACCTCAGCAGCCTCCTCTAGAGGCTCCCGCCTGATGTCTACAATAGAGAAGAGGGCATGGTCAGGCAAAGAGAGATGATTCCCACCCCTGAAGAAAAATCTGAGTGGTGGTACCTGACAGTTTCAGCCGCGTAAGGAGGCACTGGAGAGGGGGATTTCTGTAGCCCACCCAAAGAGCAGCCCAACAAGACCCAACAGGGTCCAACGAGGCAAGCTCACCCGAGTGATACCCCACGGGGCCCACTCAGGAAAGAAAAGCCCAATGAACAAACACTCGAGGAACCAACTCTCCCCGGTGGACCCTAGGCTCGGAGGGCCCGAGTGATGGTCAGGTCACAGGGTGGGTCCGGTCCAAGCCGTTTCCCCGCCCGGGAAAGACAGGCGTTAGCCGACCTACCCGACCCTTCTTTCACCGAGCTATGCTCATCGCCCGGACAGGGCTGGCGTTTCAGGAGCTCGGCCAGACCAGACATTATCCGTTCATGCTGCCGTTAAGAGTCCCCAACGGACAGGGGAATCAAGAAGCCGCCGGACTTCAAGGCGATAATGCTCCCACGATAAAGGCCATGAAAGCCCACGTTGAGGACGTAACTCCTTCCGGAGACCCCTCAGCTCACAGGACTCCTGACAGCGGCATACTATTTAAACCAGGGCTACCCTCCGGTGGAAGAGAAGAAGAAAAAAGGAAGCCATTAAGGCACTCACACTCGAAACTCCTGAGCAATCTGCTTCACCCCTTTGGTGGAGAGGAATCTCGCGCACCTGCTTTTCTCTCCCCATCATTGCTTCCACCGCAGCTCTACTGACTTAGCCATCGGAGGGTTTTGCCCCAGGGAAACCCCCTGGGCCCTCTGATACATTTCTCTATCTTGCAGTTCATCTTCTGGTGATCCACAGCCCGCTCAGGACTCAGCGCGAGATTTCGCCTCTTCAGGCACCGTTCGACATTCTCCGGCATCACCAATTCCTCGGTCGACTGGCGATTCTTCAGCAGATGAGCGGCATTTTTCTCCACGTGAGGAGGGAACTCCTCCTGCCGGGGAGGAATGTTCGGATGAAAGTTGGGCATCACCTGGCACCTCCAGGTTTCGTCCACCGCCTCCACCTTCACCCAGAAGAATTGGGTCTTCCACCCTTTGTGCGAGGAATCCTTCGCCGCCAGCGGAATACAACTCCTGTTCCTCCGCGCCTGAATGAAGTAAAAGCCCTTCCCCGCCGATGGATGCGCTTTCAACTCAAAGAAATAATGAAAGAGGTCCAAGGAAGGAAGAATCCCATGCTGGCGGCAAAGGATTCGAAAAGCGGAAATAAGAAGGTATGAGTTGGCAACCAACTGAATAGGCGCCAACTGGAAAAATTGAGGAGCTGAAGGATGAAAGGCTCGAAGGGGAGGCGAAACCCGCTCTTCCAAGCCATAAGAAAAGTGCAGATATGACCCATGTGATCGTCCAGGCTCGTCTCATACGGGGCAGCGGCGGTAAAGCTGTATCTGAGAGGCAAGCGAAATCGGTGCTCCAGCTTCTTCACCTCGGCTTCCCCCAGCTCGCTGCGATTCGGGACCGACGACCTTACCTCCAACCCCTCGCCCGAATGCTGGCCCGCCATGGAACTCAAGGAGGAAATGAAAGCAGAACTCTTGAGAGAACCCGAAGACTCCGGGGGAGAAGGAAGCTACCGGACCGCCTCCGCGGTTATGCGCGCCAACTCCTCAAACACCGCCGCAAGGCTATGCTCCTCCGTCGTGACTGCACGGCGCATCAAGGAGACCCAAAAGAAGAGGAATGAAGAAAAGCCAAAAACCCTAGAGAGTCTGGGATGACAAACAGCGCCCAACGCCTGTAAACCCTCACGGGAGGCTGCGCGTCATTCCGACCTCCGAGAAAAAGGGGGCCCCTTCATTTCAAATCCGTCAGGATCACTATAATTACAGGCACAGGTGACCACGGCACGTGGCTACTTAACACCGTCAGATCTCCACCCACCCGAGCCACGCCGGTCCGACGCCCTCATAAACTACTCAACCGTGCCTCCTTTGGCTCGGGAGTAGGAGGGGGACAAGTGGAGAGGGGGATTTCTGCAGCCCATTCAAAGAGTAGCCCAACTAGGCCCGGCAGGGCCCAATGAGGCCAAGCTCACCCAAGTGACAGCCCACAGGGCCCACTTAGGGAAGAAATCCCAATAAAAAACGCTCGAGGAAACAACCCTCCTAGGCGGCCTCAAGGCTCGGAGGGCCCGAGCATCGGTCAGGTCACGAGAAAGGCCTGCGCCCGAGCCATCTCTCCGCCCAGGAGAAGGAGGCGTAGGCTAGCCTATCCGACCCATCTTTTAACAAGCTAAGCCTACCGCCCGGATAGGGCTGGCCCCTCTGAGCTCGAAACGACCGACGAATGCTTATCTTTACAGCCGTTAAGAGTCCGCAGCAGGCAGGAATTCAGGAAGGAAAGGGACTTCTTCTTCCCCATGATGATAACGCTCCCATGATAAGGCCATAAAAGCCCACGATGAGGACGTAACCCCCACCTGAAACCCCTCGGCTGGCAGGACTCCAAGAGACGGCGTACTATTTAAACCAGGGATACCCTCCGGCTAAAGGTAAGCCAAAAAAGGCAATCATATGCCCAAAACTCCTGAGCAAGAACTGCTTCACCCTTCTGGTGGAGAGGGATCTCGCGTACAAGCTCTCTCCTCCCTACTATTGCTCCCACCATAGCTCCACTGACTTAAGCATCAGAGGGTTTGCCCCAGGGATTCCCCTTGGGCCCCCTGATCCATTTCCCTATCTTGCAGTTCACGACCTGGTGATCCTCAGCCCGCTCAGGACCAATGCGAGATCACGCCTCTTCACGGGGAATAGAGTCCTGCTGTGCCCAGTGGCACCTCAGAGCTTGATTACAGCTGAGCATATTTTCATTCTTGCCCCTCCTTGCTCGGAGAGAGTTGAGCTTCTCTTATTGTGTGCTGGAGTGTGCAAAGCAGCGGCTGCATCGTGGCGGTCTTTTTATTTGGGAAGAGACTTTTCCCTGCATCTTTATCATTTTCTAGTTGACCTTGACATGGGTTGGCTCCATTCTTGAGTTGATGGCCTTGAATAAAGAGGGCAGCTCATCGAGCAGTAAAGCAACATATTTTCTTTTATTCCTGGGTTTATTTCACATTTTGGTCTTCAGCAGTTGCCCCGGAGATGGTGCAATGATTACATTGGTTTGGCCTCTTGCCATAACGGAGGGAGCTCGCAGTGCCCTTCAGAGGATATGATGTTCTAGCTGATATTGAGAGGCCGTGTTGGCCGACATCTTAAAGATGGGCAATTGGTGAGGGCAAGGTGGGTCCACCCTATATTCACCAATCTGCAATTCACCACTTTGGATCAGATCCTCCATGATGTCTTTAAATGCATAGCAATCCTCGACGAGATGCCCCCTCTTCCGGTGGTAGGGGCAGAACCGAGGGTCATCTTTTCTTTTGATGTCATTTGGTCTTTTGAGCTCAGGGAGGACGACCTTGTTGTACTTAAGTGCCCACTTGAATAGAATTTGAGTCTTATCCTGCGGAAAGGAGTATGGTCTTTTCATTCTTGCTCTCAGTGAGGGTGGTTTCTGCTCAGTACTCTTGGTAGCAGAAGGGCCAGTTGCCTCTTTTGATTTCTTCAGTTGACGCTCAAAGGCTTCAAAGTCAACAATGTTTATTTCCTCTTGTGTTGGTTGCTCTTTAATTGGCTTATTCTTCTGAATTAGGGTAGCGGAAGCCAGATAGTATTTGGCCAGAAAGGCTTCAATTTCAATTGCCACATCTTCTAATTGGTCGAAGGACTTGACTTCGAGGCCAATTACCCTTTGCAGGATCTCTTTCCTCAGATTGTGCTTGCATAGTTGGACAGCGTCCTTGTAGCTTGGTGGATGTTTACATCTCACACTGAGATTCTTCCAGCGTTGAATGTAGTCTTAAGCAAACTCATCATCTTTTTGTTGGATCATATATAACTCTACTTCGGTGACTTCTTCCTCAGCGGATTTTATCTCAGTTGCTTGTTCTATTACTGGCTTGTTTGTCATGGCTGTCGCCGCTGGATTCCGACGCAAGCCAGCTGATTGTAGAGGCGGCATTGAATGAGGCGTGGAAGCTGCCCCTAACGTGCCTGGAGAGCTGAGGGGTACGCGGGGGCCGTGCAGTATAGCTACCGCGGGAGGGTGTTCCCGTCGTGGCCTTATGTTGACTAGGGCATAGCTGGCTGCAGTGAGGCTTCAAATGATTTAGCGCCGCCATGTAGGGCTTCGGATGAGGGTCCTTCCTGCCCGAGTGTGACTGGGAGTAAGCCCATCTCAGTCAATCTTTTTCCTAGTGTCTCTACTTCTTGTATTTCCTGATAGAGCTCCATTATCAGAGCAGAGTTAGCTTGGTAGGAGCTGGGAGTGCTGATTCCAGGTGAGACTAGCAGCGTCTTATCATCAGCACCAGGTGCACTCAGCTTTGCATATATTGGAGCTCCTACCCCCAGCTCTTCTTGTAGAGGAAGGATGCCCCCACTCTCCTCAGGATTGACGGTGAGAGATAGGTGCTGCAGCTCGACCTCCCCTCATTGGCGTGTAGTATATCTCTTTGTCATCTTCTTCAGCAGCTCGGCTCGCACTAGGCAAGGCCGACAATGTGTTACAGGAGAGTACAGCGTCACTCCCTCTATCTCTTGGCTTATTCTTATCTTACCTTTTTGTAGTTCACACCTAGTGTGCGATGCGAACTCTGGTTGTCTCTTGAGATGACAGCTGGCATAGAGACACTGTATTGATTGCTCTTTCCATAGTAGGTAGCTCATTCGGGCGAGGAGGATCAACCTTATAGTCATCCAGTTGTAGCTCCCCTCTTCTGATTAGCTTTTCAATAGCGTCTTTAAAGACATAACAATCTTGAATATGGTGCCCAACCATCCGGTGATATGGGCAGTAGCGAGGATGGTCTTTCTTTCTAGCATCTTCCGGTCTCTTTGGCTCTTATAAAGTAACCTTGTTGTTTGCAACGGCCCATTCGAAGAGGACTCGAGTCCTCTCCTTGGGGAAAGAGCAGAATTTTTTCATCTTGGCCCGTAAGGATGGGACTTCTTGCTGCTCAGCTAGCTTAGCGGTTGGAGGGTTAGCCACTCCTTCTTTTTCTTCTGGTTCGTTGAATGCTTTGAAGTCAATTGTGTGAACTTCCTTGGGCGATGGCCACTTGTCAATAGACTTGCCCTTTTAGCTTGTAGCAGTTGGAGTAGAGGGAGAGATGGAGATGAAGGCTTCAATCTCTGCGACCACATTATTTAGCCGGTCGAAAGACCGTATTTCAATTCCGACCATCCTGTCGAGGATTTCCCGACTCAGATTCTGCTTGCATATTTGCACTGTGTCTTCTGGATGTGGCGGCCACTTGCATCTCATACGCAGATTCCGCCATATTTTGATGTACTCAAGGGCTGACTCATCATGTCTTTGCCTGGAGGCCTACAGCTCGGCCAGTGTGACCTCTCTTTCAGCAACATGGAACTGCTCCCGGAACTTCCGTTGCATAGCTGCCCAATCACTTATAGAGCTGGCCGACAGATTGGAATACCATTGAAAAGCTAGGCCAGTCAGTGAGGACCTGAAGAACTTTAGCAGGTAGGCTCATCTGCTGCCCAATCGCCCATTACTGTCATATAGTAAGCAGTATGCTCTTTAGGAGAGCCATGCCCGCCAAACTTTTCAAATTTGGGCGATTTGTTGATGCCTGGCGGGAGCCTCTTTACGGCGTACTATGGCGGATAAGGCACCTTGTAAACATCAAAAGTGATGATATCACCATCTGTCCTCTCGGCCAACTTCATTTCAATTAGTTGTTCCACCATTAATCTACTTACCACGGTTGGGTCCACCGGCAGCGGGTGGCAATGTGCAGGATGCTTTATAGAGAGAGTGAGTAGAGCTTCGACATGAGGTGTCGACGGCTCCGTTGGTGGCAACTACTGCACTGGTGGAAGAGATGGTTGCACCAAGGGTGACTATAGGGAATGTGGCTGAAGAGCGGCCTTGCCATAGCCTGTTGCTTGAGAAGTAGTTTGGGGTGTAGCATTGACCGGGTTAGGAACTTCCCGGGATGATTCAGCATGCACGTCCTGTTGCTGGGAAAAAAAGGCTTGTTCATTTCCTTCATTCAGTTGCCTTTTCAAGGCTTCGATCTCTTACTGGTAATTTTGCAACATCATTAAGATAATTGGGTCTTGCGCTGCCATAACAGACGTACCCTTGAATGCTTCACCCGAAACATCTTCAGACGAGGCTGGCAGAGTAATCTCTTCTTCTTTAAAAGTCACCATGTTGGCAGTCGAAGTAGTGATAGCTTGCTTCTCTTTGGCTGCTTCGAGCATTTCTCCTGTAGCTTTGCCTCTTTTTGTCATTAGCCCGGGCCTTTCAGCTAACTTGGCCAACTCTTCCGAATCTTCGGGTAGGGCCCCGTATCTGCTAGCCACCCCTGCCATGTTGCAAGTGAAGACTTGAATTCTTTTTCTTTGCCCCCATACCGTCTTCTTGACTTGACTAGGGAAGGTTGACTTTTCAAACATTGATATCCTTTTATTCTCTTCATGCTGTGGAGAATTTTCAGAGTTCTTGGCTTACAAGCCATCTTCATAGTCATTGATGTGCACGAATGGCACCATTCTTCTTCTTTATTTGCCTTCTTTTCTTTCGGCGCTGATGGCGCGGAGTAGCCTTTGCCGACTTAGGGAGGAACTTCCCAATCCATAGAACTAATTCGGGACCTCTAGGGCCATTCCTTCTTGATTGTGCCCTGGTGAGAGGGCAGGAATTAACAGTTGGCCTTGCATCGACGGCATGTAAGAGGGTCGCGATAGTCTAGTAGCTCTGCTTGATCTTGTCGAATGTCGGAGAAAATTGGTCTGCTTGGCACAGACCCTATGAGCGGGCGGAGAGGCTACTAGCATGACCTCTTCTTCCTTTGGTGCAGCTTGATTGCCCCCACTTCTGGGGTCCTTGACAGTTAATGTTAAATCTTGTGTGGTCGAAGCAGAACCCCGGGCCTTCTTGGGAACCCACACTTGCTTGAAACTTGGTAGCTTAGGGGTCAGCTTCTCGCAGACTTCTTCGTCCAAATTAGCCTCCCGAATTGCTAGCACCTGAAAGGGGTTGTGAACGGGAACTGCCGGGATGATATGATCTGGCAAAGCTTCAGCACGACGGCCGTTCATATAAACATGAACGCCACCAATTAGAACATACTTCCTTGAAGCTGAGAGTCGTCCTCGGGAAACAGCAGCAGCTCTTCTTCTTTGATTCTTCTTTTTATTCCCGCCAGACGCCTTGTCACTGGCGGGGACGGCATGGTAGTGCACATGGTGGACAAAGCACAAGATAGTATGACGAGACGGAGTGGTTCTCCGCAGACAGCTCGCCTTTGCAGGGGCTACGGCCTTGGCCACAATAGTCTTGTCAGCTTCCTCTTCCTCAGTCCTCAGCAGGCCGATGAAGGTGACTCCGAGAAAATTAGGGAACCCCACCATTAGTGGCAGAGTTCTGAAAGCAGTGGGCACTGCCAGGTACCCGTGATCCGTGTGGGTAGCGACCACTTGGGGGCCGAATGCAAGTGTAGTAAGTCCGCAAGCCATTGAGATCTCTGCAAATAAGAATGAGCAAACGATCAGTATTTTGGGGAAGGCCTCCAGGCCTTCTACTTTGGCGAAGAGATGAAGGGAGACTCGGTCCCACCGGGCGTGCCAGCTTTGTGGAACGATTTTATTTAATTAATTAATTATTTGTTTATATGGATTTATTTATTTATTAGTTATTTTTATTAGGCGTGCCAGTCACCGGAGTGACAATTTATTATGCACTCGATCTGACTTGGTCTGTTGATTGTGAAGTCCGAGTCGGGACCGAAAGTCCGTCATACCATAAAGGCTATAACGTTAACTACGCCCTTCCAAAGAAGTACAACCCTTTATTCATTGTCAAAGTAGAAGGGTCCCAGGGGTAAAACCAATGTGATAGGTATGCTCATTCATTTGCAGGATAGGAGATGCATGTGATCATGCAAAAATAAGATGTGATACTAATATACGGAATAAATCTGGTAGCATATCCCCTTATCTTGGTCTATACCAAGTGGGAATATAGAACATCCATCTACGGAGTGCCGAGATGGAAGCCAAAAGAAAGATGGGCGTAGCCCGAGATCCAAGAAGATCTAGATGCGACGGGACAATGTCCATTATCAAGGTATTTATTGATATCCCCTTGAGAAACCATTGGAGGACATGCAGTGGCAGAACTCCAAGAGTCAGCAGGGTTAGAAGAAAACATCGCGGTCAAACGGTATAATGTGGGGGTAAAACCCCGTTAATTTATCTCCCTTAGACTGGGATGAAGAACCATGATTCCCCATGATATGATGAAGGTTGGCATGAAGGCTAATGAGGTTGGGACATTGGGTTTAGACTGAATTTAATGCGCATTAAGGTTGCTGGGAAGTTGAGTGTTTGAATGGTAGTCGGCGCTGAGATGAACTGGCACGGATGGGAACCGGCACGAAGGCAAACAGGCGCGGCACGGGAAAATGAGGCGGTTTGCGCGTTAGGTGGCCGGCCGGTCCTCGGTGCGCCCATCACTCGACGCGGAACTCGCGCCGAGAGAGGGCTACGCCGGGAGGCCATCTGGCGCTGACATGAGGGATTTCTTTAGGGATTTTGGAGGGCTTTGTGAGGTTATGGATTTTGGTGGGTTCTATTGAGGGGATCTCTTGTGTTTAATCAGGGCTTCATTGGCTCTGGCGATGATGTTTAGGCAAGCTGAAAGGGGAGGATAAATTCATCCACTAAAGGTCTAGGGAGACCCTGTGACAATCAACGGGGAAATCTCATAATGATTATGTTCCCCTTCTACAGTGGGCAAAGGGCCATGAGATAGTCTACCTCAGGTCTCTGCCACACAGCCGCAGGTTAATTCATCAGCTTAACGAAAACATCACACGATATGACAAAGCAAGGATCGTGAATGAATTTCGGCAGCATCTCCTCTTATTTTGGACTATGCCAAAGGGGAGTATAGGACATCCATCTACGGAGTGTCGAGATGGAAGTCAAAAAAAAGATGGGCGTAGCCCGAGATCCAAGAGGATCAGAATTCGGCGGGACAGTGTCCACTCGTCGTGGCGCCTCATTAATATTCCCCTAAAGGGACCAATGGAGAACATGCAGTGGCAGAACTCCATGACCCGGCAAGGTGAAAGAGGGAAATCGGAAACCCAAATTGAAATAAATGTAGGGGTGAAACCCCATTAGTGTAGCTCCTTCGCTTCCCACAGAATTGGACAAAAATGGCCCAACAGAATTGATCCATAAAAATGCATGTGTTTATTCTTATATTCATGCCTGCACACATATATATATACATACATACATATATATATATATATATATATATATATATATATATCTTTATATCTACATATATGGTGATTGGGTTGGTTGGCAT
The DNA here is from genome assembly GCA_022559845.1 of Amorphophallus konjac. Taxonomy (NCBI): domain Eukaryota; kingdom Viridiplantae; phylum Streptophyta; class Magnoliopsida; order Alismatales; family Araceae; genus Amorphophallus; species Amorphophallus konjac. The sequence continues at coordinate 160,118,976 of CM040120.1, read as the reverse complement.
TTCATCATGCACCCACGTAACATGGGTATAGTTAGTGGGTGAAGGCTTAGGAATTAATGCAAACTGACATGCATGCTTGAAATTGTTGAATGGGCCGATAGCCATTTACGTATATGGAATGGGTTTAAAAGGGGCGATGCATGCATTCGTCCAATTTACGTACATATACAGACCTATTTACATGCGTATGACAGAGTGGGCCATGTGCATTTATTACAGGCTAGATACCCGCAGGTATAGGATAGGGGTAGGGTGAGATTAAGCCAATCTTAACATTAACACTTACCCACATGGTTTATTCGTATGCAGAGCAAGGTGGGCTGGGTGGGTATAAGCATTCTAATACATTTATCATACAGGTCTATTCATATGCACAACAAAGGGGATGGGCGATAGTACCAATGACGGCATTTAATACATGCACGTGGATTATTCGTATAATCGAGAATTGTGTAAACTAACGGCTAACGTGTTCGGGTGATACGGCGGGGTTCACGCTCGGCGCGAAAATGGAAAAAGGGTGAAGCTTCGGCACGATAGCTTCTCTGCACGGTAGAGAAATCGGCGCGGGAAAGAAAGGATCTCGGCGTGGCAGCCTCTCGGCGGGGAAATGGGGGAAACATGGCCTCGGCGCGGGAGGTAACCGGCGTGGGATCTACGCAGAGAGCTGTTGACGCCGAGGCAAGTTGAGAATGGGTTTTGGGGTTTAGGATTTCGTGGGAGCTGCCGGGTTTGAGCTCTTCTGAGCGAACAAAAAACTATCAGGAGTCCACAAACACCAGACCAGGGCCAGGCAAAATTGCTTTTCCTCATGATTTGGGGGACAGGATAGCTGCGAAATGGGTTGTACTATGTCTAATTTTAGAGGTTGGTAAGTCTAATTAAGCACAGAATGGTTCAGAGTGTATAGAGGCTACCTGATCATTATCCTCATGACTTTGGGGGACATGAAAACCACGAGATAGACTGTCTCGGGCTCCCGTCTCATATTAGAGGTAAATAACTTTGACTACTCACAGTAAAGCTCAGAGAGTAAACACAAGAACTCAGTATTCCCAGAGCGTAGCAATGCCTTCGTGAATGTCATTGACAGATGGGATAATATTCCCACTATCTCTGCGAAGTCGTAGTGGCCACAAGGTCGTCGCCCCGGGTTGAACAGAAGAAACATAAACCGGAACTACAAAAATTCTAGATAGAATGGTGGGAGTACACGGGCGAATATCAAGGGGATTTGGTTACAGCAGTATAAGAAAATCTCATGCATCAACATATGTTTCATTTATACAAAATCAGGCATCGCCAGGGTACAAATATAAGCCATAAAGGGCTATCCTATTACATAAGGGGAGAATGAAAACAAAAAAAGAAAGAACAGGGGAGGGGGAATGTAGCCCCGAGGGGCATTGGACGGCAGCAGCAATGGCGCCCCCTACCTCTGCTCGCAGATAGCTCTCCTTTCTCTTCTTCCTCTTTGCCGACTGGCTCTCTCTCTCTCTCCTTTTCTTTTCTATCTTCTCTCGCAAGTCTCTTTTCTCCGCTCGCTCAGCAGGCCGCCACAAACTCTGCCCCCCGGGGCCTTTCTTCTTTGTCGAACCTCAGCTTTTATAATGGGTTCTCGAACCATTGAAGCATCGGTGCGGTTTCCTCTTGGATCTCGACCTAAGCACAATCGACGCGCCTCCCTCTATTTTGGACTTCGGGTTCGGATGGGCTATGACCATGGCTTCGGCGACACTTTCACTTTGGTGGTCGATGGGCCCTAGACGGCCCACTCCCAATATCTTCGTCTTTTCTTTCATCTCTGAAAAATAAGAAATATAAGATGAAATATATTAGTATTTTTATTTATATTGCCATTATCTTATCATTTTATTAATATTCTATTATTATCGTTATATCTATTCTCTTCTCTTTTTTATCTTTTTGTTATTATTATTATTATTATATATGTATATATATATATATATATGTATTTTTTATGTGTCAACAAGAACGTCCCAATAATTGATTATGAGAATTCAAGAAATACATTAATAACTAGGTTATGCTATTGGGAAAATTCGGCAGCATAATGGTACATTTATTATTTTTCATATCTTTACATTGACTTATTATCATAGGTTTAGAGTCCAGAAAATCCTAAGACTATCCATGAACTCAAAAAACCAACCCCGAAGGTCAAACCTTGGGTTAGACACAATCAGGAACCAAGCGGTCGTTTACTAGACCGTTTCTTGATCCAAGCGATCTAGTGCAGGACCGTTTAATACAGAAAGCGGTCATAGTCTGGACCGTTTCATAAGATAGAGTCGACACATGAAAAAGAACATCTGGAGCTTGGCGGTCTAGTAGATGGCCATTTAGTATCCTTTAACGGTCTAGTGTATGGCCGCTATCAGAATCTGGCGGTCAACCAGAGGGCCGCTAAGATCCAGAGTATATAAAACACCGGTAAAAGTACTTTCTAGATAAATTGGATTTTAATGGTACAACCAGCTCGGTGTCATAGTGGAAATCCCTAGCTCCCAGAGTCTTATGGAGGCCTTGAAACAAGATTCTCTAATCTGTTGGAAGGAATATCCAATGGAGAGGTTATGAAGTCCAAGATTGTGTAGTTAATGTGCAAAAGTGTAACGAATGACAACATACCGAGATATGTGCCATGTACTTAAGAAAATGACTCATGAGATAGAAGAGATTGTGATAAAACAGCGATCAATTTAAAACTGGACAAGTCATGAACCATTTTAAATATAATTAGAAAAGTATGGGTTTTGGCATGAATTTAACATAAGTTTAAAATAATACCAATGTGCATAAAACACAAAATCTACTATGATGAACAATAAAATTAACTAAGTATATGAAACCAGTGCTCAAATTAGGAATAAAACCTAGTTAATTAGTCTTATCATATAATAATTTGGACCATTTTGCATTAAGTTTCGGGCTAACTATAATACAGAACTCAGAATCACAAACGATCTTTTGGAGGACCGTTTTATAGGCGCTTACGGTCTATCGCAAGGCCGCTAGGTATCCAGGCGGTCTCTATGATGACCGTTTCTTCCTCTGTAGCAGAGACACATGAAACCCCGAAGTCCAAGCCTATTTTAGGGCAATATAAGGCATGTAAACGATATAAAACATGCAATGAACATACTTAGAAGAAAATAAGCCAAGAATATGCATAGGATAATGTTAATTAAGTATAAATTTCATCTTTTTTTCCATTAAAGGCTAGGTTCATGCATGAAAATGAACTCACTACTAAAACACAAAATACTCCATGTACAATGCATGAAATCAACTAGAAATTGAGGGCTTTCACTCCTAAGATCTTGTTTAAGTCGTTCATGAAATAACCTACCTTAATTAGTGCTCCTAAACTGCCAATTTTGGACTGGAAGTATGCCCTAGTTCTCCACGTTCTATGCTAAACCAGCAACTTTACACCCTTGTATCTCCTGATTCTCTTGACCTATGGACGTGAAATTTCGCGGGTAAGAAGAGGGTACTAACAAAAATAATTTATTCAAAAGAACCTCTATCTAATTACCTCGTTTGGGGCTTCTATTTTCTTGATCTTCTTGGGTCGGTCGCACAGTTTCCTGAGTTGTTTCTACCGAACCAGTGTCTTTGCAGGCTTCTATCTCCTTGTAGGCTTCATCTCCTGGAAAGAAATTTTGAGGAAAATTAGATCTAACTAAAATGAACAACTTCCTAGAAGAAACTTACCTCTAATTCTTCCTCTTTACCTTAGTTTCATGCAAGCCAAAAGCAAGGTTCGCACACGTTAGTTCTGGGGTCTATTTACAGGTTTAGCAAGGGTTTTGAGGATTAGAACGGACTTAGAGTCCCAATTAGGTTTTCAATTCGATCTTATAGCCTTCTAGACGTATCTAATTAGTAGATAGCATCGATCCTAGGCGATTTGGATGTCGAAGTTCCAAGCTTTTCACGTTCTCTTCCATTCACAGAATCTGCAGAGCCTAGCGATCTAATGCTAGACTATTTTCCATTGCTATGCGGTCACGCGATTGACCGTTTTCGGTCTGGGCGCCGAATTTGAACAGTTTCAAACTCTTTTGATATTATCCACCTTTTATCCTACTCATCTTCTTAATTTCGTGATTACACTTGTTTAAGCTTCTAGAATATGGGCTAAGGTCCAAAACAGTCTTTTTGGGTCAATTGGGTTTATTATATGGGCCTAATCCCCTTGGTTAAGTGTAGGGTCATAATAATTGGATTTAATTAACCATTATTCAATCAATAACCCATTTAAATGCTTAATAATTATATTTTCAATTTGAAAAGTTCTTAGAAAATCCTCGGGCGTTACACCCTCCCACACTTAAAGAGAACTTGGTCCCCAAATTCAATACATGGATTTATGGAGAGTGTACTTACATTCAAATATCTCTGGGAATCTTTTGCGCATGACTTCTTCAGTTTTCCAGGTTACTTCATGTGGCCATGATTTGGTCCATTGGATCTTGACCATTGGAATGGTTTTATTCCGAAGTTGTCGTACTTCTCGTTCAATGATTTTGACTAGCTTTTGCTCGTATGTCAAGTCCTTTTTAATCTCCAAGTTGTCGTAAGTAATGACATGGAATGGATCGGGTACATACTGTTTGAGCATTGAGACATGAAATACATCATGAACTTCAGATAGTTGAGGGCGTAAAACTATTTGATATGTGACTTCACCAACCCTGTTGAGAATCTCAAAGGGGCCAATGAATCTTGGAGTAAGCTTACCTTTAATACCAAATCATTGAATAACCCAACCTGGAGAAACCAGAAATACATGGTCTCCTACTTAAAATTCCAGGTCGCGTCTTCGATTATCAGCATATGATTTATGTCTATCTTGAGCCATCTGGAGTCTCTCCCGAATAAGTTTTATCTTCTCGATAGTATCCCTGATGATATCGGGACCGAGAAATTATCTTTCTCCTACTTCCTTCTAGCAAATAGGCGATCGACAGCTTCTACTATACAGAACCTCGAATGGTGCTATTTGTATACAAACTTGATAGCTATTGTTGTATGAAAATTCTACTAGAGGAAAGTGATCGTGCCAACTTCCTCCAAAGTCAATAGCACATGCCCTGAGCATATCTTCCACTACATGATTTGCCCTTTCAGTTTGACCATCAGTTTGTGGATGGAACGCAGTGCTAAAGTTAAGTCGGGTCCCTAATGAGTGTTGAAGACCCTCCAGAATTGTGATGTGAATCGAGGATCTCGGTTTAATGTAATGGTGACAGGGACACCATGTAGTTTGACAATCCCTCTCAAGTATAATGCGATTAGTATATTCACATACCATCGACTTTTAATTGGTAGAAAATGTGCAGATTAAGTGAATCGGTTTCTGATCACCCATATGCCATCATGTCCTCCTCTTGTCTTACGTAAACCCATGATAAAATCTATCCCAATACTTTCCCATTTCCATTCGGGAATATTTAAGGGGTGTAATTTCCCTGCGGGTCTTAAATGTTCTGCTCTTACTTGTTGACAAGTGAGACATCAGGACACAAAATCTGCTACTTCTCTTTTCATATTGGGTCACCAAAAGTTTCTTTTCAAATCCTGATACATCTTTGTAGCACCAGGGTGAATAGCATACCTTGATTTGTGAGCTTCTTCCATGATCAATTTCTTAGTGTCATCATGATTCAGCATACAAATCCGATCGTTAAATAATAGTCTTCCATCATTTGAGATAGAAAATTTTGATCTCTGATCAACATTATCCTTAATCTCCATCAATGTGGGGTCATTTTCTTGTAATTGTACTATGTCTTCGATCAATGTAGGTTGAGACCTTATATTGGCAATCATGTCTCCTTCTCCTTCTTTGTCAATATTAAAATTTAAATGAGAAAAATCTTCAATAGGACAAGTTATACCTTTCCCGAGACTTGCTAGAGTTGCCATTATTTTCCTACAAAGTGCGTCAGCTACTGCATTGGCTTTCCCTGGATGGTATTGGATAGTAAAGTCAAAGTCCTTGAGATACTCCAACCATCTGTGTTGTCGCATGTTTAACTCCTTCTGGGTAAAGAGATATTTCAGACTTTTATGATTTGAAAATATGATGAATTTTTCCCCATAAAGGTAATGTCACCAAATCTTCAATGCGTATATAACCGCAGCTAGTTCCAGATCATGCACATGATAATTTTCTTCGTGACGCTTTAACTGCCTTGATGAATAGCAAATCACCTTTCCACTTTGCATAAGGACGCACCCTAGGCCAATGCCAGACACATCCGTATAGACTTCAAAGCTACCACCTTCAACGGGCAATGCCAAAATAGGGGCTGTAGTAAGGTGATCTTTAAGAGTTAGAAAACTCTCTTCGCAGTCCTTCGACCATACAAAAGGGTTCTCCTTTCTTGTGAGTCTAGTCAAAGGAACAGCGATCTTTGAGAAATGTTTGATAAATCTCCTGTAATAACTAGCCAGACCTTGGAAACTTCTGACTTCAGACACGGTCGTCGGCCTGCTCCAGTTCTTAACAGCTTCTATTTTAGAAGGGTCGATAGCGATACCTTCCTTTGAAATAATATGGCCAAGGAAACAGACCTCCTTAAGCCAGAACTCACACTTACTAAGCTTTGCATAAAGTTTGTGCTCTTTTAGCATTTGCAAGGATACTCTTAAGTGCTCTTTATGTTCCTCATTTATTTTGGAGTATATAAGAATATCATCAATGAAAACGACTATAATCTAGTCAAGATAAGGCCTGAAGATATTATTCATGAGTTGCATAAATGCTATCGGGGCATTGGTTAACCCGAACGACATTACCACGAATTCATAGTGGCCATATCTGCTTCGAAAAGTAGTTTTGTGTATGTCTTCATCTTTGATCTTGAGCTGATGATATCCTGACCTGAGGTCTATCTTGGAGAAATATTCTGCTCCTGAAATCTGATCAAAGACTTCATCGATACGCGGCAACGGATATTTATTCTTAATTGTGAGTTGATTTAATCGCCGGTAGTCGATACATAGCCTGAGGGATTCATGCTTCTTCTTGATGAATAGAACTGGCGCACCCCAAGGGGATGTGCTAGGTCGAATGAAACCCTTGTCTAATAACTCCTGAAGTTATTTCTTTAATTCTTTGAGTTCTGTGGGGGACATCTTGTATGGAGCTATTGAAACAGGTGCTGCTCCGAGAATGAGTTCAATGAAGAGGTTTACTTCCCTTTCGGGCGGTAAACCGGGCAAATCTGATGGAAATATATCAAGAAACTCATTCATAATGGGAATTTCTTCTAAGATGATCTCCTTGGACTCGATAATGATTACAGAAGCAAGAGAAGCTTCACACCCTTGCGAAATAAGTTTACATGCGTGAAGAGATGAAATAATGGTAAGATTCTTCCTATATTTGATACCAAGGAAAGAAAACCTTGGACAACCAGGTTTCCGAAAAGAGATAATCCGGTTGCGATAATTTATATAGGCGAGTTTCAGATCGCTTTTCGGAGAGTTTCGGATCGCATTTGTGGGTCCTGAGTTGAGTTTTACGATCCACGTGAGTTTTTATCTCGTATTAGTTACGGAACCTTGAGGTGAGTTTATTAGTCAATTCGTCGACTCGAGGATGCTACAGTTGCGATGTACTCTTTGAGACGATCGTTTCGACTATTTTTTCGTATTTTTCAGAATTAGTGGATTTTCGGGCTAAAAATCAAATTTTTGGAAATTAGGAAAATTTCCTAATTTCTTTTCTTTTTATTCTTCTTCCTCTCTCCTCCCGCACATTCGCCTCCACGACCCTCTCTCTCTCTCTCATTTTCTCTCTTCTCTCACCCTCCTGGCTCCGGCTGCAGACAGAGGAGGCATGGGCAGGTAGTGGCGATGCTGTGGCAGTGATCGGGTGCGCGATGGTACGAGGATCGGACCGTTTCTGGCGCGATACCGAACGGTGGATTCAAAGCTGACGGTCGAGCTCATGATGCGATTTTCGACGCGGTTTAGTCACTACGGTGCATAGAATCTTCGGTGGAGGTATGGAGACAAATCGCCTACTACTCTACTACGTTTCATCATAGTTTCACGCCGAACGGTGAGCATATGAGTGGGTTTCTTTCAAGTTTAGGAAAATCATGCTTTTGGGGTGTTCGTTGGGTTCGCCGAAAAATGGCGACGGTTTCCAGATTAGTTAGTTCCATTAGAACCCCCAGCATGTTAGCATTCCATTCCCGTAAGTTTCATCGCGATCGGTGGCCATTTGGGGCCGGTACGAGCTCAGGAATCCCAGTGACTCGATTTGGGTCGATTCGGTAGAATCGCCCGTTTCTTGCCTTTTTTGAGTCGTATGGTCATTAGGGTTGTATCCCCTTCGTTTAGACACGAATGGGGTGTGGAAAGGCCAAGATCAGCCGATCCCATCGTTTTCCCACCGTGACACCCTTAACGGTTTAATAGTAACCATTTTATGCATGGAGCGGCCCATCAGGAGACCGCCTCCATGTTATGAGTGGTTCTATGTCAACCGTTCATTTGTTGGAACAGTAGGTCGGTTCAGAATTGCGCGGCTCTATGATAGACCCCCCTGTGGCCTAAGCGGCCCTTGGCAGACCGTGTATATTCGCAGTCTTGGTCAATGTTTTAAGTCAGTTTAGGGGGGGTTGACTGGGCGAGCGGCCAGGTTATGACCGCTCGGTCTTTGCGCGGCTAGGTGGTGACCGTCCTGCTCAAGACACGGCCCCACGATAGACCGTTTACCCTCTGTTTTGCTTTAGTAGTCTCTGAGCTAAGCGGCCATGTCTCTGACCGCTCATCTCAGTTGCGCGGCCTTTGTCGGACCGTGCATTTCCTTGAACGGAATAGCTCAGACCGTTCAGAGTATGGCACAGCCCTTTGGGTGACCGTCCATATATACTTCTGCATGGCTTGATCTAAACCGTGCATTGGTTTTATGCGGTTCTGTCCACGACCGTTCTTATCATTAAGCGGCCAGTCATTCGACCGCGTACGTATGGAGCAGCCCTTAGTTGACCGTTTAATGCCTGTGTGTCGTTTCCCGATGTGTTGATTTCCAAGTACCTTGGCTTGACCTCTTGGTTTGCCCATTATCCCATGGACGTCTTTTGATGTCCTATGAGTGCTATGACCATGTTATAAGGTAGCCAGGTGTACCTTGCTATTGGTTAGGTTTCTGTACTGCTTCTGAGTCTTCATTAAGTTCTAGTCAACCCGATGTGACCTAGTAGTTGACAGGTGACCTTGTATGTGTCTCGGCTTCTTTGTCCAGTTCGAGATAGTGGTTCTGGATGCCTAGAGGTGCTGACCTACCTCGATCTACATGTCCAGATGTGTTGAGGGTCTTAGTGATCCCTCATGTCTCTGTGAGTCATTTCCTCTAGATGTGTCGGTTTCTCGGGCTTAGGATTAGACAAATTGGCGGCATGTCACCGCTTTGTGCGACGATTGTGACCGTGAGTCCTCTGACTCAAAGATCGTTGTGTTGCAGGTCTAGTTGACTGTCCTGAGTCCGGTGGCAGCCTGGTATGCTACCTCGTGTCTTATGCTTCGTGGTACGTGTGACAGTGCGTGCTTCGCCTGTATGTACTCCAGCACTTGGGTTTCAGAGTCTCTGTGTCTATTGAGCCTCCACTAGTCGTAGCCTCACGACCTCGAGTGTCGGCCCACCTGGGAGTAGATGGTGGGGCAGTTCCCGAGATACGGTTTTTAAGCTTGTTTCTGTGGGCCCCTACTTTACGGTAGCGTCCTGCTGGGGGGGGAAACTAGCTAGAGGCCTGGCTCTAGGCAAGAGTTGGTGTGTGCACACGTGGTCAGGGGCTGTTGGACGAACGTCGACGGGCGTGACCCTGACTAGTCACTCATTACTATAGTTCCTGTTCTTGGTTCAGGGAGTATCTCAGTCTCCATCGTTCTCGACGTCCGTAGCGAGATACTTGCGGCAGAGTGTAAGACGTCAGCGAACGCATCTGGCTGTGCTTCTAGTGAGGAGGTGCTTCTGTCACGTGACACGTGACTCCCGTGTTTCTCATTCTTCGTGTCGTGACCTTCTCGGGTTAGCCTTTTTCTTGGCCTTCCCCGAGGTCAGTGTTGTGTGGCTTAAAAACTAGCTTAGTGTCTCGCATCTGTCAAGGTCTCTTCTAGGCCTTTTGCCTCTTTTTATGACTCCTATTTTGAGGCCAGTGTTTTTTTGACGGATTGGTAACTCCTGACCTTGTGAGATCAGGGTCCGCCTTCCTGTCGATGTTTGGAGTAGCTTAGGGAGCCAAGTTTTTCTCAGTGGCCGTGTTCCAGTCTTTGCGGCTTTGTTTTTCCCTTTTCTTTTAGTTGTTCTACTCCTGCTGTTCCGGTTTTCTTTTACAGCTTTCTAGTTGTAGTTTAGCTTTTCTTGCTTTACTGCTACTACTGTTTTAGCTGTTGTTCAATGTTACTACGTTGTTTTTCAGTGGGGATCCGTGTGACCCTACTGAGCCAGTGACACGAGGCTCACACCTACTTTTCAGGTGTGGCGCTCTTCTTCCTCCGCGGTTCCTGGTGTGGCGTGTTCATAGTTGCCAGCAGTACCTGTGTCGGGCTTCCCCCGACCTCAGTGTACGTCTTTCTTTCGGTTGGACTGTACTTGTCTTTCATTTGGACTGGACTCTGGTATAATTGTTAATTTTAACTGTTAATTAAAAATTATTTTATTTCTGCTACTTTAGCAAACCTGATTAATGAAATTTAATTACTTACTGTTATATCTATGACTTCAATGTACTAAACGACATTCCTTTTATGCCTTCGGAGCTTTACAGCTGTTGGGAGGCTTCACGGGTTCCAAGTGGTATCGGGTCTACTCGATAGTCCTATCGGGTATATCTGGTATCCGGAGTCCGAGTCGTCACAGGTGGTATCAGAGCGGTTGTTGTGTGAAGTACATGGGAATCCGAGATATATAGTGTCCAGAGTCCTGAAAGTCCAGTACAGTCTTTCACTGGCTTAGGTTTCACGATTCTTTGTCGCTTTGTTTCCTTGTGTTGTCTTGTACGTGCTGTGTTAGCACTGTGCGAGATGGTTTTACTCTCGTCAGGATGCGACGGGATGCTCCTTTTCGTCGTGGTGTTGGTCTCGATCATGCTGTACTTGGCAAAGTTCGCCGGAAGGCTTGAATCTGCAGTACATTGTTCGAGATTTCCTCCTCACTTGTTCAGGTGGCTGGTGACTTTTCGAGTTGGTGTGATGGTTGTACACGTTCTTACATTGTTTTGGTCGTCCCAGCTTGAGTTTGTTCAGCTCCTGAGGTGTTTCGCTTCTGTTGAAGTGGTTGCTTTGTTGCCTCAATTGTGAGAAGATGCTCAAGCGAACCTAGGATCTTCCTTCCTGGTGAGCTACTGTTAGTGAGCTTGATGCTTCTCATCCTATTTGGTGGAGTCTTTTTCGAGGTAAGCCTTGGAATTACTATCTTGGTGATGCCTTTGTCCCGTGTCTACTTAACTATGGACAATATTTATTCTGAGCCTGATCTGTTCTTTGTTCTGCGGTTGCTTGGCTTTGGACCTAATCTTTGTGTTGAGAGCCATTGTGCACCGTGTTTGTCGTGCTGTGTCTAGCGGCCGATGTGTTCTGAAGGCTCATTTATTATTTCAGGATGTAATGGTAAGCTGAGATTAGCCTTTCTTTGTGCCTTGTGCTGAAGCTGGTACTCTCCTTAGTTTGCACCTAGGCAACTTGTGATCCCCGTTTGCAGGATCAGTACTCGTGGCGTGTCATATTGCGATTTTCATACTTTTCATGAATTGTGATGGCACCGAGTGTGTGCTGAGATACGGATACCGAGATATTTTTGATGCCTATGTGCGTTGTTTGAGTGCGCAGCAGAAGCGTGTGGGCTGACCACCCACGGGTTCAGGATCGTTGGTTGTAAGATTCTGACCGGTCGAGAGAATTACATTTCTCGATGTGACTTCGTCTTGGCTTCATATGTCTTGATGTTGTTTGTTGCCGTGCCATTGTTCTTGCAGGCATTATGGTGTTGGCACTGGCAATTGTGAGTGTTGGGGACTTTGTCGGTATTTCTGCTGATCGAGTGCCCTCTGCTCTTCTGTAACTTCTTCTTGGGTGTTGTGCTCTCGGGACGTGAGCGTGGTCCTTGAGATGCAATTTCCTAAGATTATTGTTCTCGTTGTCGTGGGTCTTTTCTTGGTGAGCTGCTCGATGCATGACTAGTCCCTTGTAGTCGTGTGTTCAGCCGTTATTGTGCCTTGGATGTGACCCAACTTGCAGTTGTGTTCCGTGGTTCTGTGTTCAGTACGGAGCCGGGATCCTGCAAGTGCTACTGTTATTGTCATTTTTTCGTTGTTTCCCTATGAATCTGTCTTGGCATTGTGGGGACTGAGGTCTTGTCAGTTGGTTGTGTTGTACTCTTCTCTCCTAGTAGAGTTAGAAGACGACTCGACCAGAAGTAATATCTGAGTGAGGACTAAACTTGATTGTGCTTGTGGTCCGGTGCTGTCATTGGCGTCCTGTGTGCCAGGCTTTCATGGTTGCCTTTGGCACTGGTGCCGATGATGTCGAGCTGTCAGCTGGGAGGACTATGCTTCCTTGTTTAAGCTGATGCTTGTCGTGTCTGTCATTTTGTTTTATCGATAGCTGTTGTTGTGGCATGAGTCGTGTCTCCTTTCCTATAAGACGTAAGCGACGTTGCCCTGTTTCGGAGGTGTCAGACTTGTGCTCACTTGTGTGCCATGCTCATTCTGTGTATCGATTTGCCTTGAGATCCAGAGCGTGTGCCTGTGATTATGGTCTGGCGATGCCCCTCTGAATTATGTTTTTCGAGATTCTCAAGTTCTGTCTTGGGGTTTGTTCTTCCCTGCTTCTTCTTGCTAGCTCCTTAAATTTCGAGGATGAAATTTCTTGAGGAGGGGAGGCTGTAAAACCCTGGATTCTTATTGGGTCTTTCGGATCCTTTTCGGAGAGTTTCGGATCGCTTTGTCGGTCCTGAGTTGAGTTTTACGATCCACGCGAGTTTTTCTCTCGTATTAGTTACGGAACCCTGTGGTGAGTTTATTAGTCAATTCATCGACTCGAGGACGCTACAGTTGTGATGTACTCTTTGAGTGGATCGTTTTGACTATTTTTCACTATTTTTCTGAATTAGTGGATTTTCGGGCTAAAAATCAAAATTTTGGAAATTAGGAAAATTTTCTAATTTCTTTTTTTTTATTCTTCTTCCTCTCTCCTCCCTCTTATTTTCCACCGCGACCCTCTCTCTCTTGTTTTCTCTCTTCTCTCGCCCTCCCGGCTCCGACTGTAGATGGAGGAGGCATGGGCAGGTAGTGGAGATGCTGTGGCAGTGATCGGGTGCGCGATGGTGTGAGGATTGGACCGTTTCTGGCGCGATCCCAAACGGTGGATTCAAAGCTGACGGTCGAGCTCGCGATGCGATTTTTAGCGCGGTTTAGTCACTACGGCACATGGAATCTTCAGTGGAGGTAGGGAGACGGATCGCCTACTCCTCTGCTACGTTTCCTCGTAGTTTCATGTCGAACGGTGAGCATATGAGTGGGTTTCTTTCAAGTTCAGGAAAATCATGCTTTTGGGGTGTTCGTTGGGTTCGCCAGAAAATGGTGACGGTTTTAAGATTAGTTAGTTCCATTAGAACCCCCAGCATGTTAGCATTCCATTCCCGCAAGTTTCATCGCGATCGGTGGCAATTTGGGGCCGGTACGAGCCTGGGAACCCTGGTGACTCGATTTGGGTCAATTCGGTAGAATCACCCGTTTCTTGCATTTTTGGAGTTGTTTGGACCCCTTCCAGTTTGGAAGGCTTGTATGGTCATTAGGGTTGTATTCCCTTCGTTTAGACGGAAATGGTACGTGGAAAGGCCAAGATCGGCCGATCCCACCGTTTTCCTGCCGTGACGCCCTAAACGGTTTAACAGTAACCGTTTTTAAGCTTTGGTGGTCCAGTCTTTACCATTTTATGCTTGGAGCGGCCCATCAGGAGACCGTTTCCATGTTTTGAGCGGTTCTATGTCAACCGTTCATTTGTTGGAATAGTAGGTCTGTTCAGGATTACGCGGCTCTACGATAAACTGCCATGTGGCCTAAGCGGCCCTTGGCAGACCGTGTATATTCGCAGTCTTGGTCAACGTTTTAAGTCAGTTTAGGGGGGGTTGACTGGGCGAGCGGCCATGTTATGACCGCTCCGGTCTTTGCACAGCTAGGTGGTGACCATCCTGCTCAAGACACGGCCCCATGACAGACCGTTTACCCTCTGTTTTGCTTTAGTAGTCTCTGAGCTAAGCGGCCATGTCTCTGACCACTCATCTCAGTTGCGCGGCCTTCGTCGGACCGTGCATTTCCTTGAACGGAATAGCTGAGATCGTTCAGAGTATGGCACGGCCATTTGGGTGACCGTCCATACTTCTGCATGGCTTGATCTGAACCGTGCATTGGTTTTAAGCGGTCCTGTCCATGACCGTTCCAGTCATTAAGCGGCCAGTCGTTCGACCATGTACGGATGGAGCGTCCCTTAGTTGATCGTTTAATGCCTGTGTGTCATTTCCCGATGTGTTGATTTCCAAGTACCTTGGCATGACCTCTTGGTTTGCCCATTGTCCTGTGGACATCTTCTGATGTCCTATGAGGGCTATAACCATGTTATAAGGTAGCCAGGTGTACCCTGCTATTGGTTAGGTTTCTGTACTATTTCTGAGTCTTCATTAAGTTCTGGTCAACCCGGTGTGACCCAATGGTTGACACGTGACCTTGTGTGTGTCTCAGCTTCTCTGTCCAATTTGAGATAGTTGTTCTGGACACCTAGAAGTACTTACCTACCTCGGTCTACGCATCCAGGTGTGTTGAGGGTCTTGGTGATCCCTCAGGTCTTTGTGAGTCGATTCCCCCGGATGTGTTGGTTTCTCTGGCTTAGGATTAGACCAATTGGCGACATGTCACCGCTTTGTGCGATGATCTTGACCCCGAGTCTTCTGCCTTAAAGATCATTGTGTTGCTGGCCTAGTTGACTGTCCTGAGTCCGGTGGCAGTCTGGTATGCTACCTCGTGTCTTGTGCTTCGTGGTATGTGTGACAGTGCATGCTTTTCCTATCTGTACTCCATCACTTGTGTTTCAGAGTCTCTGTGTCTAGTGATCCTTCACTAGTCATAGCCTCATGACCTCGAGTGTCGGCCCACCTAGGAGTAGGTGGTGGGGCAGTTCCCGAGATACAATTTTTAAGCTAGTTTCCGTGAGCCCCTGCTTTACGGCAGCGTCCTACTGGGGGGGAAACTAGGTAGAGGCCTGGCTCTAGGCAAGAGTCGGTGTATGCACACGTGGTCAGGGGCGGTTGGACAAACGCTGACGGGTGTGACCTGACAAGTCACTCGTTACTTTAGTTCTTGTTCTTGGTTCAGAGAGTATCTCAGTATCCGTCGTTCTCGACGTCCGTAGCGAGATACTTCTCAGTGGACACATCTGGCTGTGCTTCTAGTGAGGAGGTGCTTCCGTCACGTGACACATGACTCCCATGTTTGTCGTTCTTCGTGTCGTGACCTTCCTGAGTTAGCCTTTTTCTTGGCCTTCCCCGAGGTCAGTGTTGTGTGGTATGCACGTCGATCCAGTCGTGTAGGCTTAGTGTCTCGCGTCTGTCTAGGTCTCTTCTAGGCCTTTTGCTTCTTTTTATGAGTCCTATTTTGAGGCCAGTGTTTTGTCGACAGATTGTTAAATCCTAACCTTGTGAGATCAGGGTCTGCCTTCGTGTCGATGTTTGGAGTAGCTTAGGGAGCCGAGCTTCTCTTGGTGGCCGTGTTCCAGTCTTTGCGGCTTTATTTTTCCCTTTTCCTTTAGTTGTTCTACTCCTGCTGTTCCGATTTTCTTTTACAGCTTTCTAGTTGTAGTTTAGCTTTTCCTGCTTTACTACTACTGCTGTTTTAGCTGTTGTTCCATGTTACTGCGTTATTTTTTAGTTGGGATCCGTGTGACCCCTACTGAGCCAGTGACACGTGGCTCACCCCTACTTTTCTGGTGTGGCGCTCTTCTTCCTCTGCGGTTCCTGGTGTGGCGTGTTCGTAGTTGCCAGTAGTACCTGCGTCGGGCTTCCCCCGACCTCAGTGTACGTCTTTCATTCGGTTGAACTGTACTTGTCTTTCCTTTGGACTGGACTCTAGTATAATTGTTAATTTTAACTGTTAATTAAAAAGTAATTTTATTTCTGCTACTTTAGCAAACCTGATTAATGAAATTTAATTGCTTACTGTTATATCTGCGACTTCAATGTACTACACGACATTCCTTTTATCCCTTTGGAGCTTTACAGCTCTTGGGAGGCTTCACGGGTTACAAGTGGTATCGGGTCTACTCGGTAGTCCTATCGGGTATATCCGGTATCCAGAGTTTGGGTCATCATTTCTAGACATTTGGGCCCATTAGGCTCAAGCTATTGCTCTAATGACCCATTAACCTACTAATTGACTTAAATAAAGGGAAATTACATAGATAAGACTCGAATAAAAAATGGAAAATACATCATACGACCAAAAAATAAACTGCTAGTCCAGGCCGAGTACTTCCGGTGTGATGTGACGGGCTGTGGGAACTAGAACTGCTGGAGATGTCCCCATCACCCATTCTTCTTCTTTACCGGCACAATGTTGGCCAGCCAATAGTGCATTGATTTTTAGCTACAAAGTCAACATCAATGAGCTTGTCGACCTCATTGAAAATCTGATTTATTAATTATGGCCTCATGCGCCAGGGTGGCTGCTTCACTGGCTCGACCTTGGGATCGATGGCCAAAATGTGCTGAGCCACGTCAGAGCTAAGGCCCGACATCTCCTTCTATGTCCAAGTGAAGTAGTCTCTGAATTCCTACAGTAGCTTCATATATTGTTCCTTTTCCTGTGGGGATAATAGGGCACTTAGAAAGGTCAGCCTAGGATCACTCTCCGTGCCGAGATTGACTTTGATGAGTTCATCGACCGTGGCTTGACCGCCATCTTCAATTTTTGAGGGTGCCAGGAGTAGGTCGATGAAGCCTTCATCTTCTTCCTCTTCCGCCTAGAGGGGATCATAGGTATCTCTTTGCTTTGCTTCGCCAGGGAGTGAGGCGTTGCCCACTTCCTTCTCTGGATCTCGGGTCGGCGTTGACACCGATGACGCATTTCCTGGGCCGCTAGGGTATTGGCAGTGGAATGATCACCCCTAGGGGTGGTAGAGAACTCTTCAGCTCCTCACCCTCGTAGAGCGTCATCGGAGGTTGCGTCGGCCTCCACTTCGATGTGTTCCCAGCATTTGCAAGGGGGAATCGGCACTCAGCCTTTCACGTATTATTGTTTGTGACTTCGAAGCGTCTTCCGGCATGGAGAGGTGCAGAACTTCCCCAGGCTCTTCTTGATAGTTATCGTAGATAGCTTCTACGGGGTCTTCACCCTTGGGGGCAAAGCAGGAGATCATGTTTGCTTCATGGCACCTACGTTCGGCCGAACCGACAGCCTCCAATTTCAGGGGGACAATGTTGTGCACTTCCCTCTTTGAAGTAGTCATTCGCCGCGCTGATGACTGCTTCACAACTGGAGGCTGGGCTTGCTCGGTCTCCGATGCATCTCCGGGTGCCCGGTAGTGGACCGAGACCATGTGGAGTCCCCTTTCATAAGTGCCCACTTCATGTGGGTGCAGTGGGTTCACTTCATAATCCCACATTTTCAGTTCGCCGTTCTCGATCAGGCCTTCAGCAATGTCCTTGAATACATAACAGTCTTCGATAGGGTGGCCCAGTACCCGATGATAAGGGCAAAATCAAGGGTCATCACTTCTTCTGGCGTCCCCCTATTGGAACGTATGGACGGTAAGATCTACCCCTTAAAAACATGAACAAAAAATAACTGCGGAATTAAAGGTTCTGCTACGAAACTATCAGATACACTAATCACAAATATAAGAATCTATAACCGGATTTAGACAGTAGCAGACATAGAGAAGAAAAAAAACATCTAAGCAAGCAAATTAGGCAATATACAACCAGACAGAGTTAACATCAATTGGCGATCCTATGCATTCATCTAAGCAAGAAATGAACTAGAAAGATAAGCACACACTCAATCACACAAAACACCAAGGATTTTATGTGGTTCGGCTTTCACCTACATCCACCCCACACTTAGCCTAAGTGTGGCTTACTGCTGATACACAACTTTGATCCACTGATCCACAGCTTCGGGGATTAGATCCTTACACACCGCTGATCCACAGCTTTGGGGAAATGATCCCAGACCGCTGAGACTAATAGCTTTCTACCGCTGAGCTTTACAGCTTCGTTTTCCGAGGACTCACCCTCTCACGCTGACTCACAGCTTGAAAGAATTCAGGAAATAAAATAGAAAAAAAGAAATGTGAAAATAGTGTAACTCTCTCAGAGCAGATTGACTCTGGATTTGATCCACGACTCAATTCCAGTTACCAATACTCTCAAACTCTCTTCAACCTCAAACTTCTGATACTCTGTTCTCCTTCAAGCTTCTCCTCTCAGCTTTCGGCTCTCTTCAGCTCCGAAGACTTCTTCTTCTCTCGTTCGCTCGCTCTGCCAATCTCTTCAGGTCTCGCTCACTTTCTCTGTAATCCCTCTCAATTTTTCTCTTCGATCTTTTTGCATATTGGGTGACTTTCTTCCTTTTATAGGTAGAAGGCAATCGGCATGTGGTCACCACGTTCCCGCCAAAAGTTTTGCTCAGATCTGATCCCTTGAGGTTCCACGGGTCAGAATCTCTGTACTGTAGCTGTCCATGTGGCAGGATCATCTATCCTGTTCCTCACCTCGGATCACGTGCCATTAACCTAGGACTTTGACTTCCACGTGAGATAAGTTCACAGATTGTCAGTACACCCATCACTTGTTCGACCAAGTGACTGACCTACTTGGCAATATAACAAACAGAAGTGTTAGCTTTTAGCACAAAAGGAATGCTGCTAGCATCGACTATATATATACAACACAGTAATGTGCACCGACCTTACATGCTGAACAACTAAGTGTGTACCGACCCTTGCAAGCAGACCATCTAAGTGTGCATCGACCTTTTATTGACGGAGCAGGAATATGCTCGGACCTCTATGCTGGCCGATCAGAATGTGCACGGACCTGATTTTGCAAAAGGCAAAGGATGCACTGACTTGTATGCAGTTAGATAGAATGTGCACTGACCTTGTTTTAGCACGATGAAGAATGTCCACTGACCTTAGTATGCACATGACTATATGCACCGACTTGGTTTCACATAATATACGAATATGCACAGACCATATATGCAGTTACTGCAAGTGTGCACCGACCGTGTATTGCACAATCAAGAATGTGCACTGACTTCATATGCCTGGGCAGATGTGTGCACCGATTGTGTATGCGAATGACAACACTTGTACTGACTTCTACATGTGAGAGGCAAAACATGCATATACCATTGCATGCGGAATGCAAAAACCTGCATCGACCTTGTGTGTGTTTCTACCGAAACATGCACCGACTATATGCAAGCATGATGCAAAACCTGCACCGACCTTTTTATGCATGATGCAAAATCTACACCGACTTTATGTGTTTTTCTATCGAAACATGCACCGATTGTATGCAAGCACAATAAATACCTGCACCAACCTTATTTGCACAATGCACTAAGATTTGCACCGACCTTATATATGAAATGCATGTACATGAAGCTATGAAATGCTGACAGTGTTAAAAGTCATTATTTATCAAAATCCAACGACTGAAAAACAAAATGTATTGTTGCCAATCATCAAAACAAAATAGGAAATTAAATTCTGAGAATTAAGTCAAAGGAGACATGACATTAAATATATATTATTCCACAAAAGCTCCCACAACATTCTCCCCCTTTTTGATGTTGGCAACCCGTTTACATTTTGATGTCAACAATGATTTTATTAAGAGTAAAGACTTATGCTCATAGCAATATGCACATGGCATCCACACAGCAAAATTCAAGAGATGCAAATGCAAAGGCTCTCCTTAATGCAAAACTCTCTCCCCATCAACACCAAAAGACTAATCAACATCAAAAAATCTCTCCCCCTTTGCCATTAGCAGAAAGGATAAAAGAAAGATATCAAGATGAGTACCACATTGAAGAGGAAATCATATGTGACAAACTATTTAGGCTTTTCAGTAATCAAGCAAGTAAAGCATAGATTCTTCTAATATAAGAGTGCAGATAGTGCATTCCTGAACTTATGTGGTTTAAAGAGTATGAAAGTGAGAGACTAGCCACTCCACTCTATGAGAACCAGTCTGTATAAGCTCTTAATAGTAATGAACCTATAGTACGTGGGACATGTCAACTTTTGTCTTACTTTATCTTGTTTATCTATGCCTTAAGACATCATTAGGACTGACCAGAACTAGTATATTGAGATTAAACAAATTCCTCAATTCTGAATTAATCTTTAGAGAAGCAAAGACAATTTCATATATTTCTTTTCTTTACTGCTTTAGAACAGTCAAGTATAATCTACCCTTTTTACATAAGAGTATATGTTTATGGGACGCCAGTACCCCTAGTTACTCGGCAAGATCCACTATTCTATCTCAGGTATAATTTTCACATTTTTGCGTAAGGGTACACGTTTATCAGACGCCAGTATCCCTAGTTACCTAGTGGGACTAACGTTTTATTTTCTAAACAAAGATAAATTGAAGCACTTCATGACATGAGTTTTTCTCCATTTCAATGATGAAGTACCTAGTTTATCAGTGCATTTAATCATTGCTTTGCCTTTAGAGTATATGATTTATCATTTTGACACAGCTGTCCATTTGATTTTCAGAAAGTGATGTTTAAGAACAATACATATTTTCAGGTTTTCTCAACCAATTTAGCCTGAGTCTAGATAAATTCAGATTTTAAAAGACTCAATTAAACATGACATGCACGAAATGGTTGAGAACTATTAAAAGATATTCTACAGTCCTTCTTCATTGAGTTTAGTTTTTAGTCTCTAAAGATCATTAAGTTTAAACCAACAATTCATTCAGGGTTCATTACTGTTTCTTATAAGAGAAGCTTTCTGATTTCAACAGCTTAGATTAATGAACATGTCTATCAGTTTGTCATTTGATCAGATTCAAAAAATGATTCCAAGAAATGTTCAGATACAGATGCCAAGGATGAGAATAGATCAGATAAACGGAGAGTATATCAAACAGATTCAAGAAGGATAGTATGAGTTTTCAAAGGAGTCGACACTGAAAGTCGACATTTTTGAGCAATGATTAGGAGTCAACATTAAAAGTCGACATTATTGAGCAATGATCTGTTCAATCACTAAAGAATTATTCTGAACTCCCCCTATCAAAATGTATCAGATGAAATTAAGATGCATGAAATAGTATTATAGGGATGATATGAGAATGCACAAAACCCCCCCTGACTGTGTACATGAGGTTTCAGATATGTATGAAGGAGGCACTAACCTACTCTAGACACATGTGAATTGACCCATGGTAGTAGGCGAAGGACTAGCCTCTACCCATAGAGTGGGTTTCCAGACAGAAAATATATGTCCTTCCCCCATCTTTCATTTGATATACCTTTGGGTCAACCATGAAGTGCAGTAAACAAACATTCAGTGACTCATATTACATAAGAAGCATCCAAGAGATAAAAGAAATCTGAATGAGCATTCATGCTAAGAATTTACAAAGACCAAGTTCTCTTCTTAAAAACTTAAATCTTTCATTTCCAAGAGGTTTTGTAAAAATGTCGGCAATTTGTCTTTCACATTAAATGAATTCTAGCTCAATCTCCTTTTTACTAACTTCATCTCTAAGAAAGTGATGTTTAATTTTAATGTGTTTAGTCCTAGAATGGTAAATAAGACTTTTAGTTAAGGAAATGGCACTTGTGTTATCACACAAAATTGTGATGCAACCAAGATTGATAACATAGTCAATTAACTGGTGTTTAATAGAGGACTTGGGCAGCACAGTGATCTACAGTCACATACTCTGCCTCAGCAGTGGATAGGGCTATAGTGTGATGTTTCTTAGATGCCCAAGACACTAGACACCAACCTAGAAATTGACAATATCCACTAGTACTTTTCCTATCTATCCTACACCCGGCATGGTCTGCATCTGCGTAAGCTAGAAGGTTCAGCTCACACTTAGCAGGATACCATAAGCCTAAGTCTAGGGTGCCAGACAGATACCTAAAAATCTATTTCACAGCTATTAAGTGTGATTCCTTAGGATATGTTTGAAATCTAGCGCACAAACATACTGAAAATTGAATATTAGGTCGAGATGCAGTAAGATATAACAGGGATCCGATCATACCTCTGTAGAGTTTGGGGTCTACCATTTTACCTTCAGGATCAGTATCAAGACTGGTAGATGTTCCCATTGGTGCAGTTATTGCTTTGAGATTTTCCATCTTGAACTTATTTAGTAGATCCCTGATATACTTCCCTTGAGTTCTTTGGTCCGACATACCTGCAACCCAAGAAAAAATTTTAGCTCTCCCATTGAGCTCATCTCAAATTCACTAGTCATTAAAGATGAGAATTCCTCACACATGGATAAATTAGTTGATCCAAATACTATATCATCTACATAGATTTGAATGATCAGAATTTCTTCTTCACATACCTTTATGAATAATGTATGGTCAACCTTACCTCTGGAAAAACCTTTTTCTGTGAGGAACTTTCTCAGTCTGTCATACCATGCTCGGGGAGCTTACTTTAATCCATAGAGTGCCTTATCAAGTTTATAAACATGGTCAGGAAATTCAAGACATTCAAAACCTGGGGGTTGTTTTACATACACATCCTCTTTTATTTCACCATTTAGAAAAGTAGATTTGACATCTATCTGCTGTAGAGTTATTCCTAGACTGCATGCAGTGGCCAAAAGAATTCTAATGGCTTCTAGCCTAGCTACAGGGGCAAAAGATTCTTCAAAGTCAATACATAATTCTTGGTTGTACCCCTAAGCAACCATCCTAGCTTTATTTCTAACAATTTTACCCTGCTCATCAGTTTTATTACGAAAGACCCATTTAGTGCCTATTATGTTGCCATGAGAGGGTTTAGGAACTAAGTGCCAGACCTTGTTCCTATCAAATTGACTGAGTTCTTCATGCATGGCATTAATCCAATGTTCATCCTGAAGGGCACTATCTATGTTCTTTGGTTCTTTCTGAGATACTAAAGCAAAAGAATTTAATCCATTTTCAATTCTTAAGTGAGCACTAGTTCTAAGAGGTTCATACAGATTACCAATAATATTTTCAAGAGGATGGTCTCTAAGAAATTTAATGTTGGTGACCTGATTACTTGGATTTTCAATTACCTCCCCCTGAGCTTTAGATCCTTCTGCTTCAGCTTCTTCAGTAGATTCTTCATTATGATCATCTTTGGTCTTCAAGATTTCTTCATCAATTTTGTCCCTGCATAAACTAGTTTCTGTTCTAATTGCAGACTCATCAAAGATAAAATGAGGAGACTCTTCTATAGTCTTAGAATTGAGATTAAAAATCATGTAGGCTCTAGACTGATCAGAATAACCTAGAAATATTCCAGGTTCACTTTTGGATTCAAACTTATCAAGGTCTCGTTTGGAATTTATATGAACAAAACATTTACAACCGAAAACCTTGAAAAGAGCTAGAGAGGGTTTCTTACCTTTAATAATCTCATAGGGAGTCACTTGAGTAGTGGATCTTACCAGGGCTCTATTAATGATGTAGCATGAAGTGTTAATAGCCTCTGCCCAAAACTTCCTTGGTAGGTTCCCTTCTACCAGGATGCTCATTGATTGATAAGAAACTAATGTTCACATATATGACACGATTCTATATTTCAAGTCAAGGAATACTTTTACGTTCTGTTCTAGATGAAACAGAGTAGCTTGAATCTACTTCGTATTTTAGATGAGCTTCTTTATAGAGGGTTCATTGATATTATTCCCCAACCCAATTTTTAAGATATCCATTTTAGCCATTTCAACTAATGTTCGGTTTCTCCTTTCCACTACTCCATTCTGCTCTAGAGTTCTTGGTGAGGAGAACCTATGAGTGATGCCATTCTCCCTGCAAAAATCATCAAAATGTGAGTTGACAAACTCACCACCATGATCAGAAAAAATGTTCACAGTAGCCTACTCATTGGTCTGTTTTATTTTTGATGTGACACAACCTAGGACCTAAATTGCAAGCATCCCAACGATTTGGTCATGTCACATAAGCGAACTCACTCGCGTTGGCACACTCAGGTCCGCAGGTGGACCGGTGATGGGGTGAGGGTCCGAGGCTGGACCAGAGGTTTCCAAGGGTACGGCTGGCTTGGGGAGGACCCCTATGGGTCAGGGGTTGCCCAAATTCACGGGCGGTCAGCACGCCGGAGGCTTGGGTTGAATGATCACTATTACAACTCACCCGCGGTAGCCACACAATTAAACGCTAATTCGGGTTCGGGCACTCTCTTAAAGCCAACGGCACTAAGATGCAATACTAATTAAGCAAAGGAATCCAGCAAAGAGGAGTGTTTAGTGGCTCACCTGATCGGTGTGAAGACACCGATCCCGGCCGGAGACGAGGGCGAGCGAGGAAGCGTGGGCTTACCCGCACGCCGCGTCGGAGAAGCTTCAACCTGAAATTTCAGATTACATGCAGTACACCCCATGCAAGGGGGGACCTTGGGGAAGGGAAGCCAATGACTACACTCAAACACTACCTCCACGCAGGGAGGGGCCTTCAGCCGGCCAAGCGGGGTGGGGAGAAACCAAGCTAGAAGTAAAGAACGGTAGCCAATGCCGATGCTGTCCACTCTCTGCGCTTCAAAATAGACAGTTGGTTCTCTGGATGCTGTGGACACTCCAGAATTTTGCCGATGATGAAACCACTTGGATATTGCTCGTAGCTGAGCCGGGATGATGTCTGAACTTTGATAATTTCGTCTGGCACCGGTGCTGGTTGGAGTAGGAGCTTGAACAGGGGAGTAGATTAACAGTTCTGACTGTCTCAGGATCTCAGTAGCAGGAAGCAGAGGATGCCACGACCGCTCCCGAACTCTGAATCAAGTGCCTCTTAAGCCGTTGGAACCGTTGACAAGTCCTCTTCGAAGCAAAATTGGCGGGGAAGCCAAATGATGTCAGAGAAGACCGGTGGGCTCTGATCACTGATGATAGGTCGGTGCAGACTGTGGGGAAGCAGAACCGTGCACCCGGGGGAGAAAATTGATAACTCTGGTTCCGGATGCCAAATTGAGCTCTGGTTTTTGAAGAAGAAAGAAGACTCGTAGCAGAAGCTTTTTGAAGAAGAACTCTCGATCAGATTCCAAGCAGGATCGTCGCAGTCGGGCGTCCACTCTGGCTCTGGTCTCCTGCCAGGGAGGCTTTGCGCAGTCGCGGAAGAATGGATCCCCTGGGCGATCATGAACTTAGAACGGGATGGGACCACCGCCGTTGCGAATAGGACTGGGAGACACTTCCAACGATGGTTCTTGATCGTTCAGAAACGTCCGGAGGAAGCCGTGGTCACCTCTGCAAGCTGCTACTCTTCTGCTGCCAGCGAACTGAAAACTGGAGGTTGAAGATGGTGGGGGGAAATGGGGTATATGGGAGGGGAAATGAAGGTGGATGAGTGTGGGGAGAAGCCTGGCTGTGAGGGGGTCTAGGAGGGGGTGTTCCAAGGGGTGGGAGGGGAAGAATAGGGTCTGTAAGGGGGTCTAACAGGTGGTGGGAGGAGGAGCTACGAATTTGGGCTTGGAGGGAGAAGGAGGAAGGTGGGGGGGGCACAAGTGGGTGGATGGCATGTGAGTTTGAATTTTCTTTAATGTGGGGTGGTCAATGGTGGTCTTGGGGATGGGAAGAGGTGCCTTGGGAAGGTGGAGGGCTGCTTTGGGTAGTGGGAAGGGTGCTTGGGGAAGTGGGTGGGGTAGTTGGGGGTTGGGAGGTGGAGCTAGGATTGGTGGAAGCTCTCTTGGGACTAGGGGGTGGAGTAATGGGATGTGTGGGGAAGGGGAGTGGTCTTTAATGGAGGTAGGTGGGAGAGTGGTGGTTGGGAAGGGAGGAGAGAGAAAATTTTCAAAATTGGGTGTGGAGGAGAGAGAAAGGGGAGTGAAAAAGAGAGATTAAGAGAGGGATGGGTGGGGAATCTCTCCCCTAGGGTCTCTCACCCAAAAAATGGAATCTCTCCACTAGATAAGAAGTGTAAACTCTCAAAATGGCAAGTTTTTCATTCATTGATTCATTAGTTCAAAATGACGGGAATGGGGTCCTATATATAGGCAACCCACATTTTACAAAAAGTCCCTGACATTTGAGTTAATGACGAATAACCGAGGAAGGTGGGGGGCGCCCATGGGCTAGCCCAATGAATTGGGCCCAATAACAACCTAATCAATCCTAATGACACTCAAACTTAGGTAGATGACTCAATGACCTAGGTACTTGACTCAAATAAAAGGAAAATTACAATGACATGACTCAAATAAAATATGAAAATTACATGACTCGATTCAGAAAAATTTGACGGACACAATGGAGCTATGCCGACGAGCAATCAAAGCTATGGAAAAATGTGAAGGGCGAGAGATGCCCCCATCATACCCCCGGGGTGCGAAGAACTCGAAGTGGGGTATATCCCAAAATCCCATCGGTAAATCCAACCCGTAAGCCAGGTTGCCAAAGCCACTCGGAAAATGGAAGGTCCAAGTCCTCGTGCCCTTGATTTGGAGGTGACCCTAAGATTGAGCCATTCCAAAGCCACCATCGTAGGTTTGCCTACTTGGAATCCCAAGTGGCACTCGTGAGTTTTTGCCCGCTCATTATGAACCTCATCGCTCGTTGCGGCTTGCTTGCTTGGATGCACATGACATGTATTATGGGGCAGTGGGTGTGTGAAAATGTGTGTGGATAAAGGTGGACCAGGACATCCATAGATGGACCTATCATGCCATGATGCCATATAGACATTGATGAGCCTTGGTGGGCCGAGGCAACCAAATGTGGCCCTATCATGCATAGACTCTCTAACAAAGGTTGGAGGGCCGGGGCATCCGAAGCTGATCCGGTCATACATGGGGGTGACAAATGCCGGGGGACTCGGACATCCAAGAATGCTCCAATTATGCTTAAGACTTATGATTGCTCCCGGAGGGAGGCGATCTCCAGAAAAGGAGCCTGGGAGCTGGAAGACGATCCGCCGGCCATCCCTGCCATCGCTGCCTGCAGGGCACGCTGGAACAGATAAACAATAGCCATCGGTTAAGCCCTGGGATTTCAAAAGAAAAGAGAAAAAATAAAAATAAAAAAAAATAGGGCCCTTCTTTCACCTCTATCCGTCTCCCGGGCTGAAGAGGCCCCACTTGGCTCCCCCTGCACCGCCGCAAGTAGCCGGCACACTCCTGTGTGGGCGCACCACCTTGCTACCCATCTTAGAATTGAGTAGGGAGACGTATGCGCCAGTCTTCAAGTTTTGCCTTGCCGCGTCTCTCTCCGCCAACGCGGTTCGGCTCATCCGCACTCGCCCACTCATCGGCCAAGCCCGGGATCCTTGTCATATCCTGCACATCAAAGAAAGGGCCACATCATTAAAAAAAAATGCGTCACCTGTCGAAGACGCATTCATCATTCAAGTGCAACACTCACCGAACCCTCTTCTCCCTCTCTACTTGTTCGCTACAAAACCAAAAGAAATGGAGATCGAAGAAGCCTACCGAGCCATGCTCGCCTCCCTCCATGTCTTCGGGCCCCTCGGGTCCCTCGGGTGCTAGAAGAGGCCCTTACTCTTCTGTGGCCGCCTCTCTGTGCTCTTGCACAACCCTCCTTGGACGAGGAGTTCCTCGTCCCCCTCTCCCTTCTCTTCGGTTTGGCTCACCGTACTCCATGGATCAAGAGTGGGAGAAGACGAAGCGAGGCGAGCAAATCTTGGAAGAAGAAGGTGTGTTTGCAAGTGGAAGAGGAAACAAGAAGGGCCGTCCCACGATTCTCGGTGGTTTAAATTTGAATTCAAATGATTAGAACGCGTCTTCGCGCCTAGACGCTTCCACCCAAAAAAATCAATAATAAAAATAAAAACAAAAACAAAAACAACAAAAACAAAAACAAAAACAAAAACAAACCCTTATTTATATTCTCCTGCCTTTATGAATCATTTTGATTTGTTTGTACAATTGGAGTGTAATTCTGTTGTTTGTGAAATAATTCTGTTTTACTGTGCCAAGGGGGGGCACCGCTGTCCCACCTTGTCCCATCATGTGCCACCATTCGGTGACTAGTCCCACCATGTCATGCATTGTATTATATGATAGTTACGCTACTAGAGCACGTCAAGGACCTTGCGACCTGAATGACTCTTGAATTTGAGTTCCCCTTCAACAAAAATAGTGATAATTTCAGAGGAATTTGAGTTATATGGATATGCCGTCAAGTTGTGAAAGCGAGGGGACGATGATTCCATTCGGTGAGTTGGTGCGTGGATAAACGGGCCCCGGCTCAGTATCAGCTCACCGGATCGGTATCCTGACCCATTCTTAACAACTTCACAATATTATCCTTGGCTATTTTCTATTTTAGTTTGTTTTAAGTTTTATTTTAAACCCAGCATGCATTCATGTAAAACTTTGATTCCATTGTGGAAGATCATTCAAAGTAATTCGATTGCGAAGGCCGCTGTGCTTAAATTCTTATAATATGAGATATTCCATTCCGAATGAAATACTGAGTTTCCTTTAGACAACCCTGGGCCATTCTTCCAAAAGAGACCCTTGTTTGGATTGATCCTTAAATATTCCTTTACTTTTACTCTATTTGACCCACTTTGGCCGAAGCACTTCCACATTGGCTGGTAACAGCTCCCCAAGGTGAAACCTACAGGTTTACGACCCGGGTACTTCCACATAGAGAAGTTGGTCCCTTTTTCTACTCGTGCCTGAGCGCACATCTTCCCCTTTCTTGTTTGATATCCGTCCAAGCAATTGTTGAAATTCGGAAGACCTTCTTCAAAGTCGCCTCATTGTAAACTCTGAAAACATTCCAGACCGTAATGTTCAAAGCGTGTCTCATCACACCTTGACATCTACTTTTCAGTCTGCTCCCATTCCACTTCATTCCATTTCCATGCCACTCCATTACGTGCCATTCCCTTGCAAAGCAGACGCAAGGCGGGACAGCTGTAGACACGCCGTTCTTGACATTACCGTGAGTAAATCTCATATTACACTATGATACCCCAAGGCGGCCTTCACATTTATAATTACTCGGGTGATTTCCTATTTTTATGAATTTTTTTACATTTTGTTAAATTTTTTCCGTGAAAATCTTTGACGTGTCAAGATGGTTAGAGGCCTTCTTCAGAAACCTCGTGCAGTGTGCACGCGGCGCCGATCCGGCCGTTTAGTTTGACGTTTTTGAATAAATCCAATCATAGAGACGTCTTGTAAGCTAGACGCGCCCTTCGAGAGTCACGGTTACCCGCCGAAACCACCCGTCTTCTCCACTATCGACGGCTTTCGACGACATTTCGGTGGGCGAAAATGGGCGCGTCCATGGTCCCGGATGCCTCAAATAAATTCAAAAAAAATAAAAAAATAAAAAAGTATTGAGGCGTCCAAATGGTTGGACGCCTCAAAGAAATAAAAAGATTAAAAAAATAAAAAAATTATAAAAATATTGAGGCGTCCAAATGGTTCGACGCCTCAAAGAAATATAAAATAATAAAATAATAAAATAATAAAAAATATTATTGGAGGCGTCCAAGGTCCTGGACGCCTCAATGATGAGGTGTCCAGGATCCTGGATGCCTGAATCACCTCTTCCTCTATAAATAGAGGACCCCCTCCCTCGAAGGGAGGGGGCTTCAGATCCGACAGAGGAAGGAGAGACTCTGCCGGATCCCATTTCTAACCCGTGGGTCTTTTGTAGGGGGAGGTTCTGGAGGCTTCTCGGGTACCCGCGCTCGCGAGAGAAAGGCTAGCTCCATCCGTTCTGCTTCCACGTCGTCCCCACACTGTCGAAGCTCCGCCGGATCCCGCCATCGGCACCTTCAATAAGCCATTCTCTCCCCTTCTCTTTTGTCATTTCTATCGCATGCATCATCCCGGCATCCGTCATCTCCTTTCATAATGGAGATCCATTTTTATGCACGTTTGCACGATCCCCCATTCATCATAGCATTTTCCTCCTACTCGTGTCTGAGAGGGGTTTAAAAATAACACCAACCAGGTGTGTGTCTTGTCACGATTTTATTATTCTTCATCAAGGGACTAATACTACACTGCCATCTTTTCTGATCCACATGTTATTTGTCTGTTTCTTCTTTTACATGGGTAACCAAGGAAAGCCCTCTCCATCGGCCGGCCGAAGGGAGAGGAAGAAGCAACCCGCCATCTCCCGCTTTTGAGGTAGGGGCGATCACTTTCTTTA
Source organism: Amorphophallus konjac (assembly GCA_022559845.1). Taxonomy (NCBI): domain Eukaryota; kingdom Viridiplantae; phylum Streptophyta; class Magnoliopsida; order Alismatales; family Araceae; genus Amorphophallus; species Amorphophallus konjac. The sequence goes on along the minus strand of CM040120.1, from coordinate 160,088,537 downwards.
TTTTGGGATCTCCGGCCCCTAGCGATCACATCATATTCTTGAGGCCGCGGAGAGTCATTTCCCGCAAAAGACGTTTAAATTTTCGTCACTTATATTCTGTGCATTTCTTATATCTGCTATATTCTCGAGGCCGCGGTGAGTCATTTCCCGCAATGGCTGTTTAAATTTCCGTCACTTATATTCTGTGCTGTTCTTATATCCACTATATTCTCGAGGCCGTGGAGAGTCATTTCCCGCAATGGCCGTTTAAATTTTCGTCACTTATATTATGTGATGTTCTTATATCTGCTATATTCTCGAGGTCGCGGCGAGTCATTTCCCGCAATGGCCGTTTAAATTTCTGTCACTAATATTCTGTGTTATTCTTATATCTGTTATATTCTCGTGGCCGCGACTAGTCATTTCCCGCAATAGCCATTTAAGTTTCCGTCACTTACATTCTGTGCTTCTCATATCTCCTCATATTCTCGAGGCCGCGGCGAGTTATTTCCCGCAATGGCCGTTTAAATTTCTGTCACTTAAATTATGTACTTTTCCCATCCGCCGAGGTCGCGGAGAGTCATTTCCCGCTATGGCCGTTTAATCCCAATATCTTATTACATTGCATCTGTCCCACACGCCCCGCTGGAGCAATCTCCCGTGGTAGTCTCTCTCCTCTTCTCTCTTCTTTCTGTGTTGCAGCAAAACGAGCCCCCGCGCTCCGCTTCGCCTCCTCCGGCATTCCGTGTGACGTCGCTCACACTAACAAATGAAAAGCAGAAGGAGCTGAAATAAGGAGTCAAGTTCACAGGAGGACAAAAATATGAACAGTGTATCAAGAGTTTCTATAGCAAATAGAAGAACAACGAAGGGACTTGGTCAATGCCAAGATAGTCAATGTTGACTGGTCATGGTCAACGCAATTCAAAGAAGTCTCCAGCCAAGCTCAACTTTTTGTTGAACCGTTATGAAGTCCCAGTCAAAGTACAAGGTCAATGAATAGACTAGTCACCACTATGCTCCCCAGACAAAGCCAAGCACGTAATGAAGAGAAGAGAAGGCAACGGTTGCTCATGTAGTCATGTGGTAAGAGTGATAAATATGTGGTAAGGGTAACAAATGGCACTTAAGTGGTAACAAATGCACAACTAGCGGTGACAAATGGCTAAGGCATAAGGTTTGTGCATGTGGTCTGTGCACATTTGCATTTTGCAAGGTCAGGTCGGTGCACATGTGTTAGCGATAGCATGTAAGGTCGATGCACATGTGTTAGAGATAGGCATAAGGTTTATGCACATGCGTTAGTGTTAAAAGCATCAGGTCGGTGCACATGCATTAGCGATAGAAACATAAGGTCTGTGCACATAGAACTATCAGGTCAGTGCACATTCACATTCTAGTCTGTGAGGTCGGTGCATGTCTTCATTCCACTCTAGTCGACACTTGTGTAGGTAAATCCCTCATCTTTTCACACTTCAGCCCAGTTCCACAACCAAACTTGAATCTATCTTCAGAAAACTAATTGATATTCAGGAATACACATTATCAAGCACACATTAGCGGCATTAAAACATATGAAACTTTGAAGATCAAAATGTATGAAAAAAGAAATTTCAATCAACACAGGTATGTCACATTCTGAGGTTTGAGACGTGAAATTGTTTAAAATATTATATTTCCAAAGTTAAGGAGTTGGGCCCCAATCCGGGCTCTATATATTTTACAATCAGCCTCATTAAATGTCCATGATGTCTCCATCTTCTTTGACAATTCATCAACATATTTCAGTACATAAATGGCATAGTTGAGGCTTCGATCATCTTGTTGGGGACATTCGTTGTTGAATACAAGTTCCCAATTCTCAACTCCCTTGAATGCAGTCCCATAGTTGTTCATAAACCCCCATACAACTGCAGCCTGCAAATGAAATATTTGACATTATTAAGGAATAACTAAAAGACACATTAAATATATCTTTAATACAGGTACACGGATAAGAAAAAGTACCCATTTTCTTGTAGTGGCCTCATGGATGGCCATGCCTTTCATGGAATTGTATGAGACAAAGCGGTGATTCTCCGTGTCAACAGCAAGTAGATGCTAGTGATTTGATGAGTATAACATGAAGAATAAATATTTATTCTTCTGCAGTTCGATTAATTCAACATTCTCGAAGACGCACTCCAATAGCAGGTTTGATTTTTCAGAGTCGGCCTCTGGGATGACGTTGATGTGATTCACTACAATGGTGAGAAAACAAACCCACTGATGAAAGATGCTAGATTCATTGCATCTTGATTTGAGGAGGTACATCATGGCGTCGATCACCTATAAATTAACAATCACGATTCTATTAGCAGTAGAAACACAAGTTCAGGGTAGGACGAGACGTAAAATTGCACAATTAATGAAAGAGAGTACCGTATCATCTATCATCCGGCCGTATAATAGATCAATGACATGAAAACGTCTCAAAACAATCTCGTTCTCTACAAAAAATATGGCATCACTATATTGGACAAAAATTTAGTTATTAGTAGTCAGAGTAAGGCAAATCAGGATAATTACAGAAAGTATAAGAGGACAACATACTCAATATCCCCCGAGATAGATTCAACAATGAATTCATTCACAGTGTTGTTATCTTTCGGATTCAGCTGGCCTTTGCAGATCCAATCAATATTCTGTAGGAGCATTCTAATCTCGTCGGCTTCATGTCCCTTCTACATGTATGCCAATGTACCAATCTTAGATTCTATATTGTAAAAAGTAGGAACAACGCAAACTCACCTTCTTCTTCCCCCGTCCTATTTTCTTTGGAGGTGCCTGCCTTTTCCTCACGGGCATCTTGTCCCGTTGATGAAGGGACTGACAAATGTGACCTAGACGATGGTCACCATGGCCATTAGTCGCCTCCACCTGACCTTCGATATCACCTTGCACATCCTCTTCAGGAGCTGCCTTACATGGCACAGTATAATCCGTAATTTGTGGAAGGGGCCTTGGAGCTGGGACAGCGGCGACAATGTCCACCAAAGTTTGACAAATATTTTCCTCAACAGTTTCAGCCCCCTGCACTTCCTCTCCAAGGGGTGGCTGCGGTCGCTTGCCATCATCCGTCGCCTGTTCGATGGGGCCAGGAGGTGCTGCATGAGCAGGAATGTGAGCCCCTTCCACACTAGTCAGATAGAAGGCCTTCATTTCCTCAAGTAGCTGCTGCTGGATCTTCAATCTAGCGGCAATATCCTATAGCACAGGCATGTATCTCTCTGATGAGGATATATAATGGCGACTGGGTCTGACCATCATCGTTTCACTGTACACCATCACCCTTTCACATGGCTCAACAAGAAGATCTTCGATCACCTGCATTTCAAATCACATCACTCCGGTTATTCATTAATGTTGAATGACAAAGAAGAAGTTAATTTTAGTACTCATAATATCTGTTGGTCTCGCAGGCATCCAGTGGAGAATTTTAATTTCCTATCTACAAATGTCCCCCACCTAAATAGTCAGGGAAATGCCACCTGCCTTACTGGCTGCCTCACCCGCGTGTGCTCAAAAAACCAGACCTGTAATATGAAATATATCAAGTTATTTTACAATGCAATAGAATTAATGATTTACACATTATTACACAACAAAAATAAAAAAACTTACAGCAAGTGCGGCAGAACAACCAAATATGCAGGTATGGGCCTGGGATGCATTCCCGGATCTTCTCTTAGCACGGTTAATTATACCTGACCGCCGTTTATGGACCGCCAAAACTAATTCCTCAAACGTGTGCATCGTTACCTGTTGCACAGCGGCTGCCCAGTTGTAATATGAAACTCTCTCAATGTCATCTAAGCATGACAGCATCTGTTGTGGACAAGAGTGCACCGACCGTGGGCAAACGAAAGTGGACAGCAGGAGTACAATCCACAGTCGGACAGTGTCGGCCGCATCCTGCTCTTCATCGGACCCAACAATTTGTTGGATGAGAGAGCACACTTTCTTCCGGTGAAATGTTGCTGCAAATCCAAATCGATTTTGCAACTTCGACTTCTGAATTGCGGATCCATAATGCTAAACTGGCTGACCGGAGCAAGATAATCCTAAAATTATGCCCACATCTTTCACACTGAATGCGACCTCCTTACTACCCATACGGTAGTAATTTCCTCCACTATGGGCGCAAATAATCTCTTCCAATAGCGTCATGGTGAAGAATACGGGAGAAGCATTGTCAACATATGGACCAAAGGGTGTGGTCCTCATCAATGACTTGTGGCATTCTTGAAATGCCATCTGATCCCTATCCTTCATGTAAATGCCCATAGAACACCGGGCCCAGATGACTCTTGTGTTCACTAGATTCAAAAATTAATGTGTAAACAAGAAATTCAGTTAATTAATTGACAGATCAAGAAATACAAAAAATATTAACAGTAAGACAAGGGTGACAAATGTATATATAGACAAGGGAGTTTAGGTGTGACAAATAGGTGCTTAAGGGTGACAAATGTATGAAATACGGTGACAGGTAGGTCTAAATCTGACACAAATAGGTAGATAAGCGTGACAAATAAATAGGTCGATAAGGGGGGGCAAATAGATATGTAAGGGAGATAAGGAACCACAGTACCTTTAACTTGTCATCCTGAAGTGGAGGCCTTAGAAACCCTAGGTTACTCAAACGTTTCTTCTTCGACTATAGGAACCGGTACAATGTGCTGAGATGCAGGTGGGACATCGACTTTACAGCAGACAGAGCGTTGCATGGGTGTCTTCTTCGGCTCCATGGCTGAGAGGTCGCAAAAGGCACTGCGAGGAAGACGAGACGCTGAGCACGATGGAGAGACAAACCGCCTTCTGGTAGGTTTCGTAAGAGACGAGACATGGCGGGAAGGGTATATGGGGAATTGGGGATTTTTAGTGTCGAGGTCATCATTTCTGTTGATGTAGCCTGCGGCGTTGGATCGGCAGCAATACGCGAACAACACCCGCGCGTGGCCGATGTGTCCCGTTTTCCACGTAGGCCAATTGGTTAAGGGCGACATATGTGCCTACACGGATGACAATGGGTTAGCAAGGGTAAACAATACCCTGCTAACTATGACAAATAAGGCTCAATAGAGACAAGCCCGATGCCCGGCTTTCAGGCAGTGGAGTAAGGGCGACGATTTCTGGAGTTTAGTGGTGACAATTAGGTGAGTACGGGTGACAAATGCTCAACTAGGGTAACAAATAACTTCAAATTGGTAAAAAGTGAGAAGGAAGCTGAAGGTGAAAAAGAACATGAGAAACTTGAGGAGAAAGAGACGTACTCACTAGAATAGAGTGACAAATAACTTCAACTATATGTTGACCGAATGCCCCAATACTCCAGGCAAAGTCAATAGTCAAAGTCAAACATTTGTAACTGTTGACGTCCAGTCAAAGCATGGTCAAGCTTCAGCCAGCGACAGTGGACACAGAAAAAGACAAACGTGGAAGAACCACTGTTTTAAAACCCGGCCCGGATCGGTCGGTCCGACCGGTTAACCCGCGACCCAGTCCCAAAACCGGGTTAGAATAGTGTCTAAACTGTTTTAGACCCAAAACCCGGTCAAACCCAGTCAACCCAGTGCAACCCGGTGCAACCTGGCCGACCCGCTAAAACCCATTGACCCAACCGGGTCCGACTCCTTGACATATTTTTTATTTATTTAATTTTATTTTTTAATATGACATGAAAAATATAGAAGATGAGGAGTCTTCTCACTCCTCTCTTTAAAGTTGAAAAGAAATTTAGAGGGAGATGAAGAGATGAAGATAAGGGGAAAGATGAAAATTTAGATGAACATGAAATTTAAATTCACACATCATGAAACTTGTGTCTCATGAGATGTTAATTATAGTTGATAAATGGTCATATATAGTGTTTATTCAATATGAATTTTATTCTTTTTTTAGACTAACTTAGTGGTTATTTAATGCACTTGTTTTAATTTTTACAATATATGTTTTGTTTGTTTCATGTTTCTAACTCAAGGTATCTTAAAATCTTATAGAAATTTGTAATATTATTATAAACGGTTCTAGTCTTACAGGTCACGGGTCAACCCAAACCGTTAAACCATTGACCCGTGACCCACTAACTTAACCGGGTCAAGCTTCGGGTCGGGTTTTAAAACATTGGGAAGAACAACAGAAGAAGACTGAAGGTAACAAATACTCTCCTAAGGGTGACAAATGAAGATGATCTCGGTGACAAAGAGATATATAAGGCTAACAAATAGATGTTAAGGGTGACAAATGTGGGAACAACGGTGAAAATTTATCGTTGACCCATTGTTGCCTCCAGGAGCTATTCCCCACGATCGAGGAGCCCTATCTCCCAAAATGTTGGCGATATATAGACGTGACAGTAAATTCACGGCACATGAGTTTCAGGGGGGCACATAACAATAAGGAAATGGTCAACATGTGACCGATACGGCTCCGAATACCTTTTTGCATGCACCCCGATGTCGGGCTTTCAAGGTATCTAGGCTTTTCAACATGTTCTCTCTTCTTTTTATATAATCGAATCGACTTATTGACCATGCATCACCATTGCTTGGCGTGGCGATTAATCAAACGTTTTCCCCTCTTTTATCGTCGTGAACGACCTTTATGACACGGCGGGTCGCCAGTCCCGACCGAATGCCCACCATCGTCTGCTTAGTGATCATAAGGAGCGCACCTTTGGTTAGTCCAGACCATCCCAGCCTTGGAACTTTGACAAATGTGTCTACACGTGATTGGCACGCCCTATCGTGAGTAAAATCGATGAAAGATACAATGATATTTGACTATTAATTATCCTATATCTTGAGTGCTTCCACGTGGCATTAATATTCCCCGCGATCGAGGAGCCCTAGCTCCCGAAAAAATATTATATAAAGATGTGATGGTAAATTCACGACACATGAGTTTGAGGGGGGCACGAAACAATAAGGAAATGGTATCAACATGTGACCAATATGACCCTTTGTACCTTTTTGCGTGCACCCCGCTGTGGGCCTTTATAGGTAGCTAGGCTTTTCAACACGTTCTCTCTTCTTTTTAAATAATCGAATCGACTTATTGGCCATGCAGACCCATTGCTTGGTGTGATGATTAATCAAACGTTTTCCCCTCTTTTATCATCGTGAACGACCTTTATGGCACGGTGGGTCGCCAGTCCCGACCGAATGCCCACCATCGTCGATGTGCTTAGTGATCGATCAGAAGGAGCGCACCTTTGGTTAGTCTAGACCATCCCAGCCTTTGAACTTGAACACATTGTCAGACACGTGATTGGCACGCCCTATCGTGAGTAAAATCGATGAAAGATACAATGATATTTGACTATTATATATCCTGAGTGCTTCCACGTGGCATTAATATTCCCCGCTATCAAGGAGCCCTAGATCTCAAAAATTCATTAAATATAGATGTGACTGTAAATTCACGGCATATGAGTTTGAGGGGGGCACAGAACAATAAGGAAATGGTCAACATGTGACCGATACGGCTGCGAATACCTTTTCGCGCGCACCCCGATGTCGGGCTTTCAAGGTAGCTAGGCTATTCAACACGTTCTCTCTTCCGTTTATATAATTGACTTATCGGCCATAAAAAAGTTGAAAATGTTTAAATTACATATCTTTGGATCTGTAAATAATAAATAATAATTTTTTAAGATGTAATGATATTTTTTACTGAGAGAGATTTTATCCTATTAGAAGAAGTGAATGAATGACAAAGAATCACGAATGAATGGAAGAAAACATGGCGCCAAATGAAAATTTGGTGCCAAATAGACAGAGACAAGAATTAGAAAAAATGTCCCCTCTCATGTCCTCCTTACTCCTTCCCCCTTCCTCCTCATTCAACCACTACATCCCCCTCTCAATCTCTCATCGACGAGCGGCAGAGTGGTGAGGGAGGGCGGGCGCGACGGAGCTACCTAGGGACGCTGGTGAGGGGCGAGCGGAGGCGGCACCGGCAGCGAGGGCGCTGACGCACCGGTGACCTACGCTAGTGGCGGTGAGCTCCCGCCCTTTCTCACGCTCACTCTCACACACACACACGCAGACACAAACTCTCACACACTCTCACTTTTCATGCCTGGTCTACAAGATGAACCTTTTCTCCTTATCCCCTGTTGTACTCTTACAACATCAGATGAAATTCCAAGCCCCTATTTTTATTGGGAGGGTGGGAAGAGGGATGTGGATATAAATGTGTGTGCGTAAATGTGGATATGACCCTTTGTTCCATTTTTGCCCGTTCAAGCCTTTTATTATGATATATGTGATTAGTATTCTTGGATGTGAATTACATTTGTAGACTTGTGTGTATGCCGATATGTGAAAAAATGTGTATGTGAATGGGAGTATGATAATGATTTTTTACAGAAGATGATGTCGATGTCAACGTGGGTGTGTGAATATGGAAGTGAAAGTGGGTGTGGATATGAACGTATATGTGACCAAACGGGATGTACAAATGTGGAAAACAGTCAATATTTAGGGGAGATGTTGTCGATATTTTCTTAAAAGTAGTGATAAGACATATTGATATGAATTTTTTAATTTTTTAGGTAAATATGGCTAGAGTTGATCGTTCATGGATGAATCATAGAGTAGTTGATAGAGTGGTGTCCGAGGAGTTTAAGGATGGAGTTGATAGTTTTATTCAGTTTGTATTGGGGCATCCAATAGCAGTGGACCAGCGTGGTAACATCTGGTGTCCTTGTTTACGCTGTAAAAATAAGAAATTTCTTTCGTTATGGGATGTGCAAGTTCATTTATACAGGAAATGGTTCATGAAAGGTTATATGAATTGGGTGTGTCACGGTGAAGACTTTAGGTCGCATGCGCCCGACAATGTTGGCGGCACAAGTACCTACGCAGACATGGTAATTGATGCTGCTGGCCCTAACTTTAATGTACAAGGGGAACACGTGTACAACGAAGAACCACCAAACAAGTCGGCTGGAAGATTTTATCAGTTACTTCGGGATGCTGATGAGCTGTTGTTGGATGGTTGTGAAAATCACACTCGCTTATCTGCTGTCTCATAGTTGTTGAATTTGATATCCGAATTTCACCTTAGTGAGAGTTGTTTTGACCGTATGCTCCTCCTTATCAAGAGTATGTTGTAACACCCTCAAATATAGGATGGGTGACCTCCCGGGAAGTCCCCCATTCTAGAGCCGATCACTATCAGAAGGGACAAAACCGTGAGGCCGGTGGGCCAAAGCGGACAATACCTCGATGGTATAGAGTACGGGGCGTGACATATGCTGCCTACGGATGAGAATCTACCTGATAATTTTTACTGTGCAAAGAAGATGGTCAATGATTTAGGGCTTGGATACCAAAAAATAGATGCATGCCCTAATCACTGTATGCTATATTATGCAGATAATGTAGATAAAATATCATGTCATATTTGTCATCATGATAGATTTAAACCCAAGAGAGGCGACAAATCAAAGCAAAAGGATGTGCCTTACAAGTCACTGCGATACTTCCCTCTCACACCCAGATTGCAGCGGATGTATATGTCATCAAAGATAGCTCGGCATATGATATGGCACGCGGAAAGAGTACGTCGTGTAGATGATATAATCAGTCATCCAGCCGACGGTGAAGCTTGGGCTCATTTCAGTCGTAACTACATTGCTTTTGGTCACGAGCCACGCAATGTTAGGTTAGGTTTATGCACAGATGGCTTCAACCCATTTGGAGGTTCAGTAGCGTCTTACTCATGTTGGCCAGTCTTCATGACGCCGTACAACCTTCCGCCAGGCATGTGCATGAAGCGTGAGAACCTTTTCTTAACTTTGGTGATTCCAGGTCCAAAAAATCCAGGAAACAATTTGGACATATATCTCAGGCCACTGATTGATGTGTTGAAAAGATTATGGAATGATGGAGTTGTTACTTATGATGCGTATAGAAAACAAAATTTCACTATGAAGGCTGCATTGATGTGGACAATAAGTGACTTCCCTGCATATGGAATGCTATCTTGCTGGAGCACACACAGGAGGTTGGCATGTCCTTATTGGATGGCTGATACCAAATCCTTTGTCCTGAAATATGGTAAGAAAGCATGCTGGTTCGATTGTCATCAACGATTCCTACCAAATGACCATCCTTTCGAAGGTAAAAGGACTCATTCATTAAGAACACAGTTGAAATGGATGAAGCAGACTTGGAACGGATGTCTGGTCGACAAATGGCATTAGAGGTGCTAAACTTACTAGATATAGTGCAATTTTTGGGTAGTACACGACATCTTCGAGGATTTGGAGAGGAACATAATTGGGTGAAGAAAAGTATCTTCTGGGAATTGCCTTACTGGTCAGCCCTTTTGATACGGCACAACCTGACGTCATGCATGTTGAGAAGAATGTCTTTGATAATGTGTTCAACACCATCATGAACGTGAAAGCCAAAACAAAGGACAATGCTAAGGCGCGAGCGGACTTGAAGATACTTTGCAAACGACCAGAGTTGGAATTGCAGCCGGTTCGGGGCAAAGTTGTGCAACCTAAAGCAGCTTACGTGTTAAAAGACACATAGATCAATGAACTGTGCCAGTGGCTGAAGCAATTAAGATTCCCTGATGGATATGTGTCTAACATAGCCCGTTGTGTGAATGTTGATGAGGGAAAAATATATGGGTTGAAAAAGTCATGACTGCCATGTGTTCATGGAGAGACTTCTACCCATTGCATTCTGTGACATATTGCCAAAGCCTATATGGGGAGCATTGACTGAGTTGAGTCAGTTTTTCATGATTCTATGTGCATCAGAACTCAAACTTGGGGACGTGCAAATTATGGAATAGAATGTGGTCACGACAGTATGCAAGTTGGAGAAGATATTTCCCCCTGCGTTCTTCGATTCCATGGAGCACCTGATTATCCATTTGCCATACGAGGACAAAGTTGGAGGACTGGTACAATTTCGATGGATGTATCCATTTAAGAGGTAATCAGTATGTATTTACTGATTAATTGATAGTAGTTACATGTGTCTGTCATTGTCACTGTATGTCATTGTCATATGAATTATTGTCATAGGTGTATGCATGACCTGAAAATGAAGGTTCGCAACAAGACTAAAGTAGAGGGTTTGATTACCGAGGCATATATTATTGAAGAAATTTTAAACTTCTGTTCGATGTACTTCGAACCCAAAATTCAAACTCGCCGCAATCGACCTCCACGTAATGATGATGGAGGAGAGGTTGGTCCGTCCGACCGGTTGTCCATATTTAAGTATCTAGGTCGTGCATTCGGACGTTGTTCGAATCGCATATTAGAGGACAGAGAGTTGTTGGCCGTAGAGATCTATGTTCTCCTGAACTGTCCTAAGATTGAACCTTATGTTGAGTGAGTCCTCAACTCCACAGGTGCTGAAATTTTTAAGCATCTTGACGTCCTTCCTCCCATTTATGGTGATGTTGCATTCATCATTGTAGGCAATTAGATTTTGAATTAATTACTCGATGTCTACACCTCAATGAGTTGGAGGTTCAAAATGAATGAGAGATCTTTTGCCAGATGGCTTAAAGGTCAAGTAAGTGCCAATCTACCAATTCCACAAAGCTTGATGTGTATGCAAGTTCAATTTAAAATAACGTGGTTTATCTTCATAGGTTAAAGAAGGTTATGTTACTGATGAAAGAGTCCGGGTGATAAGTTATGGACCTTAGAAGGTCGCGCATGCCTATCAAGGATTTTTTGTGAATGGTTATAAATTTCACACCAGAGATTATGGATGAAATAAGTCTACAATGAATAGCGGCATATGCGTGAAAGGTAGTTACATACAATGAAAATGATCTCGATTACTATGGTATTCTTGAGGAGGTCATAGAATTATAGTATTTCGGACAACACAACCATATATTCCTTTTTAAGTGTCATTGGTTTGATCATAATTCAGTTCGAAATGAAGGAATATATGGGATTGTCGATGTCAAACATAGATCTAAATTGAATACCTATGAGCCGTTCATTTTGGCCGCACAAGCCCAACAAGTGTATTGTTCAAGTTATTCATCATCCAAGAATAAAGATTGGTGGGCAGTCTATAGGGTAAAACCAAGGCTTGTGCCTAATGATGAGTTAGATCTGACCTAAGCTGTCTCAGAGGATTCTAGTGCCGAATATTTTCAATCAGACCAGGGTGACACTGCAGAGTTGGTTGCTTCTAATCTTCATCTGATCGAATCTGACGATCCACTTCAGTTGTGTATAGAGGACGAAGTGGAAGAAGTCAATTCAACTGAGCTAAATGAAGCAATTGTTGGGCAGGAGGAGTCCTCTGAGGAGGAAGTGTATGAATCTAGTGAGAATGAGGAAGATGACGAAGATGACAATGAGGTTGATATATTTTCAGCATATGAACATGAAATATATACTGATTGAATATTTTGTAAGAAATTTAACATATATATACACTTATCATTATTACTTACCACCTCTCCTTGTATAATTAGTTGTCGACTAATATGCACTACTTTAAATGTTGTCAATAATTAGATGGTTCGAGGCCGTAGCGGATCTTCGAGGAGAGGTGGTTTCGAGAGGGGTTCTACTGGTATGTTTATTTAAATTCTTAGATCACAGAGTTGTGATTATGCACTTTATTTGGGTAATGATATTTTATGTCTCTGCACCAGGTAGACAGTCTACACAAGCTCCCCCACCTGCTGTGGGTATGTTTATTTCAATTCTTAGATGAATGAGTTGTGATTATGCACTTTGTTTGGGTAATGATATTTTATGTCTCTGCACCAGGCAGACAGTCTACACAAGCTCCCCCACCTGCTGCGGGTATGTTTATTTAAATTATTAGATCACAGCGTAGTGAATATGCACTTTGCTTGGGTAATGATATTTTGTGTCTCTGCACTAGGTACACAGTCTACACTGGCCCCACCACCTGCTGCGGGTATGTTTATTTCAATTCTTAGATCATAGAGTAGTGATTATGCACTTTGTTCGGATAATGATATTTTATGTCTCTGCACCAGGTACACAGTCTACACAAGCTCCCCCACCTGCTGCGGGTATGTTTATTTCAATTCTTAGATGAATGAGTAGTGATTATGCAATTTATTTGGGTAATGATATTTTATATCTCTGCACCAGGTACACAGTCTACACAAGCTCCCCCACCTGCTGTGGGTATGTTTATTTAAATTCTTAGATCACATAGCAGTGAATATGCACTTTGTTTGGGTAATGATATTTTATGTCTCTACACTAGGTACACAGTGTACACCGGCCCCACCAGCTGCTGCGGGTATGTTTATTTAAATTCTTAGATCACGGAGTAGTGATTATGCACTTTGTTTGGGTAATGATATTTTATGTCTCTGCACCAGGTACACAGTCTACACAAGCTCCCCCACCTGCTGCGAGTATGTTTATTTAATTTCTTAGATCACAGAGTAGTGAATATGCACTTTATTTGGGTAATGATATTTTATGTCTCTGCACCAGGTACACAGTCTACACCAGCCCCACCACTTGCTACGAGTATATTTATTTCAATTCTTAGATGAATGAGTTGTAATTATGCACTTTGTTTGGGTAATGATATTTTATGTCTCTGCACCAGGTACACGGTCTACACAGCCCCCAACTTCAACTGCGGGTATGTTTATTGAAATTCTTAGATCACATAGTAGTGAATATGCACTTTGTTTTGCTAACGATATTTTCTATTTACAGCTTTAAGTGCCTCTACATCAGGTCTATAGAGTACACCCCTTCCATCACATTCTACTGGTATGTTTTTTTAAATTCTTAGTTAAATGATAAAAATTCTATATGTTTACTTGTTGAATACTTTTATTTTTAACAATGTGCTAAATTCTTATTAACTATTATTTTACTTGTAATAGGTACATCAGGCACACCACCTGCGATAGTTGGCTCGTCCGCCCAGCCGGGCACACAACCGACAGACCATGCTCTTAGCCATCACGAGGGCGAGCAGGTGGTGTTGCAAGAGGGACGCAAGCCATGTTGGGTCTCTGGGTAAACATTTAAACTCATGAATTATGTTCGTTACCTATCCAACAACTATATAATTGTTGGCTATCATTTTAACACATGTAATTGTAGGGATAAAGTAGAGCCCAATGAGGCTTCTCGTTTTATTACCAACATTATTGAGCGACATGTTACTGGCCCATATAAGTCATTTCGAAAGTTTCCTCAAGATATCCATGATCGATTGTATGATGAGTTCCTGGTATACGATTTAATCTTTTAAATTACATATTTCCCAACTCCACAATTTCAATCCACTAACTTATAAAATTTGAATTCTTGACAACAAGGATATCAGTGTGTGAGGAGAGCTAACGCCGAACGAGCTCGACGTGTATGGGAGGCCACAACAACTGTAAATTATAAGCATCATTTACATGGCAGTTGGGAACGTGCCAAGGCTCTAGCCGGGGGGAGCGACGACCGTGGCCTTTGGAAGGCACACGGCCCCACATGGATGAGGAGGGAGCACTGGGAGGACCTGTGTGATAGATGGGCCGAGCCTAATTGGATCACAAAATCCGCAAAAGCCAAATCCGCACGTGCGTTACATCCAGACGTGCATCTCCATACTTCTGGATCTATTTCCTTTGCGACTCAAAAGGAGAGATTGGAAAGTAATAATCTTAATTTTATTATATTTTATTTCTTATATGTCCTTATTTATTCTCTATAACATGTATAACAGGAAAAGAAGAGGGGTGGTACGGTCTCGTACCGCGATTTATTTGCTACAGTTAACTAGAAGAAGGGGACCGATCAGTATGTGAGCGAGAGAGCATGATTGGTAGTGGTAAGATTATACATACACATTTCTTTTCTATTTCAATTTTTAAATATGATTGATTAATATGAAAGTTACAATATTTTTTATTCAATTTGCTGGAGTCATATGACATGCATATGACTGAAAAGTACGGGGAAAAGAAGACGCAGCGGCCGCAGCTAGATCCTGACGCATGGGTAGCAACAGCCGGCCCACCGAAGAAAGGACGAGTATACGGTTTTGGGCAGAGCTTGGACACCAGCCCGATTCTAGCATCTTGTCCGGGCTCAGCTTCTTCCTATCCCGGTAGCAGTTCCTTCTCTACTCCCTCCATCGGCACTTCTACGAGTCAGATTACATCCATCTTCGAACATGCGGTAGGAATGGTCGAGGAACGTAGGGAGGCACGCTTTGCTCGTGTGGTTGCTACCCTCTTGGCCCAGGCGGGGATTTTGCCTCAGGGAGCACCCTCGAGCACAACACAGCCCTCTCATGTGAGTATTTAATTTAATTTTTAATTTCATAGACTTTAGAGTTATAATAGGGGAGAATCTGTGATACCAATGTTGTGTGCCCTAGGCAAAGCCGGAAGCAAGTATATGATATTGTGTGCGTAGCAGTATAGATCCTATATAAATTTTAAGCTTAATTTTAAAGCCTAAGATAATTTAACACTCAGCTATCAAACCACGAGCTCAGATGATATCTGTGAGAACGATATAAATGAATGTGACAAGAATGCACCAACGAAGAGAATGCTACTTCACAAAATCCACTCAGATCAGAGAGATCTAACAGAATGCAATACAACCACTTAACGTATAGGGGAGATCAATTCATACGCAAACCTGTGAATGGAGGCCTTAGATGATAAGGGTCAATCACACCAATGAAAATCACGGCACACAGAATTTTTAGGTGATTCGATCTGTCACGCAGATCTACGTACACCTATGTCTAACCTGAGTGTGGCTTCCCCTTGCAATAGCAATAACCACAGACTCAGTCTTCAAACAAACGCTGACTTACAGCTTGACCTATAAGAACACTCTCCTCTCTTCTGATCAATTTAGAAGGAACCGTGAGTAACACCAAGTTACCCACAACCAGAGGACCAGTCCTCTCTTCCTCTGAAGCACAGAGGGAATCATTCTTTTCAATTAGTTTCATCATTCTTCAAATGTCAGCGACATGAGCCACTTTACACCACTGAACAGTCATTTCAAATTGCTATACAGCCATTTGTCTGCTTTGTCCACCCATTTTCACCCTTAATCCACAGCTAAAAAGTATTATTTCATCCTGTGAATTCTTCTGTCAGAAGTTGACTTGTAAGCCCTCCCGAGTCGGCTTGAGGTTCTTGGATTTCAGTTGTTTCACACATGTTGTCTATTATTCACCTTTTCATAGCTATTTGTCACCACTGTTGCCTATTATTCACCTTTGCACTGGTACTTATCACCATTGTTGCCTTTTATTCACCTAGTCCATCTATTTGTCACCCTTAAGATAGTATCTGTCACCTGTAATGCACATTTGTCAACCTTAAGGGATATTTTGCACCCTTATTCTTCAGCGGGTACATAGTCTATCTTAAACTGATATATCAGCTTGTTCCTTCAGCGATTGGAGGCTTATTCTGCAGAGTTGCTTCTAGGGTTGCGGTGACACTGCCATGCTTATGCTTAGTTGAATTCTTCAGATATTACAGTTCTTCAAATAGACATCCTTCAAGCATACAGACATAACAGTTCAAGCATTCACAGCATTCACATTACAACTCTTCAAGCCTTCATATGAAAATGTTGTTCAAGGCATTAGAAAGCATATCGACATTAGCCAGCACACATCAAATTCATGATATAAAAAACCATTATCATAATATGATTCATAGTGTTAGACATCATCAAAACCACAGGGCATAACAATAACATTACTACTTAGTTCAAAGAATTCACCTTTGAGAGGGAAAGAAATAATCTTCATGTTATCTACTCTCGGCCTTAGAAAATCAAAAAGATACTTAACTAGATATATTTATAATTATATTTATTAAAATCTATTTATTATTTATTTTTTGTGATGTAGGATCCTCTTGCAGCCGGTGATGGTGGAGATGCTACGAATGACGAATGACGAATGAGGATGATATAGCGGATATCACTTGATTTTTTTAGTGATATTATGAAAAAATGATACATTTCAATTAATGTAACTGTAACTTTTTTATTCACTGATTTATGTGTTGTGGATGTTCTTTATTCTAATTTACAGTAGGATTTTATCCTATTGTGTGTTGTATATGTTGTTTATTGCGTGTTTTATGTTGAGTTGAGTCGATTGTGGTGTATAATTGTAGCTTTAAATAGGTTTTTAAAATTTTAAAAAATATATAAAAATTATGTGGAGAAAGTTTTCGACGGAATTTCGACCAACTAACAATTCGTCGAAACCAATTTTACTCACTTATTTTCTAACGTATTTATTTTCCAGTGCAAATCAGTCGAAAGGTTACGATGTATTTTCGACCAAGTAAATGTTCATTGGAACAAATTTTATACACATTAGTTTCGACGTATTACGTTTCCGTCTCAAATACGTCCATAATTAATGACGTCTTTTCGACTAGAAATAGTTTTATCGGAAGTAATTTCATTCAAACTAGTTCCGACGTAATAATTATCCGTCTCAAATTTGTTGGGCATTAACGACTTATTTTCGACACAATAGTAGTTTGTCGTACCTAATATGACCCACAGGTTTTTAACGTACTATTTATGGGATAAAAATTCGTCAAAAATTAAGGACATATTTGCCACCAAATTAACTTTCGTCGGAACTAATTTAACCCATATGTTTGCGACCACAAAATATATATGTCGGGCATCTGTCAAAAACTTTAGACCTATTTTCAACTAAATTATGTTCCGTCGCAATGATTAATTAATTTTTGTATTATTAAATATCAACATAAATAGCCACGATGATTTCGATGACATATTTTCATCGGTAAGTTCGGACTTATTCGCGATGCTATCTCATTACGTCGAAAATTTGCGACGAAATAGTTTCGACGTCCATATTCCGTCGTGATTACGTCAAAAATACGTCAAAAATTCATATTGCGACGTATCCCCGACGTATTTGCGACGGTAAATGGACATCAAAATTTCTCATTTTTCTTGTAGTGTTTGCTTCGACATGGTTATTGAGTGCACCGACCTGTTAACCTTAAGGTACTTATAAGCATCGACCTGATAGCCATGAGGCACCTTAATGCATCGACCTATCGATCTTGAAGTGTAGATGTGCATCGACCTTAGTGTCATTAGCTAACACTGGTGCACCGACCTTACTTGCAGGAAATGCTTGTTCTGCATCGACCTTACTAGTCCAAAATGCATATGTGCATCGACCTTCTAATGCAAAATGCTTATGTGCATCCACCTTCTAGATCAGACTACGAACATGCATCGACCTTCTGAACTGGGGTAAATATATGCATCGACTTGGCTACCATAAAGACCAATGATGCATCGACTTTACTAGCAAGAACTATTTCTTATGCATCGACCTTACTAGTGAAGACTGATGCTGCTGCATTGACCTGTTTGCTTTCATTGTGGCTGCTACATTGACCTGATCAACATGAACCTCTTCAGCTACATTGACCTGACTGCTTTTCTTCCATCGGTAACTTGGCTTCTCTTTTTGACTAGTTCTGTTAAAACTTCAATTGACTTCACTAACTTTTTGATTTGTCTTCAGAACCCGTTCTTACAGAGTTCAACACACATACTTTTATATATGACGAGTTCATGATGACTTCAACAAATGCGTTAAAATAAATGCAACAACACACATATGACTTCATCTAAGCACTTCGTCAAAGCCACATTCAGACACAAACTCATGATGAGTCATAGTGTTTGACATCATCAAAACCACAGGGATACAATAATCTCCCCCTCTTTGATGATGGCAACACTATAAACACTATGAGTAATATGAGTCATAAAACAACATTCAAATAGACTCAAATCAACAAGAGACTCAAATCTGACCCATACACACACATGTTCATATTCTCCCCCTTTGACTTCATCAAAAAGATAGATCAAAGATACAATCTCCCCTTTTGACAGACTATAATTATTGGAGTGGATGTAGAGTTATGGATAGTCATTGAAGCAAGAAGTGGTGAACCACAATAATCAGCAGCTGACATTAAGATGAATGCAGTGACACATTGAATATGATGTGAACATGCCAAGAGAGTTTCAGCAGAAATGAAAACTGAACACAGTGATTCCAATTGAAGTTTCAAATGATTGAGCTATTCAAGAAGGTTTTCAATGAGATGCCATTTTCATACGTCTAAGAATGGAGATGTTTCAGAGTCTTTCATTATAATGGCTTATGAATGAATCTTTATTGAACAGTATGGTTTAAATATGATGTATACAAAGTTTTTCCTTAGAGATTTCTGTACTCATATCTAAAATAAAATTTAAAAAAAATGAACCAAGCCCTCATATTGAATATCTTGTTTAACCTCCTTCCATCTTATTCATTTAACTTTCAATGACTTCTTCATGAATTACAAGAAATAGTATTGAGGTTAAACAACCATGAATACATCTGATTTTGTCTAGGATTACACAAAATTTTCTTTTGCAACCATTTTCAGATTTTTCTTTTGTTTAGCAACAATTTTCATGTTCAAATTTCAGGAGCAATTGAGTTTAATGCACCCTTGTAACTAGAGGATATATGTTGTTTAGACGTCAATATCCCTAAGCACTTGCAATGACTAACTGTCATGCTTCAAATTGAACAGAGATAATAGTAGTATAGCTTCAACACATCTTAGGTGAAGTGACCCAGTTACTCACCACACATCATGCCATTACTCTGTCATATTTTTTATTGATTTGCAATAATTTTTAGCAGAGATAACTATGGTACTTTATGACATAGTCTATTTTTAGACATGGTTTCTTAGTAGCCAAAGTCATTGCTCAGACTAAATTCATCCTTAGACATTTACAGATTCTCAGATGTTTAAAAACAATACTTACTTCATATATCTCAACTAAAGAAAGTAATGATTTCAAAATTTTCATATTTTAGAAGGTTTTACAATGACATAATGTGAAGCAGCTGGTTAAGGTTTATTAAAACATTGATTCAGATATTTTTAAGTTATTCATATCCAAACTCAAGGAATACATTAAACATAAACCAACTGAGTCTTTTGGACATTCATAATCCTGTATAATAAAAGACTCCTTAATAAAATTAATTTTAGATTTATGATCAAGGTATGCAAATTGAAATCTTCTCAAAGTTTCAAGATAGAGATGTTCAAGAGCAGTCAATTTCTAGCACACAAGATGGTGACTTTCAAGAGCAAGCAATAATAAGATCATGTTCAAGAAGATATGATTAGTGTGCAGCAGAATGAGTGTCAAGTTGACAAAAATTTTCACAGGAATGTGCAATAATGGACATGCAGCTTGTATGATAGCATTTTGAAGATATTTAGCTGAGAATTTGACAGGTATGTTCAAGGTACATCAGATGTGAAATGATTTCAATCTGACTAGCTCATGGATGCAGCGACAGACAAATCAATCACAGATAGCAAAGAATGTGAATAACAAGGTAAGCTAGTAATCAACTTACAACTTAGATCAGTACTAGGTACAGGTTGGATCCAAGGAAAATACTCTAGTTGTTACAATGCAACTCAGAAAATTCAAGTGAAGCTCCCCCTTAGCAAGTGCAGGAGCAACACATAGTAGATCCCAGAATATAAAAATGTTGAGCTCAATTGATTTCAAAATAGATAGGAATTGAAAATCAGATAGTTTTTGAAGGAAGAGTCTACTTGAGCTAAGAGAGAAGTCAACTTTTAGGTTTTAACAAAGCAAATGAAGAAATTTGATAGATTTCTTACACAGCCAGGTCGACCTGATTTATTAGAAGATCGACTTGGGGTTCTCATCAGATTTCAAAGATGGAGTGAAATTAACTTCACTTGCAACATAGAGTATCAATCAATAGAGAGAACAATCATGAAAGCAGATCAAATAGAAGAATGAGAGAACGATTGACCGAAATGAACAAGTTTGGTCGACCGAACTAGACAATGAAAGGATTATGAGACAAAAAAGCAAATGTTCATGCAATCAATTCAAAACTAGACAAATGCTCCTTCTGAATGTATGCATATGCTATCAAGCTAAAGTATCAGAGTCAAAATGTGATATTCATGAAGAATTAATCCAAGCAATGATCAAGCATTATTGTGCATATGAGCATCCCAATGCACAGAAACAAACTCTATAATGCATGAACTCTCCCTGTGTATATGCATGCTTGTCAAGCAATCTTTTTGAATTTTCGTTGATGATTATGTGCAAATGAGTCAGGTAGTATCATGCACATGAGCAACCTACAAAATGCAGGGACTCCCCCCTTTTTTTTGAATAGACCATAAACATCAAATATGACATGACTGTAGGGAGTTGAATGAATTACACACATGCATATGCATGAGACACAAAATTGCCTTGACTAACTCCCCCTGTCTATGTGCATTGTATGACTGAGCTTTGAATGCAGCATATGCAATAAAAACAATGCAGGGAATTTATTGAATTATGCTCATGAGAGTCTAGACTGCTCTATGTGCAATGTTGACCTATGGCACCAGGCAGAGGACTTGGTCTAAAGATCACCTCACACATAGTAAGAACTTGTAGACAGATTGCATCTGCCCTTTAGTAACTCACTATTTATATACCATAGAGGTCATGCAAGACAATTTATTACAAATGCAGTCCTATATGCATCTCAATTTTTGTTGACATTTTATCAAGCACATATGTATGCAGGTGAACGATTATATGCAACAGATTATCAGAGATTGTTATAATATATACATCATGACATATACAAATGTCAAACAAATGCAGTTGACATATGCAAGAGTCAAAACACATGCAGATCAGATTTTCAATCTAATGTGTGCACAACTGACTCAACATATGCATGAAGAAACTTATGATAAACAATACAAATAGCAAATGCACATATGAACCTATATGCACTAGATTTTAACTGACAAATCAAGCATGATATACAGCTATCTAAAAAAGATTATTGAAAACTCACTTGATCAAACCAGTAAAAAGAAGAGATGGGATTTTATCATTCTCAGGTGTCTTGGCATATTGAACCATTTCTATTCTCAGTCCCAAGGCACACTAGCAAACCACAAATCTTATTATGCATTTCTAGGTACTTAAGAATTCTTGGGTCCTTAAGTGTCAATGGTACCTCTGAAGGGTGCTCTCCACATTTTCTGAGCTTGTTTGTCATCAGATTTCATCAAATAACAGCTAGACATGGAATGTCTAAACTATCCACAATAATGACATGATATAACAGACCTTGGGTTCTTTTTGTCACATTAACAGTAGCATGAAACTTATGTGCATGAGCATGAATGTTTCTGTTATTTACATGAACTTTTTATCTTTTATTACCAGCCAGCCAACAATCGACAGCTTTGTGGCCTGGCTTTCCACATTCAAAGCATGCAAGAGTTTTCCTTTTAAACATAAATTTATTCTTACCAACAACATTATTGTTTGCATGGGATTTGACAGAATTGAAGTGACCATCTCTCCCCTGGGCATGCCAATAGTGGGCAGCTATATGGCCTATTTTGCCACAGCAAAAATAGTGAAATTTATTTCTTTGAAATGCATGATTTTTATCATATAGTTTCTTAGCATGCTTAGTACCAAAATTCTGATTCTCCTCTTTCATCAATTTGTAGGCATGCATTAAATGGCCAAGCCTACCACAATAATGGCATGAAATTCCCTTTTTGTGTGCATGTATGCGTGTGTTCATGTTATGTACATCATGCACATTGTTAACATAAGTGTGAGTCGGCTTTTTCTGCAAATGGCCATCCTTTTTAACTTTTTGAGTTGGTTTCTGATTTTTCTGAATAGCAGCTTGCTTCGGATTCTTCTGAGCAGTGAACTGGAAGACTAATGGATTCTTGATCCAGGTTTGTTCAGAACTACCCACACATGATGTATGAATGTTATTTCCAAAGCTCTTTTTATTTACTGGATTATAACCCATCCCCTCTTTTTAAAAATTTACTTTCATTCCCAGCAACTTATTCAAGTTATCTCGACCTTCAACAAATTTTGACAAGGAAGTTTTTAGTTCCTTAATTTCATTTTCTAGAGTTAGAATGAGTAGTTCAGAATTTGCATTTTCCTCTTCACTCTCAGCCAGTCTTTCATTCAATGATGTATTTACATATTTGAGAGTTTGAATTTCAGTTTTACAGCTTTCCAGATCATATGAACTGTCCGACATTATACACTTACCCTTTTCAAAATCAATCAATCTCTTCGATAAGGTAGTGTTTAGATGTTTCAATTTCTCAATTTCTTCCTTAAGCTTGTCATTTTGAATTAACTCACTTATTAAAAATTGATCATCTGAATTAACCTCCTGCTTCCTTCTAGCTTCAAATTCTTTCAGATCTTTTTGCTATTTTTCAATATTTTTCTGTAACTCTATGTTCACAGACTTGATAGCATCAAATTTTTCAGCAATCATATTCTTCTCAACTTCAAGTTTCCTGATCTTGATCAGAAAAATAAAGCGGGTGCTAGTACATGACGTGGGAGCCCATGGCTGGCCCTGGGGGGCCTTCTCCCTTTCCCCCACGGCTGGTCCCTCCTCTTGGTGGCGCTGCGGGAGCTGGCCAGAAAGAGGTCGCTTCAGCCCGTGTTCCTTATGTTTCAGCTGCAGTCCTCCCTTTCTCCAAGCCTGGGGCTTGCTCCCTGGCTGCAGATGCTGCTGGTGGCCCATCCTGCCCCCCACAGATAGTAGTGCCTCAAAGCCATGATCGGCCTTCTTCCCATGGCGTCTCTCCTTCCTCCCAGCCTGCACGTGGTTTGCTGGCCCTTGGCCCATCTGAAGCTTGTTCAGATGCTGTTCGTGGCCCATCGTGCCCCCCTAGGGCTTATGGTGATGCTAGTGTTGTGCCCACTGCTAATGCCTCTGCTATCCCACACGATGGTAGGAGGGGTAGATCATGTTCAAGAGGTAGGTTTTCTATTCCAATCTCTTCCTCTCCTGTGGCTTGGAACAGCCTTTTCAAGGGTCCATCTGCATCGCAAGAGTTTGGTCTTCACTTTGTTCCTCCGAAAATGAACAATGGTGTCAATGTTGCAGTTTATGAGAAGTCCGATTCTGCGGATCTTCTAGCAACATGGTCTATGGCATTGGTAGGGTATGTGGTAGGACTGCATTTATCCTACAGCACTCTCCATGCATTCGTTAAGTCCCGGTGGGGCACAAATGCGTTTGAACTGCATCTTCTTCAGAATGGTATTTTTATTTGCAAATTTGACACTGAAGAGGATTTGCGTCGGGCTCTTGAGGGGTTCTGGACCATCAAAGGCCACCCCATGATCCTTCGGCGATGGAGTCCTGAACTGCGAATGGAATTAGACAGTCTCACGTGTATTCCCTTGTGGGTAGCTTTCCACGGACTTCCGCTTCACCTATGGATCAGGGACTTTATTGCGAAGATCTCTTCCATCCTGGGTGACCCGTTGTACCTGGACAAGCAAACGGCTGAGCGCAAGAGACTTGCATATGCGAGGGCTTACATTATGATCTCATCGGGAGAGAACCTCCCTGATTACGTTCATTACAAAGATCTTGATGGCAGCGTCAATAAGATTAAAGTGACCTATCAATGGAGGCCAAGACGTTGCTCGTTGTGTTGCTCCTTTGGTCATGCAGATGGTACATGCAAACTGGTCCTCCAGAAGAAGCCGGACCAGGTTCAGGTCTACAAACCAAGGGCACGCTCAACTCCCTCTTCAGCTGACATGCATACTCACAACCCATTTCATGTTCTGAATTCAGAGGGAGATGGTGCGCTGGAGGGCCTTGGGGTCGCAGCAACTCAGAACTCTGAGCCTCTCAAAGCCCTTGTAGTTCAGAGGTCTCAGAGTAATGAGTTAGTGACTCAGTCTGAGGCCATCCAGGAGACATCTAAGGCAAGGCCTTTGACCACTACAGTAACAAAGGAGAGACATTCGAAGGTGCTGGCTGCCACACTTTCCCAAGGTACATTTTCAACTCCTCCATCAGCGGATTTGTCACAATCTTTGAAGTGATCCCGCCACTATGGAGAGCCATCTGCGACTATTATAGCACCTCATTTGATTCCGGATGACTTTAGTGCTATAGATAATACTCTTCAACCACAATGTGATGAGGGGACCCCACTTGGTCTGCCACTTTCTCCCAATCACCATGGGGTAGGTACGGATGGCATTGATGCTTTAAAATTATCTCAAGTGCCTCCATGTGAGGAGGCGGGCCCTCTTGGCATCCCTCCTTTTTCTTTTAAGCGCACTAACATCAATTATGGAGAAGCCCCATCGGATGCTATTCTCCATGTGCATGCGCAGCTTGATGCTGCTTGCGTCCCAAATGTTGCAGCCATGGGTGCTTTGGAATTATCTCAAGTGCCTCCATGTGAGGAGGCGGCCCCTCTTGACATCCCTCCCTATTCTTTTCAGCGCACTAACATCAATAATGGAGAGGCCCCATCGGCTGCTGTTCACCACATACACGCGCAGCCACAAGATCATGGCCTTGATGCAGCTTGCGTTCCCAACGCTGCAGCATTGGTGGCGGACCCTACTGCTGGCTCCTTTGCCTTCCATGATGAGTTGGGGCCGGCCCATGCCAAAGATGTTGTCCTTGCCAAGTGTGTGAATAGCACTGGCATGTCACCTTCTATCGTGGCTGGGGTACTTGGAGCAAAGGATGGCGCCATGTCTTGTGTTGATGCTGTCCAATGGCCCCATGGGGCATTTGGAGCTAGCGAACATGGTGTTCATCCCACTGTGGATGGCCGGATGAATCATCTCGTGAACATTGCACTTGGGGGTGATAATTGTACGATGGAGGTAGGTAATTCCAAGTTCCATAACCTCAACGCGGTGGCTGAAGTTGATAAACGCCGTGTTGCCAAAAAAAGGGAGACAAAGAAATTCTAAGCCTTTCCTCACCTAAACTTTTTTGTCTATGATGAAAATTTTATCTTGGAATGTTAGAGGTATAAATAAGCACTCTAAGTGCAAGGAATTAGTTGAGTTGCTAAAGAATAATTGTTTTGATATTGTCATGTTAGTTGAAACTAAGATAAAATCTACCAAAGCTAGTTCTTTTAAACATAGAATTTGGCCAAGTGCTAGTTTTACTAATAATGATTTGCAGCACAAGTCAGGTAGAATTTGGATTTTGTGGGATGACATTATGGTTGAGGTTTGCAAAATTATGGAAGATGAGCAATTCATCCATACTAGATGCACCAACAAAAGGGACAACACTTCTTTTCATTTGACTGCGGTGTATGGTTCTAACTGTCCGTCCTTAAGACATCAATTATGGCAGCAGATTACTTCACTAGCTGGCACGGTGGCAAATGATCATTGGCTTATGACAGGTGACTTTAACTCTATTCGGTATTGGAGGAAGAAATGTACCACAGATTCTGCTAGATTCTTTCAATGATGCTCTTCATGCTGTTGGCCTACAAGACATTAAATCTATGGGGCATTCTTATTCCTGGAGTAATATGAATTCTGGTCCAAGTAGAATTGCTGCAACTCTTGACATGACTCTGGTAAATGACAAATGGATGCAATGTTACCCATCTAGTTATATGCAATTTGCTCCTCCGATCTTCTCTCATCACTGGCGGATGCAAGTTTATTGTGATGTTCGTACTCAACATGGGAAGAAACCGTTTAAATTTCTTAACATGTGGATTGTGCATCCTGAGTTCCTCAAGATAGTTATACAATCTTGGAATTCGGCTTATATCAACGGAACTCGTTCCTTTGTACTTTGTCAAAAACTCAAAGCTGTAAAGTATGCACTTAAGTAGTGGAACAAGGAATCATTTGGGAATATCACTCATAACGTGAATAAGGCTAGAGATGATCTAGTCCATGCACAATGTGCACTTCAAGAGGACCCACTGGATGATGGGTTAGTCTAAAAAGAAAAAAAATGTCGAAGAGCTTATGTAGAAAAGAGAGCTATGGAGGAATTATTTGCAAAGCAGCAAGCAAAATAACACTGGCTTTCGCTAGGAAACTCTAATACCAAATTTTTCTATGCAGCTCTGAGGGCGAGAAAAAGTTACAATGCGATTCGAAAATGTGAAAATGAACAAGGAGAGGATATTGAAGACATTGCAGAGGTACAAGATCACACAATCAGCTTCTTCAAGAATCTTCTGAATCAATCATAGCTCCATTCCGTTGATCCAAATATAACAGTAACTAAATCTCTATCTGTAGAGGACATTAAATATCTGAATGCCCCTTTCTCGGAGGAACAGATTAAGGAGGTGGTGTTCAACTCTCCTGCAAATAAAAGCCCCGGTCCAGATGGTTTTACAGCAGAATTTTTTCAAAAGACATGGGAAATTGTTGGTCCCCTAATTTGCATGGTTGTAAAAAGCTTTCTAGCCTCAGCTTCTATGGTTCGAGCAATGAACTCCACTTTTGTTGCTTTGATCCCAAAAACTTCGCATGCTGCTAGCCTAGATGAATACAGGTCTATATCTCTTTGTAATTTCACATACAAGATCATAGCAAAGCTCTTAGCAAACAGATTGGAGAAAGTAATGCCTTCCATCATAAGCTCAAACCAAGGAGCTTCATCAAAGGCAATAGCATTGTTCATAACATTCTCCTAGCCAATGATCTTGTCAAGGATATCCATTCTCCATCCAAAGGGAAGATTATATGCATAAAGGCGGATTTGAAGAAGGCATTTGATTCAGTGAGAAGAGAATTCCTTTACTATATGATGACTAAGATGGGATTCTCCAGGGATTGGATTAAATGGATAAGAGGATGCATTGATTCGCCATACTTCTCCATTTTTTTCAATGGTTCTCCAATTGGCTATTTCACAGCATCTAATGGTATACGACAAGGTGACCCCTTATCTCCATACCTTTTCAGCATTGTCATGGAAGGCTTTTCTATTCTTATGAATGACGCAATTCACAATGGCATAATTCAAGTCCCTGAGATCAAGTCTACTTATGTTTCCCATACATTATTTGCTGATGACTTGATGATTTTTATCAAAAATTATATTGAGTCAGCAAATCAGGTTGCTAAGATCTTACATCATTTTGGAGAGATTTCTGGTCTGAAAGTCAACAAAACAAAAAGCATAATCTACCTTGGTGAGAGTATTCAGAATAAGGACAGATTCATAGGTATCCTCGGCAACTGCCAGCCTTTAGTTGAAAAAATCAAAAAGAAAATTGGAGCATGGAAAAACCACCTCTTGTCTAAAGCAGGGAGATTGGAGCTGATCAAATTAGTTTTATCATCTTATTCTATCTATTGGACAGCTTCCTTTGCACTTCCCAAAGGCCTTATACAGGATATTGATAGATTGTTATGTAACTTTTTCTGGAAAGGAAGTTCAACTGTAGGATATGTGAACCTTATTTCATGGAATAACATATGTAAGCCTAAGGAGGAGGGTGGTCTGGCTATATCCAGGAATGGAATACAGCAAGTCTAACTAGACAACTGTGGGACATCATTCATAATGAAGATACGCTTTGGGTGTAGTGGGTGAATGCCAAATATGTAAACTATAAAAATATTTGGCAAATTCAAGTCAAAGGACATTATTCAGCAGGATGGAAAGGGATTATAAAACAAAGAGAATGGTTATCAAAACAGATCTTATACCAAATTGGTAATGGGGCAAAGTTCAGTCTTTGGCATGACCCCTGGATATATGGTAAGAGTATTTTTTCCATGTATGGAGATATAATTCGCCAGGACTTGGGCATGAGTCAAGATGCAACAGTCCAAAGCTTTATCCATGAAGGTAACCGGAATTTACTTACAGTTACTTCAATTGATATGCATACTCTTTGGCCTATTATCCAGGGTATTCAAATTCAAAAACATCAAGATGACAAAATCTTGTGGAATCACAACAATGGGCATTTTAGCCAAAGAAACATCTGGAATGAGGTGAGGAAAAAAAATCAACCATATCAACATTTTGAATGGGTGTGGGAAGGAGCTATTTGCAAAAGAGCAGCAATTTGTACTTGGCAAGGTTCACAAATTTTTTTACAAACAATGGATGTGATGATGAAAAGAGGCCTCCAAACAGCCAACATCTGTATTTTATGCAGGAATAATGGGGAATCATCATATCACATTTTCTTCCAGTGCATGTATGATAATGAAATCTGGAAAGAAATCCTCCTCCGATTTGACTTTACAAGAGCTACAGGTAATACTTTGCATGAGGAGCTGAGATATTTATCTATCTCCTTCCCACATAAAGATTCACTACGACTTCTTGCACAAACTGCCCTTCATATTAACATATACAACCTTTGGAAGGAGAGATGCAAAAGGATTTTTGAAGACAAAAATTGCTCCAAGACTCAGTTACTTATCAGCATCCTTGGAGACATTCGAAGCTGCATAGAGTCAAAGAAACTCAGAGACACTTCTAAAAGGAGAGTGCAAGGAATTCTACAGAGATTTCTCATTAAATCCTAATCTGATTTCTTCTGCTGCTCTCATTATTATATGACTAGACTGGCCATAATTCTAGTTTTGAAAGAAATCTTTGTCTCTTCTAATATCATTTTCATCACTGATTACATTAGCATTACACTAATCTCTGTTGCCTCTAACCTTTTCCTCAATGGTGCAGACAGGTTAACGTCTCTTGTAGCATTTAATTCGATCGAACGACCATACCAAGTGGACATCTCAGCTTTTCGCAGATTGTTTTAGTTGTATTACAAGTTCTCTTTTGGCATAGCCCATGACTTGTGTGTCCTTGCTCTTATTAGCATCATGCGTGCATAGTCCACGACTTGTGTGGTCCTACACAACCCCTATTAGCATTCTATCCTCAGAATGCTAAGCTTTGTACTTTTTTTCCTTTATTAATATATCAGCTCACTTAACAAAAAAAAAATTTCCTGATCCTTTGTTCATTTTCTTTAACGAATTTACTAAGAGATCCATTTCTAGATTTAAGCTTATTTAGTTCTGAGTTAACACATTTAAGATCTTCCAACAATTTTTCATTCTGAAATTTATTAGTGAGAAGAATCTGATTATCATTAGTTGAGCTTAGTTTTTCTTCTAGTTCAGAGATCATATTTGCAAGTTTTAGATTTTCATTTTTTAATAATCCAATTTGTTTCTTATGTATATGAACATTAGACAAACAAACATCACAAGATTGTTTCAGTTTCAAACAGTTTTCACATGAAGAATTTGAACTATTCTCATCAATTTTCTTTTTTGATTTTTTATTTTCAGATTTCATTTTCTTGTATCTATGAGATAGATCTTCATATAGAATAAATAGTTCTTCAAATGAAATCTCTTTAGATCCGGAGCTTACCTGAGATGCTATCTCATTAATTTGATCACTGCTGTGATCACTTCGATTGGCCATCATCAGGCATTGTTCTTCCTACTTCCTATGAGTAGAAGTCGCTCTGTCCAATATTTCCTTTCCAGAAGTGCATCTGAGTACAAAAGGAAACAAGTCAATATAAATTACAGCCATCAAGATATTAAGAGCTGTGATATTATCACAGTTCTTCAATCTGTCATCATTGGACCACTCGGTCGGATCATGAGGCAGTTTATGTGGGCCGTTAGATACAAGACTTCATAGGTTAGAATCAATAGAGTTCATGAAACCTCATAGGCCGCCTAACCATTCTTCAAAGTTAGAACCATCAAATACCGGTGAACACGCCATTTAGACAATAGACTAAGCACAGAAAAAAATGCACCTAAAAGCAGCAGGATCCTTTGCAGATCGTTGGATTTGATGAATCAGAGTCTGCTTTGATACCAATTGTTAGGATTTAGGTGCTAGCTAATAAGCACACGGTTGAGATCCAGAGGGGGGGTGAATGGATCCCCTTCAAAAACTTTAGCGGAATTAGAATTTAGACCAAAATAAAATCAGATGAACTCCTTAATTGTGAGATAGAAGAGCATAACACATTTACCAAAGTACTTCCTCAAACAGAAGTAAGATGGACACTTAGATGTTAGACTGATACTAAGCAGATTTCATAATCATGAACTGAAACAATAGATCTCATACACATCCAGCTTGATACTCTACTAAGCACGCAGACAGCACTTCGCAACTATGTAGGATATGGACTGAAAACACACAGAAGAACTTCAGATAGTAAATACTCAGACAATCTTCGAAGGGGGATAGAAGATATGGATTTGGACAGTCACACAAACCTCAATGCACATAGATTTTAGATGGTTTGGTCTGCTACCACAGACCTACATCCATCCCCCAATCAAACCTGAGTGAGGCTTCTATTCACTCACAGCTTGAATCGTTGAGCATCACAGCTTGGTTACACCACTGAGCAACAAAACTTGCGTCCCCTGAGCATCATAGCTTGCTTACACCGCTGAGTAACACAGCTTGCTTAACTTGAGGAAGACGTCCTCACTGCTGAGCCTCATAGCTTGCTGTCCAAGGATCAATTCCCTGCAGCTGAGCAACACAGCTTGCCGTCCAGAGGAACTAATCCTCTGCAACGCTGACACACGGCTTGATATACGAACAAGAAACAAGAAAAATGAAGCACAGAAAAATAAGAAATGAAAGTAGGAAAGATATATCTCTCGCAGGAGAAAATTGGCTTGGATCTGATCCAGAGGCCAACAATGAGCAGATCATCAAGATACTCAGGCTACTTCTCAATCACTTCTCTCTCGAGCTATCTCTCTCTCTATTTCTTCTCACGATCTCACGACCTCTTTTGCCATCTACTCTCTCACTTCTGTGAAGGTCTCTCTTTCATAGATAGCTACGCACACTTCTTGGCTGCTCTATTTCTATTCTTGTTCATATATCAAGCTATGTGTCAGCATTGCAGAGGATTAGTTTCTCTGGACAGCAAGCTGTGTAGCTCAGTAGTAGGGAATTGATCCTTTGTTGGGTTCGATGTAGTATTCAGAGGGGGGGAGAATGAATATAGCCCTTTAAAAAAATTGCCCATTTAAAAACCTTCACCCAAAATAAGATTTCGCTCACTTAAAAACTGGAATGCTAACAAGACAGATTAGAACACTCATCTACAGGACCTATAAGCAAACAGTTGGAACGCCCTTATGCATACATCTAGCAGAAGCACAATTGAACAAAACAAACACATTGCACAAGGGGTTTTTAGGTGGTTCGGTCCAGCAGACCTACATCCACCCCACACTCAACCCGAGGGTGCCTTCCTGCTGACTCACAGCTTGAACCACTGGGCCTCACAGCTTGCCTACAATCCGCTGGGCGACACAGCTTGCCGTCCGAGGAATCCTCCTCCCCCGCTGAGCAACACAGCTTGCTATCCAGTGGAATCCTCCACTGCAAACCGCTGGGCAATACAGCTTAGCCGTCCAGAGGCAGCACCTCTGCAAAACCCGCTGACTAACAGCTTGAATAAAGGAGTTCAAAAGAAAACAAAAGATGGAATCTCAGCATCGGAAAGCTGTAGAAATAGAAGCATAATTTATGGCTCACAAGGAGCTGACTCGCCTGGATTTGATCCACGGCCAGTGAAGACTAATCTTCAGGCAGCTGCTCTCCTCTTCTCTCGATCTCACTATTTCTTCACAGCTTCTTTCTCTTCTGCTTCTTCTAATTTCTCACTCTCTACTCTTCCCTTTTTCTTCTTCTTCTCTTTTGCTGGATCGAAGGGCTTTCTGCTCTGCTGTTGCTCTTTCTGCTCTCCAGGCTTCTTCTTCGATCAGCCTCCATCTGAAGACGAAGGCTCCAATATATACCCGCAGCAGTAGGGAGATAGGGTGTGTGCTTCCCACGCCTTCCGTCCAGAAGATTCCTCCTCGGATCACGTACTCAGCACCCACCTAGGATCACGTGTCAGGTGCCAGCTTCGGGTCACGTGCCCATTCATCAGTACGCTCAGCAACTGGAGTTAGATGGCGTCAACCCACTTGCTCCAAGGAGTTGACGCAGCCTTTAGAGATCTTCAACCCTTTTTAACTGCTGCGTCGACGCTTCCAACCCGTGGCGTTGACGCATTGATGCGTTCCAGTGAGCAACCAGCCTAGCCTTTTTTAACTGTTGCGTCGACGCTGCTCCACTGCTGCGTTGACGCATTGGAGTATTTCTGACAAGCCCTCTGCTTCTTGAGTGGCTGAGTTGACGCAGCCTTTGCGTAGAGTTAACGCTGTGAAGAGTATCCGTGGATGCATCTTCACTGGTTCGTGGACGCCTTAAGCTCTAGCGTCGACCCTGTTCCTGTCTTGCATCAAAAATTTATTCAAACGATAAGATTAATGAATCAAGACTTAATCACAAACACGCCATTCATATCTCATTGTGAATTAGATCTGAAGCAGTGTATAGACTTGGTGAGCTTCGAGCAGTGTATAGACTTGGTGAGCTTCAAGCCGTGTATAGACTTAATGAATGAGTGCATGTGAAAGGCAGTGTACAAACATGGAGTTAACATGTAAGAGAATAGCGAGTGTATGGACTTTCATGAGACGCTCAATGTACAGACTCTAAGTGAAAGTCCGATGTACAGACTTTAGCTGAAGACCACTGTATATACTTGAACCACTCGCATGCTATGCAGTGTATTGACTGAATGCTCAATGCAATGCTTTGATAAACAGACCGAGCATCAAAATGACTGAACAGAAAATGACTCATACAGCAAGGTGACTCATAGTGATTAACTCACAACAAAACCAATCATCAAATGATTAACACACAAAGCCAATCATCAAAACCTCATCAAAACCACAGGGGCACAACAATCTCCCCCTTTTTGATGATGGCAATACTGCACTGTGAGTAATGCTGATGACACAAACTATTCTCCCCCTTTGAATTCATCAAAAAGAAAATAGTTTGAGAAATTAAAGCATGTATAAAAATTCAGTCAATTTCTCCCCCTTGCAAGAACATAATTCTCCCCCTTTAAGAGTTTCTATGCAGCATGATGCATATAATATGGAAGCTCCCCTTTAATAAGTGGAATCTTATGAGATGAATGGGACGGAGATCATAGGGGCAAACAAGGACAAGTTCAGGTCAATGAGCAGAAGAGGTTCAATTAGCAGATTTTTAAAGAAGCTCCAATCACAGAAAATTCAGTCAGATTTTCAGAGAGATATCAATCTCATAAATCCAAAACATAAGTTTTCAAAGTCTTCCATTTTAGTTCAGGAGATTACATCATAGCCACATACAAAAAGAGGAAAACATTTAGTCATCAGCCAACATATATGATGCAGATGCAATAAGCTTTAGTTTCTCTCCACCTTTGATATCATTAAAAATAACGACTATATCTGGATCTACCGGAATGATCTTGCTGTTGTGAACGAGAGGACTGCCCTGGAGTAGACTGAGTTTGTCCTGATGCAATTGGTTCTCTTGCTAGTAAGTGTCTGATATCCTGAGACAGCGCACCCAGCTGATGAATAGTAGAAGAAAAATCATCTTTGACAGATTGCTTGCTGTCAAGCTTGTCCCCAAGGGAAGTTAATTTTGCAGTCACTCCGTCTATCTTTTCAAGAACTGCTTTGATGCATTGGGGAAGTGCATTAACAGGACCTTTGATAGTTTCAACTGCTATCCTCACATCAAAACATAAGTCAGTAATTTTGGCAATGGATTGAAAAGTTGAAGCATGATTGCCCTGCATTTCAGTCACCAGTGAGGCTAGCCTGTCAAGGAGAGAGGAGATGTTTTTCAAAAATATTTCGTTGAGCTTGGTCAGATACCATCTTGGTAAGTAGGAATTTCTGCCACTCGGATAAGACAGAGACTTCAAAATGTACAATCCGTGTGGTCAGTTTGTTGAGATGATAATTTGTGAATTCCATTAATTTGTCCATCTTAGCATCCTGACGCTACAGCATCATTGTCATGTGTGCAAACATCTCTTCCACAGTCGCTGGAGGTGGAGCAGTATCAGAAGTTGGAAAGGTCCTTCTATAAGCACCAATGGCTCTAGACATAGGTGGTTCCATTGCAGGTGCAGAGCCACTGGGTTCCCCAGTTTCCAGCCGAGGGCTGGAAGATCTAGCAATTGTTTCCTCAAGAACATGCTCATCCCTTGCTGAGATGTCCTCTGGTCTTTCTTTTCGGACTTCAGGTGGGGGAAATTCATCTGTTCTAACACCCTGATCAGCATCTGTAGTTGCAGGCACATGTTTCTGACTTGGCAAAGTCCTGACTGGCTGCCCATTTACAAACTTAAATTTCATGAACTTCTGAAGGTAAGAGAGAGAGTAGACATTTCCTTTAGGGATGATCAGTTTCCTCTCAGAACCAAAATCTACTCCAACTCTTCGAAAAATGGCCGTCAATGGAGCAGCATAAGGAAGTGTTCTGGATTGTGTTAAACAGGATCCCATAGTTTGAATAACCACATCGGACAGTGAAATGTGAATTCTTTTCAGCATACAGTACAATAAAAATCGCTGCATCTCAGTGACCCTTTCTCTACCACTGCTATGAGGTGTGATAATAGACGTGCATATATGGTGGAGCAGTCTATGCAAAGGAGGGAACTGGTTTGCTTTCAGACTAGCTAGATATGTTTCCCTGACATCGGAAGGGTCACTTGGTTTGTCGGTCAGGAGAGCATAGGCATTATATTCATCAAATTCAAAGCTATGCAGCTGAACCCCATCCTTGGGAACTTTCCAGGCTCTTGCTAACAGCTTATTTGTTAATTCGAAATGAATGTTTCGGACAGTTGATGTCAGTTTTGGAATCTCAGGTTCATACTTCAGATTTTGATAGAATTCTCTGACTAGGGTGGGGTAATAGACTTTATGAGATGTACAGAAAGACCACCAGCCCTGAAAATCCAATGTAGGAAATAGTTGCGGAAATGCATCAAGCAGTTCATGATCGGTATCCACAATATACCGTGAAATAAGGACTTTCAACGGTTCCTCCATGTTGATGACATGAGAGCTTTCCATACCTGTCTGTCCCTTCTGAGCACCTGAAGATTGACCTTGCTTCTCTGTCCTGACATCAGGAGCCCTTCTCTTTTTGGGTGGCAGACTGGGATCACGTGGACGCGTCTCTTTCCTTTTCCCTTTACCGTGAGCAGCTTCTGAGCGTGGCTCCGTCATACCTTCGGCCAATAGTGGACTTCTGTGATGTTCCTCTGCCTCCTTCTCCCTCTTTTTATCGGATTTCAGCGAAAAGCCAAACAGCTAGAGATGGATGGGAAGAGGACGGATAGAGAGAAGGTGGAGGCTCACGAAACTCACTGGGTTTGAAAAAGTGGAGACGACGGCAGGGTTTACGCTGCGGGGTTTATATAGGAAGGCCAATCACTTTTTGACTCGAAAAGTGTACACCGGTTCACCGTGCTGAACCGGGATTAGATGTAAGTGGAGTGAAAGACTGACTGCGTTGACGCTGCAAAGCGCTGCGTCGACGCTGCAAAGCGCTGCGTCGACGCCATCAAAGGAGAATAGTATTTGGCATTCTCAAGACAAAGAGATAAGATGACATTCAGGGATTTTTAATCGATAAAATTCAAGTTCCCCTATGAGATAAAAGATGAGACATTATGAGAGCCCTAAAACCATATAATGATGTGGTGAAAAATAATCTTAATATTTTGACATAATTCCTTGAAGAAGAAGAGCATGATTATGGAATGAGGATTGACCAATTTTCACACTTGGAACTTTCTCAATTCATATCCCTAGAATGTTCAATTTCAAGATACCCTAGTGATTGTGAATTTAACACGAATTGATGATAAACTCAGAAGAAAAGGATTTTATTTTAAGCTTCAGGTCAACCCCATATGAATATTGATAATTGTTATCTTTCAACAGTTGCAGTCAAGTATAGCTAGCCTTTTGACACAGGTGCACAAGTTTACCAGACACCAGAGCCCCCGACTACTTAGCATAGCTTACTATTCTGCAAATCAGAAGTAGAGTTAGCAACTCACATCATGACATACCTTGTAGCACTTCATTGGTGCACGAAGGTAGTTTCTCAGTGGAAAGTTACCATTGCTCTGCACTAGATTATTTTTCTGTTAAAATAGAGATAACAACCCACATCATGACATGCTCATTTGCACTTTATTGGTGCATAGAGACAATTTCTCAGTGAATGCTTGCCATTGCTCTACAGTTTATGGTATGAATCATTGTATATATATATATATATATAGGGTATGTTTCCTGAGCTTTTATTTACCCTGAACTGAGTTTGAGAGCAATACAGGTATTAAATTCATTGAGCACACATGTTTCTTTACTTTTGTTCATAATAGTTCAAGAAAAGAGAAGTTCTCAGTTTTATTAACTGGTTCTAAGCCTATTCCATAAGCACAGCACTTTATATTCATGAATTTTCATTATTCAAAGAATAGAAGATTTATAAAACACCAACCATTAACACAGCCTAGAGACAGTCAATAATGATCATCACATGTTTTAAGGGAATTATCATTTTAGCTCCCCCTGAAACCATGATATCAGGTCACACTTCATAACTCAAGAAACTTCCTTCATACTCAAGATTGAATGGATCTTCACTACAAGATGAAATTCTGGAGGTGAAGGCAACAAGGTTTGTGAGAAGTGAAGAGAGATGAGCTACAAG
Source organism: Amorphophallus konjac (assembly GCA_022559845.1). Taxonomy (NCBI): domain Eukaryota; kingdom Viridiplantae; phylum Streptophyta; class Magnoliopsida; order Alismatales; family Araceae; genus Amorphophallus; species Amorphophallus konjac. The sequence goes on along the minus strand of CM040120.1, from coordinate 160,050,888 downwards.
AGCATTTCAACAAGAGAGAGAGATGAGTGAGGACCAATCTTCTGTGCCGCTGAACCTTCTTAAAACATTCAACCAAGTTCAGCAACTGTATTTCAGATAAATCTGTCAGTGCGTTGACTCACTCTAATGACTACGTTAACGCACTCAACCAACCAGTGTAGTATTCTATCTTTTGATACCAAGTGTTGACTTTGAGCTGGGGTTGCGTTAACTCAATCCATCCTCAGCGTCAACCCACTCATGCAGCTAAACTTGCTTCACAAACAGTTTTTCAAGGAAAACAGCCTGAAGCGTCGACCCCATCTTCATACAGCGTTGACCCATTTATTCAACCAGCAGCTTCATCTCAGTATATCGATCATCATTTAAGCAGAGATCTCCAACCCAAGTTAACTCCCCCTTAGAATATGCAGGAATGAAAGTATGAATGCCAATAAGATGAATATCAAGATGAAAACTTATTCGGATGTATGCATCCAAGCCATTTCTGTTTAGATTTTTCAAAATTTATTGATATGTAGGACACAGCTCTTCATAAGGACTAGACCCATGGTTCTAGGTGGAGAACCTGGTCACAAGGACCATTCGAATTCAGTTCAACATATGACAAGAGAAAAATATCATATATGCAGAATTAAAACTCAATAGCTGAGTCTGGAATACAGGCTGATCAGCTAGGCAAGAGAAGATCATACATCAGACACATACATCAACATGAAATTCTCATTTTTCATACTCACAATTCCAGATGATGGAATTTAAAGTAAAGTTCAGAACTGACCTGACAAGTAGAATCCTGGGGTTTCCTATTGAGTGCCTTGGATCATTAACCCCTTTATTCATCAGCTTCCAAGGCACACCTGCAACATTGCAATTAATTTGATCCTGCAGGGACCCAAGCAGTCTTGGGTCCTACACTACCCCTAACAGGTGTTCTGAGCAATTTTTCAGCAACATGATCATCAACCTCCATCAAAAAACAATTAGTCATGGAATGACCGAATTTACCACAATGTCTACATGAAACAGCAGATTGCCTGGTCCTATAATGCTTATCAACAGGAGCATAGGATCTATGAAATTGAGCATGAGTTGTTCTGTGGTTTACATGAGCATTTTGTTTCTCATTCTTCTTCATCCAACATTCAGCAGATTTGTGACCTGGTTTACCACAGTTAACACATGAAAAGTTCACATGTCGTTTTCCAGAGAATTTAAAGGCCTTGTGATAAGCATAACTTTCTTGAGCATGCCAGCAGCCCTTGACTGTATGGCCGTAGTTCCCACACTTATAGCACCTTGGGCGCTTACCTCTTGAGTTATTATATCCCCATGAAGGCCTAGACCAACACTCAACAGCCTTATGACCACGTTTGCTACAATTATAACAAATGATATGTTGGTTTAAAGCAGACATGTTTCTTTTGGGGTGGTGATGATTATTTGAGAAATATGTGTCATGCATCACATCATCACTTTTCATCACATTGTAGTTATCCATATAATGACCATGCCTACCACAGTAGTGACATGATGCCTGTGATTTCTTGGCAGCATGGCTATTAACAGACTGACTAGATACATGCGAGTGAGTAAATAAAGCATGTGCAGTGTGTAAACCATCAGACTCAACCGAGCTAGCAGATTTCAGTCCATGAACAGGAATAGTCTTTAACTTCTTTATTTGACCCTTCACTTTCAATTTCTGACTATTCTTGACAATTTTTGTTTGGTTTTCATTTTTCTGTGCTTTGAACTGAAATACAGATTTTGAGGGTGACTTTTGATTTCCATTTTATTTTGGGGATTGCCTAGAGGTACCAGCTACATCAGAACTATGCACAAAGGTAGTGTATAGCTGGTTTCTGGTAATTTCCTTAACATCAGGACTACTGGTTGTCCTCTTTCTTAAATTGTCATCCTTCCCTTTCACGACAGTTTTTACTTTTCTTTCATTCATAGCAGGGTTAGATGCTGATTGTTCTAGTTCCTGAATCTTATTTTCCAAAGATGTTATATGAAGCTCATAACTGGCTATCTCCTATTCACTGCAATTGACACATTCACTTAAGACTTTGTTAGCATTTTTGTACTTCTCAACTTCTTGTTCCAGATTATTCAAAGTTTGTGAGTCTTTATCACAGACAACTTTTCCTTTCTCTATGATGAGAAGTTTTTCAGATAATCCGGTATTTAACCATTTCATTTTCTCAACTTCAGCTTTTAATTCAGTGTTTTCTTTTTCAAACTTTTTATCCTGAATTTCATTTCCAGCACATTCCTCTCTTCCAATCACTTGTTCCAATTTTTTAATCAGTTCCTCTTCTCTTTCTTCTGCTTTAATTTTCTCAGCAATCAGGTTTTTGTGATCATCTTTAAGTGATGTAAATTGTTCATTTAGCCATTCATTCTCACAAAATAGATCTTCATTACGATCTCTTAAAACTGAGCACATGTTACAGTTTGGTTCAGCAGAAGAAGAATGTGAAACCTCCCCAATGATTTCATTTATTCTAGCCATGAGATTTTCATTCTTCACTTGAAATTCTTTATTCTCAAATCTCTGTTTATCCAGTTCAGAATTGACCTCAGTCAGCTCTTGCATACCTTTTAGATACTCATTTTCCATCTTAATAAGCTGACTCTTTAGTTCAGATATCTTATCCAAACATGTTTGATTTTCATCTTTCAAAGACACAATCTGCTCCTTATAGTTATGAATATCTAGCAAACATGCATCATAAGATTCTTTCAGTTTTGAACAATTTTCATCGGGATTCTTTAAATTAATCTGATCACATTTCTTTTTCAACCTTTTATTTTCAGATTTTAATTTCTTGGACCTTTTAAACAGATCTCCATACATCACTATCAATTCATCAAAAGAAACTCCCTCTGATCCGGAGCTTACCTGAGTTGAGGTTTCCTCATTGTCACCTCCCCAGTTGGCCATTAAGCATATGGACTTATCTCCTTTTTCATCATAGTTCGAGGTGTTCCCTTTGAGCTTTGAAAGTTCTGGACAATCAGCCTTAGTGTGGCCAGCCTTCCTGCATTTATAGCAAGCGTTAGAGTCAATATTCTTATCAGGGTTAGAGTTATACCTTGTTTGCTTTCTGCCTTCATCGAGCTCAGATTGCGAGAGGCTACTTTTCTCGCTTAATGATCCACTGTGCCTGTATTTGTTCCGTTTGGTAGAGCCAGCCTTCGGCACGATTAGTTCCATTGCAACTGATCTGAGAACACAGAGAAACTAAAGCACCTAGACAAAGTGAGCACATCAAAGCACTAAGTCGGAGAAACAAAACAACGAACACAGAGAGTGCACTCTGAAATGCACCAACAATTAGCATGATCCTCTGCAGATTGTTAGATCTGATAGATCAGAGACCCGCTCTGATACCACGTGTTGGGTTCGATGCAGTATTCAGAGGGGGGGGTGAATGAATATAGCCCTTTAAAAAATTTGCCCATTTAAAAACCTTCACCCAAAATAAGATTTCGCTCACTTAAAAACTGGAATGCTAACAAGACAGATTTGAACACTCATCTACAGGACCTATAAGCAAACAGTTGGAACGCCCTTATGCATACATCTAGCGGAAGCACAATTGAACAAAACAAACACACTACACAAGGGGTTTTTAGGTGCTTTGGTCCAGCAAACCTACATCCACCCCACACTCAACCCGAGTGTGGGTTCCTGCTGACTCACAGCTTGAACCACTGGGCCTCACAGCTTGCCTACAATCCGCTGGGCGACACAGCTTGCCGTCCGAGGAATCCTCCTCGCCCGTTGAGCAACACAGCTTGATGTCCAGTGGAATCCTCCACTGTAAACCACTGGGCAATACAGCTTAGCCGTCCAGAGGCAGCACCTCTGCAAAACCCGCTGACTAACAGCTTGAATAAAGGAGTTCAAAAGAAAACAAAACATGGAATCTCAGCATCGGAAAGCTGTAGAAACAGAAGCACAATTTGTGGCTCACAAGGAGCTGACTCGCCTGGATTTGATCCACGGCCAGTGAAGACTAATCTTCAGGCAGCTGCTCTCCTCTTCTCTCGATCTCACTATTTCTTCACAGCTTCTTTCTCTTCTGCTTCTTCTAATCTCTCACTCTCTGCTCTTCCCTTTTTCTTCTTCTTCTCTTTTGCTGGATTGAAAGGCTTTCTGCTCTGATGTTGCTCTTTCTGCTCTCCAGGCTTCTTCTTCGATCAGCCTCCATCTGAAGATGAAGGCTCCAATATATACCACCAGCAGTAGGGAGATAGGGTGTGTGCTTCCCACGCCTTCCGTCCAGAATATTCCTCCTCGGATCACATGCTCAGCACCCACCTAGGATCACGTGTCAGGTGCCAGCTTCGGGTCACGTGCCCATTCATCAGTACGCTCAGCAACTGGAGTTAGATGGCGTCAACCCACTTGCTCCAAGGAGTTGACGCAGCCTTCAGAGATCTTCAACCCTTTTTAACTGCTGCGTCGACGCTTCCAACCCGTGGCGTTGACGCATTGATGCGTTCCAGTGAGCAACCAACCTAGCCTTTTTTAACTGTTGGGTCGACGCTGCTCCACTGCTGCGTCGACGCATTGGAGTATTTCTGACAAGCCCTCTGCTTCTTGAGTGGCTGAGTTGACGCAGCCTTTGCGTAGAGTTAACGCTGTGAAGAGTATCCGTGGATGCATCTTCACTGGTGCGTGGACGCCATAAGCTCTAGCGTGGACCCTGTTCCTGTCTTGCATCAGGAATTAATTCAAACGAAAAGATTAATGAATCAAGACTTAATCACAAACACGCCATTCATATCTCATTGTGAATTAGATCTGAAGCAATGTATAGACTTGGTGAGCTTCGAGCAGTGTATAGACTTGGTGAGCTTCGAGCAGTGTATAGACTTAATGAATGAGTGCATGTGAAAGGCAGTGTACAGACATGGAGTTAACATGTAAGAGAATAACGAGTGTATGGACTTTCATGAGACGCTCAATGTACAGACTTTAAGTGAAAGTCTGATGTACAGACTTTAGCTGAAGACCACTGTATATACTTGAACCACTCGCATGCTATGCAGTGTATTGACTGAATGCTCAATGCAATGCTTTGGTAAACAGACCGAGCATCAAAATGACTGAACAGAAAATGACTCATACAGCAAGGTGACTCATAGCGATTAACTCACAACAAAACCAATCATCAAATGATTAACACACAAAGCCAATCATCAAAACCTCATCAAAACCACAGGGGCACAACAGGACATCAAGCTGTGAGGCTTAGTAGTGAGGATGTGATGCTCAGCGGAAGCAAGCTGTGTTGCTCAGCGGTGTAAGCAAGCTGTGATGCTCAACGGTTCAAGCTGTGAGTCAGCAGAAGCCTCACTCAGGTTTGAGTGGGGGATAGACGTAGGTCTGTGATAGCAGACCCAACCATCTAAAATCTCTGTGCACTAAGGTTTGTGTGACTGTCCAAATCCATATCTTCTATCTCCCCTTCGCAGACTATCTGAGTATTTACTATCTGAAGTTCTTCTGTGTGTTTTCAGTCCATATCCTACACAGCTGCGCAGTGATGTCTGCGTGCTTAGTAGAGTATCAAGATGGATGTGTATGAGATCTATTGTTTCAGTTCAAGGTAATGAAATCTGCTTAGTATCACTCTAACATCTAAGTGTCCATCGTTACTTCTGTTTGAGGAAGTACTTTGGTAAATGTGTTCTGCTCTTCTATCTCGCAATTAAGGAGTTCATTAGATTTTATTTTGGTCTAAATTATAATTCCGCTAAAGTTTTTAAAGGGGATCCATTCACCCCCCCTCTAGATCTCAACCATGTGCTTATTAGCTAGCACCTAAATCCTAACAAGGGGGTCACGTAGTTCATCGGGGAACCTACAATCATCATCCCCTTCGATAGGCCGTTCTTCAGCTGCATGGAAGACTATGGGCTGACCTTCGGGGTTGGGCACCTCTACGATTTTCGATGATTCGACTGTGTGACAGTCGGCTTCTGCCACGGCCTTAACAATCCATGGCGAGACCTTGATGTCCTCCAATAAGTCTTCAAGGTGCAATGCCACCAGAGCGGGGTGAATGACAGAGGGGATTGCTCTGAACACCCCTTCTTGTTCAGGGATGAATGACACCTCTGAGGGAGCAACATAGCCTGGCAGTGGTGGAGGGAACCATTCACTAGACTCTGCCTTCTTCTTCCCTTTGATTTGAGGCGCACGGGGGGCCTCTTTGGGCTTCTTTAGATACAATGAGGCGTCCAGCAGATGGAACTCAAACACCTAAAAGGGGTGTAGATATGCAAAGCCTCTCTTCTTTCCTGTTGTAGGGGTACTTTATGCATTGATGCAGAGTGGAGGCTACCACCTGATTCTGATGCAGCCAAGGTCGTCCCAGCAATGCCTTGTAAGAGGTGTTAGCGTTAGTTACATGAAACTGAACCTTGGTTGTAAAGTCACCGAAGGAAAAATTGAACTCGACTACACCCATAGGGTCCTCGAACTTCTGATTGAAGCCAGCAATCTTCATGTCCCTGACCGCGATCAGGTGGACATCAAAATAATATTTTTGATACACCCAGTACGGGAGTATATTCACTACCGCCCCCGGGTCAACTAGTATTCTATTGACGAGTTGTCCATTCAACTGCCCCTTCATATAGAGTGGCCTGCTATGGTTACAAGTGGGCAGCAACATGTCTTCCTCCGTGAAGGTCACATCTACCTCCGGTCGTGCCTCGGCGAAACAGCTTTCGAAGTAACTCGGAGTTTGCAAAGTCGCGATGAGGGCATGCCGGGTTCATTCGTCTAGGGAGAGTACATCCCAGATAATGAACCTCGTTGGGATTCTTCTCAATTCATCCATTATTCTATTGATGGCTTTGACACTGGCCAACCTCATCTCTTCAGTTTTGTCCTGCATGCTATCATTTCATGCCTAAGGGGCTTGCAAGGGGGTTCACTTCCTTCTTTGAGCGCCTTCTAGGCCTGCAGCGCCTATTTGGCTGGCTCCTTTTCTTGTAGGAACTGGAAAAGATTGGGAATGTAGTCGTTCTCTTCTCTTGCTAGAGGAGGAATAGCCACGGACGGGGCCGGAGGGCCACTTGCCTCTTTTGCCTGCCGGGCCTCTTGGGGACATGATTATTTGCCCTTTTTTGACAGCTGAAACTCTGCGAATGAAGGGACACTTTGGCCTCTTGATCCCTCAGGGTAGAAGCCCGATGGAGGGGGAATCTCCACACCCTTGACCTTGGGTTCGGGGACGTGACATGGTTGCTCTCCCCTGAATAGGATGTTGTGGTTGGCCTATAGAGGGCGTCCCCATTTTCTTCCCGATCTGGTGGCATGTTGAGATGTGGAGGCTTCGACTTGATTTGCCCCTGTGGGTTTGAGGCAGATCTCTTCCTCATCTTCCTCTAGGGATAGAGCAGTGTCAAACAATGCTGCCACGGTATTGTAGGATAGGATAACTTCTCCCTTTCTTTTATTCTTTGACCTTCTTTTTTTCTTCTTCCCCTTTTCCCCAGTGGCCGGTGGCTGTTCTTGGGGGAACTCACCCCATAGAGGGGGCTCCCCTTCTATCCCAACTTCTGCTTCTGGAGCAAGTCTGAGAGACTCGAGCTGTTCCTAAGGAACATACTCTTTCAGCTCTACGGGTTGGACCTTGGGTTTTTCATATTCTTCGACCCTATCAATGATGGCCTGAAGCTACTTGAATGCGGGGCTGACTTCTTTGTGTGCCGGGATTGGGATGTTTTTCTACTTGTTGTAGGTAGGCCGCCTCATGACTAGCTGGGGGGGCATATCATGCCACACTGGGACTACCGGTGGTGGTACTGGCCGGGGTGTGATGCCCCTTATATGAACTCCCGACTAGGTTGGGGTGCATGTCTTCTTCTTCTTGTCTTTGTCGGTGCAGCCTGCCAATTTCCTTTGTCTTGGGTCGGCGCAAGGACAAAAGCTTCATAGGCATGTCAGGTGCTAGCCTCCGACAATTCTTCAAGTAGCTACTGGTATAGCGACACCATATTAATGGTCATAGCCAAGTTAGGCATTTCATGCAGCTGCGTGGGATCCACTTTGTGCTCCCCCATGTCGAGTTCTCCTTTCTTGATCAAGGACTTAATAACATCCTTGAAGATGTAGCATTCCTCAATAGAATGTCCTATCATCTAATGATACGGGCAAAAGTGAGGGTCGTCCTTCTTCGTCAGGTCACTGGGCCTCCTCGGCTTCGGCAGTGTGATTTTGTTATACTTGGTGGACCATTCGAATAAGACCCAAGTTTTGTCTCGAGGGAAAGAGTAGAACTTGCTTCTGATCTTCTCTCGCAGGGAGGGACCTTCTCGCCATTCAGCGGGCTTGGCCGTAGTAGGCTTGACCGCCTCTTTATCTTTCTCCTTCTGCTTTTCGAAAGTATTAAAGTCTACCGTGTGAACTTCTTGTGGCACTGGTCTCTTTTCGGCCTGCCTGGCCTTTTGACTTAGTGCTGCAGGAATGGAGGAGTATCGGGCGAGGAACGCTTCAATCTCCGCCACAATGTTGTTCAGGTGGTCAAATGACTTGACCTCGGTGTCAATCATCCTTTCCAGAATTTCTTTCTTCATGTTTTGTTTACAAATCTACACTATGTCCTCCTGATGCGGTGGATGTTTACACCTCATACTAAGGTTCCTCCACTTCTTGATGTAGTCCAATGCGGATTAAACATTCCTTTGTCTGGTAGCATAGAGCTCTGCCATAGTGACCTCCCATTCAGCTATGTAAAATCTTTCCTTGAATTTCTTCTGCATATCGGGCCAATCAATAATAGACCCAACAGGCAAGCCCGAGTACCACTCGAAGATAAGCCCCGTCAATGTAGACCCAAAGAATTTAAGGAGGTAAGACTCGTCTGCGGCTAGATCACCCATGACATTCACAAAGTATGCAATATGTTCCCTGGGAGATCCGTGTCCATTGAACTTTTCAAACTTTAACAGTTTGGTGATGCCTGGCGGCAACATCTTGGCGGCATGGTACGCTAGGTAAGGCACTCAGTACACGTCAAACAGCATATGATCACCATCGCCCCTCTCTGCCAGTTTCATTTCTATCATCTGTTCCAGCATCAGTTTGCTCACTACTACTGGGTCGGCCGGACTTGGATACAAGTGGGCCGGTTATGCAAGCGGCATTGTCAACAATGTCGCTTGTGGTGCAATGATAGACCCTTGGAATGGGAGAATCGACGGTGCAGCCGGTGATGCCTATTGTGGTTGCTGCAGAGACATACTCCCGGTGTAGCTAGGCAGTGGCGGAGACACCGTTGCCTGCGGGGAAGCTTCAGAGGCTTTACCGTTGCCCCCAGGAGTTTCTGGCAGTGCTTCAGTCTGCCCGGATGTTGAGGGCTGAGAATTTATTTCATTCAACTATTTTCGCAGCAATTCATGAAGTTCCATGATCAATAACACCCAAGAGGGGGGGAATTGGGTGATTTCAAAAATTACAAAACTTTTACCAGAATTAAACAAATATGAAGAAACAACCTTTTACAGACTTAGATCTGATGAAATAACAGATAGATCTATGAAAACCTATCACATACAGCAGATCCTTGGTACTATGGCGGAGATATAAATCTGAACATTCTGCTACGCAAGATATTATCTTCCTGACAAGAATGGCCTTGTCAATCCAAACCTACCTTTTGATATACCAAAGATCTAATGTAGAAATGACAAGTTATGTTGGATATGAATGAAAAACGCAAGAGAGTGATATAGTGTGTGCTAGGATAGAATGGGGGTAAAAGAAAAGGATCAAACCACACAAAGAACATCAATTTTTAGGTGGTTCGGATACAACGACGGCAACTTACGTCCACCCCTCACTAACTATGAGGATAGACACACTATCTTATAAAGGATTACAAGAATAAAATACACACAGACACTCGTGAATAGTTCGGAACTCCCACGAAGGTCCACAAGCACCGAATCACACAGAAATACGAAGGAAAGCCACACAGACACACACATGGATCTTTGTAGATCCACACACACACAGATGTTTAAAGATAACAAGAACACACAGTTGAAGCTAAATGGAAAATAGAGATAGAAACACAAGTAAAAACTTTAGATTTAAGCTCCCCCTTAGTGGATGAAGAAGATCTTTGATGAAGCTTGCTTCTCAGCTTGATTTCCACTTGAATGGCTTCAGGATGATCTTCAAATGCTTGATATTTGGTGAAGAATGCTTGGACGAAACACTGCTCGTGGAGTTCTTTCTGTAGCCCCCTTTTCTCCTTTGATTTCCTTCCTTTGATCCCCTTGTGTCATTAAGGTTTCTTGGCCCTAAGAGATATTTTTATAACACTTTAATGGTCAAGGACAAGCGAAGACACAGATCCACAATTTCAAAGATGTCTAGAGACTTTTGGGATTAAAAAATCCTTGATAGATGCTTTTCCCTCGCGACAAAAACAAAGTCAAAAATGGGGGCTTCGAAGGGTTCGGTCGATCGGGGTAGGTAGGGTGGTCAACCTAACTTTTACAGAATTTGAAGCTTTCGTTGCTGGGAGAATCGGTCGACCGATCCTTGGCTGGCAGTCGACCGAACTCTGTAAGTTTACAGAGTTCTGAGTGCTGGGAGAGTAGGTCGACCGGACCAGTCAAGCTGGTCGACCGAACTCTAGAAATCTTGCAAAATAACAGAGTTTAGTTCATGAATCATGTCCATATACAAATGGCTTTGTGTTTGCAATTTGATCCATTCAATTTGAGCTTGGTTTGACTAAATTTGGGCATATTTGAGGCAAGATGGATTTGAGCATATGCTTTGATGAAAATGGCTTTGAGAGCCTACAACTGCTCTTGCTATGCAGTTATGGAAGTTATCAACCTGTTGGCCATACCAGGGTTTTGTTATCATCAAAATCACCTGGAGAGACTCAACAATCTCCCCCTTTTTGATGATGACAAAACTCTAGATTATTAAGTGCATCGGAGTGCCTTTGAGCAAATTTGGAACTTTTAAAACAACGCATTGTGTCCGTGCAATGTCCTACATGATTTTTGACGAGGCGGAGTTTACACTCACGCATAGTGAAGGATTTCAGACTGGCTAGCCTATCCTTCATCTGACACCATTTGATATACATAGAACCGATTTGAGAAAAGGCAAAGCCAACAAACCACAAGGCCAATCCATGCAATCAATTCATTAGGCCAAGGCCATGCAAACTATTCAAACATTTTATTTGCCATGTAGAGAGGAAATGAGAGACAAGAACCAATCTTGTAATGTCAAATATCAAGTGCATTCTTTTCATCATTTCATTCCATTAGTTCAGTACAAAGTACATGGATGCTAGAGAATGCAAGACATTTGCTAGACACTCATGACAAGGCAAATGCAAAACTGACTCAAACAAAATGCAAAGACACACAAATGAACCTCACAAGTGAACGTTCATACAAACATATGGACATGCATGCATTAGCTATATAAGACCCTGCACTAAAAGCATGCACTAACTACTTCTCCCCCTTTGGCATCATCAAAGGAGGGGATGGGATAGAAGAAAAGTAGACCCAATAAGACACGAGACCCAAGGACACAGACTAGAGGTGAAGAAGCAAAAAAAAATCCTCAGTTGCCATCTGCAAGAGGCTTATCTTCACAAGGCGGCTGATAGCCGAAGCGACGTCGAATATCCTCAAGGGTGTGGTCTTGAAACTGAAGGCGGTACTGAAGATTAGCAATGGTATTATCACGGGCCAGGTCACGGCGTTGCATGTCAAGAAGAACGCGGTTCATGGTATGAAAGGCCACACGTGAGTCTTCATGGCTTTGGGTGAGGGTGGTCATATGAGTGGAGAGAGTGGTCATCTAAGTGGACAAGGTGTCCAGGACTGTGGAGAAGGAATCTATGCGATCGGACATGGTTTCCAGCATATCACCCATGGTGTTTATGTGATCCCCAAAAGTAGAGAGTTGGCTCCCAAAGGTGTCCACGCGAGTGACTAGTCCAGAATAATGCCTATCAAAAGTCTCAGATTCTATCCAAGAAGGCTGTCCAGCTCCCAGAGTAGAGGACTCCCCGTGAAAGAACTGAAAAGGAGGAGGCATCTCCAGATCTACATGTGGAGGTGAAGGTGGAGGAGGCTAGTCCTCTACCTAAACTGGAGGGGGGATTCCCCTTGACCCTGCTGCTGATGTTGCTCTTCTTCCTCTTCTTCTTCAGATTCTTCCCCATAAACCGACACATTTCTGCGTAACTGACCGTCGGGACCCCAAAAATATCCAAAGTCTGAAAAGATCTTGTGTTTGTTGTAGATATCATCTTGTCTAACTCGAATAAACAGTTCATCTGCCAAGTTGATCCCAGCATATATGAATACACCTGTCAGCTGTGAAGCATACGACAAGGATCTCCGTAGTTGGGTACGGCATGTCCTAATCAAATCTGTCATGAGCCGACCCATGTTGACTAAAATCCCATTCATAACATAGTAAAACAAGAATTTGTGAACTTCTGACACTTCATTTCGGCTTCCAGTCTTGGGATAGATGAATGCAGTAAACATGTGATGCAATAATAGCTGTAGTGGTGGAAAATAGTTGGCATTCATGGTGATTAAGTAACTGACACCACGTACATATTCACAGTCGGTCATAGCAAGAAAGGTGTCCTCAACGGCACCATGACCAAAAACCATGTCTGCACCCCTAGCTGAAACTCCTAGGGCTTGTTCAAATAAGGTCGGAGTAATGGTAATCTGAACGCCTTGAACAACCGCATATAACCGTTCATTCCTCTCAATCAGATTGCCATAGAATTTCTGGACTAGGTTGGGGTAGTATCGGGGATATCTTGTGACAAAATCTACCTAACCATCTTGAATCTCAAATACTGCACATAGATCGAGAAGAATATCATTCACCTCATTGAAATTGACTAGTCGAGGGTCGATTATGGGCCATGGAGGCAACCGCGGTGCACGAGGAGCTGCAGGAGCCCGCTGTGGTGGAGGTGCCAGGGCCTCACGTCTCCTAGCACTGGATTACCCCTGGGTAGATTGCTGAGAACTTCGTCTAGGTAGCATCCTAGACTAGAAAACTCACTATGAAAACCCTTGAAAAGGATTGAACTCTTCCCTGGGGATGTAGATGTACCAATAGACACACCAAAGGCTTGAAAAGATATTCTCCACAATCTGGAACCTAGGGAATGGCTTCAAGGTCGCACAAACGGTCGCGGAGTTTTCATTCCGAAACGGTGACGAACAAGATGGATCTTGTGCGGATGGAGGAAAGTTGAAGACTTGGGGCTTGAGAAGTGGGGTTTTGGTGTGCTAGGGTTAGGGAATAATGTTAGAGAGTGCATGGGTGTGATGGAATGAGGAAATGGGGTAAGAACACCCCTTATAAAAGGGTTCGGTCGTTGGTTCAGCCGGTCCGGTTCGCCGGATTCGATCGACCGGACTCGTGGCGGCGATCGACCGAAATGGTCGACCTAGCCCTAATTTCCCTTTTTTTTATAAATCCTTCAACCTTTTTGTTTGTTTTGATTGAACCCACACCTGATGTAGAGAGAGGCAATGACCTAGAGAAGAGGCTCATGAGACATTTGAGAGAAAAACCTTTGACTCTCCCCCTCAGAAAGTGCCTCTTGTTTCGTGGTCACTAGGTCCACATTAGTTTAATCAAGGAATATTTGGCCTTAGAAAAATTTCAAGGAGGGTTGTATAATTACATTGAAGCATTCAGGGGTATATATACACACAAGGTATTGAAAATAAATACACAAAATATGCATGGCAATCTACTCTTTATGCAAGTGAGTTTGGTTCTAGATGTGCAACTCTAAACCTAAGTGTAAACCTAAGTATGTATGCTCTCGCCCTTGCACATGCCAAGTTCTCTTCTTATCATGCTAAATTGTTCCTAGTTTAGGGATTTTGTAAAGATATCAGTTAACTGATTGTGTGTGTCAATGAAATTCAATTCAAAGACCCCTTTTCCTACATGATCTCTCAGAAAATAATGTCGAATATCCATATGCTTTGTCCTATAATGTTGAACAAGATTTTTTGATAAGCTGATTGCACTAGTATTGCCACACAAGATTGGAACACAATTCATTTCAACATCCAAATCAGGCAATTGATTTTTGATCCAAAGTTCTTGGGCTCCACAACTTTCGGCAGCTACATATTCAGCCTCTGTCGTTGAGAGATCTACTAAATGTTGTTTCTTAGAGGCCCATGAAACTAGGCACACATCGAGAAACTGACAGTACCCACTAGTACTTTTGCGATCTACAATACATCCAGCATAATCCGCCTCAGTATATGCAATCAAATCAAATGAACTACCGATGGAAAATCATAATCCAAAGTCTATTGTGCCAATTAAGTATCAAAAAATCCGTTTAACAGCCAATAAATGAGATTCTTTAGGACATGACTGAAAACGAGCACATAGACATACGCTGTATTGAATGTCAGGACGGCATGCTGTAAGATACAATAGTGATCCGATCATACCTCGAAACAGTGTAAAATCTATTGTTTTACCCTTTTCATCTTTGTCTAACTTCGTGGTTGTGGCTCTCGGAGTTGACAAGGGCTTTGCTTCTGCCATCCCATATTTTTTTAACCGCTCCAAGGTATATTTGGCTTGATTTATGAAGATGCCCTCTGACATTTGTTTAACCTGTAATCCAAGAAAAAATGTAAGCTCACCCATTAAGATCATGTCAAATTCTCCTTGCATTATTTCTACAAATTCATCATTTAAAGCATTGTTAGTAGCTCCAAAAATTATATTATCAACATACACTTGAACTACTAATACGTCTTTACCTGATTTTCTCGTGAGTAGTATTTCATCAACCTTACCTCTTTTGAAACCATTTTCAATTAGGAATGAGGTGAGCATTTCATACCAAGCCCTTGGTGCTTGCTTTAATCCGTACAAGGTTTTTTTACAGCCTGTACACATGTTGTGGATATTTTGGGTCTTCAAAATCGGGAGGTTGTTCTACAAAAACATTCTCTTTGATGTACTCATTAAGAAAGGTAAGTTTAACATCCATCTGAAATAATCTTAAGTTAAAAGAGCAAGCATAGGATAATAGAATTTGGACTGCTTCTAATCTACCAACCGGTGCAAAAGACTCATCAAAATCAATTCCTATCTCCTAGCTATACCCTTTGGCTACAAGCCGGGCCTTATTCCTAACAACCAATCCCATGTCATTTAGTTTATTTCTGAAAACCCAATGGGTTCCAATTACGAGATGATTCTTGGGACGCACCATGAGAGACCACACTTCGTTCCTTTCGAACTAGTGTAGCTCTTCATGCATAGCTTGAATTCAGGATTCATTTTGAAGAGCTTCATGAATATCCTTAGGCTCTTCTTGAGAGTGAAGGCCATTAAATCCTCTTCTTCCACTTGTCTCAAAGAAGATCTAGTTCTTACTCTATCTTCTGGATTACCGATGATGTCTTCAGTGGGGTGATCTTTCAAGTCTGTTGAAGCTCTAGGCAAGTCAGGGTGTTGCAATAGTTGTTCTTGAAATGTTTCAATTGAAGGATCTTCATCATTTTCATCATTACTGGAGGTTCCCACTATTGGTTCATCCTTAGCTTTAGATGTTCCAGCATCAGTTGGATTTCTAGGAGCTTCATCTGCATCCAAGATTGGCATAGATTGATTGGTCAGTTTCAATTCAGATTCATCAAAAATAACATGAGGACTTTCTTCAACAACCAAAGTCCTTTTATTAAATAGTCTGTAAGCTCTAGAGTTTAATGCATAACCTAGGAAGATTCCTTTGTCACTCTTTTTATCAAACTTACCTAGGTTAGACTTACCATTGTTCAGGATGAAGCAAGGGCATCCAAAGGGTTTAAGATATGAAATGTTTGGTTTCTTACCCTTGTGGAGCTCGTATGGAGTTTTCTTTAAAATGGGCCTTACCATTACCCTGTTGATGAATAAATATGATGTACTAACCGCCTCAGCCCAAAAGTATTTCGGTAGGGAGTTCTCACTTAACATGGTCCGTGCCATGTCTATCAAGGTTCTATTTTTCCTCTCCACTAATCTATTTTGTTGAGACGTCCTTGGTGATGAGAAGTTATATATGTATCCCTTCTCCTTACAAAAATTGATGAATCATGATTTTCAAACTCACCACCATGACCACTTTGAATTGTGGTGATAAGGTATCCTTTATCATTTTGGATTTTCCTGTAAAATACTTGAAACTCCATCAAGGTATCACTTTTATTGGCTAGAAATAATACCCATGTGAATCTGGAGTAATCATCAACAATCACAAATCCATAAGATTTACCTCTAGGCTAAATGTCCTAGTCGGACTAAAAAGATAAAGGTGCAACAGTTCTAAAGGCCGAGTGGTAGAAACAATGTTCTTATTTTTGAAAGAGATGCGTATTTGCTTGCCTTTTGTGCTCACAGATTTTATCACTTTCAACTTTTAACTTTAGCAAATCATTCACCAAGTCATGTCTAGATAATTTGGAGATTACTCCAAAACTTGTATGACCTAGTCTTCGGTGCCTTAGCCATGTATTATCATGGTTGTTTGCTGCCAAGCACACATCATCACTGTAAACATCATCAAGATCAATAGTATATACATTGTTATTCCTCTTGTCGATGAACCTGATTTAACAAGTGCTTTTATTCATGACGAGGTAATGTGATTCATCAAAGATAATCTTAAAACCTTTGTCACACAATTGGCTTATGCTCAAAAGATTATGAGTTAAACCCTTTACCAAAAGTATATTTTCAATCATAGTTTAAGAATTCTTACCTATATTGTCAATTCTAATTATTTTACCTTTGTCCATTCCAACAAAGGCAACCGAGCCTCCGTCCTATTCTTGTAAAGTAGAGAACACCTTCTTGTCCCCTATCATATGACTTGAGCAACCGCTATTCAGATACCATTTGCTCCCCCTGCCTTCAAGACATATCTGCAAGAAATAAAATTCTCATCCAATCGATTTTGGTACCCAAACTAATTTGGGTCCACGAGAGTTAGTCTAATTCTGCATATATCTTTTCCTAGTCCAAGTAACATGATTTCTTTGTGTGTTTTGTCTGAACCAACAATTAGCAATAACATGACTAAATCTACCACAATGAAAGCAATTAACATATGAAAATCTTCTTTGGTATTTGTGTGGTTTACATTGAACATGTATTGGCTTAGTGTGTGAGCATGATGCACAGTTATCGTTCTTTTCATGAACAAAGGAAGTTGTGATCTTATTTTCAAAAGATTTTTTGTTATGGGGAATGTACCCCAAACCTTCTTTTTCGAAGTTAACCTTAACTCCCATCAAGTTTTCTAAGTTTTGTTTGCCTTTGACAAACCTAGATAAGGTGGACTGCAATTCAGCCACCTCTTCATTCAAGCTCACATTCTTCTTTTCGAGTTTTGAATTTGTGGATTTCAGAACTTCTTCTTCATTTTTTAATTTTTCAATACTCTTTTCCATTTCAGACATTTTACACATCAATTCAACTTTTGTTTTCTCAATATCTAAAATTATTTGAAGCAAGCTTTCTTTTTCTTCTGTTCATTCAAACCATTCTTGTTTGAGTTTTTCAAACTTAACAGAAGAGTCCTCATGTGTTAAATCTTCAAGTTTCTTTTTGAGGGATTTATTCTCAGATCTGATTTTCTTGTATTTTGTATACAACTTTTCATATTCTGACTCCCATTGTTCATTTGAAATAAAATCATGATCAGAATTTACCTCGACTGAGTCATCCTTATGTGCCATGAGGCACACGCTTTCCACGAGCTGTTCTAGCTCCTCTTCGGACTGCTCGTCCTCTTCGTCGCTCCATGTGGCGACCATAGCTTTGGACTTTTTGAACGTATCCTTCTTGAATTTCCTTTTCAAATTTGGGCACTCTCCTCTCATGTGCCTGGGCTTTTTGCTTTCATAGCAGATAACATTGTGAGGCTTGCTTGGCTCGCCCTTAGTTTGAACGTGCTTCCTTTGCCCCTTTCTTAAATTTCCTTGGAAATTCTTCTTTCTTCT
Organism: Amorphophallus konjac; assembly: GCA_022559845.1. Lineage (NCBI taxonomy): Eukaryota > Viridiplantae > Streptophyta > Magnoliopsida > Alismatales > Araceae > Amorphophallus > Amorphophallus konjac. Next base: position 160,032,801 of record CM040120.1, on the reverse strand, counting down.
CAAAAACTTCTTTACTTGGCATGTCCACATGGCCAAGTTTTCTTCTTCATCACTTCTTTCAGTAGACTCTTCTTCTTGTGAGTCATCATCAGGTTGGTGGGCTTTTAAAGCCACAATTTTCTTATTCTTCGTTTCCTCCTCAACAGTTCTCTTCATGTTTATCTCATAGGTCATGAGTGACCCTACGAGCTCGTCCAAGGAAAGTATGGACAGGTTCTTTGAATCTTCAAGAACCGTGACTTTTGTGTGCCACGCAGGTGGAAGGGATCTCAATACTTTCCTTACAAGTTCAAAGTTTATGTAGTCCTTCCCAAGGCCTTTGAGACCATTGGTAATCTCTGTTAATCTCACAAACATTTCTAAGATCGTCTCTTCAGGTTTCATTTTAAACAGCTCGTAGTCTCTAACCAACGTATTAGCTTTGGTCTCCTTGACCTCAGAGGTTCCTTCATAAATAAGCCGCAGCTTGTTCCACATTTCTTTGGTCAAGCTGCACATGGAAACACGAGAATTCATTAGGATGAATGGCACATTGCATTAAAGTTAACAGTGGAATTCTAAATTTCTTCGAGTGTCCATTTATCCTCATCATCAGGAAGGTCATAAGGACCCTTGTCCACAACCCTCCAGACCTCGTAAACCTGAGCCCTTAGAAAAACATGCATTCTATTTTTCCAATAGGAGTAATTCGAGCCAAAAAGGAATGGAGGACGATTGATGGAGTGACCCTCAGGCATCATCCTCTTGTTGGCCATTGATCTGGATTGGACTCTAGATCGTTACATTTGAAGAATATAGAGGCTTAGCTCTGATACCAATTGAACTCCTGCGATCAATGACACCCAAGAGGGGGGGTTGAATTGGGTGATTACAAAAATTACAAAACTTTTACCAGAATTAAACAAATATGAAGAAACAACCTTTTAGAGACTTAGATCTGATGAAATAACAAATAGATCTATCAAAACCTATCACACACAGTAGATCCTTGGTACTATGGTGGAGATATAAATCTGAAGATTCTGCTCACTGATGGTATTATCTTCCTGACAAGAATGGCCTTGGCAATCCGAACCTATCTTTTGATATACCAAAGATCTAATGTAGAAATGACAAGTTATGCTAGATCTGAACGGAAAACACAAGAGAGTGGTATAGTGTGTGCTAGCACAGAATGGGGGTAGAAGAAAATGATCAAACCACACAAAGAACAGTAATTTTTAGGTGGTTCGGATGCAACGACGGTAACTTACATCCACCCCTCACTAAATGTGAGGATACACAAACATTATAAGGGCTTACAAGAACAATCACAAAGAAATGTGAACAAAAGTCACACACACGCACACGGACCTTGGTAGATCCACACACACACAGATGTTTAAAGATAACAAGAACACACAGTTGAAGCTAAATGGAAAATAGAGATAGAAACACAAGTAAAAACTTTAGATTTAAGCTCCCCCTTAGTGGATGAAGAAGATCTTTGATGAAGCTTGCTTCTCAACTTGATTTCCACTTGAATGGCTTCAAGATGATCTTCAAATGCTTGAGATTTGATGAAGAATGCTTGGACGAAACACTATTCATGGAGTTCTTTCTGCAGCCCCCTTTTCTCTATTGATTTCCTTCCTTTGATCCCCTTGTGTCATTAAGTTTTATTGGCCCTAAGAGATATTTTTATAACACTTTAATGGTCAAGGACAAGCCAAGACACAGATCCACAATTTCAGAGATGTCTGGAGACTTTTGGGATTAAAAAAACCTTGATAGATACTTTTCTCTCGGGAAGAAAACAAAGTAAAAAATGGGGGCTTTGAAGGGTTCGGTCGATCGGGGTAGTTAGGGCGGTCTACCTAACTTTTACAGAATTTGAAGCTTTCATTACTAGGAGAATCGGTCGATTGGGGTAGTTAGGGCGGTCGACCTAACTTTTACAGAATTTGAAGCTTTCGTTGCTGGGAGAATCGATCGATCGGTCCTTGGCTGGCGGTCGACCGAACTCTGTAACTTTACAGAGTTCTGAGTGCTGGGAGAGTAGGTCGACCAAACCAGTCAAGCTGGTCGACCGAACTTTGGAAATCCTGCAAAATAACATAGTTTAGTTCTTGAATCATCTCCATATACAAAAGGCTTTGTGTTTGCAATTTGATTCATTCAATTTGAGCTTGGTTTGACTAAATCTGGGCATATTTGAGGCAAGATGGAGTTGAGCATATGCTTTGATGAAAATGGCTTTGAGAGCCTACAAGTGCTCTTGCTAAACAGTTATGGAAGTTATCAACCTGTTGGCCATACTGGGGTTTTGTTATCATCAAAATCACCAGGAGAGACTCAACAATTCGATCCCTTTTTGATGATGACAAAACATTATGTTTATCAATGGCGTGCCTTTGAGCAAATTTGGAACTTTTAAAACAACGCATTGTATCCGTGCAATGTCCCACATGATTCTTGTACGAGGCGGAGTTTACAATCACACATAGTGAAGGATTTCAGACTGGCTAGCCTGTCCTTCATATGACACCATTTGATAAACATAGAACGAATTTGAGAAAATGAAAAGCCAACAATTCACGAAGGCCACTCCAAAGAAATTGGGGATGCCCATAACGAGAGGGAAACTCCCGAAGCGAGTGGGGACAGCCAAATACCCATCCCAGACATGACTTTCCATGACAAGTGGACCGAAAGTGACTGCCATGGCTGTCATTGGAATGCAACCTGCATTTACAGATCAAACAGTTAGTATTTTGAGAAGGGGCCGTAGGGCCCTTAGTCCTGGCGAAGCGATGAAGGGTGGTTTTTATCCCACCGGGCGTGCCAAACTTGTGGACGTACTTTTCAACACGTATGTTCATTTGTTGGTTTATTAGATGCATTTATTCATTTATTAAGTGTGTAGGCATGCGAGTCACAAAGTGATGATTTATTCGGACTCCGAGGGAGCCCTTGGTGGGCGCCATCTGACTGATCGGACGATTGTGTGTGTCGTGTCGGGACCAAAACCCATCGTGCCATAGAGGTCATGGCGTCATTTACATCTCCCTGGAGGGGAGAATACCCTTGATTTATCGCCAGGAAAAAAAGGCCCTATGGCCTAAAGAAATTATCAATAAGACAAGATGATAAAGAAACTAGATTTATACTAAGGCTCATGTCGAGGATGTAAAAATTCAAATCATGTCGGTCACTTATGGACCATTTCATATTCGGACAGTAGTCCGTATTAAAAGTGGGATGAAGACGGTGGTGAACCCGTACAAATGTCTGCCGAAAACACGCCAAGTTTAATATTTAAAAAAAATGAGAATGGGTCAGATTTCAAAGAGATATTGGCCCAAGCAAGGCTGGCTCACGACCGTGCCGGGGAATGATCCCCGGGGTTCATGGTTGGCCAGCAAGGCAGCATTGATATTCCCTCTACGGGGTCCAAGGGGAGAGGAGATTTTTGAGATACTCATCGATACGTGTATTTTGTACCTTTTACCTTAAAGATCTTAATTCCATCGGGTATAGATTTTGTTCCATTTTCATGCATTATTCATCTTGATTATTTTTTTATTTATTATTTCCTTAGTGCTTCGTTCTTTCCTTACTTTCTTATTGCGTTTCCCCCTTTTTTGATGAAAAACAGGAAGTTTGGTCGACCAACGGGCTTCGGTCGTTCGACCAGTTTTCCCAGAAATGAGAACTCTAAAACTTTACGGAGTTCGGTCGACCGGAGAAGGGAGTTCAGCTGACTGAAACTCCCAGCAATAAGGAGTGGCTGGAAAGGTCGACGCAAGGGGCTATGGGGTCGACGCGAGCAGCGACCTGGGAAAGGGGAGGTCGACGCAGGTAGGGGCCGGGGAATGGAGGGGTCGATGCAGGGGCTATCAAGAGGACGTGACTGGCAAAGGGGGGAGTCGACATAGCATGGAGCTGCGTCGATGCAGTGGTTAGGACTGTCCTCCCCATCTCCCAATAGATTGGTTAAGGTCAAGGACCTCACCTATGAGGTGAAAGGATATGCATATGAGGGATTTCTTTTACTCGTAGAATGCATGTGGAGAGGGATTTACTTAATTCTCTTTTATTTATGCAGATTATGTTCGTAGACATATTCGGCAGTCCGTCATGATGATGCTCATGTTCAGCTCTTCGAGTCTTCCGCAGTTCTCTTGTCTCTTTCGAAGTGTTTTGTTGTTATTTATTTCATTTGTTTATTGCTTCTTCTTGCATTTTAATATGTATTATCTTGGCAAAAATTCGGCAGCAACTCCCCCGGACCCAGAAGTTGGGGAGGTAAAGCGGGTATGCACCTTCAGACAAGTTCGAGATGGCCCCAAAAGTAGCGGTGCGCACGGAACCGGCAACACCTTGAGAAAACAAGGCGAACCCGAAAGCCAACTAACGGAGAACACCGGTTGAAGGCATAACACCACGGTTAAGACACATAGGGAGGAAACAAGACTCCACCGGATCAAGTGGTGGCAAGGGCCACCGGATCAGGGCAGTGGCGGAGCCACCGGATCAATCGGTGGCAAAGCCACCAGATGAGAGAAAGTGGCAAGGCCACCGGATCATGAGGATGGACGGGCCACCGGATGAGGATGGTGGCAAGGGTACCGGATCACAAGGGTGGTAATGCCACCGGATCACAAGGGTGGTGATGCCACCGGATCAAGGAGGTGGGGAAGCCACCGAATCACAAGGGTGGGCAGGCCATCAGATGAGGATGGTGGGAAGGCCACCGGATGAGGGGGGTGGCAAGGCCATCGGATGAGGAGGGTGGCAAGGCCACCAGATCACAAGGGTGGTGATGCCACCGTATTGTAAGGGTGGGAATGCCACCAGATCACGAGAGTGGACAGACCACCGGATCACAAGGGTGGTGACCCACCGGATCAAGACTTTGGTAGGGCACAGGTTAATGCTAGGAGGGAATTTGCTCTTGAGCAGGGAGATTTTTTTGTGGACTGAGGAAATCTGGGTCTCAGTCATGGACGGGCAGGACCCAGATGCTAATGCTCGCACAATCAACATCTCGAAGCAGGGAGCCAAGTAAAGGAAGGAAATGGTAATAGGGAAAACAAGAGAGTCAAGCCCCCTTGGAAGCTCAGAGTGGCAAGGACTTAGAGGGTAAATAGTGTAACCCCTAAACGTAGGGAAAACCTCAGATAAGACACTCTTTGAGGCGTTGGCTTCGGAGTCACACCCATTACGTTGTGCGATCTCTGATCCTCCATTCATAAAAAAAAATTGAACGTAAGCCTTGGACGACACAGACTGTAACAAATGTGAGCACAATGGCCAGAAACATGAACACCTTTCAAAACCCTTATTTTTATTCCTTGCAAAAGGGGAGTACAGAAGACTATAAGTGGAAGAAAAGAAACAAAAGGAGAACAAGGAAAAGGGATGAGATACAGTGGGGAGGGGACAAAGCATTGGCTCCCACCCTCCTCTGCCTCCTTCCTTCTCTCCCTCACATTCTTCTACTCTTCTTTTACCCTTTCTTCACCTAGCGGGAGCGAACGGAGCAGCAGGCAGGCAGTCCTCCCAGAGACGATAGTCGAAGGAGCAGCTCTCTCTTTTTTTTCTTCTCTTCTCTGTGTGTGTCTGTAGTCCAGAGAGTGTGTCCACCGCCTTTTTCTTCTCTTCTGTGCCTTATTTATACGGGAGTGACAACCACGTTGGCGTTGAGAGGAGGGTCAATGCAATCGTATTGAATCTTCTCTCCCATCTCCTTTCCCTGCTGTGTCTCCCATCGTGTTGCCAGATATGGAGTCTGCAGGAGGATGGCGGGAAGGCCACCGGATGAGGGGGGTGGCAAGGCCACCGGATGAGGAGGGTGGCAAGGCCACCGGATCACAAGGGTTGCAAGGCCACCAGATCGCAAGGGTGGGAATGCCACCTGATCACGAGAGTGGACAGACCACCGGATCACAAGGGTGGTGACCCACCTGATCAAGACTTTGGTAGGCCACAGGTTAATGTAGGAGGGAATTTGCTCTTGAGTAGGGAGATTTTTTTTGTGGATTGAGGAAATCTGGGTCTCAGCCATGGATGAGCAGGACCCAGATGCTAATGCTCGCTCAATCAACACGTCAAAGCAGGGAGCCAAGGAATGGACGGAAATGGTAATAGGGAAAATAAGAGAGTCCAGCCCCCCTGGAAGTTCAGAGTGGCAAAGACATAGAGGGTAAACGGTGTAATCCCTAAACGTAGGGAAAACCTCGGATAAGACACTCTTTGAGGCGTTGGCTTCAGAGTCACACCCATTACGTTGAGCGATCTCTGATCCTCCATTCATAAAAAAAAATGAACGTAAGCCTTGGACGACACAGACTGTAACAAACGTGAGCACAATGGCCAGAAACATGAACACCTTTCAAAACCCTTATTTTTATTCCTTGCAAAAGGGGAGTACAGAAGACTATAAGTGGAAGAAAAGAAACAAAAGAAGAAGATGGAAAAGGGATGAGATACAATGGGGAGGGGACAAAGCATTGGCTCCTCCCCTCCCGTACCTCCTTCCTTCTCTCCCTCACAGTCTTCTACTCATCTTTTACCCTTTCTTCACCCAGCGGGAGCAAACGGAGCAGCAAGCAGGCAGTCCTCCCGGAGAGGATCGTCGAAGGAGCAGCTCTATATTTTTTTCTTCTCTTCTCTATGTGTGTCTGTAGTCCAGAGAGTGTGTCCACCATCTTTTTCTTCTCTTCTGTGCCTTATTTATACAGGAGTGACAACCACGTTGGCGTTGAGAGGAGGGTCAATGCAATCGTATCGAATCTTCACACCCGTCTCTTTTCCCTACAGTGTCTCCCATCGTGTTGCCAGATATGGAGTCTGCAGGAGGTTGGTGGGAAGAGAGGACATTGTATAAGGTTGCCCGGATTGTGATAGCTCTATTCGCGTCCACTGCGCGCCAAGGTGAGGACCCCCTGGGTGGAGGAAATGCCCAATGATCCATGAGAAAAGAGGATCTACCATTTTTGTCTAATGCCGCCGGAGCCACCGGATCCAGAGGACTTGGCGTGCCACCGGATGGGCTGCTGAAATGAGCCACCGGATGGAGAAAGCTGGATGCACCACCGGTTCATTAACCCGAAAGGGCCACCGGATGTAGAAGGCTCCAAGAGCCACCGGTTCGTTAGCGTAATCAGGTCACCGGATGAGAACTGCTGGCGGGGCCATCGGTTCAGGTGGCTTAGGCGCCACCGGATCAGACCCGCTGAGGGGCCACCGAACCAAGTGGCTTAAGATGCCACTGGATCAACGGGGCTAAGGTGCCACCGGATCAACTGGCTTAGGACACCACCGGATCAAAGGGGCTAAGGCGCCACTGGATCAAGCAGCTTAAGATGCCACCGGATCAGATCTGTCGAGGGGCAACCAGATCAAGCGGCTTGGGATCTGAACGCGGTCAGTTCATTTGGGCGCTTGTTTTAACACTTCCATGTCCCAAATTGTCCCTCTTTGCGATCCAATGTTTAATTCACCCGTCTGAGTGTAGCCTGATGGTACATACTTTGTTATCTGCAGTTGTTGATCTTTTTCAGGGACTCGAGAATCTTGAGCCTCCTGGTGTATTCTTCGTTGTCACGGGCCCAAAGTTGAACCCACGGTAGTGTGTAAATTCAGGGGCATCTTTCAGCCCCCCCAACTCTTTGTCATTTAATGCGCTCGGGCAAGTGTAAGGTATTACCGAGCGGTAGAATCATTCGGAGCCCAAACGTGGAATCACTATAGAGTCTTCTTTCCCAATGATTGGGTCAAACCGGCCTCATCATCCCGCATCCTCGAGATGCATGTACTTCTTTTCTTGATGTGAGTCTGGGTAGCCTACGTGCGTGAAATTTTACACATCCACAGTGCCATATGATTCTCAGATCAGATCTTCACGATTTATGTGAACCTGGCTATATGTTTAGTAAGCATATATTTGTCACCCTTAACATTGGAAGTCGTCACCTTCTTCCCTTTTCAACTTTTAGCCCAAGCCGTCGCCATTCGACCTATTTGTCACCCTTGCCATATTATTTGCCAGTCTTATTTCGTATTTGTCAGCCTTAGGTTCTCATTTGTCACCCTTAACTTCTTCAACTGGCGGGTGAGTCTTGCTTCGACGCCAAAGGCCTTTGGGGTCGACTCCGTCAACATGAAAGCTTAATCTTTTGTCATTCAACATAATATTTCTGCAAAATAAATAGATATTCATCAGTCAATTATATATCATGCCATCATCAATTACATATAAAAGGTTATGAATGAATACCATGAATGAAGACTAATGAAGATATATGAGTAAATAATCATGCCGACTCACGCAGTCTTGACATCACAATTTTGACATCATCAAAACCTAGGGACACAATAATTTATTATCTTATTTTATTCAGGCATGCAGGCACCCATTGACAACAAGCACAGAAAATAGATATATAGGATATCTCCCTTTATCGGAGATAGGATAGGAACAGGGCCTTCGATCCATGTATAGAGCGCGACCCACGAAGCACAACTAAAGGGGTGTGTGTCTACCGAGAGGACACCGCATAGCTTATGTAGATAGCTTTAATCACAATCTTCACCGGAGACAATTTCTCCGTGGTGTGAAAGTGCAAATATGTAAGCAGTGAACCCCAAACATAGGGATATGTAGGCGTTCTATGTAAACACTAAAGGATCACTTTTCCGCCCACATGCACATTCAGGCTTTCGACTTTCGGTAGCTTCACATAGCCCCCTTGTTTATTTTGAATTCCGGACTTCACCATTCGGCGCGAGTTTTCTCATGTGCCTCAATGGGGATTCCCAGTAGTTGGATCCACAGTTCGCTTCTTTTTTTCTTTTCTTTTTTTTTGAAGGGGGCAGACAGCTTTTTTCTCAGGATTACCTTTCATGTGAGTGTGAGAATTTGAGCATCCGCATAGTGTTAGGAAGAAGTTATGCTATCCTTATGGTTAGAAACCATTGATCACACTGTGAGTGAAGTGTGGGAGTTTTGTCTCGAGTGTATTCTTGTGAGTTATGCTAATGACATAGCTATAACCATTCTCCTTGATGTATGCACCCACCAAAGATTTGGGTTTTCCCCCTTAGCGCGTGACATGATACACACACATCCAAGATCGGGGCAGCATTATCTAGCAAGGAAGTAAGGTCCTAGAAAATTTAAAGGAAAGGTTTTTAGTTGTATCATAAGCAAGCACGCAAGCAAGGCGATCAAGCATTCAAATTCAAAGCACGGAAGCGAGTTTTCTCTTTTTTTCCTTTTTCTTTTTCCTTTTTGGCAATAGCATGCAAAGTATGCGTATATCTCTATCGTAGATGCATTTTATGTTTGTGTATCATTTGTAGGGATCAGATCAATGCCAATGCAAGGGGGGAAGCATTTTATGCGTTAATGTGAGCCCTAGCGGGGACCCGAAAGCGTAACAACGGGTTTTGATGAGAAGCGGGAGAGTGGGCTTTAGAAGCTAAAATTGAGAGAGTGGACTTTGCAAAGCCAACATGAAGAGAGCAGGCTACGATAGCCTAAGGATAGTAGGAAGCAGACTATAGGAGCCAAAATGCAATGGAAAGCATGCCAAGCCGAAGGATAGCATGGGAGCAAGCCAAGAAGGCCGAACGATAGTAGGTAAGAAGGCCAGGTAGGCCATAGGACAGTAGGGGAGCAGGCTGCAAGAGCCAACATCAGGGAAGCAGGCCAAGTAGGCCAAAGAGCAGCAAGGAAGCAGGCTACGAGAGCCGACGTCAAGGAAGTAGGCTGAGCAGGCCAAAGAGTAGCGGGGAAGCAGGCTACGAGAGCTGACAGTGGGGAAACGGGCTGATTAGGCTGAAAGATAGTAGGAAAGCAGGCCGAAAGTCAAAGGATAGTAGGAAAGCAGGTTGAAAACCAATCATTGGGGAAGTAGGCCGGGCAGGCCAAGAGGTAATCGGGAAGCGGGCTATAAAGCCAAAGGGTAATTGGGAAGCAGGCTATAAAAGTCGAAGTGCATTGGGAAGCAGGCTTATAAAAGCCAAAAGGTAATTTGGAAGTAGGTTATAAAATTCAAAGGGTAGTTGGGGAGCAGGCTATAAAAGTCGAGGGACATCGGAAACGGGCTATAAAGCCGAGGGATATTGGAGAGCAGGCTATAAAGCCGAGAGACATGAGAAGCAGGCTATGAAGCCAAGGAGCATTAGAAAGCAGGCTATAAGAGCCGAAGAAAGCCAGCTGTGAATGCCGAAGCATATTGAGAAGCAGGCTATGCGAGCTGTAGGATGTCGGGAAGCAGACTGTGAAAGCTGAAATCGATATCGGAAGCAGGCAATAAAGTCGATGGGTACTGGAAGCAGGCTCTAAAGTCGAGGGATTTTGGGAGTAGGCTATAAAGCAAATATATGTATTGGGAAGTAGGCTATGAAGCCAAAGGATGTTGGAAGCGGGCGATGAAGCCGAAAGGTATTGGAAGCAGGCTATGAGAGCCAAAGATATTAAGGGGTGGGCTATAAAGCTAAAGGATATTGGAAATCACAGTGGGACAGATGGATTAGTCTTGATCGTGGGCTTTGGCCGAAATGGCTAAGCCAAAAAGGTGTTGGATAGTAGGCCATATAAGCAAAAGATATTAAGATAACGAGGCGTATGAGCCATAAGAGATTGGGGTAGTAGGCTGGATAAGCCAAAGGGTCGTAGAAAGTGGACTTTACGAGTAGGGAGTAGAGGGAGCAGGCTATGGGAGCCAAGGGATATCAAAAGGTGGGATATAAAGTCAAAAGACATCGAAAAGTAGGCTATAAAGCCAAAAAGGTATTGGAAGCGGGCTATGAAGTCAATGGCATTGGGAAGCAGGCAATAAAGCTGAAGAGTATTGTAAGTAGGCTATGAAGCCGAAGGGCATTAGGAGGCATTTTGTTCCTGTGATTTTGATGATGTCAAACTATGAGTCATCTTTATGCTCTTGATGATGTCAATGCAAATAACTTCGTAACTTGGTGGAAGTTTAGTTTTTCTATGGTTCGGAAATCCAGAAGCTCAGAAACTGCAAAATCTAGAATTCAGAAGTACGAGCAAACTCTGTGGAAGATCACTTGAAGGCAAGTTTGTAGAAATGGTTAGCCAAGCAAGAGATCATACAAGGTAGCAGTCACATGTCTTCGAGCTCTAAAGTTTAGCAGGCTAAAAAGTTGTTTTAGCCAAGACAAATCCAGGATGTAAAGTTGACACAGTCAAAATGATGATGAGAGAAACATGGAAGGAAGTTGGCAACTGGTGCCTAGCTTAAAGCCAAAGCCGGTCGACCGGCTTGCTTCTTTTAGTCAACCGAAAGTCTCAAAAGGTTCAAAAATTGAACATAGGTCAGCCAAAAGTGCACGGATGCTAAGCATGAATTATGGAGTCATGCACATATCAGTTTACATCATCAACAGCATGAGGATTCCAGAAGAGAACTCAAGAGAACAAGAGTTCTGCTTGCCATGAGAGTGTCGAAGCAGAATCACCACTGCCTCGATGTAGCCATGCCTACAGAAGTGATTTCTAGAGTTCTACATCAACGCAACAAAGAACTGCACCGACGCACTAGGCACAAAACCAGAACTTAAATGTGACCATGTCGAAGCATCATGGAACTACATCGACGTGACCATGTCGAAGCATCAGTAAACTGCCTTGACGCTCTAAGCCTAAAACCTGAAAATTATGCCACCATGTCGAAGCATCAAGTAATGCATCGATGCAGCATAACATATCAAAGTACCAGAACTATACAATAGGTCGAAGCACAGTGCAATGCATCTACGTAACAGTGTAATGCATCGACGCAATAGTGTAGTGCATCGACGCAGTCATGCACATAGAAGCTATTTCCAAAAGCTCACCTTTAGTAGTGCATCGACGCACTAAGCCCAGGATCTGCATTTGAACGTTTCTACGTCAAAGCATCATGGAACTGGATCGACGCACCAAATGTCTATGAGAAGCCATGGGTCTAAGAGCCTTTCATTCTCACTGCACCGACGCATCAAGTTGCTGCATCAACGCAGCTTCACTCCTTTCTCCACTACGTGACAACTCGAGTGGATCACGTGCCAGCGACCTCAAGCCAGTTGAGGCTCAACCCAATCCACGTGCATGAGATCTGGAGGGATTAAGTTCTCAGAATATTCTCTTGTCATGGACCAATGGAGTAATTCATCTATGGATCAATTTTTTAAGTGGAGAACGACTTCTCTGCTCTATATATAAGAGGTTATCTTCTTCCAAAAGGATGGCTACTGAAAAAGGTTTCTACGAAGAGAAAGAAAGGGAAGGGGCAATGGAAGAAAGCCAGTAAGAATGATTTAAAAAGAAAAGAGTGCAGTAGCTATTCTATGAGATTGAGAGAAAAATCTGTGAGAAGAAAAACAAGAAGAGAAAGAAAGAGCCCAGTTTGTGTAATGCCCGAGAATTTTAAAGGAATTTTTTTTAGGATTAAAATATAATTACTATGCATTTAAATAGACTAAATGGGCTATTAAATGAATTATGGTTAATTAATCAAAGGCTCTATACTAATTAAGGAGGAATAGGCCCATTTAATTAAACCAACTTGGCCCAAATTATAGTTTTTGACCCTGGCCCATGTTCTAAAATCTTAAATTGATGTATTTACGGAATTAAGAGATAAGTAGATTTAAATAGGCCCACATGACCTAAAAAGGCCTAGCCCATATTCTAGAAGCATCATTTTCGAATTTTTAAAGGATAAATAGGCTAACAATAGGAATAAATATCAAAGGAGTTTGAAATAAATCAAATTCGGTGCTAAAGGATAGAAATTGAGGCAAGAAATAGTCTCTACGAAATCGCAAAGTTCGTCAGATTCTGTGAATGCAAGAAGGAAGGACAAGATGAGAACTTTGACATCCTAATCACCCTGGATCGATGCTATCTCTTTGTTAGAAGAGTCTAGAATGCTAGAGGATCAAATTGAAACTCTAATTAGGACTCTAGGTTCCTTCAAATCTCCAAAACCCTAGCTAACCCTATAAATAGACTTGAAGTTTAACCTGAGCGACCCTTATGTTTGGCTCGCGTGGAATTAAGGTAAGGAAGCATTATTTGAGGTAGGTTCTTTAGAATATCTTGTTCATAATACTAAGGTCCAACTGCCTTCAAAATTTCATATTAGGAGATCAAGCCATCAAGAAGATAGAAGCTTGCAAAGTCACTGGTTCGGTACAAGCAACCCAGGAACCTATGCTACCGGTCCAGATTGAGCAGCAGATTAGAAGCTCTAAACAAGATAATTAGATATGGGTTCTTTAGAACTAGTTGTTCCTTTTAGTACCACCTTCTTACCCTCTAAAATTCATGATCTTAGGTGAAGAGAATCAGAAGTTTGAAAGCCACGAAGTTGTTTGTTCGGTTCAGGACGAGCAGAGCTAGGGTCAAGTTCCAGCCTAAAATTCGAAGTCTAGAAGCACTACTAGAGGTATGTTATCTCATGAAAAGGCTAAAACTGAATGATAGGAGTAAAAGTCCTCTTGTTTCATAAGATTTCATGCATTGTACACGTTGTATTTGACGATTTGTTATCACTACGCATTTAGGTTATGTAGCATGCATAGCCTAACCTTAATTCCAAAGATAATAATCTTAGCTTAATTTTTGCAACCCCACATTTCCATGGCATTAATTCATTTGCAGCATGTTTTATATCCCTTTCTAGTTTGTTTCCATGCATTATTTTGCCCTAGAATAAGCTTGAACTTCAGTTTTAATGTATGTCTGCTATAGAGGAAAAATGGTCTCCGTAAGACCACTCGAGTCCCCTTGCGGCCCTACGATAGACCGCTAGGTCCAGTAAAATGGTCCTTAAGTGACCGCTTTTATTTTCAGAGTTTTGTAATTATGTTAACCCGAAACATAATGCAGAGTAGCCTTATTTATCTTATTATAAGCCTAGATAATTGGGTTTTATTCCTATTTTAAGTGCTACATTTGTAAATTTGGTTGTATTGGTGAGTTATTCTAAGTAGATTGTAGGTTTCACATATGTTATTTTAAGTTATGTTAATTTCATGCCAAAACTTATACTCGTGTATTACTGAATATAATTTTCATGGACTTGACTAGTTTTGATCGCTGTTTTATCACGATCTCTTCTTATCTATGAGTCATTTTCATAAATACATGGTGTATACTCCGTTATGCGACCATTAGATACACTTTGCAATTATAGGCACATCTATTGGACTTATGAACCTCTCCGTCGGATATTCCTTCTGTCCGACTAAGGGATTATGTTTCAAGGCCTCCATAAGACACCGTGAGCCTGGGATTCCCACTAGGACGCCGAGTTGGTTATATCCTCAAACCCAATTGTCTAGAAAGCACTTTACCGGTGTTTTGTGAGTTCTGGACCCTAGCGGCCTTCTGGACGACTGCCAGAGGAACCTAGCGGCCATTCACCTTACCACTAAGGACGCCTAGCGGCCCTTCCTCGACCGCATGGTTCTGGTTCATTCATTTCATTAACTCTATTACTAAACGGTCCTGACTTGACTGCATGTCTCCATGAAACGGTCTGGATCTGACCGCTTTCGTGTAAAAACGGTCCTGAAAATGACCGCAAGGTCCTTGATCCTGTCTAACCCGAGGTTTGACCTTTGGGTTGGGTTTTCCAAGTTCCTAGGTGGTCTGATGATTGCTTGGAAGTTAACACTTGTCAAATAAGATATTAAATACTATGGAAAGTAAATAATGTGTTGCTATGCTGCCGAATTACTACCGTGGCATGACCTTGCTTTAAATCATTTTTCAACTCTCATATTCTTATTTGGTGCATTCTTACCTTGGTATTGCCATCATGAAACTACAGTTGAACTTGTTACATTACTGGCCGTACTTTATTGTTATACTCGTGGAAGTAACGTGATTTATACGTGAAGATACAGTTCGGGCACTGATTGTGTCTAAGGGCTCTATGCTAGTCCCCGCGGCTGATTGTCGGAAACATACTATAAACCATGGGGAATGATGCTACTGGTGTCGCATTACGCTGGGAGTACTTTCTTTATAAATAAGTGAAATCAACGAATTCTCACGAGGTTATCTCAAGATTGAATTATCACATGCTTGATTACATGACATTCTAGTGCATAACCTTTATGGTTATGAAAAGTGAAAAGTGAAAGTGAGTTCTCATTACATGCAAGCATATTCTCGTCCGTGAAAAGGCCAAGTTGCATTCTTGTCATATTCTTACTTGACTGCTCATATATCTTGATCTTATCGTGCTATTGTTACTTTGGGTTTTATCCGCATGTTTTATGTCATTTTCATTATCTTACAATCTAGAGCAAAAATATTAATTACTTATACATTGCCTTCATGTTGATACAAAGATACCTAGTGGGCATGTGTGCTCATTCCCTACTTTTCTAATCTTTTTCAGGAAATTCTAGCAAGTCAGATTCGCAAGTGATGGATCCGGGAGTGATTGATGGTTCGAGAGAAGTCGTAGTTAGTCTAGTCAAGAGTCAGTTATGTAATTTTCACTTTATTGAGTCCAGTTAGTCAATGAGTCTACATCATGTACTATATTATTATTATTAATAAAAGTCAGATTTTTTATCAATTATTGTATCCATTCATCTTATGCGTGAATGATTTGCGCTTTGATTGTTATTGTCACTTGAGGCTTCTCTTGCCGGCTGTTCACATTACCGATTAGTTTCCGCTGCATAATCTCGGGGCGTGACAGTTAAAGTGGTATCAGAGCATAGGTCTTAGGATGTATTTATTCTTAGTAAAATGTCATGTCATAGGCCAAGTCCAAGGATTTAGGACCAACACCTATGAATTAGGACGAATCTTTCAAACCCATGTAAGAATTGGGTAGAAATCGGGATGAGATCGTTAGTTAGAATTCATCTATCAGTTAATTCCCTCCACTCTATAGGAATTAACAAATTGTTCTTCTCCTCAGGTACCCCCCATCCTCATAATGGCTCACCGTGTCAACTGGGATGAGATGCAACAAACAGTTGCGGGTCTTACCTGGCCCTTCAGACTGTGGCCCAAACTAGCGCACGGGCTGGCACAGGGAATTTACATGGGAATTTTTGAAGCATGAATCCTCCAAGGTTCTCCGGATCCTCTAACCCCGACGAAATGAAAAATTGGATTTATCAAATGAATAGAATATTCGACGTTATACAATGCACTGATCAAGAGAAGGTCTGTCTCGCTACCTTCCAATTAAACAAGGATGCGCGTACTTGGTGGAAGGCTATTCCGGCACCGCCTCCAAACGCACCTCATACTTGGGAGGGATTTCTCACGCTCTTTCGTGAAAAGTACTTCTCCGAACATGTCAAGGAGAGGAAGGCGACTGAGTTCACTTCTTTACATCAAGGCATGATGACCGTGGTGGAATATGAACTTCAATTCTTATGTTTGTCTCCATATGCCCCTCACCTGGTTAGCACCGATCTCCTTAAGGCTAACCGAATCATGGACGGTTTAAGGCCTGGATTTATTCAACAACTTGGGTCTCAAAATATCCGCACCTATACGGAAATGGTTCAACAGACACATCTATGTGAAAGAACCTTGGAGAAGGTGGAGAAGCTCCGAGGAAAGAAAGAAAGGTTGAGCCGAAAACATGGTAGGCAAGAGGAGAGAGAAGCGGATGATGACGAACCTCATCACAATAAGAGGGCCCGCAATGGGAATGGTAATGGAAAAAGAAATGGAAATGGCAATGGGGAAAGTAAAAGAGTTAAGGAAGAAGAAGGAACGCAAGTCGCCATGACTTGCTCATTCTATTAAAAGTTTGGGCACTCAGTCGAAGAGTGTTGGAAGCATCTTGGCGCTTGTCTCAAATGTGGAAGTCAGGAGCATCGCTTGCCTATGTGTCCTCTTATAAAGGAACAATCTTTGAGAGATAACAATGGATAAGGGCGACGAGGCCAACTAAATGTCATCCTGGATGAGGAATGTAAAACAATTGAAGGTACCATCCTAACCTATTCACATTGCCTTAATTATTAGTGCAATTAATTAGCAAATTAAAATACATACACTCTCTGTAAAACTCATATTATGAATTTGGGGATCAAATTCTTTTTAAGTGGGGGAGGGTGTAACGCCCGAGAATTTTCTAGGAATTTTGTTGGGATTAAAATATAATTATTATGCATTTAAATAGACTAAATGGGCTATTAAATGAATTATGGTTAATTAATCTAAGGCTCTATACTAATTAAAGAGGAATAGGTCCATTTAATTAAACCCACTTGGCCCAAATTATAGTTTTTGACCCTGGCCCATGTTCTAGAACCTTAAATTGATGTATTTACGGAATTAAGAGATAAGTAGATTTAAATAGGCCCACATGACCTAAAAAGGCCTAGCCCATATTCTAGAAACATCATTTTCATATTTTTAAAGGATAAATAGGCTAACAATAGGGATAAATATCAAAAGAGTTTGAAATAAATCAAATTCGACGCTAAAGGATAGAAACGATCTATCAAGAGACCACTTGAGGCAAGAAGCGGTCTCTACGAGACCACAAAGCTCTTTAGATTCTATGAATGGAAGAAGGTAGGAAAAGATGGAAACTTTGGCATCTTAATCACCCTAGATCGATGCTATCCCTTAGTTAGAAGAGTCTAGAATGTTAAAGGATCGAATTGAAACCCTAATTAGGATTCTAGGTTCGTTCAAATCTCCAAAACCCTAGCTAACCCTATAAATAGACCTTAAGTTCAACCTGAGCGACCCTTACGTTTGCCTCGCATGGAACTAAGGTAAGGAAGCATTATTTGAGGTAGGTTCTTTAGAATATTTTGTTCATAATACTAAGGTTTAGAATATTTGGGTCTTCTGGAAAGAATCTATGGATTTCTCGGTTATCTGTCGGGACAGCAGCAGATATCACTTATGCAAATCAATACAAATATGCCAATCTTCTATATGTATTTTGTTTATGCCAAATGTTCAGTTCCTGAAAGAAGAAATCCATGGGCTGCTCTGAACAATGTTCACTCTCATATCAATGGCCCTTGGCTTGTGGCTTGTGATTTTAACTGTGTCATGGATGTGGATGAAAAGCTTGGGCGTAACCCCCAAATATGGTGTCTATTTCAGAATTTAAGACTTGCATTTTGAACTGTGCTCTTATTGATGCTGGCTTTCTTGGCTCTAAATTCACATGGCATAACAATCAAAGTGGAGACAAAGCAATCTGGGCAAGATTGGATAGGGTTCTCTTTAACTCTAATTGGGTGAATCTTCTCCCTATTTCTGTTGATTATCTCTCTAGGGAAGCTTCAGACCATGCTCCACTTCTTGTTAAATCAGTAGCTCGGGGCAGGTTTAAGAGTAGATTCTATTTTCAAAAAATGTGGACATTACATGACCAATTCCTTGTGGATGTTGAGTCTCATTGGCGCAACAGTCCTCTGGCTTCTTCTCCTATTTCTACGCTCTATTTGAAATTGAAGGACATGAGATAATGGTTTGGGGTGTGGAATAAGCAAGTGTTTGGCAATGTTCATATGAATCTTATGGCTACTGAAGACGCTGTTTTAAAGGCTGAATACATCTATGATATTAATCCCTCTGAGACAAACTCTTCTAATTTGGATGTGGCTAAATCTACTCTATCTGACCGGCTACTTCAACAAGAATGTTTCTGGAGACAAAAGTCCAGAGTTCGTTGGCTTCTTGAAGGGGACAGAAATACATAGTTCTTCCATATGACCACTGTGGCCCGCAGGAGGAAATGTTTTATTGCACAACTCCGAAATTTAGCAGGTATTCTCACTTTGCTGCGGCCCACTTTCAAAAAGCTTTCTCTTCCCAGGATCACTACATTGATGACAACATTCTGAACTATATTCCACAATTAGTTTCTTTTGATGACAATGAGCTTCTTTGTGCCGTTCCCAGTGAGTCTGACATCCGTGAAGTGGTTTTTTCTATGTCTGTTGATAGTGCCCCTGGTTTTGATGGCTTCACGGGTGCTTTTTACCAAAAAGCCTGGCCTATTATTGCTGGTATAGTGGTTAATGCTACTCAGGAATTTTTCCTTCATCGCAAAGCTCTTCCCAGAAGTGTAACCTCTACCCTTATTGCTCTTATTCCTAAACGGAATAATGTGCCTGATACCTCAGATTATCGGCCAATTAGTCTCTACAATTTTTTCTACAAGATTATCTCCACCATTATTAACAACAGACTAGCTTCTATCTTACCAAAAATCATATCTTTGGAACAATCATCTTTTGTGAAAGGGAGACAAATTATGGAAAACATAGCTCTTGCTCAAGAAATGGTTAATGAGCTTGGCAGGAAAACCATAGGTTGCAATGTTATGTTCAAGTTGGATATGGTCAAGGCCTATGATAGGCTTGAATGGGATTTTCTATTTGCTATCTTGAAAAGGTTTGGTTTCAGTATCCAATTTATTAGCCTAATTGAAAACATGGTAAACAACTGTTGGTTTTTAGTTCTTCTGAATGGTGATCCAGCTGGTTTTTTTAAATCTTCAAGAGGTGTTCGACAAGGTGATCCCATTTCCCCCTCTCTATTTATTATTGCTGAAGAAGCTTTGAGCAAATCTTTGCCGAATGCTTTCTCTAATGGTCGAGTTGAATGGTTTGCTGGTCCCAGGGGCTGTCCTAACATTTCCCATTTACTGTTTGATTATGATACTGTAATTTTCTGCAAGGCCTCGGCCATCTCTGTAACAAATCTGCTCAAGGTGCTTAGAGATTATGAAAGAGCTTCGGGGCAGCTTATAAATGTGGGGGGAAAGTGGTTTTTTCCTTCACGCAAAAGCTAATGTTGCTGTAGCCAAACGAATTGAAGAGATCGCTGGCTTCTGTCGTCACTCTTTCCCCCACAGATATCTGGGCTTCCCTTTTGTTCTTGAAGAAAGAAAGTCCACTTTGCAGGTATTATCACCTCCATTCAGAAGCGTATTGAGGGTTGGCATGCAACTTTGCTCTCTCAAGGAGCTAAATTGATATTAATTAAACATGTTCTCACCTCTATTCCTATTTATACTTTGGCCTCTTCACCTCTCCACGCTGGTGTTCATAAATTGCTAGAGAAGTCTTTTGCTAATTTCTTCTGGGGCTCTTCCAATCAAGGCAACAGACGACACTAGAAGTCTTGGCAAGCTATCTGTAAGCCAATTTCTCAGGGTGGCTTAGGCATCATGTCACTTAGACATATGGAGCTTGTTCTCTTGGTCAAGATGCTTTGGAGAGCTTTACACTCAGATTCCCTTTGGGCTGATTATTTTAGGGCCAAATATATCAGAGATTGTCATCTTACTGATGTTCTATTCAGAAACATGAAAGGTCATGCTAAAAGGTGCTGGGTTCAAGCTAAGAACCTCATCCTGTAGCATAAAAGAGTTATTATTGGAGATTGAAACTCCACAAATTTTTGGCATGACACTAGGTTGGGTAACCATTGTTTAGCCTCATTTGTTCCTGCTGATCTCATTCCTAACAATAAGGTGATGGTAAGAGATTGTGTCATGCAGCCTTCAGATGAAGAAAGAACTCTGTTTAACAGGTTCTTCCCCCTGACATTTACATTGCTTTCATGCATGTCACCCTATCTCCTAATTCTGATAAGGAGGTATGGAGCCTGTCCTCCTCTGGAGACTGTTTGGTCTCATCCATTTACAAAGCGTCCTATAGCTCTTCTCAATTTTAGAATTCTTTGCCCTGGGCTCATCTTTGGTCGAATTGGCTGCCAACTAAAGTTTCAGTGCATTTGTGGAAAATTGTTAATAACTGCCTCCCTACTGATGCAAATGTAAAGTTATTGGGTATTCCTCTTTGCTGAAAGTGCTTCTGCTATAAGGACCCCCACGAGGAAGATATAAATCACTTATTCATAACCAGCGACAATGCTGCGTATATCTGGTCATTTGTCCAAACCTCAGGTTTGCAAATTGAGGGTACCCAAGCCAGAGCTCTAATTCTTAACTCCATGCTTCATTTATAGCCCAAATCCTTGTATGGATTTTTTACTCTTGCTGTCACTGGTTTTGGTATGTGGGAATTGTGGAATGCTAGAAATACAGCAAAATATGAAGGAAAGCTATTCTCCAGATAGTGTATTCTCCACAAAATCTTAGCGCAGGTTAAACAGATCTATGATATTGCTGACTTACGGGAAGATAACCATAGCAGAAGGAGAATTCTGGAAAACTTTGGGCTTAAGATTGCTGGTACCAATAGACCTCATGTTAAAATCATCAAGTGGATTTCTTCCCCATGGCCTTTCCTCAAGCTCAATACTGATGGAAGCATGTAAGCAATCGGGTGATTCAGGTGGCGGTGGGGTCATTAGAGACTCTGATGGACCTGTTCTTCTGGCCTTTTCATAGTTCTATGGTCATTCCAACAGTATCATAGCTGAAGCTAGAGCCCTTTTGGATGGTATTAAATACCTCCATACAGTCAGTAGCAGTCCAGCTTTCATTGAATGTGACTCTAAAGTCCTTGTGCAGATATATTATTAACAGACAAGCTCACTATCCTTGGGCGATTCTTATTTATGTCAGAGAAATATGGAGTATCCTATCTCACTTGAATACCATTACTCACATATTCAGAGAAGCTAACTGTGTGGTTGATTCTTTAGCTTCTTTAGCTTGCATCACCAAGTACAATTCTTTTTTTCCCATAATTAGTTGCCTAAAAATACTAAGGATGTTGCTCGCTTGGATAAGCTAGATATGCCTAGCATTCGGTTGATGTAATTGTAAATCTTTTATTTCTATTAATAATATTCACCTCCTAGTGTTGCGATGGGGGAGTGGCTACTCTGCACTCTCCCATCTTACCCTAGGTAGGGTTCTCCAAAAAAAAAATTTTGCCCTCAAAATTTCATCTTAAGAGATCAAGCCATCAGGAAGATAGAAGCTTGCAAAGTCACTGGTTCGGTACAAGCAACCCAAGAACCTGTGCGACCGGGCTAGATTGAGTAGCAAATTAGAAGCTCTAAACAAGGTAATTAGATATGGGTTCTTTAGAACTATTTGTTCCTTTTAGAACCCTCTTCTTACCCTCTAAAATTCGTGGTCTTAGGTGAAGGGAATCAGAAGTTAGAAAGCCACGAAGTTGCTGGTTCGGTTCAGGACGAGCAGAACTAGGGTCAAGTTCCAGCCCAAAATTTGAAGTCTAGAAGCACTACCAGAGGTAGGTTATCTCATGAAAAGGCTAAAACTGAATGATAGGAGAAAAAGCCCTCTTGTTTCATACGATTTCATGCATTGTACACGTTGTATTTGACGATTTGTTATCACTACGCATTTAGGTTATGTGGCATGTATAGTCCCTACCCTTAATTCCAAAGATAACAATCTTAGCTTAATTTATGCAACCCTGCATCTCCATGGCGTTAATTCCTTTGCAGCATGTTTTATATCCCTTTCTAGTTTCTTTCCATGCATTATTTTGCCCTAGAATAAGCCTGAACTGTGGTTTTAATGTCTGTCTGCTACAGAGGAAAAACGATCTCCGTAAGACCGGCTGGGTCCCCTTGCAGCTCTACGATAGACCGCTAGGTCCGATAAAACTGTCCTTAAGCGACCGCTTTTATTTTCAGAGTTCTGTAATTATGTTAACCCGAAACATAATGTAGAGTAGCCTTATTTATCTTATGATAAGCTTAGATAATTAGGTTTTATTCCTGTTTTAAGTGCTACATTTGTAAATTTGGTTGTATTGGTGAGTTATTCTAAGTAGATTGTAGGTTTCACATATGTTATTTTAAGTTATGTTAATTTCATGCCAAAACTTATACTCTTATATCATTGAATATAATTTTTATGGACTTGACTAGTTTTGATCGCTATTTTATCACGATCTCCTCTTATCTAAGTCATTTTCATAAATACATGGTGTATACTCTGGTATGCGACCATTAGATACACTTTGCACTTATAGGCACATCTATTGGACTTATGAATCTCTCCGCCGGATATTCCTTCTGTCCGACTAAGGGATTATGTTTCAAGGCCTCCATAAGACACCGCGAGCCTGGGATTCCCACTAGGACGCCGAGTTGGTTGTATCCTCAAACCCAATTGTCTAGAAAGCACTTTACCGGTGTTTTGTGAGTTCTAGACCCTAGCGGCCTTCTGGACGACCGCCAGAGGAACCTAGCGGCCATTCACCTGACCACTAAGGACGCCTAGCGGCCCTTCCTAGACCACATGGTTGTGGTTCATTCATTTCATTAACTCTGTTACTAAACGGTCCTGACTCGACCGCCTGTCTCCATGAAACGGTCTGGATCTGACTGCTTTCGTGTAAAAACGGTCCTGAAAACGACCGCAAGGTCCTTGATCCTGTCTAACCCAAGGTTTGACCTTTTGGTTGAGTTTTGCAAGTTCCTGGGTGGTCTGATGATTTCTTGGAACTTAACACTTGTCAAATAAGATATTAAATACTTTGGAAAGTAAAGAATCTACCGTTATGCTACTGAATTACTGCCGTGGCATGACCTTGATTTAAGTCATTTTTGAACTCTCATATTCTTTTTGGTGTATTCTTACCTTGGTATTTCCATCATGAAACTATAGTTGAACTTGTTACATTACTGGCCTTACTTTATTGTTATACTCATGGAAGTAGCTTGATTTATACGTGAAGATACAGTTCGGGCACTGATTATGTCTAAGGGCCCTATACTAGTCCCCTCGGATGATTGCAGAAACATACTATAAATCATGGGGTATGATGCTACTGGCGTCGCATTGCGTTGGGAGTACTTTCTTTATAAATAAGTGAAATCCACAAATTCTCACGAAGTTGTCTCATGATTGAATTATAAGATGCTTGATTACATGACATTCTAGTGCATAACCTTTATGGTTATGAAAAGTGAAAAGTGAAAGTGTGTTCTCGTTACATGCAATCATATTCTCATTCGTGAAAAGGCCAAGTTGCATTCTTGTCGTATTCTTACTTGATCCTGTTCATATATCTTGATCTTATCGTGCTATTGTTACTTTGGGTTTTATCCGCATGTTTTATCTCATTTTCATTATCTTACACTCTAGAGCAAAAATATTTGTTACTTAAACATTACCTTCATGTTGATACGAAGATACCTACTGGGCATGTGTGCTCATTCCCTACTTTTCCAATCTTTTTTAGGAAATTCTAGTGGGTCGGATTTAGATTATCCAAGTGATGGATCCATGAGTGATTGATGGTTTGAGAGAAGCCGTAGTTAGTCTAGTCAAGAGTCAATTATGTAATTTTCACTTTATTGAGTCCTATTAGTCAATGAGTCAACATCATGTACTAGATTGTTATTATCAATGAAAGTTAGATTTTTGATCAATTATTATATCCATTCATCTTATGTGTGAATGATTTGCGCTCTTATTGTTATTGTCACTTGAGGCTTCCCTTGCCGGTTGTTGACGTTCCCGATTAGTTTCCGCTGCATAATCTTGGGGAGTGACAGTTTGAGAGCCCGATTTGTGAGAGCAGCTACAGACTATAGCCAGGAGATTTATTTGAAGATCTGTCCAGTCCATCAGTTCGTGGATCAAATCCAGAACTATCTTGCTTCTTTGGAGCTATATTTTGCTTGTTTTCGTTTGTATTTTTCATTTTATTTCTCTTTTACACAATGCTATTTTTGATACCTTGTTCAAGGGTCGAGTTCCTTCTGAGCGTTCAAAAGAAGGGAGAAGTGCCTTCTCCGGGTTCCCTCTGAGGTTTTAGAGGAAGAGAGGATTGTTCCTCTGGGTTGTGAGCAATTAGACTTGTTCACGGGTTCCTTCTGTGTCCACAAAAGAAGGGAGAATTTGCTTCTCCGGTCACTGCCAGTGGAAGTGGTTCTGATCTCGCTGGGTGTGAGATCAAGTCGAGGGATTTGTCTTCCTCAGGTTCAAGCTGTGTTGTCAGCAAGTGTTGCAGACTGAGTCTGTGTCTTGCATCCGCAAGGGAAGCCTCAGTCAGGTTTGAGTGAGGGGTGGACGTAGATCTTCTTGTGGCACATCGAACCACCTAAAAGATCTTGTCCTCTGTGGTTTATCTTTCGCATACTCCTTATCTTCTACCACCTTCACAGGTTGGCGTGTGTGTTGTTTCATCACTCCATTATGACATAGTGCTAAGCGCTCGATTGTAATTCTGTGTGAACCATTTACTGCTGTGTATGATTTGGTTTGCTGGTTGTTGGGAGTTTGCTAGTTGTTTACGTTATTGCCAATAGTGCAGTTGATCTCATGGTGTGCTAAGTGTTTGAGTTATGTCCTGCGTAGATTGATTCAATCTCAGTGCTATCTTCTAGTTACTTTTGTGCATTAGTTTGATCATCAGTAGACTGGTTTGTCTACAACGTTAGCTTCCGTTGCATTTTAATTAAGTATGCCTTTTAGTTGAAAGAAGTTTTTTTAATTGAGGGATCTATTCATCCCCCTCTAGATCTCGACTTTGCACCTAACAATTGGTATCAGAGCGGGACTCTGATTGATCGGATCTAATGATCTGCAGAGTAGATCATGCTTATTCGGTGCAATTACTATCATAGACTGCTGCTTTCTTGGTACTTTGTTGCTTTCGTATTATGGATTTGAACTACTTCGATGGCTTATCCACTAGTGTTTAATGAATCTGGATTCTATATCTAGATAGCTAGTATGACCCGCTTTGTAAGTACTGTTGATCCAAAGCTGTGGACTCTTATCACTGAAGGGCCACACAAATTGCCGAAAGAAAAGTCTAAGTGGACTGATGATCACAGATCGAAGAATAGTGATAATCTTAGAGCGTTAGATTTAATAAAAGTTGTAGTTGATTCTAACGTTCTTCGTTTTGTCTCAACCTGCAGAACTGCTAAAGACATATTTGATGAGTTGATCCGTATCAACAAGGAGGAGGTGAACAAATGCAAGATGGCTGAAGGAAGTGATCACAGTAGTGATCAAAATGAGAATGAAGAAGAGGTATGCAATCCATTTGAAAACAGCACTAATAGAAGACTGGGATGATGCTTATGCTAATCTGATTGAGTCTCATGAGAAATTGAGAAAACGAAATAAAGTCTGAAAAAGAAATTGAATGATGTCATGAGTACTAGTTCTGAAAATGAAGATGTTGAAACACTGAAAACTAAAAATGATATTTTTAGAAAACAACTGAAAAATCTTGATATTATCAGTTCAGAAAAAGATTACATGAAATCTGAAAAATGAGAGACTAAGAAAATGAATTGAGGAATCTGAAAGAAAATTCAAGAATCTTGAGGATGAAAATAATCTAATTTCTAAAAAACTTGAGACTATTAGAATAGTTAATTTGGAGCTTCAGAAAACTTTTGAATAATTTGAAACTGAAAACATACAAGAAGCACACTATGAAGATCAGTTCTCAATAAGTGAGTTGATTAACGATGATGAACTCCAAGAGAAAAATGACAAACTAAAAGAGGAGATTGAAAATTTGAAACAACTTAACACTGCCCTATCTGAAAGAGTCATCACTCTTGAAAAAGGGAAATGTGTGAGTTTAGACAATTCTGAAAAACTGGCTAGTCTTAAAACAAAAATTGAGAACCATAAATCTGTCAATGTTATGTTGAATGAGAAGGCTGCTTCTTATGAAGAAACAATAGCCAGTTATGAGCTTCATATTTCAAACCTTGAAACTGAAATTTCTGATTTGAATGACTCTTTAGCAGAAAATGACAATTTAGATAAGCTTCTTGGAAGTAAGGTTAACTTCCAAAGAGAGGGACTGGGCTTCAACCCAGTGAATAAAAAGAGTTTTGAAAGCAAGCTCTACACATCATTTGTGTGCAGCTCTGGGCCAACAAGCACCTAAAACTTACCCATTTTTCAGTTTACTGCCCAGAAAGACCCAAAATAAGTTGTCAGTCAAAAATCTGCAAAACCAACTGAAAAACTGAAAAAGAGTGATAATTTGGAGAAAAAGTCCAAAAACATTCCTACTGCCACTATGCATGTTGCACACAAGTCCAATTCACACACACATGCACACAAAAAGAAAAGTCCATGTTATTATTGTGGTAGGAGTGGTCATCTAATGCATGATTATCATGTCTTGAAATCTGACAACCTGAAAGCATGTATGAGTATGAATGGAATTGAAAATGCAAAGATCTTTTTAAATAAAAAGGGATCACTTAAAAATCATCATGTGCATGCTAGAAAAAGATATGTCAAAAATCATGCTGTCAAGGAAAGATCAATCAAGTGCTTTCATTGTGGACGGGTTGGTCATGCAATGCATGACTGTTTGGTTTTAAAATTGGTAAAGGCTTCTAGAAAACACACTATTCTAAGGAGGCCTTACTGCTAGGAATGTGGGAAGATCGGCCATACAGTCAAGGATTGTTGGCACTTGAAATGGAAACACAATTTTAATCTTAGAAATGGCAAAATTCTTGCCTACCCACAGAAACAGAATGCTCATTTTTATAATAAGCATGTGTCTCTATCGGTATCAAAAAATGAATAAAAATATATGGCGCCACGACCGTAGTCGCCAATTCACGACTACCGCCTCCTGGGCAGGTGCCAATTCATCAGGACGACCCAGCCCACGAACGGGTAAACAGATTGAATGAACGCCCCTCCATGTGGGTGCCATTTTCGAGATGAGCGCCCTCCTACGGTGTCGCCAATTATTGGTGGTTATTGAAATTTGTAATTTTGCAATCTGAAGATCTAAAGATTGGGCACCCACGCAAGCAGGCACTAATTCCTAGATGAACGCCCTTCCATGAAGTCTCTAATTCTTGGAAATATTCAAAATTAGCGAAATATGTGAGCCAAGGAATCGGCGCCCATCAACCAGGCGTCAATTCAAGAATGAACGGCAGACGCCAGGTCGCCAATTCACCGTGTTTTCTTTACTGTTTATCTTCCTCCTCGCATTGAATGCGCACAGGCTGCCTCTCCTGGTCGACCATGGCAAGACTGAAAGAAGGAGAGGGGGTGGCCGTCCCATCTCCTACTCCAACTTTCTCCCATGCCTCTTCCAGCTCGTGCCATCCTCCGAACTCGACAACAAGGCGACAACTAGCCTGCAGTAGAGCAGTGGCGGCATGTAGCACCTGCGGCAGCTCCTGCGGCAGCGGGTTCTAAAAAAAAAAAAAGAAGAAGAAAAGGGAGAAAGCCAAGAGGCTTCTCCCTTCGAAGGTAGAGGCCCCTCTGCCTCTATAAATACCCCCCCACGGGGAACACAAAAGAGATTGGAAGTTTTTTTTCTGGAAGCCTGAAGCTCGAAGCCTGAAGCTCAGTGCCACTGTGCGAAGTGAAGAGAGAGAGAGATAGAGAGGTGAGAGAAAGAGAGAGAGGGCCCCTTCCCCACTATTTTCTTTTGTCATTATTCTTTTTTTCTTCTTCTTTTTTGATTCATGCAGTCCTGAAGCGTACATATATCCCTCTGTCATGAAATCAAAGATACTCCTCTAGGAGATTTTTTTTATGGCTGATCATCCCCTCCCTCTTTTGCGTTGCATGGGTTATGTGGGTTCTCGACTTATGCATGTGCATATGAATGTATGCATATAGATATCTCTATATGATATATATATTGCTCTGTTCTACTCTCCCTACCGTAATAGATAGGACGAACCCATCTTTATTTTTTCAAAGCCACATATTCCGTGATTTTTATCACGATGGCCACCAGCCCGGGGTCTATCTAAACCCATAGATATGTCTCCGAGGCCACCAACCATCAGAATCCCAATACTCGTCTCTTTCCAATTCCGGATTCTTAACCACTTTTGGACCGCCGGGGGTCCGCTTCGTCATAGCGTGTTCCCCGGTAACTCCTCTTTTTGAAGGTGGATATCCAAAGCCTTATACGGCGATAAAAAAGAAAGAAAAGAAGTCCACATCTTGGTGACGAGTTCATGGCGGCCCGTGGATCTGTGGGGTCCCTCGTAGGCTTGCCCTCGGGATCTCTGCCCCCACAATGGGTGACGGGGTGTTGTCGCTTTCGCGCATACTCGGGGGATCACGTCGGTTCGCATGTATCCCTTTTTGTTCGGGGCCGTCAGAGTTCTCCCCATAGGGCGTGCCCCCATTTGTAATCCCCCAACGCTTCAAGTCTAGGGGAGGTGCTGCAAAATTTTTGCCAGAACTAAGAACTTAAGAAAAATGACAATTGGACCATGTTTAAGGACATTATGAACCAATTTATATCCAAAGAAATGATGAAAGAAGCAAAAAAACTGAATTTTTGAAGAAACTTTGAACCCACGGCTGAGCCTCTGGCTAAAGCTTCTGTTATCAAAAAAATGGGTGTCCACACAGGTGCTGCTAATTAATTTAATTAATGACCATGTAAACAGTTGCCATTTAATCAACGACCACTCACAAGGGCGCTAATTCAGAAAATTAAGAAAAATGATATAAGGGAATGAAACTCATAACGAACGACAGTTTGAACAGTCGCCAATTAATGAACGCCCTTCTGGAAAGGCGTTGATCCCTCTAATAAAACAAAAAGAAAGAAAAAGGAAAGAAAATGATAATGAAAAAAACTACGCCCGGTCTGGGGGCGCTAATTACTGAACACCCGCTCGTGCAGGGGCCAATTCCTCAGAAATAGATGAAAAGAAATAAAAAAGAAAACTCAGAATCTATGCCCAGGTCTTGTTCGCTAATTGTTTTAAACGCTCGCTTGCACGGGAGCTAATTCTTAAAACCTCAGAAATGACTGAAAAGGAAAGAAAGATAGAAAAAAAACTGATAATCTGCGCCCAGACCAGAGGCGCCAATTCTTAAAATCCCTAATCTGCGCCCATTGAGTGGGCGCCAATTAGAAAGATCCCCAAAAAATGATAAAAAGATATACATAATAGATGGAAGTGATGAGGCATTGACCTAACGACAAAGAAATAGGAAGAAATAGAAGGGAAAGAAAATGAATAATGCAATAATAATGAAATAAAAACCATGAAAGCAATACCATAAAGAGATAAGCTGAAAACTAAATAATGATTTGCCCAAAAACCCTTCCCCTTTCGCCCCGCACGTGGGAGAATACCGAAGTCACCCTTGCAAGATAAGTATGGCTGCCCTCTCATGGTCACGGCCTAACTTGGCACTGGGCCGACATCCTACAATGTTTTGACCATTTAACCGGGATTTGATCGTGATTCCTCATTTATTGAGACATCAAATTTGTCGTACCCCGGCATACACTCATCTCGGTATCTCACGCACACCTAAGATGCTTCTCGACCGGGACCCTCGTCCGAACATGAAATGGTCCGCATGTGACCGATACGGTTTTGAACACCGTCTTGCACTCCGATGCGGAGGATTTCAACCATTCCAACCAAACTTGCATTCTTTAATGAAAATTGATCTCTAGGCCATTTGGCCCCTTTTCTTGGCGATTAATCAAAGATTTTTCGCTCGCCGAGGGGATGTAATTAACGCCGTGACCTTTATGGCACGGCGACTCTTCAGTCCCAACCCGATACCCATAATTATCTTGTTAGTCAGACAGAGCGCACCCTGGGCTTCGGACCACTCTAGTCTCAAAGCCCGAATGCATTGTCACCTTGGTGACTGGCACGCCCTCGCACTTAATAAAATGATAATCTAATAAACCATAAACTGATAAACCAATGAACGATACCTCGATATTTTGATAATCACTACAGAATGTCAGAGTGCGTCAAACAAGTTGGCACGTCCGGTGGGACTGAATGTCCTCTCATCTATTCCCCGAGACTAGGGGCCCAACAGCCTTTTCCGAAATTCTAACTTTCGCATTTTTTTGAAATTGCAGGAGGGATCCGTCTCTGAAGAACCCATGGCGGTCACTTTTGGTCCATTGGTGGTCACCAGCCATGCAGAGTATGGCTACCTGGGGGTGTCGATTCAATTCGGCGATTTTCCCCCATTGGTTGGCTTCCCCAACTTTCTGGGGGTCGTGTTCGTGAATCTCCTAGACGTCCAGGAACCTGCGTCCATCGCCCTAGCGGAGGCGACACCCGAAGCCGTGAAGATTGTGGGCTGCTATGTCCACCACATTGAAGCGAAGAAGAAACGCACTCTAGCTGCGAGGAGGGCAGCAAAGAAGACTGTCGGCGCGGTGCAACGCCGTCTCTCACTCTCGGGAAAATCCGTCATGAGCAGAGGAGTCCG
This sequence comes from Amorphophallus konjac, assembly GCA_022559845.1. Taxonomy (NCBI): domain Eukaryota; kingdom Viridiplantae; phylum Streptophyta; class Magnoliopsida; order Alismatales; family Araceae; genus Amorphophallus; species Amorphophallus konjac. The sequence continues at coordinate 160,001,647 of CM040120.1, read as the reverse complement.
GTTTCACCTGAATGGTCGCCAGGCCACGATCCCACCCAACAGGGTGATACTAGTTGTGCTGATCCATAACCATTTTCAAGCACTAGCTCGGAAGCGTGAGGACCACCCTTGGTCCAAGGCGAAGGAAGGAGCGGCACTAGAGCAGACCAAATTCAAGCAGACATGGGTGCCCAAGCGACGGGCCCCATCCCTAATTCTACACGAGCCCATCAGGACCGACAGGCTCGAGAAGGAAGAAAAAGAAGAGGAAGAAGAGAAGGCCGATTCGCCAGTCTGGGCATCTCAAAGATCGGCCTTCCACGCCCATGGCTGGCAAGCGAACATTTGCTCACGTGAAGGAAGGTACGACATGCTGTACGAAAGAAGGCAACTTGCCTACAAGCCACCGACACATGTCAGAGTGCCGTCTCCCATAGTCTGCCCCACCAATGGGCAGGACAACATCACGCAAGCCGTAAGAGGATACCTCCACGGCCTAGGAAACACCCGCTTGGGAACACAACGGCACCTAGAAGCCATGAATGATGCGGAAGAAAACCAGGGGCAACAGATCAACCCGAAAGATATCGAGGAGGTGGAATCAGGGTGCGATGGGCCATTACTCCGTGAAGAAGCTGCACCGCGAGTCACGGTGTTCGATAGGTTAACTTTACCTGGACGGTCAACCAGGAAAGTGACCCGAAGAAATAAGAAGATGCGAGTTTATACCTCCAATATGGCAGGAGTGGCCGGTCACTACGGAGCCCTCCCCGAAGATCAAGAAGAGGTGGCCAGGCTTGCTGACAGGCCAGGTCCCATCACAAGAAGAGGAAGGGCCACAGCCGAGGGAATACAAGCCCTCGCAAGCAAAACAAGCTCTGATGTGATCACCGTGACGGCAAACGTGATCACTACCGAACATGAAGAGGAGAGGCACCACCTCCTCGGGATGCTCAGTTGGAAGGGGGAGGTCAAGCTCCTAGCCTGTCTGCCCCTGATCCGGTAATGATGATACTACTCCAAGCCTACAGGCAGGAGATCGCAGCTCTAAAGCAGCAGGTGGGCGAACTGACCATGCATGCTTCTACCTCGAAGCAGGTCGAACCTCCTCTAGAAACATCTCGGAGAAGTACCAATGAATTTAAGGGCTCACCCCTGATGACGACTTCCCAGCCGATTCCCAACTATGTGTGGGTACGGCCCCAATACTACCTCTGGCTCCCCAACACCAGGCGACCGCCACCATACCTCAAGCAACGGTGTTGGCAACACCACAAATACAGTCGGCTCATTTATACCCAGAAACGGTGGATCCGGTGATGGCTAACAAGCTCATGATCGAGCAGCAGTGAAGAACATGCCTCATTTGATGTGTACAAGGTGCCTTACCCTATCCATCATGCGGCGAAAAGAATGCCTCTCAGCATCAGCAAGCTGCCGAAGTTCGACAAATTTAATGGCCAGGGCTCGCCAAAGGAACACATAGCCTACTACCCCACAATTGATGAATAGTACCTGTTGAAGTTCTTCAGGTCCTCGCTCACATGGCTCGTCTTTGAATCGTATTCGAACTTGTCGGCGGGGTGTATTAACGACTGGCCGGATATGCAAAGAAAATTTGGGGAGCGGTTCCACGTAACCGAAAGGGAGGTCACGGTGGCCGAACTCTACGCAACCAGGCAGAAGAATGATGAAACTGCCCTAGAATTTATCAAGAGATGGCGGAACCTCAGCATGAGATGCAGGCACCCCCCACACTAAGAAGATGTAGTTCAAATCTGCAAGCAGAATTTGAAGCGTGAAGTTCTCAAAAAGATGATCGGGTGGTGGAAATCGAGTCCTACCTCTCCGGATACTCCTCTGCACCAACCACCTCAGCCCAAAAAGGGAAGTCAACCGCTATGCGGCCCATGCCCTGGGAAGTCAACACTGTCGACTTCGGGGACTTCGAGAAGCATAAGAACAAAGAAAAAGGAATAGCTAGCGCTCCTCTTGCAAAGCCGGCTGAACAGCAAGAGAGCAGCTCCTTGTGGACCCGAATGAAGAGGCTGTACTCCTTCTCAAAGGATAAGACCCGGGTCATCTATGAATGGGCCATCAAATACAACAAAATCAGACTCCCAGAGCTGAAGAGACTGTACTCCTTCTCAAAGGATAAGACCCGGGTCATCTATGAATGGGCCATCAAATACAACAAAATCAGACTCCCAGAGCTGAAGAGACCCGGCGATGCCAAGAGGATGGATGATCCTCGATTCTGCCCATATCATCAGATGCTTGGGCATACCCTTGAAGATTGCTATGTGCTTAAAGACATCATCGAAGGCATGATCAAGAAAGGAGAGCTCCAAATGGGCGAACACAAGGTGGACCCTCCTCGCCAGTAGGAGATGCCGGTAATTGGGGTGACCATAAATATGATTGCCTTATATCAATAGTTGCCTAAGGAGGTGTCATAAGCTTGTACAAAGCACACCTACGAGGCATTTATTCTGCCCCCTATAGAGAGGACCAGGGAAGTTGGCGAAAGGTGTCAAAGAAGACAAGAAGGAAGTCGACACCCCGCCATGCCCCGGGAGTCCGAATTCATGGCATCACACCACAGCTGGTGCTGCCCGTCGTAACCTTGATCTGGCACGAAATAGCCCCCCAGCTGGTCCTTCGAAGGCTGACCGACAACAAAAAGAAGCCGCTCTTACTACGGATGCACACACAAGTTAGCCCAGCGGTTAGGCTGCTGCGGGGAATCATCAACAGTTTAGAAGAATATGAACAACCCGAGATCCAGCCAGTATAGCTGAAGGAGTATGTCCCTTGGGAGCACTTCGAATCCCTAGGATTGGCCGAGGAAGGCAAAGTTGAAACATAAGAAACCGTCATATGGGATGGACCTCCCTAAGAATAGCCTCCAGTTGTAGAGGAAGAAAGGAAGAAGAAAAGGAAGAAGTCAAAAATAAAAGGAAATGCAGCATTGCCTCCTGCAATACCCTGTCACCTTTGCTCAACATAGTCCAAGATTCTGAAGAAGAAGAAGAAGAAATATGCTTCGTGCCCGCCGAAGCAAATCAGGCCGAAGCCTCCACTTCTCGGCATGCCACTAGGTCCGGGAGGAGATGGGGACGTTTGCCCCCGGCCAACCACAACATGATCTTCCAGGGTGAGCAACCTTATCAAATCCCCGAACCTGAAGTGAAAGGAACAAGAATCCCACCCCCATTGGTGCTATACTCTGAAGATGCAACCGGCAACGTGGTTCCCTCATTCGCTAAATTCTTACTCACCCGGGAGAACAGGCAGTCAAGCCATCTGGCCGAACCAAAAGCCAAAGGCATTCTTGTCTCAACCTCCGATGTGCCACCTCTGGCAATCAATGATAATGAGGGCACTACCCATATAGCTAAGCCCTTGAGTGATAAGGAGCCATCCGACTGAGCATGTCAGGATGGGGCAACCCCCGAAGATGAAGACAAACTGTCTTCCCCGCCGACTACTCCGGCACTGAGGCACGGCAAGCATACCAAAGATGAAGAAGCCAGGCTGGCTAATGTCAAGGCTGGCAATAGAATAATGAAACAACTACAGAGAATCCCAGCAAGATTCAGCGTCTGGGAGATACTCTCCCTGGACGAAGAAACTAGGCAGGCCGTCATCGCAGCCCTGCAAACCCCAGCACACTACGAAAGCTGCTTCACCGAAATGCATTCGGCAACAACCATCACTTTCATTGAAGAAGATATGCTCTTGCCTTCAGCCAGCCACAACAGACCCTTGTACATGTGGGGGCAGTTGAATAGCCAACCCTTAAGCAAGATCTTGGTTGACCCAGGCGTAGTAGTTAACATACTCCCCTACCGGGTCTACCAGAAGCATCATTTCGATGTACATGTGATCGAGGTCAGGAACATGAAAATAGCTAGTTTCCACCAGAAGTGTGAAGTCCCAATAGGAATAGCAGAGTTTGAGTTGGCACTGGGAGACTTCACCATTAAGGTACAATTCCATGTCATCAACTCCGACACTTCCTATAAAGCATTGTTTGGCCGACCATGGCGACATCAAAATCGGGTGGTGTCTTCCACTTTGCATCAGTGCATCAAGTACTCTCGACGCGGCAAGGAAGAAAGAATATTTGCTAATTTACACCCCTTTGAGGTGTTTGAATGCCATTAGCTCAATGCGTCGCTCTATGTGGAGAAGCCGAAGTAGATCCCCTAGCAAGCTCAAAGCAAGGGGAAGGAGAGGGTGCCGGATAACGACTGGTTCCCTCCGCCGGCACCCGACCATGTGGCTCCATCTGAGGTATCCCACATCTCCGAGGTCCAAGGAGTGGTTTCAGCAATGCCATCTGATGTCTACCCCGAGATAGAGATGTCGAAGCTTACAGATCTGTTGGGGTGCGTGAAGGTCCCTCCAGGGATCACGAAGCCCCTTATAGATATAGACCGTCAAACAGTTGAATTCTTGAAGATCTTGTAGGTGCCCAACTCGGAGCGTCCACCCATAATATTCTATACGGCTGACGAATAGTCGGTAAAAGGGGATGATGATTGCAAGTTCCCTAAACAAATTGATGACCCGGTCGCCCCAATCATGGGACTTCCAAACATATCTGGCAAAGTAGTGAAGATGGCTAGGAGGCAGCAAGTTCCCTTCTTCAGGGCTACTAGCCGAAATCAAATGTTAAAAAAGTTGTGGTATCCACCCAACTTGGACCAAGAATTGTTGAAGATTACCCGACACCCTGGCTTGGGTTTCTCGATAGAAGAATTCTATGAAGTGAACATGATAGCTATCTCGGCCTCGACTATTGATGATCCTCCAGAAGATCCAAGCGCGCATGAAGCCGAAAGCCAAGCACAACCTTTGCCTCCTGCCGACGAAGTCCAAGATAAAGTGGTGCTCCTCCCGAACCCGCCTACATGCAAGAATATGTTAGGATGACAATGGTGCAATAAGGATTCAGAGGGGGGGGTGAATGAATCCCCTTCTAAAAACTTGATCGATTTAAACTTTAAACTACAGACTTTAAATCTGTGTGGAATTAAAAGCAATTAACCTCTGCTGAATAATAAAACCAATGAAGCAGTTAATCAAATAGATGAACTGCAAAAAGGAAGACTCCCAATCAAATCTATATTGTTGACGCAATCAATTCAAGCATGCATGTACACTAAATTCTTTCAGACAGACCCGTAGATAGAAGCGTGCCTAGCATACATCTAACGGTTGACGATTCGGCAAGCAAACCACAGTACACAAAAACTTTTTAGGTGGTTCAGTCCTCAGGACCTACATCCACCCCACACTCCAACCAAAGTGTGGATTCCGATGTTAAACATCTTGAACGGTTGGGCCTTACAGCTTGCCCACAACAGCTGATCTTCACAGCTTGCTTGACCGCTGACTAACAGCATGACAGCTGGGCCTTATAGCTTAGCCACCACTGTTTAACAGCTTGATCTGCTGAGGCTTACAGCTTAGCCACCGTTGCCTAACAGCTTGATCCACTGGGCCTTACAGCTTAGCCACCGCTGATACATAGCTTACAGGAAGTATGAAAAATAAAAAGAAGAAACCAAAAGATTCAGCATCAAAAAATTGACAGTGAAAGTAAATCAAGATGCTCACGTAGGAGCGAAATTGTTTGCATCTGATCCAAAATCCAGTTGAACAGGTCTTCGAAACCTTCTCGCGATCTCACAATCTCCTCTTCTTCATCTTCTCCTCTTTTTCTTTTTGTCTCACTTTTCTCTCTTAGAAGAACGATACTCTGCTTTTTCTCAAGAACAGGCTCTCACTCTATTTTATTCTCGGTCACACTTCTTCCTCTCTTCAAATGGCTTCCCAGATCCCCCTTTTTATTGTAGTTGTTCTATCTATATATTCTCTATCTTCTCTTCTTTTTATTTGAAAGATCTTGTTCACTTTTATAGCCTGTGCAAAAAGATGCCGCATGGAAACCACGTTTCCCGCCCAGGGAATCTTGAGACGAGCGCTTCGCTGGAGATCCACGTGCAAAGATCTAAAGTTGCACTCTTCTATGTGGCTGAATCTCCTTTCGAGCCTTGCCTTGGATCACATGCCATTATATTGGTACTTTGACTTCCTCGTGAGTCAAGTTCGCATGTTGTCAGTATACCCATCACATGTTCGACCATATAACTGACCTAGCAAACTGACGACAGTATTAGCTTTTTAATCCAAGGGGAATGCTGCTAGAATCAAATCTATGTATGCAACAAAGTAATGTGCACTGATGTTACGTGCTGAACAACTAAGTGTGTACCGACCCTAAGCAAGCAGACCATCTAAGTGTGCATCGACCTTCCATGAAGGAGCAGGAATATGCTCGACCCTATATGCTAGCCGATCAGATTATGCATGGACCTAATATGCACTAAATGTGAAACATGCACGGACCTCATATTGCATAGGGCAAAAGATGCACCGACTTGTTATGTGCACAAAGCAGATGTACACAGACTTGCCATAGTGTATGCACCGACCTTGTTCTGCCTAACTAAGAATATGCACCGACTTTGTTCTGCCAAATTAAGGATATGCAACGACCTTTACAAGTGCGAGGCAAAACCTGCACAGACCGTATGTGCACAAGATCGAATCTTGCACTGACCCTGTGTGCATTCACACAGGATTTGCACCGACTATATGTATTTCCTTATGAAGGATGTGCACTAACCCTGTTTAGCTCAATGCAAAATGTGCACTGACGTGAATATGCACAAGGCAGAGAAAAATGCATCGACCTTGGTCTTGCAAAAATAGGATGTGCACCGACCTTGGTTTTCAATATGCATGGTACAACAACGTGCACTGACCGTGTATATGCATCATAAGTAACTATGTACTGAGTTTATATGCAGACGTATGAACTATGCACCAACCTTAGTAAGACTAAGGTAGATACGTATAAACAGAGGCGTGCACCGACTCCATATGGCATGAGGCAAAGTGTGCTATGACCTTAATATGCATGAGACAAAAAATGCATCAATCTTGAATGCTGTCTGGAGAGGGGGAATTCTGTAGCCCATTCAAAGAGTAGCCCGAGTAGGCCCGACAGGACCCCACGAGGCCAAGCTCGCCTAAGTGACAATCCCCAGGGCCCACTCTGGGAAGAAAACCCAATAAAAAATCGCTCGAGGACGCAACCTTCCTAGGCGGCCTCTAGGCTCGGAGGGCCCGAGTGTCGGTCAGGTCACAGGGAAGGTCCGGCCCAAGCCATATCTCCGCCCGGGAGAAGAAGGTGTATGCCGACCCATCCGACCCATCCTTTTCCGAGCTAAGCCTATCACCCGGTAGGGCTGGCCTCCCTGAGCTCAGAACGGCTGACGATTGCTTATCCTTTGCAGCCGTTAAGAGTCCACAGCAGGTAAAAATTCAGGAAGGCAAGGGACTTCTTCTTCCCCAAGATGATAACGTTCCCACGATAAGGCAATGAAAGCCCACGATGAGGACGTAACCCCCACCTGAAATCCCTCGGCTTACAGGACTCTAGGAGACGGCGTACTGTTTAAACCAGGGAGACCCTCCAACGAAGAGAAGGGCACTCATACACTCAAAGCTTTTGAGCAAGAACCACTTCACCCTCTAGTGGAGAGGGATCTCGCGCACAAGCTCTCATATCCCTTTATTGCTCCCGCCATAGCTCCACTGACTTAAGCATCGGAGGGTTTTCCCCAGGGTTTCCCCTGGGCCCCCTGATCCGTTCCCTGTCTTGCAGTTCACTATCTGGTGATCCACCATCCGCTCAGGACCAGCGTGAGATCACGCCTCTTCATCTGGCGCTGTCTGTGGGAAACGTACAAAAAGCCAGTATGGTGCGAAGGAGCTCAAGGAGGAGGTCCACCGGTGAGAGGGGAAAGGCCGTGGTAGCGGCAGGGGATGTCCCCTCTCGGGCCTCACAGAACCCTCCCTCCAACGCCAGCGCCCCCGCCGACGATCCACCACCCCCTCCTGCGGCGGTAGGGCTACCACCCAACGGTGGCGCCGAAGCCTTCCAGGCCCTCAACGCGAAATTGGATGTCCTCGTTGAACTCATGAGGGCCCAGGCGACTAGGGATGGAAGGTCCCACGCTCCGACAGGGTGCCCTCCCAGCGAAAATATGTCCCAGCACACCGCCGGAGGCCGCTTCACCCTCCGCGGCCAGCAGATCATCCGCAACCAGACGGGAGGTCCCTCGCATGCCCCGCCTCCGGAGCAAGAGGCTTCCTCCATGCCGAGGAGGGGAAAACTGGGGGCGCGCCATACGAACCCGGACACTGACGTTCTCGGAGATAGCCAAGACGCTCCCCCCAGTCCCACGACGTGGCAGCAGTCAGAATTATCCCTCCGACTATGAGATTTTGAGAGGCGATTCGCAGAATAGGAGCGCGCCCTTCGCACCCAGTAGAAGACCTCTTTTCCGGAGGACGAGGAGAAATCCCCGTTCTCCGAGTACACCTTGAAGGCAGAGGTATCTCCCAGAACCTCCATCCCTACCTTCAAGCCGTACGACGGCCAGGGCGACCCGGCCGATCATTACGACAGCTAAGACGCTCTAATGACCCTGCACGGAGCGTCCGACGCCATCAAGTGCTGAGCCTTCGTGACCACCCTGGTCCAAGGTGCTCAAGCATGGTTCCGGGCACTCGCCCCCGGATCCATCCGAGACTTCAAGCAATTCGGGCGAGTCTTCGAAGAGAGTTTCGTCGGAAGTGCCCCCCCCCAGGTCAGTAGCGGGGCTCCTGGCCCTCAAACAGGCACAAGGGGAAAGACTTCGGGCCTATATTCACCGATTTAAATCAAAAGCCCTGAGAATCTCCCACCTGGACGTGGCCTCAGCCATAACCGCACTGACTGGGGGCACCCGGGACGAGAATCTCCGCTGCGAGCTTGTCCTCCACCCTCCCTCGACCCTCGCCGAGCTAGTGACTCTGGCTTTGCGCCACGCCGAGTGCGAAGAAGTGCTCAGCACTTGCCGAGACGCAATCGGCCCGGGTCGGGAGGGGGACAAGAAGCGGGCTCCCGAGCCAAACTCAGGCCCGGGGAAAAAGAGAGACCATGATGGGGAGCGCAAGCGGAAGTACGAGTGGTACACCCCACTAGCCGCGCCGGTCTATGAGATATATGAAGACATCAAAGACTCGCGACTTCTCTGCCAACCCGAGCCGATGAGGTCGAAGAACCGCAGCCGTGGCAAGCATTGCTTATTCCACGGCTATCACGGGCACCACACCGGTGACTGCCACCAGCTCCAGGACGAGGTCGAGCGCCTCATCCGTCTGGGTCACCTAGCTCGGTTCGCTGCCGAGTGAAAAGAAGATCATGGCGCCACAGAGGAGATTGACAACGCCCCCCGAGGGGTGCATATCAACGTCATCTCCGGAGGGACGGCATCAGGAGGCGATAGCAACCGAGGAAGGAAGCGTCATGCCGAGCGGGCGAGCTGAGCCATAGAGCCCGCCAAGTGAGCCCCAGGTCATAGTCTTCTCCGACCGAGACCTGGAAGGGCTGAGCACCGCGCATGACAATGCCCTCGTGATCTCTGCTACGATAAACCATTGTAACGTAGATAGAATTCTAGTTGACAATGGGAGTGCCCTTGATGTACTGTCTTATGACTGTTTCCTTAAGATGGGGGAGGATCCATCCAAACTCCGCCCAGTCCTAACCCCCCTCTACGGGTTTAATGGCCTGGCCACCTATCCCGAGGGAGCCCTAAGCATGCCGGTTACCCTCGGCACCTCACCCAAAACCGTTACGGTTATGGTGGACTTCATAGTGATTAAATGTATGATAGCGTACAACACCATCTTCAGCCGGGGAATCCTTAGCCGGATAAAGGCCGTACCATCTACCTATCACCAAAAAGTGAAGTTCCCCACCAAAAATGGGTTGGGGGAAGTCCGAGGTAACCAAGCCATGGCCAGAAGGTGCTACAATATCTCGGTAGAGGCCACAAGGCCGTACGGGAAGGACAAGGGCCCCCGGGGAGTCGAGGATAACACCGCAACCACCGAGCCTGGTGGCGAATTACTGACGGTTTTCCTAAATGATGACCCGACCCTAGGAGTAAGGATCGGAGCTGACCTACCGCCCAAGGTTCAGCAAAAATGTAAGCAATTCCTTTCTGAGTACATCCGAGTTTTTGCTTGGTCTGATGATCAACTCCCTGGGATACCAGAGGAGACTGTAATGCACAAGCTCAACCTCGACTCCGCCGTGAAGCCCGTTCAGCAACGCAGAAGAAAGCATGCACCAGAGAAGTAGGCGATCATCAAGGCGCAGGTCACCAAGGGACAAGAGACTGGCCTCTTCAGACCGGTCCTATACCCGACGTGGCTAGGCAACGTCGTCCTGGTGTCTAAAGCTCCGGGCAAATGGCGGATGTGCGTGGACTTCACCGATCTGAATAAGGCCACTCCTAAGGACTGCTATCCGTTATCGAGCATCGACCAATTGGTTGACTCAACCTCGGGCAATGAGATACTCAGCTTCCTAGACGCCTATTCAGGTTACCATCAGATCAGGATGGACCCAGAAGATATCGAGAAGATCGCCTTCATCACCGACTACGGCGTATATTGCTACACCCGAATGCCTTTCGGGTTGAAGAACGTTGGAGCTACATATCAAAGGCTGGTCAATCACATGTTTGAGGAGCAACTAAGTCGGAACGTAGAAGCCTACATTGACGACATGCTCATCAAGACCCCCAAGGCCAAAGACCACTTCCCCGACCTCGCTGAAACCTTCGACACCCTCTTGAAGTACAACATGAAGCTTAATCCTGCCAAGTGCGCCTTCGGAGTGAGATCTGGGAAGTTCCTGGGTTTCTTGGTCACTCAGCGTGGGATCGAAGCCAACCTTGACAAGGTCTAGGCCATCCTGGACATACGTCCGCCCACCAGCATCAAGGGCGTCCAGCGCCTAACTGGGCGTGTCGCTGCTCTCAGTCGCTTCCTGTCCCGTGCGACCGAACGATGCTTGCCCTTCTTCAAGCTATTGAGGGGGCCCAAGTTGGCATCTGCTATATTCGCATGGGATGAGGAATGCCAGAGAGCGTTCACCGAGCTTAAGGAGTTCCTGGCCTCACCCCCGGTGCTCTCCAAGCCCGTTTCGGGCGAAGTCTTACTGCTCTATCTCTCGGCAACACCATCCACAGCCAGCTCGGTCCTAGTCAGAAATGACTCGGGAGTTGAGAGGCCGGTCTACTACACCAGCAAGGTGCTCAACGAGGCTGAGAGGAGGTACGCCGCAACCGAGAAACTCGTGCTAGCGTTGGTTACCTCCGCCAAGCGTCTCCGACCCTATTTCCAGGGCCACCCCATCACTGTGCTGACCGGCGAACCATTGAAGAAGATTATGGCCCATCCCGAACCTTCAGGGCGACTCGTCAAGTGGGCCATCATGCTCGGGGCCTACGATATATCCTATCGGCCATGCTCAGCTGTGAAAGGCCAAGCGCTTGATAACGCGAAAGTTCATCGTTTAAACCACGCGTATAACAATCTTAAAACCGCACTCACACAAAATGATCAAAAGAGAATGTAGTACTATGGCAAGCACGGGTCGAATCCACAAGGAAGAAGAGATTTTTAAAGTTAAAAACTTTGGACTCCTTTGGAAAATATTTATGATTTGATTGATTGAAGAAAATAGTGAAATGAAGAACAAATCAAACACTTAATTAAAAACACCTATGATTATGCGCCTATGCTATAGAAATTAATTGCATGAAGTGAAAAGAAGAGATAGAAGAAGGGGGTAGAGATGAAAGTAGATCAAAAACTAGATCAAAAGAACAACTCTCTTCATTAACTTAAAAGAAAAGGTACATGAAGTGCAAGATAAGCTTACAACAAAGAGGTGACAAGATTACAATGAAGTAACATAACACAAAAGCAATGATAAAAAGAGGGGCTTGAGATGTGAAGATAGTAGTAGCAATGGTGATGACGCCGTCATCTCCTCCTCGCCGAGCGTTAGAGAGGATCGCTCCACCTTGAAAGAGATCACCGTGTACACCAGGAGGAAGTCACCTTTATCGTTGAAGCTGCCTTTGGAGGGTGAATAACTTTGAACCCAAGAGGAATTAGGGGATGCCCAAGGAGAAGAAGTTGAAGAGGAGGGAGAGAGAAAGAACTTTGATGAAGAATTCAGATAGACAAGAAGAGCATAAGAGCTTCAAAATAGGGAAATAACAGAAACTAGCACCTCGGATGAACAGTGAAATCACAGGACAGTAAGTTGAAAAACGAGAAATAACTTCAAAACCAAAAGGAATTATAAGCTGAGCAAGAAGAAGAAGTTGTAGAACACGTAAAAATTAAGAACTTTCATGAAGACAATAAGAACAGAAAATGAATAGAAGAGGGAGAAATAAGTGGAAGAACAGAGACAAATACTGGGTCGCAGATGAACAGGACAGCACAGTGAAAAACACATAATATCTCGAAAACCAGAAGGAATTAGAAGATGAGCAAGAAGAAGAAATTGTAGAGGACGTAAAAATGCAGAACTTTCATGAAGACCACAAGAGAAGAAGAGGGATGGAAGAGGGCGAACTCGGCGGCCTAAAAAGATGTGAGAGGGAGAGGGAGAGAAAAATTGCCAAAAGAAGAACTCCCTCTTCTCCTCCTTACCATGAGCTATTTATAGGGAAAGTTGGGTAGATATAGGGTGGAGATTATATCAAAAGGAGATGGATGGCTGAGATTCAAGTGGAATATGATGCATGGGGAAGAGTAAAAGTAGGTGGGCACCCCCTTTCTTGGACTTTAGGCACCCCATTTCCCAAGGCTCATCATGTCTCTCCTTTATTTCAAACTTTGAATGTCCTTTTCCTCCTTTTCAAACTTTGAACTCTGAATTCCTTCTTTTCAAACTTTGAATTCAAAATTTTGAACTTTCTTTTCCCTCCAACCAAAATATGTGCTTTTTGACTTGGTCAAAGTAGTGGTGACAATTTTACCCCCGACTTCTTTTGTAATTCCCTTCGGTGTCCTACACACACATAATTACACTTTAGTCCATAAAAATTACCACAATGTGCACATAAATCTCAAATGCTCATGATTATGCAATGGAGAATTAATGCTCATGGCCCTCAACTTTAATTTATTATTAAATAAGATAATCAAAATAATCAATTTACGTGAAAGCTCCAATTTAAATGCGGAGTTGAGGTTAACTATGAAATATGCATAATTGCCTAATTATATGCACATAAAATGGTGTACATGCAATGAATTGTCATAAGAAATGGACACTTATCACACCCCCCCAACTTACCTATTGCTAGTCCCTTAGCAATGCCAATAAATTGAAATTTAGGACTAACAAGAGTTTGTAAAATTCATGCTCTTATATCCAGTTCTCCCTTTATATAATCAACCAAAGATTAGGAATATGGAATCATTAATGCACACTAGCCTTATGTAGGAACTTAATAGTACATGATTAAGAATTCAACTTAAAGCTCAATAGCACTTGTGCATGTGTAACTACCAAATCCACAGTTTAGACAATTGTATCCCCTATTTGCTAATCCAAACAAATGCCTTTCAACTCTGCACTTCTTAGATCAAAGCATTAAGTATATTAGCTTTTTATCTGCCTTATTACTTTGTCCCTTTGGGATCTTTTATACCACACATGATGCTGCACTACCCTTCACTACTCAACGTGAACCTCGACTCTTGCCTTAGGAGAAGCAGGCCCAGTTTCACAGATCCAAGTTCCCTTTTCCGTTTTACGCGAACCTTAACACGTCTTAGGTGAAGTAGGCCCGGTTACTAATATTAGGGGCATTTTTCATGGTGTTTTTTTTCTATCTTTTTTTTTTCATAGTGCCATTGCACTTATTTGATAGATAATTTGACAGAAAACTTTGTAAAAAGATCTTTTTTCTTAAGAAGTGCAGAATATCAAACATCATACCTAAAATGGCAGGGGGATTGTCTTGCTTGTTTCATTAGTGTGCAATGTGAATTTCTTTTTTCTAAAGTACACATGAACTTTGAAAGGATTCTTAGATCAGTTTTCCGTGGCTAGAATGACTAAATTTTCCATCATCCTCTCTAGTCTTTTCTATTCCAGAATTACTTTTAATTTAAGCATGAATCATGAAACTCAAAAATGGGGTTTATATCTTTTCATTTGCATGCAACAATACATGATATCAAGTAAGAACTCAGATCAGGTTGTACTCACATGAAATGAAATATTTTTTTCTTTTCTCCCCCCCAACTTGAATGACATTGTCCTCAATGACATATGCAATATGTATGAATAGAATAATGTAGACATGAAATTTATGAAGGAACGGGACAACCTGACGGAAGTGAACTTTGACAGACATCCTTGCTAACCAAAGGCAGTACTTGGCAGTTAAAGGCGAGGCATAGGTGCAAGCAATCTTCTCTCTCCCCCTAACTTTTCCTTTATTAATACCTACAAAAAATTAAAAATAATAAAAAAAATTACAATACAAACTTGGGTTGCCTCCTAAGAAACCATTTATTCGCACAGGAAAATTACGAAAACTGTGGGTTGCCTCCCAAGAAACGCTAAGTTTAACGTCTTCAGCCAGACGCATGTGACTTATTTACCACAATGTTGATTTGATTATGAGCCACCAAATGATTTTGTTTTTCTTTGAATTCCAGTCTCCATGCCATAGGAGGAAAGTATGTTGCAGATGAATCCATGGCCTAAAAAGATTCCAGGGTGGGTTTAAGAGTTCAAATGGGCCACCTTGGTTAGAGAATGGAAGAGGATCATTATTAATGATCATATCATGAATGACAAAATATTCCTCTTTAAGGTCTTGATAAGGTGGGAACAAATCTATGCATACCTTATTATCTTTGAAAGATTCTTTTATTTTGGATTTTTCCATCATTAGGTTGAGATGAGAAAAAACATGAATAGGAGGGGTATCAAAAGGTTCCACCACAAGTTCAATGTCTAGGAGACAAGGATAAATGATATTAACATGCTTCTCAACATAGTGTTGGTCATGAATATCAGGTGGATCTGACCAATCGACTTGAAGAATGACAGAAGTATCCACAGAATTGCCGAGGTCAGAAATGATCACAAGATCTACATCTTTTCCTAGATCAAGAGCCGTCTGATCAAAATGATTTTCATGCAAAATGTCTAACACTTCATTAACCCAAGATGAATGGTTCAAATATTCACTCAATTCTTTTTCCACCCTTACTTCTTCTTCATCCTCATCTTCAAAGAAAGAATTATCAAATTTAGGAAGAGTAAATTGATTGGAAATTTGAAATTCATTTTTCTCTTCCTCTCCCCCCAACTTAAAACTGTTTGACTCCTCATAATTTTCTTCATGATTTTGCTCGGCCTCCTTAAATTGATTTTCACTAGCTTCCTCTAATTCTTCATGATATAATAGTTCCATATTCTCCTCATTGTCACAAATGATTTGATTGTTGTTAAGTTGAGGATTCATGGGTTGATCATTTAGACTAACATTATAGTCAGAATCAAAGTTTGAAGTGGAGAAGCTAGCTATTTGATCCATTTCCAACCCCTTAGCAAGTTGGTCTAGTTGGGCCTGAATGATTTGACTTTGAGCTCCAATGGACTGTTGTTGGGCCAAGATGAGTTGAATCATTTGATTGAACCTATCCTCCTTATTGGAATCAAACTGTGGAAGAACTGGATAAGATGGTTCATAGTCAGACTGAGGTGGATAACAATCTGAGTGGTAATCAATCTGACAATGGGGAGGAGGGGCGTAGATGGGTTGTCTTTCATATTGGACATGACCGTAAGGATCATTTGAGTATGAAGCCTAATTTGGAAATTTTTGATCTGGAGGATAATGAATCGGGTCTTGATGAGATTCCCAAGAGAATGATTGCGGGTTTTCACACCCAAAATTAGATGAATATGTGTGATAAGAAGGGGTGGAAAAATATGGAGGTATTTGAGTTTGCTCTTGGGTAAAAGAAGAAAGTTGACCTGTAGAGAAGTGTGAATTTTCAAAATGGGTTGGGCCGCGTTGAGTGAGAGGTAAATGTTGAGTTGGGCCATTAGCAACATAATGGGATGGTTTGGCCCACATGTCCTGAGGATCAAGATAATAAGGTGGGATGAAGGTGTTTAAATTCATAGCCCAACAGTGGTTCAAGAAACATGGGCTACAAAGTCCACCTCATTGAATTTATGAGCCCACTCAACGATTGGAATTTTCTCACCCATATTTTTTAAGTTTTTTTTAATATATATGTTTTTAGTTTTTATTATTCTCAATGCAATCAATAACTATATGAATATGTATGCAAGATGATGGTTTTTTTTTGACATAAACTAGGACAAAGAGAGAGAAGAGGAGATTTTATTTTTTTTTATGCAAACGCAAACAAGTTGTCACACAAGTTACCTAATGACCAAGATGTGACCTAGACCTATAATTTGGGTTTCACAAAATAGCTAAAGTGAAACTTAAGTTCACCTTCAATATTTCCACCGGCCAGGTAAGGGGTGGGGAAGTGGGAGGTTCCCCCTACTTTCGTAGGGACCTAATTATGTCAAACCACTTGCCCGCTTAAGGCGTTTGCCATCCGACCGTCTTGCCTTAGGCACCGGTTTTCATAAGAGGGTAAGCCCAAATAACACAAGAACCACAGTGTGAACCTAGGGCCAATGTCTACTGGATTTTATTTAAGGTCTAAGTGATGCAAAGATGCATGGGAATTATGGTTTGTGGGCTAAGGAATGGTGATGAAATCCCCACCTTATCTTACTTATGGGTGTTGCCCTTAGAATATTTTAGAAATGATATGCAACAAACCAATTTCAAACAAGGGGTTCTATGCAAGCATGAAAATGCATGGGCATGCTTTTGAAGAAATTAGAGTACTCGCCTTGCCACCCACAATCTTCAATAATACAATTAAAAATGATTACACAATAAGGAAAAATAAATTTTATCCTAAATGATGCATGACCTAAAATATGGAAGTGTGGGTTCTACTCTTGCAATGAAGATTTTTATTGAAGTTCAAGTGATGATTTTTTTATTTTTATTTAGTGAACCTATCAAACCACAATATATGAAATATAGAGAAATGAAATTAAAATGAAGGAGGAAAAGTTTAGATACTTACTTGAAAAGCGTTCCCTCGTTCTTTTTTTCTTCTTTTTTTTAATGAATGACTAAATCACAAAGATGAAAGAAAGAAAGGTAAACTTACCTCTGATTTGTTCTGATTTTTTTCTTTTCATCCTGTAAAAAAGAGAGAGCTTTATTAGTATACTATATACACAAGGAAATTAAAGTTCTTAAATCAAAAATCATCATTCCTCCCCGGCAACGGCGCCAAAAATTGATAACGCGAAAGTTCGTCGTTTAAACCACGCGTATAACAATCTTAAAACCGCACTCACACAAAATGATCAAAAGAGAATGTAGTACTATGGCAAGCACGGGTCGAATCCACAAGGAAGAAGAGATTTTTAAAGTTAAAAACTTTGGACTCCTTTGGAAAATATTTATGATTTGATTGATTGAAGAAAATAGTGAAATGAAGAACAAATCAAACACTTAATTAAAAACACCTATGATTATGCGCCTATGCTATAGAAATTAATTGCATGAAGTGAAAAGAAGAGATAGAAGAAGGGGGTAGAGATGGAAGTAGATCAAGAACTAGATCAAAAGAACAACTCTCTTCATTAACTTAAAAGAAAAGGTACATGAAGTGCAAGACAAGCTTACAACAAAGAGGTGACAATATTACAATGAAGTAACATAACACAAAAGCAATGATAAAAAGAGGGGCTTGAGATGTGAAGATAGTAGTAGCAATGGTGATGACGTCGTCATCTCCTCCTCGCCGAGCCTTGGAGAGGATCGCTCCACCTTGAAAGAGATCACCGTGTACACCGGGAGGAAGTCACATTTATCATTGAAGCTGCCTTTGGAGGGTGAATAACTTTGAACCCAAGAGGAATTAGGGGATGCCCAAGGAGAAGAAGTTGAAGAGGAGGGAGAGAGAAAGAACTTTGATGAAGAATTCAGATAGAAAAGAAGAGCAGAAGAGCTTCAAAATTGGGAAATAACAGAAACTAGCACCTCGGATGAACAGTGAAATCACAGGACAGCAAGTTGAAAAATGAGAAATAACTTTGAAACCAAAAGGAATTATAAGCTGAGCAAGACGAAGAGGTTGTAGAACACGTAAAAACCAAGAACTTTCTTGAAGACAGCAAGAGCAGAAAATGAATAGAAGAGGGAGAAATAAGTGGAGGAACAGAGAAAAATACTGGGTCGCAGATGAACAGGATAGCGCAGTGAAAAACACAAAATATCTTGACAACCAGAAGGAATTAGAAGATGCGCAAGAAGAAGAAATTGTAGAGGACATAAAAATGCAGAACTTTCATGAAGACCACAAGAGGAGAAGAGGGACAGAAGAGGGCGAACTCGGCGGCCTAAGAAGATGTGAGAGGGAGAGGGAGAGAAAAATTGCCAAAAGAAGAACTCCCTCTTCTCCTCCTTACCATGGGCTATTTATAGGGAAAGTTGGGTAGATAGAGGGTGGAGATTATATCAAAAGGAGATGGATGGCTGAGATTCAAGTGTAATATGATGCATGGGGAAGAGTAAAAGTAGGTGGGTACCCCCTTTCTTGGACTTTAGGCACCCCATTTCCCAAGGCTCATCATGTCTCTCCTTTATTTCAAACTTTGAATGTCCTTTTCCTCCTTTTCAAACTTTGAACTCTGAATTCCTTCTTTTCAAACTTTGAATTCAAAATTTTGAACTTTCTTTCCCTCCAACCAAAATATGTGCTTTTTCACTTGGTCAAAGTAGTGGTGACAATTTTACCCCCGGCTTCTTTTGTAATTACCTTCGGTGTCCTACACACATATAATTACACTTTAGTCCATAAAAATTACCACAATGTGCACATAAATCTCAAATGCTCATGATTATGCAATGGAGAATTAATGCTCATGGCCCTCAACTTTAATTTATTATTAAATAAGACAATCAAATTAATCAATTTACGTGAAAGCTCCAATTTAAATGCGGAGTTGAGGTTAACTATGAAATATGCATAATTACCTAATTATATGCACATAAAATGGTGTACATGCAATGAATTGTCATAAGAAATGGACACTTATCAGCGCTCACCAACTTCATCGCCGAGAGCACCGTCCTGACAGAAGAAAGATCTCCGTCCGCTGCCGGGCCAACCTGGGAGTTGTTCGTCGACGGATCCTCCAATTCGGTCGGTGGTGGTGCTGGAATCCTCCTGAAGTCCCCCGAAGGAGTAGAGCTACAGTCCACCTTGAAGTTCAACTTCCCGGCATCCAACAACGCTTCCGAGTACGAGGCCCTTATCTCGGGAGCACGCATGGCCCGACGGCTGGGGTCTGAGAGAGTCAAAATCCACACTGACTCCCAGCTGGTCGCTAGCCAAATCAACGGTGACTACGAAGCTCGAGAGGTACCAATGATCAAATACCTCCAATTGGTTAGAGACCTGGCCCAACAGTTCGAGGGATTCGAGGTAGTCCGAATAGCTCGGGAGGAAAACTCCCAGGCGGACGCCCTCTCTCGGTTGGCCTCTTCTCTCGATCTTGAAGGCACCCGATCGGTCCTCCTTGAAGAGCTAGAGCGCCCGAGCATTGACTCGGAGCTCCTCGCTGTTGACTCGGCCATTCTCAGCGACTGGCGTGCCCCCTACCTGTCATGGCTCCGGGACCCCAAGAGCCTCCCGACCCCCGAGAAGCTAGCAGAATGAAGTACCAAGCCCGGCGCTTCGTCATTCTAAACGACACTCTCTACCGGAGATCTTTCTCCAGTCCCCTCCTTAAGTGTCTCGGCCCCGACGAAGCCAGCCGAGCCATCCAAGAGATTCATGAAGGTCTGTGCGGAGTGCATTCAGGAGGAAGATCGCTCGCCAGGATCCTGCTACGGCAAGGTTACTGGTGGCCCACCCTACAGCGCGACTGCACCGCCCACGTACAACAGTGCGACCGATGCCAGTGATTCGACCACTTAGTCCATCAGCTGGCTACGGAGCTCGTCACCCTGACCGAGCCATATCCCTTCGCTCGGTGGGGCATCGACATCCTTGGGCCGTTCCCCACGGCTCAGGCCCAGAAGAAGTTTATTATCATCACCATTGACTACTTCACCAAGCGGATCGAGGCCGAAGCCACGGCGAGGATCACCGAGACAGACGTCTGGAGTTTCATTTGGAAGTCGATCATTTGTCGTTACGGCATCCCCTGGGTGATAGTGAGCGACAATGGTCGGCAATTTGATTCTCGCTATTTTCGAGATAGATGCGCCGACCTAGGCATTCGCAACCACTTCACCTCGGTCACCCACCCTCTGGCCAACGGGCTGGTCGAAAATGCCAATAAGACTATCTTAAAAGGCATAAAGACCAGACTCGGCAAGGCCAAGGGTAGCTGGCTCGAGGAATTGCCTAGCGTACTTTGGTCACATAGAACGACTCCCAGAACGGTAACCAGTGAGAGTCCTTTCTAGTTGGTATATGGCACTAAGGCCGTTATTCCATTAGAGGTTGCCAACCCTTCTCTCCGAGTCATCTGCTTCTCGCCCGAGGTAAACGAGCAAAAGTTACTCGGGAATCTCGACCTAGCAGATGAACTCCGAGAGATCGCCAGCATCCGAGCAACGGAATACAAGCGTCGCCTCACTCGATACTACAACGCCAAAGTCTGAGATAGGCACTTCCAACCAGGAGACTTCATCCTAAGGAAAGCCGAAGCTTCTCGACCACTAGAGGCGGCGGGCAAGCTATCCCCTAACTAGGAAGGCCCCTACCGAGTGGTCAAGACGCTCGGGAAAGGTGCGTACAGGCTAGCTACAATGGAAGGGGAGCCCATCGCTCGGACGTGGAACGCAGCCACACTACGCAAATTCTACTTTTGAATTTGTACAAACAAGTTGGATGAAATAAAACTTTCTTCTTTTCATTCAAACAATTGTTGGTACATCAGAAAGGCAAAGCCAGTACATCGCACAACAAAAGCAAAAAATCCATCTAGCACTAATGCAAGAGGCCATCGCTCGGCCGACTCGGTCTTGATCTCCTCACGTCCAGCCACTGACTCTGCCTCGTGTAGAAACTGGCTCGGACAAGAGGCGGTCGACCCAATTGGCTCGGGTGGCCCGTGACAAAGGTGACAGAGGGATTAAAAAGAAGGAAGGCTACCTTCCAAGTTGAACTTGGAAGAGGAAGAGGGAAGGAACGCCTATGAAGGCCTCCTCCGTCCCAACCTGCCAATTCTTTGGAACGTACAGAGAGCAAGCGGCCTCCACAGGGTGAAAGAAATTACAGGGGAGGGCCCAGAAAGGAGGGAGCTTAATTTGCTTCCTCCCCACCCCTGGAGCGAGCAGAGAGAGAGTGGCGGGGGGTGTCCCGGATGCCCCCATCCGTCCTCCATCTCGGCGCCCTCTGGGAAGCCTTGCGGGAACTGGTAAAGGGGGCGTGCCTCCGCACGTCGAACCCTCCCCAGATCCGCGCGACGACCATCAGACCCTCTGAACCCCGCGCGACGACCGTCGGACCTGCTCAACAGCCCAACGCAGCAAGAACTCTCTGCTCCTCCATCACCGGTAGCGTCATCTTCCGAAGGATCCTCCATGCTCCGAATACAACGGCACAACGCAACATGAAGAAAGGGTGAGGAAAGAATGGTACTGAAAATCCTAAGCGATGGAGAGGAAGGGACATCCTTCGGTCTTTTTATAGGCTAAAGGAGGCTACTTGCCTTAAATGACTCCCCCCTCGAAACATGCCAAAGGAATTTTCCCCTCACGCCTCAGCGGGATACACGAAGCAGCCAGGCATTCAAAGTGTGAGGAAACATAAAGACACTCTATCAGGGGCCCATCCAACCAGCATGCGAAAACCACGCAAGACGTATCGGCAATTTCCAACTACTGCAGATACGCTAATCGAACCACGGCAAGAAAGGCAAGAAACAAGTAAGTCATTTATTGCCTTGCAAAAAGGAAAGTCTTTCTTTTTCAAAAAAAGAAAAGAGACAAACAAAGGAAGAAGGTAAAATAGAGCGATACATCAGGCCTCAGGGCCCACTTTGAAGCTCGGGAACGGAAGGCAAGGGTATTTCTCCCCCGGCACCCTCGGTGACGGCCGGCCTTAGCACTGACCCCGCCTGCACGGGAACTGCCTCTGCCGAGAGCCCTCCCGAGGCAGCCGGAGTTGGTGACCCCACCGGAGAAGGGCTCTCTGGATCTTCTCCGCCCGATGCAGAGGAGCTAGAAGATGACTCGTCCGAGTCATAGCACTGGCCAGAAGGGAAGTCAATCCCAGAATCTTGTGCCTCGGCATTGGCAATGGCCCAGCGGTAACCCTGCTCGTAACCTTTGCGGATGCCTCGGTGAAGTGCTGCCTCGTAGTGTGGAAGGGTAGCTTCCTGCAGGTCGGCTAGGTAGGCCTCCGAGCCCCTGTATTGCTCGATCGCCTCCCCTCCGACCAGCCCCATTCTCTCGGCAAGCTCGGCCGCCTTCCACTCCGCCTCGAGTGCCCGCTCCTCGGCCTCCGCTGATCGCCTCTCTGCCTCAGCCAACTCCAGCTCAGCCTCGACCGCCCGCTCCTTGGCCTCCGCCGATCGCTCCTCCGCCTCAGTTCGGTCGGCCTCAACCTCAAAACGGAGGTGCTTCGCTGCTTCCGCTCGATCCATCAGCTCGGCGCGCTCAGCCTCCCAACGGTCGGCCAGCTCGAGATGGTGAAGGCGCTCCTCCTCAAGGAGTTTACTTTTCCTCTCAAGCAATTCCCAGGCCTTGGCTAGCTGCTCAGTCAACGCGCCGACTTCCAGCCGGCTCGACCACGCCAACGCCCTAATCGCGGAGAACTCCCGCCGGAGCCCCTTGTGCGCCTCATTGAGCTGATCCAACTTCCTCTTACACCCCCCGAGGGTCCAAGCGAGGTTCGACCGCTCTGACTCCGCCCGGGCATAGGTCTCCGCCATCGTGACCCCCATCTGGGCCATGACCAGGCCGCCCTCCATGATGACGTCAAGGACCCCGGCCGGGGAGTGACGCTTGTCTCCGCCTTTTTGTCCTCGCGGACACCTCGCGGTAGAACTTGTACAGATTGCTTGAGATACCGAGCCTTTCCAGCGCCACCGACATGGGAACCCCTTCCGCGCCGGTGCCTCACCAGAAGGTCCGGATCGAGATGCGGGTTCAGCCGCTCCGCGCACTACGGTCGGCTGGGGTTGCAACGCCCCTGCAGGCGAACCCCTGGCCTCGATTGGCGTTGTGAGCTCGGTCGACCCATGCACCATGGATGTTTGGGACTGCGACGCCTCTACAGGTGAACCCCCGATCTCAACTGTCTCGGCCCGCGCATCGCCACCCGAGACATCACCCACCTCGACCGGCCCCCTGGTCTCGGCCTCGGCTGTTTCTACTTCGGCCCCCTTTATTCCCACCGAGGGGAGAGCCGACCCATCGTCACCATCCTTTGAGGGGCCCCTGGTCTCCTCGGCCCTCTCTCGCTCGGCAGATGGGGGAGCCAGCCCGGTTGGGTCGGCCCCATCTTGCCCCCGAGAGGGGAGCGCCGCCGAACCAGAGTCGCCCCCGGTAGTGATGAGGAGACCGGCCTTCTTGGCCCATTTCCTGGCCTTCGCGGCTTCCCACAACCTTCCCTCCATGGGATCCTTGCGCTTTGCGCCGCCTGACCGTGAGGCCCCCTCGGAAGCCGCCCCCTTGCCGTTATCTCGGGCTTGGGAGCGACCCATCGGGACGCCCGGCTCTTCAGCCGCCGAGTCGTCGGCAAGATCAATGATCTCAGCAACTTCCTCCAGAGGCTCCCGCCTAGTATCTGCAACAGAGGAGAAGGTGTGATCAGGAAAAGAAAGGCAACCCCAACAGAAAAACCTAGATGGTGGTACCTGATGGCTTCAGCCGCGTGAGAAGACACCGCTCGACATTCTCCGACGTCACCAACTCCTCGGTAGACTGGCGATGCTTCACCAGACGGGTGGCATACTCCTCCACATCTGAAGAGAATTCCTCCTACCGGGGAGGGATATTTGGGTGGAAATTGGGCATCACCTGGCATCTCCAGGTTTCCTCCACCGAATGTATCTTCACCCAGAAAAATTGGGTCTTCCACCCATTATGCGAGGAATCCTTCCACCGCCAGCGAATGCAGCTCATGTTCCTCCTCGCCTGGATGAAGTAAAAACCTTTTCCTGCCGACGGATGCGCCTTCAACTCAAAGAAATAATGGAAAAGGTCCAGTGAAGGAGGAACCCCGCACTGACGGCAGAGAATTCGAAAGGCAGAAAGGAGGAGGTACGAGTTGGCAACCAACTGAATGGGCGCCAACTGGAAAAAATTGAGGAGTGTGAGGACGAAGGGCTCGAAGGGGAGGCGAAACCCGCTCTTCCACGCCAGAAGAAAAGTGTAGATGTGGCCCGTGCGATCGTCCAGACTCATCTCATACGGGGCAACAGCAACAATGTTGTACCTAAGAGGTAGACGGAACATGTGCTCCATCCTCTTCACCTCAACTTCCCCCAGTTCGCTGCGATTCGAGACGGGCGCTCTCGCCACCGGTTCGTCGCCCCATCCTTCAGCACACAAACGCTGGTCCGCCATGGATTCCGAGGAAGAGCTGGAGGAAGAATTCTCAAGGGATCTCGAAGATTCCGGCGGAGGAGGAAGCTGCCGGACCGCCTCTGTAGTTATCCTCGCCAACTCCTTAAACGCTGCCGCAAGTCTCTACTCCTCCGCTGTGTCTTCACGGCACATCAAGGAGCCCCAAAAGTAAAGGAGTGAAGGAAAGCCAAAACCCTAGAGAGTCTGGAATGACAACCAGCGCCCGACGCCTATAAACCCTCAGGGGAGGCGGCGCGTCGTTCTGACCTCTGAGAAAAAGGGGGCCCCTTCATTTCAAATCCGCCAGTATCACAATTATTACGGGCCCAGGTGACCACGGCACGTGGCTTCATAACACCGCCAGATCTCCACCCACCTGAGCCACGTCGGTCCAAAGCCCTCAAATACTACTAGTCCGAGCCTCCCTTGGCTCGGGAGTAGGAGGGGGATAAGTGGAGAGGGGGATTTCTGTAGCCCATTCAAAGAGCAGCCCGACTAGGCCCGACAGGACCCCACGAGGCCAAGCTCTCCTAAGTGATAGCCCACAGGGCCCACTCAGGGAAGAAATCCCAATAAAAAATCGCTCGAGGACACAACCTTCCTAGGCGGCCTCTAGGCTTGGAGGGCCCGAGTGTCGGTCAGGTCACAGGGAAGGTCCGGCCCAAGCCATATCTCCGCCCGGGAGAAGAAGGCGTACGCCGACCCATCCGACCCATCCTCTTCCGAGCTAAGCCTATCGCCCGGTAGGGCTGGCCTCCCTGAGCTCGGAACGGCTGACGATTGCTTATCCTTTGCAGCCGTTAAGAGTCCACAGCAGGCAGGAATTCAGGAAGGCAAGGGACTTCTTCTTCCCCAAGGTGATAATGTTCCCACGATAAGGTAATGAAAGCCCACGATGATGACGTAACCCCCACCTGAAATCCCTCGGCTTACAGGACTTCAGGGGACGGCGTACTATTTAAACCAGGGAGACCCTCCGACGAAGAGAAGGGCACTCATACGCTCAAAGCTCCTGAGCAAGAACCACTTCACCCTCTGGGGGAGAGGGATCTCGCGCATAAGCTCTCATCTCCCTTTATTTCTCCTGCCATAGCTCCACTAACTTAAGCATCGGAGGGTTTTCCCCAGGGTTTCCTCTGGGCCCCCTGATCCGTTTCCCTGTCTTGCAGTTCACTATCCGGTGATCCACCATCCGCTCAGGACCAGCGCGAGATCACACCTCTTCACTGTCTTACCCAAATATGCACAGACCTAAATGCACTCTTGAATGATTATGCAACAACCTGTGTTCAGATGCTAAGACACACAACATATTTTATAGAAGTGTTTATTCATTTTAGTTTTAACATGATTCATAGAAGGTCATTATCAAAACCAGGGTTCCAACAAACTCCCCATTTTTGATGATGACAACTATGAGTCATGTATGATTAAAACAGACAATGAATTATATAACCATTCTTAACACACTCATTCAATTTTAAGCACACAATCAGATGTGATCACAAGTTGTTAATAATATTCACAGAATTTATTGACTGACAAGCATGGCAAAAACATTTAAAACAAATATGTATGCAGTATGCAGTACTAACATTTCTATGTACAATAAGAAAAGACAAACTGATATTTGAGGGAATATCTCATTACACAAAAATTCTCATTCAGAGCATTTTTACATCAAAAACAAAACACCAGAAACATGTCATCATCAGCATCTGCCCCACCATACTATGAATAGCCATACATGACGAACAAAATTATCCCCCTTTGTCATTATCAAAAACAATTGGAAAGGTACCTCTGGAGTTTCCCCTTCCTGAACTGGTACCTCTAGAGTTTCCCCTTCCTCTGGGTGGTGTGCTGCTAGAACTACCTCTCAGAGGTACTGCCCATTGAAAAGGTATTATGTCTACTTTAGTTCCAAGGGCTACAAACTTTGCCATCACTTTCTGGTCATTTGATTTAGCTAGGGCAGTAAGCTCATTGACAGTAGATGTCATGTCCACAAACCAGTTTTGCATCATAATGCACATGTTTTCTAGTTGTGATGTCTGCTGGTTGTAAATATCAGCCATGAATGTGGAAGAGCTGGTGGCCTGTTAGTGACTACATTTTTGAAGCTGCTAGCTATCATCTAAACTTGTGCATGAACTACATCCAGTTTCTCTTGATATTGCCTAGCTGTATCATGCTTCCATGCACTTCACCAGATATAGCATTAATTCTCTTGGTCAGAGCCTTCAGTTCTCCTTTAAGCAATGTCATCTGAAGTTTCACATGTTCTAGCTCTATTTTAATATCATAGGAGTGGACAAGAGTCTGAGTGAGCTTTACAAAAGATGTAGTTTGAGTATCTTGTAGTTTGCCCAAAATCTCCTGCTTTCTGACACACTGTCAGTAAAGAATCCAAGACACCATGCAATTTTAAATCAAACTTGTGCTTGTCATATACAAACTTCATTCATTGACTGTCTACAATCTGTTATAAATGAAGCATCCTGGCATCAAGTCTCTGAATAGCTGAATGCATATGCAGGAATTGTGCATTCATTGTTCTTCCCTGACTCATAATGAGGTTTACCAATGCGGTAAACATCTCTGTAACTTGTGGTCCTGAGTCATGTCTACCTAAACTAGAGGGTTGAAATTCCGGTGGGATAAATGGTTGTTCAGGAGACAAGGGAGGCTGAATTCCAAAAGCAGTAATTGGCCCATGATGAGGTCCATAGATAGGAGCAAGACCTAGATATTATTCCTGTTCAACTACTATCTCAGTTTCTTGGGCTTCCTGGGATTGCTCTCCCTGAAATTCTTCCCTCCTTTGTTCTTCCTGAACGTCTCCTTATCTTTGCTGCTCCTCTCTCTGTTCAGACGGATCTACTGCTAATTGTTGCTAAGACTGCTGCTGACCAAAATGATCAAAAATCTCATCAATGTGCTGATCCAATTACTGCATACTTTGTTCATAAGTCAAGTTCAGCTCATGAACTTATTGTTCTAGCTGTAGATTTCTAAGATGCTGCACTACAGGAACTATATGAGTGTCTACTTCCATTTGTCGCACTGCATGAACTTCAATTCTATCTTTCTCCATTAGCTCAACAATGTCTGCTTGTTGTTCAACAATAATCTGTTCACCTTCAGCTGTCACAGGGTGAATTTCTTCTTGAGGGACTTGGAAGGGCTGTTCTGACTATGGTTCTACTTGAATCTTACCCCTTTTCCTTGAAGAAATATCCTTTTCTGATTGATCCTTTACTTTACTGGCAGAAGGAGGTTTCAACTTCATGAATTTTTTAATGAAATCCATATTGTAGACATTTACTTTGGGAATCTCCTTTGAACTCTCATTCTCTAAAGAAATGTCTACTTTCTTGAACACAGCAGTTAAGTGGGCTGCATAGGCTAAATTTCTTCTAGACTCCTTACAAGTGCCCATAATCTGAATAATTATCTCTAGCAAGCATATCCTGATCCTCTTTAGCAAACAGTAGAGAATAAATCTCTGAGACTCAGTCAGTCTCCCTCTCCCTCCAACTTGTGGAGTTATCATTGTGGTAAGAATGTGATGTAATAATCTCTTAAAAGGAGAGAACTTGTTTGCATTGAACTGACCCAGTTTAGTTTGCTTCTTGTCTTTGGGATTACTAGGCACATCTGTGATAATGGAGTATGCATCATGAAGATTATACACAAACTCTCCTTCGATTTCCCCATCTTCTGATATTCTAAAGACTTTATGAAGGAAATGACTAGATATTTCAATCTTAGTCCCCTTAACAATAGTCAAAAGTTTTGACTGTTCAGGATCATATTTCAGATTGTTGTAGAACTCTGCAACAAGTCTTGGGTAATAAACTATGCTTACCCAGAAATTTCTTCCATTTTTGAAATTTAAATAGCTCAACCAATTCAGGATATCTTGAAGTCATTTCATGGTCGTGAAAATCAACATACCGTGGAAACATAATTCTGCCAGCTTTCAAAATTATCTTAGATTGCATTGAAGGCTTATCGGGAATACCTTCTTCTTTAGATACTTCTTGGGTGGATTCTACAGCGAGTGTCCGTTGTCATTTGGAGGACGTTCCCTCAACCTTTTCTTTTCCTTTTCCTTTCTCCTCTTGTGGGACCCCTGCACCTCTTGCTGACACGGTTTCCTCTGGCTGCGGTTCCTCCATTGCCTTCCTCTTCTCTTTGCTCTCGGCGGCCGGAGACGACATGGTAGAAGCGATAAAGGGTGGAAGATGAATCATAGAAAAATGAATAGAAGAAATGTGAAGAAGGGAAATTGGAGAGATAGTCTTATGGTCTGGGCACGAGAGACTTAGTCGTGAATGCGGGAAGAAGTTTCGGCTTGAGTAAAGAGGGTATGATAGACAATGTAAGTAGGGTTGAGTATTTTATTTATGAAATATTATCGACTTTACCAATTTCAACAGATAATACCCAGACTGCCCTTTACTTAAAAGAAAATATCTTTCTACGCAGTTATGCGATTTCTGGGATATGGGATTATATCTTATAACATGAATCTTCACAAATTATTCCTACGAAGCAAAGTCAATGGACATAAAACAGTTTTATCAAGGACACTGCCCAATCAGAGACATCATTAATCTTACTAGTCATTTTCATTAGCCAAAATTGATTGAAAAATCTATTTATATTGAACTTAAAATAGTTTTGGTTTACTGAAAAGACCCCAGAGTCAACCATATTTTTCATTGATCTTTTATAATTTATGATTGAGCATTCCAGTATTACCACACCTTTTTACTCAAGGAGACATGTTGATTAAACACCAGAATCCCTGGTTACTTAGTGCAGTTTACCTTTATGCTTCAGATTTTGAACAGGGATAGCATTTATTATCATGACTTGACCTCTGAATTTCTTTGAAACAGATGGTCAGTTTCTCAAATCATATGCCATTGCTCTGCCTATTTCATTTTTTTTATTTAATGGCGTATTCCTTTGTCTTTTAACAGAATTTTCTTAAAACTTGGCTTAAGGACCATATAAACACCAGATTTTCTATCAAATTGACTCATTACTAATGACTTTCAGATTTTTAGACAACCTTCTGAGCAGTTCCAATTGAGACTATTTTAAGACCACTGAAGACTCATTCAAGGGTAATTATGAGTATTTTAAGATAAGATTTAATCTTCATAAACAGAAAATCACACTTCAGTTAAGATCTACAATTTTATTCTTTGTTCAGAGTGATCTTAGTAGTTAACTATTGAAGATTAGTAAAGGTGACAGATTTCAGACTTTACTCCCCCTGAATAACACAGTCTATGAATTTATTATGAAGAACAGATGAGAAGATGGATGTGAATAGATCAAAGAGAAGATGAGCAATGAGATATGGATGAAGGCCACACAAGAGCAATGGTTAAGACTAAGGGCCAATTTACGAACATCCAAAAACTCATCCTTAAAGGTCTAGCAACATGCTAACAACCTTCTATATGAGTCAGCAGTTCTCAACCCTCAGCTTGTAGAAAAGTCAGTGTTTCCAAAAGACTTGTTATCTTAAACCTGACTTAAACTGATTCCAAAATCAATATCTCAGTAGCAACACTTCACTACTCATCAGACACATTTAGCCCATTATCCAAGCAGCAATGCAGCAATAACCAATAGATAGTCTAGCCCCAAAATATTATACACACAATCTCAAATCAGCTCAGCTCCCCCTCAAAATGAGCAGATATTTCAAACAAATATCACTTATTTTTCTTAAAGTACACAGAGATGCAGCTACTAAATGCACATTTCAGTTTTAAACTACATGCAATGACAGGACCCTTGGTATTAGGTGAAGGTCTAGCCTCTACACATGGCGTGGGTTTCGAGATAGAAGACATCTGCCCTTCTCCCAACTTCCATTTGATATACCAAGGAGTCATGCAGACATATGCATCTACTCATGAACATGAATAACTAACATATATCAATTAAACAAGTTCTCATGAGAAACATACATGTGGCAGAATGATCAAGAAGTTCAGCATTCATTACAATACAACCTTAATCAAAAACATTACTTGATGAGATATCATTCAATAGTAACACAAAAGTCATTCTGACCAAACATGTAGGAACTCAAGGAAGAATTATTCAAACCATGAAATAAGCAAAACCAGAAAAGGTAAGAGTAGGGTTTAACTGACCTTCATGTGCCTCGAATATTTATTTAACCTCTTTTATTTTGTCCATCAAGGCACACCTGCAAGACACGATTACCTTGCATATATAGGAATCCAAGAACTCTTGGGTCCTGTCAGATGAGTAACACCTCTAACAGGTGTACACCAAGCATTCAAATAATCAAACTTCATGATTGAACAATTATTCATTACATGCCCCACATTACCACAATAATGACATGATAGGAATGAATTCATGTTCTTCTTAAATACATGAATGGAGTGATTTTGTGGGATGCCATTAGCTCTACCATATCTGTCATGAGACATGAAATTTCGTCTCATATACCAACAGTTTCGAACTGTATGGCCAAATCTTTTGTAGTTGTTACAATGAGGCCTTTTATTTGAATTCAAATTTTTCCTTCTTTGTTCATTAAGTTTCTCTGGGTTTTTAGTCCAACATTATTAAGATACCAGCAGTAATGCATCCTATGCTCAATTCTTTTACAATGAAAACATTGAATTTTCTTTTTCTACACAGCATGATTGTTACTCTTTTTGTATTCATTCAATTTCTTAGATGCATTCATGTCATCTGTTATCATATCATGGCAGTCATCCATAACATGACCTGCCCTACGACAGTAGTAACATGAGATATTTCTTTTGTGCTCATGTGAATGAATGGAAGAATTTTTTATTACATGCACTGGATTTTTAGACTTCTCAGAAGTAGAAACATTCAAAGCATGAACATCATTCATGGAACTAGCAAAAGCAACTTTTGCATTATTTAGATTTAAGTTCCTTTTCTGTTTACCTGTCTTTTAGATTTTTATTTTATTTTTCAAATTTTTGAGCAGTAAATTAGAACACAGGTGAAACAGAACTAGAAACAAAAGAGGTTTGAGTTTTGTTAGCAAAGTTTTTCTTATTTCCAGGGTTATAGCCCAACCCTTCCTTTTGAAAATTTATTTTAGTTCCAAGAATCTTGTCTATATTGTCCTTTCCTTTAACAAACTTAGACATAGAGTTCTTAAGATCTTGAATTTCTGAATTCAAAGAAGCAACATTCAACTCATATCCAGCAATTTTAGTTTCACAGGAAATAACTTGTTGATGCAGAGCATCGTTAAGGCTTTTCAGTGTTTCAATTTCTTATTTAAGTTTTTTTGTTCCTTATTAACCTCTTCCTCTTTCAACACACATTTCCCTTTTTCGATGGTCAACCATTTTTCTGACAAAAAGGTATTTAAAAACCATAAGCTTTTTGTTTTGTTCTTTCAGGTTATTATTTTCTTCCAGCAATTTATCTTCAAATTGATCAGCTTCCCTTTTCTTTTCAAGCATCAGCTCATTTTCTTCTTTTAATGACATGATTAGACTCTTCTGCATGTTATCATCAGAGTCAAGATCTTCAATTAATTCTTTCAAAAAAATACATTCATTACATGGTTTTTCAGCTTTCAGTTCTTCATTTTCAGCATGATTAAATTTAGCATGGTTAACATGTTTCACTTTCTTTTTCAATGATTTGTTTTCTTTTCTTATTTTCTCATACATTTCAAACAAATCAGTATATGCTTCTTCCCATTGATATACTGTATAGTCTTCGAAAGGAGAGATTACCTCTTCATTAGTAGTTTCAGCATTTGATACAAGGCATTTGTGGTCTTCCTTATGTTTTTGAACTGGATTGACCTTCTCCAAGATTTCCTTAGCTGTCCTGCACACATTCACACTAGAAAATAGGTTAACATCTATCGCCCTTTTTATCATCTCCAGGGCTATCAAGTTTTCTGCATTCTTAAGTCTCTCAACAGCCATATGGATTGATCCTCTGGAATATTGTATGGACTGTGCGCAATCAAAATCCATAAATTTGGATCGACAGAGATTACATAATCTCTGAATTTTCCTAACCAACTATGAAAACTAGAACCGTCGAATCTCAGTGGTTCAGCCATGAAAACAGATTTAAAAACAAAGACAAGAGCACAATTGATGCACCAAAGATGCAGGATCTGATCTGTAGATCGTTGCATCTAAGGACATAGAAACCCGCTCTGATACCAATTGTTAGGATGACAATGGTGCAACAAGGATTCAGAGGGGAGGTGAATGAATCCCCTTCTAAAAACTTGATCGATTTAAAGTTTAAACTACATACTTTAAATCTATGCGAAATTAAAAGCAATTAAGCTCTGCTGAATAATAAAACCAATGAAGCATTTAATCAAGCAGATGAACTGCAAAAAGGAAGACTCCCAAGCAAATCTATATTGTTGACGCAATCAATTCAAGCATCTGTGTACACTAAATTCTTTCAAACAGACCCGTAGATAGAAGCGTGCCTAGCATATATCTAACAGTTGATGATTTGGCAAGCAAACCACAGTACACAAAAACTTTTTAGGTGGTTCAGTCCTCAGGACCTACATCCACCCCACACTCCAACCAGAGTGTGGATTCTGCTGTCAAACAACTTGAACAGCTGGGCCTTACAGCTTGCCAACAACAGTTGACCTTCATAGTGACCGCTGACTAACAGCTTGACCGCTGGACCTTACAACTTAGCCACTGTTGCCTAATAGTTTGATCCGCTGAGCCTTACAGCTTAGGCACCACTGCCTAACAGCTTGATCCGCTGGGCCTTACAGCTTAGCCACCACTGATACACAGCTTACAGGAAGTATGAAAAATGAAAACAAGAAACCAAAAGATTCAACATCGAAAAATTGACAGTGAAAGTAAATCAAGATGCTCACGCAGGAGTGAACTGGTTTGGATCTGATCCAAAATCCAGCTGAACAGGTCTTCAGAACCTTCTCACGATCTCACAATCTCCTTCTTCTTCTTCTTCCTCTCTTTCTCTTTATGTCTCACTTTTCTCTCTTAGAAGAACAATACTCTGCTTTTTCTTAGGAACAGGCTCTCACTCTATTTTCTTCTCGTTCACTCTTCTTCCTCTCTTCGAATGGCTTCCCATATCCCCCTTTTTATTGTACTTGTTCTCTTTGTATATTCTCTATCTTCTCTTCTTTTTATCTGAAAGATCTGGTTCCCTTTTATAGCCTGTGCGAAAAGAGGCCGCATGGAAACCACGTTTACCTCCCAGGGAATCTTGACACGAGCGCTTCGCTGGAGATCCACGTGTAAAGATCTGAAGATGCATTGTTCCACGTGGCTGAATCTCTTTTTGAACCATGCCTTAGATAATGTGCCATTATCCTGGTACTTTGACTTCCTCCTGAGTCAAGTTCGCAGGTTGTCAGTATACCTATCATATGTTCGACCTTATAACTTACCTGGCAAACAGACGACAGTATTATCTTTTTAATCCAAGGGGAATGCTGCTAGCATTGACTCTATGTATGCAACACAGTAATGTGCACCGATGTTACATGCTGAACAACTAAGTGTGTACCGACCCTAAGCAAGCAGACCATCTAAGTGTGCATCGACCTTCCATGAAAGAGCAAGAATATGCTCGACCTTATATGCTGGCCGATCAGATTATGCATGGACCTAATATGCACTAAATGTGAAACATGCACGGACCTCATATTGCATAGGGCAAAAGATGCACCGACTTGTTATGTGCACAAAGCAGATGTGCACAGACTTGCCATAGTGTATGCACCGACCTTGTTCTGCCTTACGAAGAATATGCACCGACTTTGTTCTGCAAAATTAAGGATATGCATTGACCTTTATAAGCGCGTGGCAAAACCTGCACAAACCTTATGTGCACAAGATCAAATCCTGCACCGACCTTGTGTGCATTCACACAGGATGTGCACCGACTATATGTATTGCCTTATGAAGGATGTGCACCGACCCTGTTTAGCTCATGGAAAATGTGCACTGACTTAAATATGCACAAGGCAGAGAAAAATGCATCGACCTTGGTCTTGCACAAATAGGATGTGCACCGACCTTGGTTTTCAATATGCATGGTACAAAGACGTGCACCGACCGTGTATATGCATCATGAGTAACTATGCACTGACTTTATATGCAGACGTACGAACTATGCACCAACCTTAGTAAGACTAAGGTAGATATGTATAAACAGAGGCATGCACCGACTCCATATGGCATGAGGCAAAGTGTGCTATGACCTCAATATGCATGAGACAGAAAATGCATCAATCTTGAATGTTGTCTTACCTAAATATTTTTTTTTGTTAAGTGAGCAGATATATTGTTAAAGGAAAATAAGTACAAAGCTTAGCATTCTGAGGATAGAATGCTAATGGGGGCTGTGAATGACCACACAAGTCGTGGACTATGCACTCATGATGCTAATACGAGCATGGCCACACAAGTCATGGACTATGCCAAAAGAGAACGTATAATGCAAGTGAAATAAAATCTGCCAGAAGCTGAGATGTCCACTTGAAATGGTCGGTCGATCGAATTATATGCTACAAGAGACCTTATCTTGTCTGCATCACTGAGACAAAAGTTAGAGGCAACAGAGATAGAGTAATGCTAATGTAATCAGCAATGAAACTGATATTAGAAAAGACTAAGAATTCTTTCAAAAGTAGAATTATGGCTAGTCTAATCATATAATAATGACAGCAGCAAAAGAAATCAGATTGGGAAAATAGATTTAAAAACAAAGACAAGAGCACAATTGATGCACCAAAGATGCAGGACCTGATCTGTAGATCGTTGGATCTAAGGACACAGAAACCCGCTCTGATACCAATTGTTAGGATGACAATGGTGCAACAAGGATTCAGAGGGGGGGTGAATGTATCCCCTTCTAAAAACTTGATCGATTTAAAGTTTAAACTACAGACTTTAAATCTATGCAAAATTAAAAGCAATTAAGCTCTGCTGAATAATAAAACCAATGAAGCAGTTAATCAAACAGATGAACTGTAAAAAGGAAGACTCCCAAGCAAATCTATATTGTTGATGCAATCAATTCAAGCATGTGTGTACACTAAATTCTTTCCAACAGACCCGTAGATAGAAGCGTGCCTAGCATATATATAACAGTTGACGATTCGGAAAGCAAATCACAGTACACAAAAACTTTTTAGGTTGTTCAGTCCTCAGGACCTACATCGACCCCACACTCCAACCAGAGTGTGGATTCCGCAGCCAAACAGCTTGAACAGCTGGGCCTTACAGCTTGCCAACAACAACTGAGCTTTATAGTTGCCGCTAACTAACAGCTTGACAGCTGGACCTTACAGCTTAGGCACCGCTGCCTAATAGCTTGATCCGCTGAGCCTTACAGCTTAGGCACCGCTGCCTAACAGCTTGATTCGCTGGGCCTTACAGCTTAGCCACCACTGATACACACCTTACAGGAAGTATGAAAAATGAAAACAAGAAACCAAAAGATTCAACATCGAAAAATTGACAGTGAAAGTAAATCAAGATGCTCACGCAGGAGTGAACTGGTTTGGATCTGATCCAAAATCCAGCTGAACTGGTCTTCAGAACCTTCTCGCGATCTCACAATCTCGTTCTTCTTCTTCTTCCTCTCTTTCTCTTTATGTCTCACTTTTCTCTATCAGAAGAACAATACTCTGCTTTTTCTCAAGAACAGGCTCTCACTCTAGTTTCTTCTCGTTCACTATATTTCCTCTCTTCGAATGGCTTCCCAGATCCCCTTTTTGTTGTACTTGTTCTCTCTGTATATTCTCTGTCTTCTCTTCTTTTTATCTGAAAGATATGGTTCCCTTTTATAGCCTGTGCGAAAAGAGGCCACATGGAAACCACGTTTCCCTCCTAGGGAATCTTGAGACGAGTGCTTCGCTGGAGATCCACGTGTAAAGATCTGAAGATGCATTATTCCACGTGGCTGAATCTCTTTTCAAACCTTGCCTTAGATAACGTGCCATTATCCTGGTACTTTGACTTCCTCATGTGTCAAGTTCACAGGTTGTCAGTATACCTATCATATGTTCGACCTTATAACTGACATGGCAAATAGACGACAGTATTAGCTTTTTAATCCAAGGGGAATGCTGCTAGCATTAACTCTATGTATGCAACACAGTAATGTGCACCGATGTTACATGCTGAACAACTAAGTGTGTACCGACCCTAAGCAAGCAGACCATGCATCTAAGTGTGCATCGACCTTCCATGAAGGAGCAGGAATATGCTCGACCTTATATGCTGGCCAATCAGATTATGCATGGACCTAATATGCACTGAATGTGAAACATGCATGGACCTCATATTGCATAGGGCAAAAGATGCACTGACTTGTTATGTGCACAAAGCAGATGTGCATAGACTTGCCATAGTGTATGCACCGACCTTGTTCTACCTTACGAAGAATATGCACCTACTTTGTTCTGCCAAATTAAGGATATGCACCGACCTTTACAAGCACGTGGCAAAACCTGCACAGACCTTATGTGCACAAGATCGAATCCTGCACCAACCTTGTGTGCATTTACACAGGATGTGCACCGACTATATGTATTGCCTAATGAAGGATGTGCACCGACCTTGTTTAGCTCAAGGAAAATGTGCACTGACTTGAATATGCACAAGGCAGAGAAAAATGCATCGACCTTGGTCTTGCACAAATAGGATGTGCACTGATCTTGGTTTTCAATATGCATGGTACAAAGACGTGCACCGACCGTGTATATGCATCATGAGTAACTATGCACTGACTTTATATGCAGACGTACGAACTATGCACCAACCTTAGTAAGACTAAGGTAGATATGTATAAATAGAGGGGTGCACCGACTCCATATGGCATGAGGCAAAGTGTGCTATGACATCAATATGCATGAGACAGAAAATGCATCAATCTTGAATGTTGCCTTACCCAAATATTTTTTTTTGTTAATTGAGCAGATATATTAATAAAGGAATATAAGTACAAAGCTTAGCATTCTGAGGATAGAATGCTAATGGGGGCTGTGCATGACCACACAAGCCGTGGACTATGCACTCATGATGCTAATACGAGCATGGCCACACAAGTCATGGACTATGCCAAAAGAGAATGTATAATGCAAGTAAAATAAAATCTATCAGAAGCTGAGATGTCCACTTGAAATGGTCGGTCGATCGAATTATATGCTACAAGAGACCTTAACCTGTCTGCATCACAGAGGCAAAAGTTAGAGGCAACAGAGAATAGAGTAATGCTAATGTAATCAGTAATGAAATTGATATTAGAAAAGACTAAGAATTCTTTCAAAAATAGAATTTTGGCCAGTCTAATCATATAATAATGAGAGCAGCAAAAGAAATCAGATTGGGATTTAATGATAAATCTCTAAAGAATTCCTTTCACTCTCCTTTTAGAAGTGTCTCTGAGTTTCTTTGACTCTATGCGGCTTCTAATGTCGCCAAGGATGCTGATAAGTAATTGTGTCTTAGAGCATTTTTTATCTTCAAAAATACTTTTGCATCTCTGCTTCCAAAGGTTGTATATGGTAATATGAAGCGTAGTTTGTGCAAGAAGTCTGAGTGAATCTTTGTATGGAAAGGAGATAGACAAATATCTCAGCTACTCATGCAAAGTATTACATGTACCTCGTGTGAAGTCAAATCGGAGGAGGATTTCTTTCCAGATTTCATTAGCATACATGCACTGGAAGAAGATGTGATATGATGATTCCCCATTATTCCTACATAAAATACAGATGTTGGCCGTTTGGAGGCTGTTGTCCTCCTGGTTTTGATGATGACAATCATGTATTGGATGCATGCTAAACTATACTCTAAAATGCCATGTTAAATCTGTATCAATCACACATGTATTTCTTTTCTGAATTAAGATTTGAATAGGGTTGAAGCTGGACGGCTAAGATGTCTACAAAAAAGGTCATAAAGATTAAAGTGGCACCATGCGTCAACGCATTGATCAAGTAGCGTGGACGCAGAAGTTCAACCAATCAAGAAAGCAGCTTATGGATTACTCTGATGCGTCAACGCATTGATCAAGTAGCGTAGACGCAGCAGTTCAAGTATTCCTTATTACAGCCTCTGGAGTACCCAGGCAGCACCGACGCTATAGTTCGATGGGTCGACGTTGCAGTTCGATGGATTGACACTGCAGTCTAAAGTGCCACATTAGGTGACCAGATGCGTGGACGCAGTTGCACCATGCGTCAACGCACTCCGCATGAAACATGAAGCTAGAAGATGGAAGATAAGCTGCGTCAACCCGTTGGATTCACTGAGTTGACACCATCTGAATATACTTACGAAGATCCGTGGGGTGAGTAATCATTGAGCCAACAAGTAAATCAGGTGGGGTCCACTTGCTGCACGTGGGCCGTGGTAAATGCGGGAAAGATGTGTGCTCTAGGCTTGGGCATAGCTATAAAAAGAGATAGAATTGAAGAGGGAAAGAAATCGAGGATATAGAAGAAAGGGGTAAGAGCAAGGGGACGAGAGTAGAAGAGCTTGAAGACGAAGAACATGTTTCTAGTGCTCTGAAGATCATTTTGAGAAGACCTGAAGATCGTGAAGAAGGTGAAGCTGAGCAAGCTCATCAGACAAGAAGCATACTGATCTGCTGAGAAGAAATCTCTTCCAGAGATTTGAGTTCGCTATCAGAGTCTGCAGCACCTTTGATCTGAGGATTAGTTTTTCTTTTCACCACTGTGTGATTTCCTTGTTTTTGTCTTTTTGTTTCTGATCTGAACTCAGACCTTGTTTGTTCTCTCTCGGATTGTTCTGCTGAGAGAGGGGTAATCTGATCCAGCGAGCTGTGCTGTGATCCAGGGTAAATAGGCCAGGTTGCCTATAAGCTGTTTGTCAGCTGTTCAGGGTTTAGATCCTGGCGTAGCTAAGCTGTATTGCTCAGCTGTGTTGAGGAGATTGTCCCTCGTTGAAGCCAAGCTGTAAAGCTCAGCAGGGTTCCTCACTGGTTTAGTGGGGAGGTGGACGTAGGCCTCCGCTGGGAGATCAAACCACCTTTAAATTCTGTGTCCTCCTGTGGTTTGGTCTAATTCTCTTAATCTGTTCTTCGCTAGATGCATGGATAGGCGCGCTCTCTGATTGATTTAGCTAAGTCCTTCAACTAATTATCTAGTTGTTTTGCATCTGCTGCGAATTGCCCCACTATAATTTTTATAAGGTCAATCTATTCACCCCCTCCCCCTCTAGCTTGACCACCCTCTGTACTCAACAAGTGGTATCAGAGCGCCAGGCTCTCTTGTAAAGGTTTCACAACCTAGAGAGAACTAATGGAGAACAGAGGTCTCATGCCAGAGGGGTATGCAGTTAATAGGCCACCATTCTTTGATGGAACTAACTATTCTTACTGGAAAAATTGTATGCAAGTATTTTTGAGAGCGTAGGATCATGAAATTTGGAGGGTCGTGAGTAAGGGATCGTATCAGATTGAAGGAGACGAAGAGCTGTGGGTGAAGGAGCAGATCCGCAAATCCAATGTCAACTGGCAAGCCATGAATATCATGCAGTGTTCATTGCATCCTAAGGAGTTCTCTCGAGTATCTTCATGCGCCAGTGCCAAGGAGATGTGGGATGGACTTGAGGTTATCTACGAAGGTACCTCAGAGGTAAGAGAGACTAAAGCCAACATGCTGATTTCGGAATATGAGGCATTTCGAATGAAACCTGATGAGAATATATCAGAAATGTATGCTAGATTAACCCTCTTGGTAAATGGTCTTAAAGGTCTAGGCAAGGTCTATAGTGATTATGAATTGGTGAGGAACATTCTTAGATCCCTTACACCAATCTGGCATACAAAGGCCACTGTTGTAGAGGAATCTAGGAACCTTCCTACAACAACCCCCGATGTGCTTATCGGGTCACTAATGGCCTATGAGTTAAACTTTAGAAAGACTGATGATGATTTCAAGAAGAAGAAGCCTCTTGCTCTCAAGGCAGGTCCCAGCAGCCTGGAGAGCTCAGATGACAGTCAATCTTCTACATCTGAAGATGACTCAAGTGAAATCGCCATGCTCACCAGGAAGTTCAAGAAATTTTTAAGAAAGGAAGGTAAGGCCGTAAGGAGTAGCAGACCTCCGGTAAGGAATAGTTCAAGATTCAAATTAGAAAACTCTAAAAAATCTGATAAAGTGGTGTGCTACAAATGCAGGAAACAGGGGCATATCAAATCTGAATGCCTTGAGAACTTGAAGAAGACTCAACCGAAATGGAGAAACAGGAAGCC
Organism: Amorphophallus konjac; assembly: GCA_022559845.1. Classification (NCBI taxonomy): domain Eukaryota; kingdom Viridiplantae; phylum Streptophyta; class Magnoliopsida; order Alismatales; family Araceae; genus Amorphophallus; species Amorphophallus konjac. The sequence goes on along the minus strand of CM040120.1, from coordinate 159,960,680 downwards.
CAAGGCTATGATAAGCACTTGGAGCGACGAGGAAAAGGACGAAGATGAAGAAAATAGTTCATCAGAAGATGAAAGTGAAATAAAGTTATGCTTCATGGCCAAGGGAGATGATCAAGATGAGGTAATCTCTTCATTTGAAGATTTCACTTGTAGTGATTGGAAAGTTGCTTTCAATGAACTTTTAGATAAATATGATAATGTGAAGAAAGAAAATAAATCTCTGAAGAAAAAGAAAAATCAGACTAATCAGGAAAGTTCATTGAATGAGAAAGTTAAAACTCTTGAAGCTGAAATTGCTCATTTAAAAAAATCCCTAGAAGAAAACGATGAAAGCAAGGCCCAATTGATTGAGATGAAAAGAGAAAATGATTTCTTACTAAATGAACATGATGAATTGAAAATGAGAATGCAAAAATTGGAAAGCGAAGTAAAAATTGCTGAGAAAAAATATGAAGCTATTTGTGGAGTAAACCAGGAACTCCAAGAAAACATAAAGAAACTTGAAAATGAAAACCAAAATAAGCAAGCCTCTCTTGAGAAATTAACCCAAGGAAAGGACAATCTTGAAGCTATCATGGGGATAAAAGGTAATTTTGGAAAAGAGGGTCTTGGGTTTAATCCAACGAAGAAAAAGGCTCTGGGAACTAGACTTGTCACATTTGTCTCAGAACAGAACACATCTAAAAAGAGCCAAACATCTGAAAAGGAAGATAATGAGAAAAGTCAAGGCAAATCTATACAGCTTGGTGAAATTAATAAGGGAAAAGGCAAGGAGAAAATGAAAGCCATCATGAATGATAATAATCTCGAGAGCTTGCCTAGGGTCAGGTGTGCTTCTACAAGTGAATTCAAGGACCCCAACTACAGTTCATCAATCAGTTCATCAGCACAACAACATGCATATAGGAAGTCTGAAAGCCAGAGGTTTGGTGGAAGTCGATCACGTCAACGCACCTACTATGCGGCGTCAACGCATAACGTCTTCCAGAAAGGGCATCCCGTTAGAAATGCTGAATGGTGGAGTCGACGCAGTCACCATAGTGCGTCTACACGTCCCATGCATCAGAATACATATGGTCTTAGAGATGGTTGGAGTCGACGCAGCGGTCAAGGAGAGTCTACGCTGCGAGCCTACGTTCCTCTGAAAAGTCAGTACATATCCAGGGTCACTTCGCCTAGATTGTCTAATGTTTCATGGACCTGTTGCAATCAGTGGAATAAGAACAGAAATAACAACTCACGTTTCTATAACAACAGAAAAGGTTCGATAAATCCATCTCAAATAAAACCTCAAGTTAATCAGAAAGTTTACAAACCATTGAATTCTAAACATCAAGAACCTCCACACAAACATGTCTGGATTCCTAAAAGTTTGTTGTATTATCTAGAACAATCATGTGGTTTGATGGGACCCAAGCGTATTTGGGTTCCAAAATCTCTTGTTTGAAATACATTGCAGGAATGCCTTGCAGCCGTACATAACTGGTGGTATCTCGACAGTGGCTGTTCAAGGCACATGACGGGCGACAAAGCTAAATTCTGTTTCTTGGTTGAAAAAGATGGAGGTCATGTCACCTTTGGGGGGAACAATAAAGGTAAAATCATCGAAAAAGGTAAAGTTGGCAATAATCCTCTGAATTCTATTGATGATGTGTTACTTGTTGAAGGGCTAGAATACAATCTTCTAAGTATCAGCCAACTGTGTGATAAAGGAAACAAAGTTGTGTTTGAATCCCATGCTTGCACTATTCTTGATATGAATTCTGAAAAAGTTATGTTCATTGTAAAAAGAATAAACAACATGTACATGGTGGACTTAGATGATCCTGCACATAATAATCTTTGTCTTGCTGTGAATAAAAATGAACTAGCTTGGCTTTGGCACCGTAGGCTAGGGCATGCTAGCTATAGTGTCATGCATAAGTTAGTAAAGTTCAGCATGGTGAATGGTCTACCAGATGCATCCTTTAAACAAAATGACAAAGTCTGCAATGCATGCACTCAAGGTAAGCATACTAGAAAGTCATTTAAGTCCAGACTTGAAAATCAATCCTCTAAACCTTTTAAACTCATTCATATGGATTTGTTTGGACCCACTAGAACAGCAAGTGTAAGTGGATGCAAATATGGATTCGTTTTAGTGGATGACTTTTCTAGGTTCACTTGGGTGTTCTTTCTAATTCACAAGAATGATGCATTTGAAGAATTTCAGGCCTTCTTTAAGAAAGTAAAGCAGGAGGGTAAGTTTATCATTTCATCAATCATGTCATATCATGGAGGAGAATTTGATAACTCTGAATTTGATGATTTCTGTAGAGCAACCGGTATGTCACACAAGTTTTCCTCTCCAAGAACTCCTGAACAGAATGGAGTCGTGGAAAGGAGAAATAGAACCCTTGTGGAGATGGCCAGAACCATGCTGATCGAAGGAGAACTCCCAAGGAAGTTCTGGGCAGAGGCAGTGAATGCAGCTTGTTACGTTATAAACATGGCAATGGTAAGACCTAAGTCCAAAAAGACTCCATATGAGCTAATGAAAGGTAAGAGACCTTCGGTTGCTCATTTCAGAGTCTTTGGATCAAAATGCTTTGTTCAAAACAATCACAAACGAGTTTTGGATAAATTTGAACCCAAGAGTGAACCTGCCATTTTTCTAGGATACTCTAGTCACTCTAGGGCCTATAGAATTTTTAATCTAAAAACACAAGCTGTTGAAGAATCCCCTCATGTTGTATCTGACAAATTGAATGAAAAATCTGAGATTGAGGAATCCTGCAGGGACAAGGATATTGGGAAATTCATTGAAGAAAAAGAAGATCAAAATCCTCAAGAGGAAGAGACAAGGGCAAATGAAGTCCAAGCAGAATCAAGCAGTCGAGGTAATGCAGGTATAAATGAAGGTAATTCTCAAATTAATGTTATAACATTAAGGGATCACCCTTTATCTAGCATCATTGGAAATCTACATGAACCCATTAGAACAAGATCTCAACTTAGAGAAATTGAGGAAATGGACAATTTAGCTCTTGTCTCGCACATTGAACCAAAGAATGTAAATGGAGCTTTGAAAGATGAATATTGGATAAATGCCATGCATGAAGAACTAAATCAATTTGAAAGAAATAAAGTGTGGCACCTTGTCCCAAGACCCAAAGAACATACTGTGATTGAAAGTAAGTGGGTCTTTAGAAACAAACAAAATGAAAATGGTGTTGTTATAAGGAATAAAGCTAGATTGGTAGCACAAGGTTACAATCAAGAATTTGGGATTGATTTTGAAGAATCCTTTGATCCAATAGCTAGACTAGAAGCTATTAGGTTGCTTCTCACCTATGCTTGCTGTCATGGAATAAAATTGCATCAAATGGATGTGAAAAGTGCCTTTCTTAATGGCTTAATAAAAGAAGAAGTGTATGTGGCACAACCCCCCGGGTTTGAATGTATAGACTGTCCTAACCATGTGTACAGGTTGGATAAAGCCCTCTATGGACTCAAACAGGCACCTCGAGCATGGTATGACAGACTCAGCTCATTCCTTACTGAAAAAGGGTACTCAAGAGGTAAAGTGGATCAAACTCTCTTCACCAAGGTAAGAAACTCAGATATAATTCTGGTTCAGATCTATGTTGATGATATAGTATTTGGATCCACTAAAACGAGTATGTGTGAGGAATTTTCTAGCTTGATGACTAATGAATTTGAAATGAGTCTAATGGGTGAGCTTCAATTCTTTCTAGGTCTACAAATCACCCAAAACAAGGAGGCATGCTTTATCAATCAGGCAAAGTACATATCTGAATTGTTAAAGAAATACAAAATGGAAAATTTGAAAGCCATAAGCACTCCCATGAGCACCAGCACAAATTTGGATGCAGATCTGACAGGTAACCAAGTAGATGCAAAGACTTATCGAGGTATGATCGGATCACTCCTCTATCTTACAGCATCTAGGCCAGATATTCAATTCTGTGTGTGCATGTGTGCTCGTTTTCAATCTGATCCTAGAGAATCCCACTTAAGTTCTGTAAAACGTATCTTTCGATACCTTGCTGGAACTCGAGATTTAGGGATTTGGTATCCTGCATCTTGCTCCTTTGATCTTATATCCTATTCAGATGCAGACTATGTTGGATGCAAACTTAACAGGAAAAGCACAAGTGGCTATTGCCAAATTTTGGGAGGTTGTTTGGTCTCTTGGGCATCCAAGAAACAACACTCAGTGGCACTATCCACTGCAGAGGCAGAATATGTCGCTGCAGGGAGTTGTGGCACTCAAGTGTTGTGGATCAAGCACCAACTCCAGGATTATCAAACTGATCTTGGATGTGTCCGAATATTGTGTGATAACACTAGTGCCATAAATCTTGCCAAGAATCCTATCCAGCACTCTAGGACCAAACATATTGAAATAAGGCATCATTTCATACGAGATGAAGTGAATAAGGGTAGCTTTAAATTAGTGTTTGTTGAATCTCAACATCAATTAGCTGATATTTTCACCAAGCCTCTGAACAATGAAAGATTTTCTTTTCTCAGAAGAGAGCTTGGTTTGTGTAACTCTCATCTGAATGCCTAACATGATAACATGTTTTCCTATGAAATTTGCTTGATTTACCTTGTCTTGGATTGAACTATCTTTGCCCTGCATTAATTGAAAAGTGCATATGGTTGAATGAGTCTCATATTCAGGGGGAGTTTAGTTAAATTATAAGAACATCTTTCTCTCGTTCAAATAAACCACAGCATAAATAAAATTCCTGCATGTAAAAGAAACTAATCTTCTCCCAAAAATTCAATCATGCATAGTTTGAGGGGGAGTGATTTCGTTTACTCTTCCAAAGATTTGATTGGTAAATAAAATGTGCTGAGAGTTCTGTTTGCAACCCATCTTGTGGAATGGTTTGTTGTTCTGTCAACAAGGCTGAGTTGACGTTGTGATGAGACTGGGTTAACGCTGTGGGCAATTGTTTTCGGAAACTGAACTAATGGTTGAGCTGTCTAGATGGAGGAGTTGACGCAGTAATAAGGCAGGGTTAACGAAGCTGTGCCATGTTGGAATTTTTGTGTTATATCTTCCTTTTGGAGACTTCCTTATCTCAAATCAACTTGATATGTCCATCTATCTCGTTCCTTCAGTTCTTATCCCACAATAAAGCCTCTTTGACATCCTAGTATTAGGGAAAATTTCTAGAGCACTGAGATATGTGGATAATGTCCTAAATTCAGGGGTTGTTAAAGTGACAATTCCTAATGGGCATAAGACATATTCTGATTGGCTCCATGAAGTGCTAATGATTGGAGATCTATTGTTCTTATGATGATTGAATTCTAAAACTCTTGAACCTAATAATGCCTTGTGTATGGAATAAATACTGAACAATTTAATAAAACTGGGATCTTTTCATGTATCGAACCTTATTTTTTAAAAAGGTAAAGAAACCACTATGAGTAAAGGAATTTAATATCGGTATTGGCTTTAAACTCACAAAGGGTCTAATACATGCTAGAGAAATACACCCCACATATGTGTTATAAAATTCATAGCAATGGCAGAGATACACTGAGAAACTAACTCTATGCACCAAAGAAGTGCTAAAGAGGAAGTCATGAGGTTGACTGCTATCTCTGGTATCAAACAAAAGTCAACTCATTACAGAGCAATGGTGACTGTCAACTGAGAAACCACCTTCATGCACTTATGAAGTGCTGAAAGGCGTGTCATGAGGTTGGTTACCAACTCTGATGCATCAAGCAGAATAGTCAGTCATGCTGAGTAGCCGGGGACTCTAATGTCTGATAAACATGTGTACCTGTGTAAAAAGGCTAGCTGCACTTGACTGCCACTGAGAATGTTGAAAATAAGAATTAAAAATTCACATTCTTCCATAAATGAATACTGTGGGTGTGATTGATCTAAAAAATATTTGTTCCCTAGAGTTTATCCTCAATACTGGTTAAATTTCTCTATCTCTCAGTAATGGCTTCTTGAAATTGAAAAATGTAGGGGACAGAAATGAAAATGCTCCCGGTGTGAAAAGAGTTCAATTTTTACTCCTGACATGGATTTTTAGTGTTCATGGTTTTAATTTAATATCTTAAAGAACATTTTATATCTTCACTATTAAATGGATTGGTGTCTATCTCAGTATATCCTTTTCATGGGAACTTGATATGCAATAATTAAAAATCCTTGAATATAAGCATGTCTACTCATTATCTTAGTATCTTAAGAAAGTTCCTTGTACGGATGTCTGTCTGGCTATTTTTTTCTTGCAATGTTCGTTCATATCTGCTTCACTGTGTAGACGCAATATCCCTTGGCGTCAACGCAATGCTTCGAGTAATATTTTTTTCCAATCCGGTTCACTGACTTGAACTGGTTGAGCCGCTCACTAAAAGGGGTTTCTATCTCTCCTATCAAAACCCTCGTGCATTTGCCTTCCGCGTCCAAAACCCTTCCACTCCATTTCTTGTCTCCGATCATCTTCGCCAAAGGGTGCTCAGAAGGGAAAGCAGTTGATGGAGCAAAGCTTAAGGGATTGTAGTGCGGCACAGTTGACGAATGAGTCACGCACAAAGGGTGCGCATGATGTACCAGTGGCCAGCCCTCCTGAAGAGACACCATCTCCAGCTATTTCCAGGAAGCGCAAAGGAAAGAAGACGGTGAGACGTCCTCAGAGTCCTAGTCCGCCGGTCAAGAGAAGGAAACCCTCAAAATCAAAATCAAAATCAGCTGAACCGCACACCTCTTCTGGCACAACGGGGAAAAAGAAATCCAGGTCTTCTGAACCTTCTGTTGTTATTAATATAGAAGAACCTCTCAAGGTTCTTATCCCCAGATACGTTGTGAGTTCTGATGAAGAGCTACTTGCTGCATTTCCTGAGGTACAGCCTGCATTAGAATTTCAAGGCTGGTGGGAGTTTGTGACGAAACACAAAGTTTTTTATCCTACTCTCATTAGGGAATTTTATCAGAACTTGAAATATGAACCGCAGATTCCCAAAATGTCCTCCAAAGTTAGAAATGTTTATTTTGAGTTAACTAGTGACCTGCTTGCTCGTGTTTGGAAAATACTAATGGGTGGAGCAGAGATTCATTCGTTTATGCTTGATGAGCATGAGGCGTTTGCTGTTTTGACTGGGAATAACAAAGACCCTTCTGACGTGAAACAGACATACCTATCTAGTCTGAAAGCTAATAGATTTTTACCATCTGTCAGACTACTTCATCACATCTGCACGTCTATCATCACACCTCAGAGTAGTGGTAGAGAAAGAGTAACAGATATGCAGCGATTTCTGTTGTATTGCATGCTAAAGGAAATTAAGATTTCATTAACCGATGTTGTAATTCAGACAATCGGAACATGTCTTCACAACTCTAGAACCCTACCTTATGCAGCACACCTCACATCAATTTTAAAAAAGGTAGGAGTGGATTTTGGAACTGAAAAGAAACATGTAATCCCCAAAGGAAACATATATTCCATGTCTTACATTCAGAAATTTATGGGCTTTAAAATCATTGATGGTAAGCCAGTTAGAATTCTTCCCAGTCAGCAAACAGCTCCATTAGAAACAGGTCAGGCATCAAGAACAGACACTGCGGATGCTAGTCAAGTGAACAGGACAGAGGTACCAATTCCACCTGTGGTAAGATAAGAAAGACCAGAGGGTAGTTCAGCAAGAGGAGAGCATGATTTTGAGGAAACATTTGCTAGATCATCAAGCCCTCAGCTGGAAACTGGGGAACCCAGTGGCTCTGCACCTACAATGGAACCCCTTATGACTGGAGCCATTGGAGTTTATAGAAGAACTTTTCCAACTTCTGATGTAGCTCCACCTCCAGCAACTGTTGAAGAGATGTTTGCAAACATGACTATGATGCTGCAGCGTCAGGATGCAAAGATGGACAAGTTAATGGAGTTCACAAACTATCATCTCAACATACTGACTACTCAGATTGTACACTTTGAAGTTTCCGTCTTATCCGAGTGGCAAAAATTCCTACTCACCAAGATGATAACTGACCAAGCTACAAGGACCGTCTTGCAAAATATATCATCTCTCCTTGAGAAGTTATCCACACTGGTGACCGATATGCACAGCAATCAAGCTTCATTTTTTCAATCCCTTGCCAAGATTACTGATTTATCTTTTGATGTGAGGATAGCAGTTGAAACCATCAAAGGTCCTGTCAATGCACTTCCCCAATGCATCAAAGTAGTTTTAGCCAAGATTGACACTGTGACTGAAACACTTACCTCTCTTGGAAACCAACTGAAGAACACCAAAACTGTCCAAGAAGATTTGTCCTCTGCAATTGCAAATGTGAGGACCACATTGCACCATGACCTAGCTGAGATATCTCAAGACATTTCCACTTTGCTGGCCAGAGATCAATCTGCTTCTCAAAGATTTCAGTCTGCTCAAAGTCAAGCACCCAGGGCTCGCGGATCCACTTCCAGACTAGGCCATTTTTTCAATTGAGGTTTCATGACAGAAGTCTTTCACTTGCCCCCTTCATGATGATGTCAAAGGGGGAGAGCATGAGTTCAAGTTCAAATCGAATGTTAAACGCATTGATGAATGATTGCATATGTCTCTTTTTGTAATTAAGCATACATGAAGTAATTCTCTTTGTGACTTCTTTGTGATAGCTATGCGTTTGCTTGATGTCTCATCCTTAAATCATTTCAGAGTTGCCATCATCAAAAAGGGGGAGATTGTTGTCCTCCTGGTTTTGATGATGACAATCATGTATTGGATGCATGTTAAACTATACTCTAAAATGCCATGTTAAATCTGTATCAATCACACATGTATTTCTTTTCTGAATTAAGACTTGAACAGGGTTGAAGCTGGACGGCTAAGATGTCTACAAAACAGGTCATAAAGATTAAAGTGGCACCATGCGTCAACGCATTGATCAAGTAGCGTGGACGCAGAAGTTCAACCAATCAAGAAAGCAGCTTATGGATTACTCTGATGCATCAACGCATTGATCAAGTAGCGTGGACGCAGCAGTTGAAGTATTCCTTATTACAGCCTCTGGAGTACCAAGGCAGCGCTGACGTTGCAGTTCGATGGGTCGACGTTGCAGTTCGATGGATTGACACTGCAGTCTAAAGTGCCACATTAGGTGGCCAGATGCGTGGACGCAGTTGCACCATGCGTCAACGCACTCCGCATGAAACATGAAGCTAGAAGATGGAAGATAGGCTGCGTCAACCTGTTGGATTCACTGAGTTGACGCCATCTGAATATACTTACGAAGATCCGTGGGGTGAGTAATCATTGAGCCAACAAGTAAATCAGGTGGGGTCCACTTGCTGCACGTGGGTCGTGGTGAATGCGGGAAAGATGTGTGCTCCAGGCTTGGGCATAGCTATAAAAAGAGATAGAATTGAAGAGGGAAAGATATCGAGGATATAGAAGAAAGGGGTAAGAGCAAGGGGACGAGAGTAGAAGAGCTTGAAGACGAAGAACATGTTTCTACTGCTCTGAAGATCATTTTGAGAAGACCTGAAGATCGTGAAGAAGGTGAAGTTGATCAAGCTCATCAGACAAGAAGCAGACTGATCTACTGAGAAGAAATCTCTTCCAGAGATTTGAGTTCGCTATCAGAGTCTGCAACGCCTTCGATCTGAGGATTAGTTTTTCTTTTCACCATTGTGTGATTTCCTTGTTTTTGTCTTTTTGTTTCTGATCTGAACTAAGACCTTGTTTGTTCTCTCTCGGATTGTTCTGCTGAGAGAGGGGTAATCTGATCCAGCGAGCTGTGCTGTGATCAGGGGTAAATAGGCCAGGTTGCCTGTAAGCTGTTTGTCAGCTGTTCAGGGTTTAGATCATGGCGTAGCTAGGCTGTATTGCTCAGCTGTGTTGAGGAGATTGTCCCTCGTTGAAGCCAAGCTGTAAAGCTCAGCAGGGTTCCTCACTGGTTTAGTGGGGAGGTGGACGTAGGCCGCCGCTGGGAGACCGAACCACCTTAAAATTCTGTGTCCTCATGTGGTTTGGTCTAATTCTCTTAATCTGTTCTTCGCTAGATGCATGGATAGGCGCGCTCTCTGATTGATTTAGCTAAGTCCTTCAATTAATTATCTAGCTATTTTGCATCTGCTGCGAATTGCCCCACTATAATTTTTATAAGGTCAATCTATTCACCCCCTCCCCCTCTAGCTTGACCACCCTCTGTACTCAACATAGGCCTCTTTTCATCATCACATCCATTGTTGTTAAAAAAAATTCGGAAGCTTGCCAAGTACAAAATGCTACTCTTTTGCAAATAGCTCCGTCCCACACCCATTCATAATGTTGATATGGTTGATTTTTCTTCCTCACCTCATTCCAGATGTTTCTTTGGCTAAAATGCCCATTGTTGTGATTCCACAAGATTTTGTCCTCTTGATGTTGGTATATTTGAATACCCTGGATAATAGGCCAAAGAGTAAGAATATCAAATGAAGTAACGGTAGGCAAATTCCAGTTACCTTCATGAATAAATCTTTGGACTGTTGCATTTTGACTCATCCCCAAGTCTTGGCGAATTCTATTTCCATACATGGAAAAAATACTCTTACCATATATCCAGGGGTCATGCCATAGACTGATCTTTGCCCCATTACCAATTTGGTATAAGATATGTTTTGATAACCATTCTCTTTGTTTAAGAATCCCTTTCCATCCTACTGAATAATGCCCTCTGACATGAATTTGCCAAATGTTATTACTGTTTAGATATTTGGCATTCACCCACTGCACCCAAAGCATATCTTCATTATGAATGATGTCCCATAGTTGTCTGGTTAGACTTGTTATATTCCATTCCTAGATGTTTTTTATTATAGCCAGACCACCCTCCTCCTTAGGCTTACATATATTGTTCCATGAATTAAGGTTCGCATATCCAGCGATTGAACTTCCTTTCCAGAAAAAGTTACATAACAATCTATCAACATCCTGCATAAGGCCTTTGGGAAGTGCAAAGGAAGCTGACCAATAGATAGAATAAGATGATAAAACTGATCTGATTAGCTCCAATCTCCTTGCTTTAGACAAGAGGTTGTTTTTCCATGCTCCTATTTTCTTTTTGATTTTTTCAACTAAAGGCTGGCAATTGTTTTTCTTTATTCCAATAGAAATGAGTGGCAAACCCAAGTAGGGAACCGGCAGGGACCCCTTCTCAATGCCAAGGATACCTATGAATCTGTCCTTATTCTGAATACTTTCACCAAGATATATTTTACTTTTTGTTTTGTTGACTTTGAAACTAGAAATCTCACCAAAATGATGTAAGATCTTAGCAACCTGATTAGCTGACTCAATATCATTTTTGATTAATATCATCAAGTCATGATCAAATAATGTATGGGATATAGAAGTAGACTTGATCTCAGGGACTTGAATTATGTCATTGTGAACTGCTTCATTCATAAGACTAGAAAAGCCTTCCATGATAATGCTGAAAAGGTATGGAGATAAGGGATCACCTTGTCGGATACCATTAGAACCTTTGTAATAGCCAATTGGAGAACCATTGAAAAGAATGGAGAAGTATGGTGAATCGATGCATCCTCTTATCCATGTAATCCAATCCCTGGAGAATCCCATCTTGGTCATCATATAGTAAAGGAATTCTCTTCTCACTGAATCAAATGCCTTCTTCAAATCAGCCTTTATGCATATAATCTTCCCTTTGGATGGAGAGTGGATATCCTTGACAAGATCATTGGCTAGGAGAATGTTATGAACAATGCAATTACCTTTGATGAAAGCTCCTCGGTTTGAGCTTATGATGGAAGGCATTACTTTCTGCAATCTGTTTGCTAAGAGCTTTGCTATGATCTTGTATGTGAAATTACAAAGAGATATAGGCATGTATTCATCCAGATTGAGATTTTAGGGATTAATGCGACAAATGTGGAGTTCATTGCTCTAACCATAGAACCTGAGGCTAGAAAGCTTTTTACAACCATGCAAATTAGGGGGCCAACAATTTCCCATGTCTTTTGAAAAAATTCTGCTGGAAAACCATCTGGACCGGGGCTTTTGTTTGCAGGAGAGCTGAACACCACCTCCTTAATCTGTTCCTCCGAGAAAGGGCCATTCATATAGTTAATGTCCTCGTCAAATAAGGATTTATTTACTGTTATATTTGGATCAACTGAATGGAGCTGTGATTGATTCATAAGATTCATGAAGAAGCGGATTGTGTGATCTTGGACCTCTGCAATGTCTTCAATATCCTCTCCTTGTGCATTTTGACATTTTCGAATAGCATTGTAACTTTTTCTCAGCCCTCAGAGCTGCATAGAAATATTTGGTATTTGAGTCTCCTAGCGAAAGCTAGTGCTGTTTAGCTTGATACTTTGCAAATAATTCCTCCATATCTCCCTTTTCTACATAAGCTCTTCTACATTCTTTTTCCTTTTGGACTAACCCATCATCCAGTGGGTCCTCCTGAAGTGCACATTGCACATGGACTAGTTCGTCTCTAGCCTTATTCACATTATGAGTGATATTCCCAAATGATGCCTTGTTCCACTGGTTAAGTGCATACTTCACAGCTTTGAGTTTTTGACATAGTACAAAGGAAGGAGTTCCCTTGATATCAGTCGAATTCCAAGCTTCCCTAACTATGTTGAGGAACTTAGGATGCATAGTCCACATGTTAAGAAATTTAAACGGTTTCTTCCCATGTTGAATATGAACATTACAATAAACTTGCATCCACCAGTGATTAGAGAAGATCGGAGGAGCAAATTGCATGTAACTAGATGGGTAACATTGCATCCATTTGTCATTTACCAGTGTCCTATCAAGACTTGTGGCAATTGTACTTGGACCAGAAGTCATATTACTCCAGGAATAAGAATGTCCCATAGATTTAATATCTTGGAGGCCCGCAGCATGAAGAGCATCATTGAAGGAATCTAGCAGAATCTATGGAACAATTCTTCCTCCAAGTTTCTCATGGTGATATCGGATTGAATTAAAGTCACCAGTCATAAGCCAAGGATCATTTGCCACCGTGCCAGCCAATGAAGTAATCTGCTGCCATAACTGATGCCATAAGGACATATAGTTAGAACCATACACCGCAGTCAAATGAAAAGAAGTGTTGTCCCTTTTGTTGGTGCATCTAGTATGGATGAATTGCTCATCTTCCATAATTTTTCAAACCTCAACCATAGTGTCATCCCACAAAATCCAAATTCTACCCGACTTGTGCTGCAAATCATTATTAGTAAAACTAGCACTTGGCCAAATTCTATGTTTAAAAGAACTAGCATTGGTTGATTTTTTTTTGATCGGTAAACTTGTAAGTACTGTTAGTCTCAACTAATATGACAATATCAAAATGATTATTTTTTAGCAACCCAACTAATTCCTTGCACTTAGAGTGCTTATTTATACCTATAACATTCCAAGATAAAATTGACATCATAGTCAAATTAGTTATTGTTGAGGAAAGGCTTAGAATTTCTTTGTCCCCCTTTTTTTGGCAATGCGGCGTTTATCAACTTCATCCACCGCGTTGAGGTTATGGATCTTTGAATTACCTATATGCACAGACCTAAATGTACTCTTGAATGATTATGCAACAACATGTGTTCAGATGCTAAGACACACAACAACTTTGATATAAGTGTTTATTCATTTCAGTTTTAACATGATTCATAGAAGGTCATTATCAAAACCAGGGTTCCAATAGGATATAAGGGTGATCCCATCCTCTTCTGAGGGGCCGGTCCCAGATGGTCGTAATGATGATCTAACGTCATCCTCGTCTGACGTCAGAACAGAATATAGCGGTCCAAGCTGTGCTCCGGACTTCTCCCAATACTACCCTGTTATGTTCACAGTATGCAGTGAGCAGCAGTAGGAGATCGAAATACAAGGCACAACTGGCTGAAGTGACCAAATTGATGTCTGATCTAACTAAGGGCATCCACCTAACTCGAAAGGACAGACCCATGAACCCGGGACACTCCCCTATAACCACAGCAGAATGGGAGAGTCAATCCCCGAATACCAACTCCAGTGCTTTCTTACGCTCAAGGAGGAAGCCGAAATAACTAGCCGGTCCTTCAACTAGCTAGCCGGCAAAACAAGTCCTCACATTAAGGGAAACGTTGCAGAAGCCTTATTCCATCCCAAGGGATAAAACTCAGGGGATCTTTAAATGGGCTTGCCACTACGATAGGGTCGCCTTGCCACAGCCCAAAAGGCTAGAAGATGCCAGCAGGAGTGAAGACCCAGAATTCTATCTCTATCATCGAATCCTGGGCCACTCTGTCGAAGATTGTTGTGTCTTCAAGGATATTAACCAAGGCATGATCAAGAAGGGTGAATTGAAGATGGGGGATTATGAAGTGAAGCCCCCGCAACCACATGAAGTGGGAACCCATAAAAGTGAAGTTCATATGGTCTCTGTTGGAACCCTGGTTTTGATAATGATAGTCTATGAATCATGTTAAGACTAAAATGCATAAACACTTCAATCAAATCTGTTGTCTGTCTTAGTACCAGAACATAGGCTATTGCATAATCATTCAAGAGCACATTAAGGTCAGAGCATATTTGTGTAAGACAGCATTCAACAACTATAGAAGAGTCATTCTGACCAATCATTCAAAAACTCAGAGAAGAATTACTCATGTCATAAAATAAGCAAAACAAGAAAGGGTAAGGATAGGGTTTAACTGACCTTTCTGTGCCTTGTGTTTTTTATTCAACCCCTTTTATTTCGTCCAACAAGGCACACCTGCAAGATAAGATTACCATGCGTATATAGGAACCCAACAACTCTTGGGTCCTGTCAGATGAGTAACACCTTTAGCAAGTGTACTCCAAGCACTCAAATAATCAAATTTTATATTGAACACTTGTTCATTACATGCCCCACATTCCCACAATAATGACATGACATAAATGAATTCATGTTCTTCTTAAATGCATTAATGGAATGATTTTGTGGGATGGCATTAGTTCTGCCATTTCTGTCATGGAACATGAAATTTCCTCTCATATGCCAACAGTTCTGAACTGTATGGCCTATTCTTTTGCAGTTGTTACAATAAGGCATTTTTTGTTCATTAAAGCTTCTCTGGGTTTTTAATCCAGCATTGTTGAGATACGCTCATGCATCCTTTTCCCAAATCTATTACAATGAAAACATTGAATTTTCTTTTTCTGCACAGCATGATTGTTGCTCTTTTTATATTCATTCAATTTCTTGGATGCATTCATGTCATCTGCTATCATTACATGGTAGTCATCCAGAACATGACCTGCCCTACCACAATAATGACATGAAGCTTTCTTTTTGTAAGCATGTGAATGAATGGGGAGTTTTTTAGCAACACACATTGATGAATAAGATTTCTTAGTAGTAGCAGATGTTTCAGCATGGAAAAAATTCATAGCACTATCAGAAACATTCTTGTTATCATTCTGGTTCACATTCTTTTTATGTTTTCCACCCTTTTTCAAATTTTTAGATGGATTATCAATTCTTTGAGTAGAAAATTGAAAAACATGTGAGGTAGAGCTAGAGGCAAAAGAAGTTTCAGTTTTGCTTTCAAAGTTCTTTTTATTCTCAGGGTTATAGCCCAACCATTCTCTCTGAAAGTTCACAGTTGTTCCACGAATTTTATCCAAGTTATCCTTTCCCTTAAAAAATTTAGACATTGAATTCTTAAGGTCTTGAATTTTTGAATTTAGGGAAGCAACCTTAACTTCATAGTCATTAATTGACTTGTTGATGAAATGCATCATTTAGGCTTTTCAGTGGTTCAATTTCTTGTTTAAGTTTCTTTTCCTTATTAACCTCTTCCTCTCTCAACATACATTTCCCTTTTTCAATAGTCAACCATTTTTCTAACAAAATAGTATTTAAAACCATGAGCTTTTTATTTTGTTCTTTCAGGTTGTTATTTTCTTCCAACAGTTTATCCTCAGATTCATCAAATTCCTTTTTCTTTTCAAGCAGCAACTCATTTGCGTCTTTTAAAGACTATTTTTTTTGATCGGTAAACTTGTAACTATTAGAGAAGAGTAAAAATGTGTACAATGGGTTGAGCAATATCTAGACATGCCTAGACTGATTGCTCAACATGGATTCTGTGCCACGAAAATCGTGTTCTACTGTGAGAAACGTAAATAAAATAAGAACAAGAGCAAACTACCATTCATATTTGCACCTCTAAGTCACTCAAGATTAGATCCCCCATCAAATAAAAAACAAAAAGCAAATTTCCAGATTTATGGAATGCTGAAGTTATAGCGTTGAAGAATCTATTTCTCCCTGAAGGTGAGTCTATCAAGCTTGAGTTCATTTTCCAAACAGCATCTGGTTTCATATATGATTTCAATTAGAAGCCTTGCATATCATGTTTCCTTTTTCTCGAAGATTCAAATGCATCTCTCTCTCCAAATCACCAGATGGTGCACCGGAACAGTAGTTTGATCAGCTCATTGAGGTAGCCTTTGGTGGGAAAATTGGCCTCATGGGATTGTAGCTCACTTAAATGTGAATTCATCGGGATTAAGATCATCAATTAATTCTTTCAAGAAAATACATTCATTACATATTTTTTTAGCTTTCAGTTCTTCATTTTCAGCATGATTAGATTCTGCATGGTTAACATGTTTCAGTTTCATTTTCAATTATTTGTTTTCTTTTCCTATTTTCTTCTTTTCTCCTATTGTGGGACCTCTACATCTCTTGCTGACACAGTTTCCTCTGGCTGCAGCTCCTCCATTGCTTTCCTCTTCCCTTTGCTCTCGGCGGCCGGAGACGACATGGTAGAGGTGGTGAAGAGTGGAAGACGGAGAGTCGTAGAACAAGTCAGAGAAGAAAAAGAACGGAGAGGCCAAGCTTGCATTCCGGAACGGAATCTATCTGGAACGAGATAGCCCGAGCGAAGGAACCGTGAATGCGGGAAAGAGCTTCGACTTCAATGAAGAGGGTATGATAGACAAAGTAAGTAGGGTTGAGTATTTTATATGAGATACTGCCGACTTTACCAATTTCAACAGTTAATACCTAGAATACCCTTTACTTTAAAGAAAATGCCTTTCTATGCATTTATGTAATTTTCGGCATATGAGATTATATCTCATAGAATGAATCTTCACAAATTATTCGTCGTCTGGTCGCTATTTAAATAACGCCCTTGGAGGTGTCGCTATTTCCTTGAGTATAGGTTGACACAGTCCTAAGATAAGTCGACCTACTCGAATAAACGACCATGTGTGTGGGCGTTATTTTTAATTCTTTCCAATTTTCACTCGGAATTAATTTCTATGAATTAGCGCGCTTATGGACGGGCGCTCTTTAATGAACGCCTCCACGCGTGGTCGCTAATTATGAATTTCTTAATTTCTGGAAAGTCCAAAATTTTCAGGAAATAGCGGCAGTCCCAGTGGCGCTATTTAGAAAAGCAACCGTGTCTAGGTCGCCATTTCCATTCCGTCTCCGCTTCGCTTGCAACCTTCCCAGATAGTGTCCTTCCTCATTTCAATGCTGTGATTGATTATGGAAGGGAGATCCCTGCTCGGAAATTATCTTTCCTTATTTTAATTCCATTAGAATAAGGATCTTTAACCCTATAAATACCCTTCTGTTCAATCCTGCGGGAGTTCCTTCGGTAGTCATCATTTTTTATATATACAGAGTGCCATAGCCACCAAGAAAGGGAGAATTTTGCCTTAACATCGCCTGCTATTTTTCCTCTCCCCTTCTCACTGCTGTCGTGGTGCCTTTGCTCTGCTGCTTCCCTCTTCCTGCCACCGCCGTCGCCGGACTTCTGCAAATGCTGTGACCGAAGTTTGTCTTCTCTCTACTGCTCGCGGTGCAGAAGGGGCCAGCCCTTCTTATGCCTTCTATTTTCTTTTTATTAGTTGCATATCATCATCTTCAGTGCGTTGGCTAAGGTCATCTTGGCATATTGTTTATTAGCTTCTTTGCATTCATATTCTCCCCCACCTTTTGCTCCTTCTTAAGGGGTTTAAAACAAACACACAAGGTGTGGTCATGCTATTGTTGCATGGCTTAATTTCCATAGAGCATTGATACTACACTCACTTTTGGCTAATCCATATCTCTTTGTTTTCTTTGCTTGTCTTATAAGTGTAATCAAGATAAAAAACCCCTTCATCAGCCGGCCGGATGGAGGAGGAAGTTGGATCTACATCTCACCCGCTTTACAAGGTATTCTCTGCGATAATCTTTCTTCTTTTGAGGTAACCCCTCTGGCGATCACACTCCTTAGTAGCATCATATGCTCCCTCCCCCAATTATTATGCTTATGTTGATTTTTATTCCTTTTTAAATGTCTATGTGACACGTTCACAAATTGGCGATCACGGTGGAACCCTTGATGTTTTTATTTTGATTACCCTCCTTCGGCGCCCACGTGTGCCCCTCCCTTCGGCACCCACGTGTGCCCCTCCTTCGTGCTCCACGTAGCACTCCCTTTGTGTCCCACGGGCACACCTCCCACTAGATTTGCCAGTTTTGAACTGTCCCATAGCATTTGAAAAGAAAAGAAAAAAATCTCTCTAGTTTTTTAATCTCTGTCATTCTTGAAGAATCAGTGACCACTCAGGCGGCCGCAGTTTACATTATTAGCGACCTCTCATAGAGGCGCTCTTCCCATCAGTTTTAATATTATTTTCTATTTTGCATTCAGTGCCCCTCCACCGAGGCGCAATTCAGACATACCGCGCCTTACTCAAAGGCACTATCTCCTCTTGTTACTGGTCATTCTATTTTTGAGTTATATTTTTATTATCGTGCTCCACGCCCCTACGCATAGGCGCCACTTTTAGATATAGTGCCTAACTCTAAGGCGTAGATTCCTATCACAGGTCATTTCAATTTTAGCAATTACGGCATTCTGCACCCCTTCACAGAGGCGTTTTGTACATAATCAGCGCCTAACCCGAAGGCACCGTTTGCTCACTAGTTCAGATTTACTGATTCAGCAGATTCAGCGCCTATTTCAGATACATCGACCATTGTATGATCGCCATTTCTTCCTGATTACAGAACTACTCCCTTTTACTGCTGATTTAACTTGGGTATTTTAATTATTACTCTTATTTATCTTATCATTATTCTTGCTTGCATCCTAGGGCATTCGGTTGAGAGACCTCCTCTCTCTACACTTTTAGGATCCCCTACACTCTCTTGGGAAAGGAAGGACCCTCCATTGAGCATTCCGTCTCTTTGGATTGGAAATTCCTTGACCAAGGCCTCCGTAAGTCCTCGCACCCGTGGATACCCTCACAGAAGCTAGGCCAGTTGTACCTTTGAAGCACCCCAGAGTTTAGTTCACCCATGCGTTGGTAAAGAAAAGAGAAAGAACCTAGTTAACACAGAGATTACATCCAAATTAAAACAAGGATATACAATGAGATAACAATGCAAAAGTTATCTAGGAACATAGGGCATGCTAGGAGGAGAGAGAAGCTCTGCGGATGGTGGCGCTCGAGGGGGTTCTCTACGTACAGACCCCTCCAAGGAGGCCAAGGCAGAGGTTACCAGCGGGCCAGGCGCTGCTTCCTCTCTACGTAACTCCTCTTTTTGAAGGTGGATATCCAAAGCCTTATACGGTGATAAATAAGAAAGAAAAGAAGTCCACATCTCGGTGACGAGTTCGTGGCGGCCCGTGGATCGGTTGGGTCCCTCGTAGGCTTGCCCTCGGGATCTCTGCCCCCGCAATGGGTGACGGGGTATTGTCGCTTTCGCGCATACATGTCGCTTCGCGCGTATCCCTTTTTGTTCGGGGTCGTCGGAGTTCTCCCCACAGGGCGTGCCACCATTTGTAATCCCCGAACGCTTCAAGTCTAGGGGAGGTGCTGCAGAAATTTTGCCAAAACTAAGAACTTAAGAAAAATGACAATTGGACCAAGTTTAAGGACATTATGAACCAATTTATATCCAAAGAAATGATGAAAGAAGCAAAAAAATGAATTTGTGAAGAAACTTTGAACCCACGGCTGAGCCTCTAGCTAAAGCTTCTGTTACCAAAAAAATGGGTGTCCACACAGGTGCTGCTAATTAATTTAATTGATGACCATGTAAACAGTCGCCATTTAATCAACGACCACTCACAGAGGTGCTAATTCGTAAAATTAAGAAAAATGATATAAGGGAATGAAACTCATAATGAACGACCGTTTGAACAGTCGCCAATTAATGAACGCCCTTCTGGAAAGGCGCTGATCCCTCTAATAAAACAAAAAGAGAGAAAAAGGAAAGAAAATGATAATGAAAAAAAATGCGCCCGGTCTGGGGGCGCTCATTACTGAACACCCGCTCGTGCAGGGGCCAATTCCTTAGAAATATATTATAAGAAATAAAAAATAAAACTCGGAATCTATGCCCAGGTCTTGTTCGCTAATTGTTTTAAACGCTCGCTTGCACAGGCGCTAATTCTTAAAACCTCAGAAATGACTGAAAAGGAAAGAAAGACAGAAAAAAAAACTGATAATCTGCGCCCAAACCAGAGGCGCCAATTCTTAAAATCCCTAATCTACGCCCATTGAGTGGGCGCCAATTAAAAAGATCCCCAAAAAATCATAAAAAGATATACATAATAGATGGAAGTGATGAGGCATTGACCTAACGACAAAGAAATAGGAATAAATAGAAGGGAAAGAAAATGAATAATGCAACAATAATAAAATAAAAACCATGAAAGCAATACCATAAAGAGATAAGCTGAAAACTAAACAACGATTTGTCCAAAAACCCTTCCCCTTTCGCCCCGCACGTGGGGGAATACCGAAGTCGCCCTTGCAAGATAAGCGTGGCTGCCCTCTCATGGTCACTGCCTAACTTGGCACCGGGCCAACATCCTACAATGTTTTGACCATTTAACCGAGATTTGATCGTGATTCCTCATTTATTGAGACATCAAAAGTGCCGTACCCCGGCATACACTAATCCCGGTATCTCACGCACACCTAGGATGCTTCTCGACCGGGACCCTCGTCCGAACATGAAATGGTCCGCATGTGACCAATACTGTTTTGAACACCGTCTTGCACTCTGATGCGGAGGATTTCAACCATTCCAACCCAACTTGCATTCTTTAATGAAAATTGATCTCTAGGCCATTTGGCCCCTTTTCTTGGCGATTAATCAGAGATTTTGCCCTCTCTGAGGGGATGTAATTAAAGCCGTGACCTTTATGGCACGGTGACTCTTCAGTCCCAACCCGATACCCATAATTGTCTTGTTAGTCAGACGGAGCGTACCCTGGGCTTCGGACCACTCCAGTCTCGAAGCCTGAACGCAGTGTCACCTAGGTGACTGGCACGCCCTCGCACTTGATAAAATGATAATCTGATAAATCAGAAACTGATAAACCAATGAACGATACCCCGATATTATGATAATCACTATAGAATGTCAGAGTGCGTCTAAGAAGTTGGCACGTCCGATGGGGCAGAATCTCCTGTCATCTCTTCCCTGGGACTAGGGGCCCAACGGCCTTTTCTGAAATTCTAACTTTCGCATTTTTTTGAAATTGTAGGAGGGATCCATCTCTGAAGAACCCATGGCGGTCACTTTTGGTCCGTTGGTGGTCACCAGCCATGCGGAGTATGGCTACCTGGTGGTGCCGATTCAATTAGGTGATTTTCCCCCAGTGGTTGGCTTCCCCAACTTTCTGGGGGTCATGTTCGTGAATCTCCTGGATGTCTAGGAACATGCGTCCATCGCCCCAGCGGAGGCGACACCTGAAGCCGTGAAGATGGTGGGCTGCTACGTTCACCACATTGAAGCAAAGAAGAAACGCACTCTAGCTGCCAGGAGGGCAGCAAAGAAGACTGTCGGCACGGTGCAATGCCGGCTCTCACTGTCGGGCAAATCTGTCATGATCAGAGGAGTCCGGGTTCACCTGAATGGTCGCCAGGCCACGATCCCGCCCAACAGGGTGATACCAGCTGTGCTGATCCATAACCATTTTCAAGCACTGGCTCGGGAACGTGAGGACCACCCTTTGTCCAAGGTGAAGGAAGGAGCGGCCCCAGAGCAGACCAAATTCAAGCAGACATGGGTGCCCAAGCGGCGGGCCCCATCCCCAATTCTACACGAGCCCATCAGAACCGACAGGCTCGAGAAGGAAGAAAAAGAAGAGGAAGAAGAGAAGGCCGATTCGCCAGTCTGGGCATCTCAAAGATCGGCCTTCCACGCCCATGGCCGTCAAGCGAACATTTGCTCGCGTAAAGGAAGGTACGACAGGCTGTACAAAAGAAGGCACCTTGCCTACAAGCCACCGACACATGTCAGAGTGTCGTCGCCCATAGTCTGCCCCACCAATGGGTAGGATGACATCATGCAAGCCGTAAGAGGATACCTCCGCGGCCTAGGAAACACCCGCTTGGGAACACAACGGCTCCTAGAAGCCATGAATAATGCGGAAAGAAACCAGGGGCAACAGATCAACCCGAAAGATATCGAGGAGGTTGAATCAGGGTGCGATGGGCCATTCCTCCGTGAAGAAGCTGCACCGCGAGTCTCGGTGTCCGGCATGTTAACTTTCCTTAGACGATCAACCAAGAAAGTGACCCGAAGAAATAAGAAGATGCGAGTTTATACCTCCAATATGGCAGGAGTGGCCGGTCACTACGGAGCCCTCCCCAAAGATCAAGAAGAGGTGGCCAGGCTTGCTGACAGGCCAGGTCCCATCACCAGAAGAGGAAGGGCCGCAGCCAAGGCAATACAAGCCCTCGTAAGTGAAATAAGCTCCGATGCGATCACCGTGACGGCAAACGTGATCACTACCGAAGATGAAGAGGAGAGGCACCACCTCCTCGGGATGCTCAGCTGGAATGGGGAGGCCAAGCTCCTAGCCTATCTGCCCCCGATCCGATAATGATGATACTACTCCAAGCCTACAGGCAGGAGATCGCAGCTCTAAAGCGGTAGGTGGGCGAACTGACCATGCATGCTTCTACCTCGAAGTAGGTCGAACCTCCTCCAGAAACATCTCGGAGAAGTACCGATGAATTTAAGGGCTCACCCCTGATGAAGGCTTCCCAGCCGATTCCCAACTATGTTGGGGGTACGGCCCCAATACTACCTCTGGCTCCCCAACACTAGGTGACCGCCACCATACCTCAAGCGACGGTGTTGGAACCTCCTCCAAAAACATCTCGGAGAAGTACCGATGAATTTAAGGGCTCACCCCTAATGACGGCTTCCCAGCCGATTCCCAACTATGTTGGGGGTACGGCCCCAATACTACCTCTGGCTCCCCAACACTAGGCGATCGCCACCATACCTCAAGCGACAGTGTTAGCAACACCACAAATACAGTCGGCTCATTTATACCCAGAAACGGTGGATCCGGCGATGGCTAACAAGCTCATGATCGAGCATATAGTCGAAATGAAGCTGACCGATCGCAGCAGTGAAGAACATGCCTCATTTGATGTGTACAAGGTGCCTTACCCTATCCATCATGCGGCGAAAAGAATGCCTCTCAGCATCAGCAAGCTGCCGAAGATCGACAAATTTAATGGCCAGGGCTCGCCAAAGGAACACATAGCCTACTACCCCACAACTGATGAATCGTACCTGTTGAAGTTCTTCGGGTCCTCGCTCACATGGCTCGTCTTTGAATGGTATTCGAACTTGCCGGCGGGGTCTATTAACGATTGGCCGAATATGCAAAGGAAATTTGGGGAGCAGTTCCACGTAACCGAAAGGGAGGTCACGGTGGCCAAACTCTATGCAACCAGGCAGAAGAATGATGAAACTTCCCTGGAATTTATCAAGAGATGGCGGAACCTCAGCATGAGATGTAAGCGCCCCCCACACTAAGAAGATGCAGTTCAAATCTGCAAGCAAAATTTGAAGCGCGAAGTTCTCAAAAAGATGATCGGGTGGCGGAAATCGAGTCCTACCTCTCCAGATACTCCTCTGCACCAACCACCTCAGCCCAAAAAGGGAATTCAACTGCTAAGCGGCCCGTGCCCAGGGAAGTCAACACTGTCGACTTTGTGGACATCGAGAAGCAGAAGAATAAAGAAAAAGGAGTAGCTAGTGCTCCTCTTGCAAAGCTGGCTGAACAGCAAGAGAGCGGCTCCTTGTGGACCTGGATGAAGAGGTTGTACTCCTTCTCGAAGGAGAAGACCCGGGTCATCTATGAATGGGCCATCAAATACAACAAAATCACACTCCCAGAGCCGAAGAGACCCGGCGATGCCAAGAGGACAGATGATCCTCGATTCTTCCTGTATCATCAGATGCTTAGGCATACCCTTGAAGATTGTTATGTGCTTAAAGAAATCATCGAAGGCATGATCAAGAAAGGAGAGCTCCAAATGGGCGAACACAAGGTGGACCCGCCTCGCCCACAGGAGATGTCGGTAATTGGGGTGACCATAAATATGATTGCCTTATATCAATAGTTGCCCGAGGAGGTGTCAGAAGCTTATACAAAGCACACCTACGAGGCATTTATTTTGTCAAATACAGAGAGGACCAGGGAAGTTGGCGAAAGGTGTCAAAGAAGACAAGAAGGAAGTCGACACCCCGTCGTGCCCCGGGAGTCTGAATTCACGGCATCACGCCACAGCTGGAGCTACCAGTCGTAACCTCGATCTGGCACGAAATAGCCCCCCAGCTGGTACTTCGAAGGTCGACCGACAACAAAAAGAAGCTGCTCCTACTACGTATGCACACACAAGTCAGCCCGGCGATCAGGCAGCTGCGGGGAATCATCAACAGTTCAGAAGAATACGAACAACTCGAGATCTAGCCAGTATAGCTGAAGGAGTATGTCCCTTGGGAGCACTTTGAATCCCTAGGATTGGCCGAAGAAGCCAAAGCTGAAACACAAGAAATTGGCATATGGGATGGACCTCCCCGAGAACACCCTCCAGTTGTAGAGGAAGAAAGGAAGAAGAAAAGGAAGAAGTCAAAAAATAAAAGGAAATGCAGCATTGCCTCCTGCAATACCCTGTCGCCTTTGTTCAACATAGTCTGAGATTCTGAAGAAGAAGAAGAAGAAATATGCTTCGTGCCCGCCGAAGCAAATCAGGCGGAAGCCTCCACATCCCGGCATGTCACTAGGTCCGAGAGGAGATAGGGACGTTTGCCCCCGACCAACCACAACATCATCTTCCGGGGTGAGCAACCTTATCAAATCCCTGAACTTGAAGTGAAAGGAACAAGAATTCCACCCCCGTCGGTGCTATACTCTGAAGATGCAACCGGCAATGTGGTTCCCTCATTCGTCGAATTCTTACTCACCCGGGAGAACAAGCAGTCAAGCCAACTGGCCGAACCAAAAGCCAAAGGCATTCTTGTCTCAACCTCCGATGCGCCACCTCTGGCAATGAAAGATAAGGAGGGCGCTACCCATACAGCTAAGCCCTTGAGTGATAAGGAGCCAGCCGACCAAGCATGTCAGGATGGGGCAACCCCCGAAGATGAAGACAAACTGTCTTCCCCGCCGACTCCTCCGGCACTGAAGCACAGCAAGCATACCAAAGACGAAGAAGCTAGGCTGGCTAATGTCAAGGCTGGCAATAGAATAATGAAACAACTACAGAGAATCCCAGCAAGATTCAGCGTCTGGGAGATACTCTCCCGAGACGAAGAAACTAGGCAGGCCGTCATCGCAGCCCTGTAAACCCCAGCACACTACGAAAGCTGCTTCACCGAAATGCATTCGGAAACAACCATCACTTTCATTGAAGAAGATATGCTCTTGACTTTGGCCAGCCACAACAAACCCTTGTACATGAGGGGCAGTTGAATGGCCAACCCTTAACCAAGATCTTGGTTGACCCAGGCGTAGCAGTGAACATACTCCCCTACCGGGTCTACCAGAAGCATCATTTCGATGTACACGTGATCGAGGTCAAAAACATGAAAATAGCTGGTTTCTACCAGAAGTGCGAAGTCCTAATAGGAATAGCAGAGTTCGAGTTGGCACTGGGAGACTTCACCATTAAAGTACAATTCCATGTCATCAACTCTGACACTTCCTATAAAGCATTGTTTGGCCGACCATGGCTACATCAAAATCGGGTGGTGTCTTCCACTTTGCATCAGTGCATCAAGTACTCTCAGCGCGGCAAGGAAGAAAGAATATTTGCTGATTTACCCCCCTTTAAGGTGTTAAAAAGAATGCCATTAGCCCAATGCATCGCTCTATGTGGAGAAGCCAAAGTAGATCCCCTAGCAAGCTCAAAGCAAGGGGAAGGAGAGGGTGCCGGATGACGACTGGTTCCCTCCGCCGCCACCCGACCATGTGGCTCCTTCGGAGGTATCCCACATCTCCGAGGTCCAAGGAGTGGTTTGAGCAATGCCATCTGATGTCTACCCCGAGATAGAAATGTCGAAGCTTGAAGATCTGTTGGGGTGCGTAAAGGTCCCTCCAGGGATCGTGAAGCCCCTTACAGATATAGACCTTCAAACAGTTGAATTCTTGAAGATCTTGGAGGTGCCCAACTCAGAGCATCCACCCACAATATTCTATACAGCTAACGAACAGCCGGTAAAATAGGATGATGATTGCAAGTTCCCTAAAGAAATTGATGACCCGGTCGCCCCAATCATGGGACTTCCGGACATATCTGGCAAAGCAGTGAAGATGGCCAGGAGGCAGAAAGTTCACTTCTTCAGGGCTACCAGCCGAAATCAAATGTTAAAAAAGTTGTGGTATCCACCCAACTTGGACCAAGAATTGTTGAAGATTACCCGACACCCTGGCTTGGGTTTCTCGATAGAAGAATTCAACGAAGTGAACATGATAGCTGTCTCGGCCTTGGCTGTTGATGATCCTCCAGAAGATCCAAGCGCGCAAGAAGCCGAAAGCCAAGCACAACCTTTGCCTCCTGCCGATGAAGTCCAAGATAAAGAGGTGCTCCTCCCGAACCCACCTACATGCAGGGATATGTTAGGATGACAATGGTGCAACAAGGATTCAGAGGGGGGGGTGAATGAATCCCCTTCTAAAAACTTGATCGATTTAAACTTTAAACTACAAACTTTAAATCTGTGTGGAATTAAAAGCAATTAACCTCTGCTGAATAATAAAACCAATGAAGCAGTTAATCAAACATATGAACTGCAATAAGGAAGACTCCCAAGCAAATCTATATTGTTGACGTAATCATATCAAGCATGCATGTACACTAAATTCTTTCAGACAAACCCGTAGATAGAAGCGTTTCTAGCATACATCTAATGGTTGACGATTCGGCAAGCAAACCACAGTACACAAAAACTTTTTAGGTGGTTCAATCCTCAGGACCTACATCCACCCCACACTCCAACCAGAGTGTGGATTCCGCTGTTAAACAGCTTGAACGGCTGGGCCTTACAGCTTGCCAACAATAGCTGAGCTTCATAGCTTGCTTGACCGCTGACTAACATCTTGACAGCTGGGCCTTATAGCTTAGCCACCACTGCCTAACAGCTTGATCTGCTGAGGCTTGCAGCTTAGCCACCGCTGCCTAACAGCTTGATCCGCTGGGCCTTATAGCTTAGCCACCGCTGATACACAGCTTACAGGAAGTACGAAAAATAAAAACAAGAAACCAAAAGATTCAGCATCAGAAAACTAATAGTGAAAGTAAATCAAGATGCACACGCAGGAGCGAATTGGTTTGGATACGATCCAAAATCCAGTTGAAAAGGTCTTCAGAACCTTCTCGCGATCTCACAATCTCCTTCTTCTTCTCCTCTTTCTCTTTCTGTCTCACTTTTCTCTCTCAAAAGAACGATACTCTGCTTTTTCTCAAGAACATGCTCTCACTCTATTTTCTTCTCGGTCACTTTTCTTCCTCTCTTCAAATGGCTTCCCAGATCCCCCTTTTTGTTGTACTTGTTCTATCTATATATTCTCTATCTTCTCTTCTTTTTATCTGAAAGATCTGGTTCCCTTTTATAGCCTGTGCGAAAAGAGGCCGCGTGGAAACCACGTTTCCCGCCCAGGGAATCTTGAGATGAGCGCTTCGCTGGAGATCCACCTGTAAAGATCTAAAGTTGCACTCTTCCACGTGGCTGAATCTCCTATGGAACCTTGCCTTGGATCACATGCCATTATATTGGTACTTTGACTTCCTCGTGAGTGAAGTTCGCATGTTGTCAATATACCCATCATATGTTTGACTATATAACTGACCTGGCAAACAGACGACAGTATTAGCTTTTTAATCCAAGGGGAATGCTGCTAGCATCGACTCTATGTATGCAACATAGTAATGTGCACCGATGTTACGTGCTGAACAACTAAGTGTGTATCGACCCTAAGCAAGCAGACCATCTAAGTGTGCATCGACCTTCCATGAAGGAGCAGGAATATGCTCGACCCTATATGCTGGCCGATCAGATTATGCATGGACCTAATATGCACTAAATGTGAAACATGCACGGACCACATATTGCATAGGGCAAAAGATGCACCGACTTGTTATGTGCACAAAGCAGATGTACACAGACTTGCCATAGTGTATGCACCGACCTTGTTCTGCCTAACTAAGAATATGCACCGACTTTGTTCTACCAAATTAAGGATATGCACCAACCTTTACAAGCGCGAGGCAAAACCTGCACAGACCTTATGTGCACATGATCGAATCTTGCACCGACCTTGTGTGCATTCACACAGGATGTGCACCGACTATATGTATTGCCTTATGATGGATGTGCACTGACCCTGTTTAGCTCAAGGAAAATGTGCACTGACTTGAATATGCACCAGGCAGAGAAAAATGCATCGACCTTGGTCTTGCAAAAGTAGGATGTGCACAGACCTTGGTTTTCAATATGCATGGTACAACAACGTGCACCGACCATGTATATGCATCATGAGTAACTATGTACTGACTTTATATGCAGAAGTACGAACTATGCACCAACCTTAGTAAGACTAAGGTAGATATGTATAAACAGAGGCGTGCACCGACTCCATATGGCATGAGGCAAAGTGTGCCATAAGACCTTAATATGCATTAGACAAAAAATGCCTCAATATTGAATGCTGTCTTACCCAAATATGCACAGACCTAAATGTACTCTTGAATGATTATGCAACAACCTGTGTTCAGATGCTAAGACACACAATAGATTTGATAGAAGTGTTTATTCATTTCAGTTTTAACATGATTCATAGAAGGTCATTATCAAAACCGGGGTTCCAACAAACTCCCCATTTTTGATGATGACAACTATGAGTCATGTATGATTAAAATAGACCGTGAATTATATAACCATTCTTAACACACTCATTCAATTTTAAGCACACAATCAGATGTGATCACAAGTTGTTAATAATATTCACAGAATTTATTGACTGACCAGCATGGCAATAACATTTAAAACAAATATGTATGCAGTATGACGTACTAACATTTCTATGTAAAATAAGAAAAGACAAACTGATATTTGAGGGAATATCTCATTACACAAAAATTCTCATTCAGAGCATTTTTACATCAGAAACAAAACACCAGAAACATGTCATCATCAGCATCTGCCCCACCAGACTATGAACAGCCATACATGACGAAGAAAATTCTCCCCCTTTGTCATTATCAAAAACAATTGGAAAGGTACCTCTGGAGTTTCCCCTTCCTGAACTGGTACCTCTGGAGTTTCCTCTTCCTCTGGGTGGTGTGCAGCTAGAACTACCTCTCAGAGGTACTGCCCATTGAAAAGGTATTCTGTCTACTTTAGTTCCAAGGGCTGCAAACTTTGCCATCACTTTCTGGTAATTTGATTTAGCTAGGGCAGTAAGCTCATTGACAGTAGATGTCATGTCCACAAACTAGTTTTGCATCATATTGCACATGTTTTCAAGTTGTGATGTCTGCTGGTTGTGAATATCAGCCATGAATGTGGAAGAGCTGGTGGCATGTTCAGTCACTACATTTTTGAAGCTGCTAGCTATCATGTAAACTTGTGCATGAACTACATCCAGTTTCTCAAAGATATTGCCTAGCTGTATCATGCTTCCATGCACTTCACCAGATATAGCATTAATTCTCTTGGTCAGAGCCTTCAGTTCTCCTTTAAGCAATGTCATCTGAAGTTTCACATGTTCTAGCTCTATTTTAATGTCATAGGAGTGGACAAGAGTCTGAGTGAGCTTTACAAAAGATGTAGTCTGAGTATCTTGTAGTTTGCCCAAAATCTCCTGCTTTCTGACACACTGTCACTAAAGAATCAAAGACACCATGCAATTTTAAATCAGACTTGTGCTTGTTATATACAAACTTCATCCATTGACTGTCTACAGTCTGTTCTAAATGAAGCATCCTGGCATCAAGTCTCTGAATAGCTGAATGCATATGCATGAATTGTGCATTCATTATTCTTCCCTGACTAATAATGAAGTTTACCAATGCGGTAAACATATATGTAATCTGTGGTCCTGAGTCATGTCTACCTGAACTAGAGGGTTGAAATTCTGGTGGGATAAATGCTTCTTCAGGAGACAAGGGAGGCTGAATTCCAAAAGTAGTAATTGGCCCATGATGAGGTCCATAGATAGGAGCAAGACCTAGATATTATTCTTGTTCAACTACTATCTCAGTTTCTTGGGCTTCCTGGGATTGCTCTTCCTGAACTTCTTCCATCCTTTGTTCTTCCTGAAGGTCTCCTTCTCTTTGCTGCTCCTCTCTCTGTTCAGACTGATCTACTGCTAATTGTTGCAAAGACTGCTGCTGACCAAAATGATCAAAAATCTCATCAATGTGCTGATCCAATTGCTGCATACTTTGTTCATCAGTCAAGTTCAGCTCATGAACTTCTTGTTCCAACTGTAGATTTCTAAGATGCTGCACTGCAGGAACTATATCAGTGTCTACTTCCATTTGTCGCACTACATGAACTTTAATTCTGTCTTTCTCCATTACCTCAACAATGTCTGCTTGTTGTTCAACAATTATCTGTTCACCTTCAGCTGTCACAGGGTGAATTTCTTCTTGAGGGACTTGGAAGGGTTGTTCTGACTGTGGTTCGACTTGAATCTTACCCTTTTTCCCTGAAGAAATATCCTTTTCTGATTGATCCTTTACTTGACTGGCAGAAGGAGGTTTCAACTTCATGAATTTATTAATGAAATCCATATTGTAGACATTTACTTTGGGAATCTCCTTTGAACTCTCATTCTCTAAAGAAATGTCTACTTTCTTGAACACAGCAGTTAAGTGGGCTGCATAGGCTAAATTTCTTCTAGACTCCTTACAAGTGCCCATAATCTGAATAATTATCTCTAGCAAGCATATCCTGATCCTCTATAGCAAACAGTAGAGAATAAATCTCTGAGACTCAGTCAGTCTCCCTCTCCCTCCAACTTGTGGAGTTATCATTGTGGTAAGAATGTGATGTACTAATCTCTTAAAAGGAGAGAACTTGTTTGCATTGAACTGACCCAGTTTAGTTTGCTTCTTGTCTTTGGGATTACTAGGCACATCTGTGATAAGGGAGTATGCATCATGAAGATTATACCCAGACTCTCCTTTGATTTCCCCATCTTCTGATATTCTAAAGACTTTATGAAGGAAATGACTAGATATTTCAATCTTAGTCCACTTAACAATAGTCAAAAGTTTTGACTGTTCAGGATCATATTTCAGATTGTTGTAGAACTCTGCAACAAGTCAAGGGTAATAAACTCTATGCTTACCCAGAAATTTCTTCCATTTTTGAAATTTAAACAGCTCAACCAATTCAGGATATCTTGAAGTCATTTCATGGTCGTGAAAATCCACATACCGTGGAAACATAATTCTGCATGCTTCCAAAATTATCTTAGATTGCATTGAAGGCCTATCGGGAATACCTTCTTCTTTAGATACTTCTTGGGTGGTTTCTACAGCGAGTGTCCATTGTCACTTGGAGGACGTTCCCTCAACCTTTTCTTTTCCTTTTCCTTTCTCCTCTTGTGGGACCCCTGCACCTCTTGCTGACACGGTTTCCTCTCGCTGTGGCTCCTCCATTGCCTTCCTCTTCCCTTTGCTCTCGACGGCCGGAGACGACATGGTAGAAGCGATAAAGGGTGGAAGATGAATCATAGAAAAATGAATAGAAGAAATGTGAAGAAGGGAAACTAGAGAGATAGTCTTACGGTCTGGGCACGAGAGACTTAGTCGTGAATGCGGGAAGAAGTTTCGGCTTGAGTAAAGAGGGTATGATAGACAATGTAAGTAGGGTTGAGTATTTTACATATGAAACATTGTCGACTTTACCAATTTCAACAGATAATACCCAGACTGCCCTTTACTTAAAAGAAAATGTCTTTCTACGCAGTTATGCAATTTCTAGGATATGGGATTATATCTTATAATATGAATCTTCACAAATTATTCCTATGAAGCAAAGTCAGTGGACATAAAACAATTTTATCAAGGACACTACCCAATCAGAGAAATCATTAATCTTACTAGTCATTTTCATTAGCCAAAATTGATTGAAAAATCTATTTATATTGAACTTAAAACAGTTTTGGTTTACTTAAAAGACCCTAGAGTCAACCATATTTTTCATTGATCTTTTATAATTTTTGATTGAGCATTCTAGTATTACCACACCTTTTTACTCAAGGAGACATGTTGATTAAACACCAGAATCCCTGGTTACTTAGTGCAGTTTACCTTTATGCTTCATATTTTGAACAGAGATAGCATTTATTATCATGACTTGACCTCTGAATTTCTTTGAAACAGATGGTCAGTTTCTCAAATGATATGCCATTGTTCTGCCTATTTCATTTTTTTTATTTAATGGCGTATTCCTTGGTCTTTTAATAGAATTTTCTTAAAACTTGGCTTAAGGACCATATAAACACCAGATTTTCTATCAAATTGACTCATTACTAATGCCTTTCAGATTTTTAGACAACCTTATGAGCAGTTCCAATTTAGACTATTTTAAGACCATTGAAGACTCATTCAAGGATAATTGTGAGTATTTTAAGATAAGATTTAATCTTCATAAACAGAAAATCACACTTCAGTTAAGATCAACAATTTTGTTCTTCGTTCAGAGTGATCTTAGTAGTTAACTGTTGAAGATTAGTAAAGGTGACAGATTTCCGACTTTACTCCCCCTGAATAACATAGTCTATGAATTTATTATGAAGAATAGATGAGAAGATGGATGTGAATAGATCAAAGAGAAGATGAGCAATGAGATATGGATGAAGGCCACACAAGAGCAGTGGTTAAGACTAAGGGCCAATTTACGAGCATCCAAAAACTCAGCCTTAAATGTCTAGCAACAGGATAATAGCCTTCTATATGAGTCATCAGTTCTCAACCCTCAGCTTGTAGAAAAGTCAGTGTTTCCAATAGAGTTGTTATCTTAAACCTGACATACACTGATTCCAAAATCAATATCTCAGCAGCAACACTTCACTACTCATCAGACACATTTAGCCCACTATCCAAGCAGCAATGCAGCAATAACCAACAAACAATCCAGCCCCAAAGTATTATACATACAATCTCTAATCAGCTCAGCTCCCCCTCAAAATGAGCAGATGTTTCAAATAAATATCACTTATTTTTCTTAAAGTACACAGAGATGCAGCTACTAAATGCACATTTCAGTTTTAAACTATATGCAATGACAGGACCCTTGGTACTAGGTGAAGGTCTAGTCTCTACACATGGCATGGGTTTCCAAACAGAAGACATCT
Source organism: Amorphophallus konjac (assembly GCA_022559845.1). NCBI lineage: Eukaryota > Viridiplantae > Streptophyta > Magnoliopsida > Alismatales > Araceae > Amorphophallus > Amorphophallus konjac. The sequence goes on along the minus strand of CM040120.1, from coordinate 159,926,997 downwards.
GCCCTTCTCCCCACTTCCATTTGATATACCAAGGAGTCATGCAGACATATGCATCTACTCATGAACATGAATAACTAACATATATCATTTAAACAAGTTCCCATTAGAAACAGACATGTGGCAGAATGATCAAGAAGTTCAGCATTCATTACAATACAACCTTAATCAAAAACATTACTTGATGAGATATCATTCAATAGTAACACAAAAGTCATTCTGACCAAACTTGTAGGAACTTAAGGAAGAATTATTCAAACCATGAAATAAGCAAAACCAGAAAAGGTAAGAGTTTAACTGACCTTCATGTGCCTCGAATATTTATTTAACCCCTTTTATTTTGTCCATCAAGGCACACCTGCAAGACACGATTACCTTGCATATATAGGAATCCAAGAACTCTTGGGTCCTGTCAGATGAGTAACACCTCTAACAGGTGTACTCCAAGCATTCAAATAATCAAACTTCATGATTGAACAATTATTCATTACATGCCCCACATTACCACAATAATGCCATGATATGAATGAATTCATGTTCTTCTTAAATGCATGAATGGAGTGATTTTGTGGGATGGCATTAGCTCTGCCATATCTGTCATGAGACATGAAATTTCCTCTCATATACCAACAGCTCTGAACTGTATGGCCGAATCTTTTGCAGTTGTTACAATGAGGCCTTTTATTTGAATTCAAATTTGCCCTTCTTTGTTCATTAAGTTTCTCAAGGTTTTTAGTCCAGCATTATTAAGATACCAGCAGTCATGCATCCTATGCTCAATTCTTTTACAATGAAAATATTGAATTTTCTTTTTCTGCACAGCATGATTGTTACTCTTTTTGTATTCATTCAATTTCTTAGATGCATTCATGTCATCTGTTATCATAACATGGCAGTCATCCATAACATGACCTGCCCTACGACAGTAGTGACATGAGATATTTCTTTTGTGCTCATGTGAATGAATGGAAGAATTTTTTATTACATGCACTGGATTATTAGACTTCCCAGAAGTAGAAACATTCAAAGCATGAACATCATTCATGGAACTAGCAGAAGTAACTTTTGCATTATTCAGATTTAAGTTCCTTTTCTGTTTACTTGTCTTTTTCAGATTTTTATTTTATTTTTCAAATTTTTGAGCAGTAAATTAGAACACAGGTGAAACAGAACTAGAAACAAAAGTGGTTTGAGTTTTGTTAGCAAACTGTTTCTTATTTCCAGGGTTATAGCCCAACCCTTCCTTTTGAAAATTTATTTTAGTTCCAAGAATCTCTTGTCTATATTGTTCTTTCCTTTAACAAACTTAGACATAGAGTTCTTAAGATCTTGAATTTCTGAATTCAAAGAAGCAACATTCAACTCATATCCAGCAATTTCAATTTCACATGAAATAACTTGTTGATGCAGAGCATCATTCAGGCTTTTCAGTGTTTCAATTTCCTATTTAAGTTTTTTTGTTCCTTATTAACCTCTTCCTCTTTCAACACACATTTCCCTTTTTCGATGGTCAACCATTTTTCTGACAAAATAGTATTTAAAAACCATAAGCTTTTTGTTTTGTTCTTTCAGGTTATTATTTTCTTCCAGCAATTTATCTTCAAATTGATCAGCTTCCTTTTTCTTTTCAAGCATCGGCTCATTTTTTTCTTTTAATGACATTATTAGACTCTTCTGCATGTTATCATCAGAGTCAAGATCTTCAATTAATTCTTTCAAAAAAATACATTCATTACATGGTTTTTCAGCTTTCAGTTCTTCATTTTCAGCATGATTGAATTCAGCATGGTTAACATGTTTCAGTTTCTTTTTCAATGTTTTGTTTTCTATTCTTATTTTCTCATACATTACAAACAAATCAGTATATGCTTCTTCCCATTGATCTACTGTATAATCTTTGAAAGGAGAGATTACCTATTCATTAGTAGTTTCAGCATTTGATACAAGGCATTTGTGGTCTTCCTTATGTTTTTGAACTGGATTGACCTGCTCCAAGATTTCCTTAGCTGTCCTGCACACATTCACACTAGAAAATAGGTTAACATCTATCGCCCTTTTTATCATCTCCAGGGCTTTCAAGTTTTCTGCATTCTTAAGTCTCTCAACAGAGCCATATGGATTGATCCTCTGGAATATTGTATGGACTGTGTGCAATCAGAATCCATAAATTTGGATCGACAGAGATTACATAATCCCTGAATTTTCCTAACCAACTATGAAAACTAGAACCGTTGAATCTCGGTGGTTCAGCCATGAAAATAGATTTAAAAACAAAGACAAGAGCACAATTGATGCACCAAAGATGCAGGATCTGATCTGTAGATCGTTGGATCTAAGGACACAGAAACCCACTCTGATCCAATTGTTAGGATGACAATGGTGCAACAAGGATTCAGAGGGGGGGTGAATGAATCCCCTTCTAAAAACTTGATCGATTTAAAGTTTAAACTACAGACTTTAAATCTATGCAAAATTAAAAGCAATTAAGCTCTGCTGAATAATAAAACCAATGAAGCAGTTAATCAAACAGATGAACTGCAAAAAGGAAGACTCCCAAGCAAATCTATATTGTTGATGCAATCAATTCAAGCATGTTTGTACACTAAATTCTTTCCAACAGACCCATAGATAGAAGCGTGCCTAGCATATATCTAACAGTTGACGATTCGGCAAGCAAATCACAGTACACAAAAACTTTTTAGGTGGTTCAGCCCTCAGGACCTACATCCACCCCACACTCCAACCAGAGTGTGGATTCCGCAGCCAAACAGCTTGAACAGCTGGGCCTTACAGCTTGCCAACAACAACTGAACTTCATAGTGATCGCTAACTAACAGCATGACCGCTAGACCTTATAGCTTAGCCACCACTGCCTAATAGCTTGATCTGCTGAGCCTTACAGCTTAGGCACCGCTGCCTAACAGCTTGATCCGCTGGGCCTTATAGCTTAGCCACCACTGATACACAGCTTACAGGAAGTATGAAAAATGAAAACAAGAAACCAAAAGATTCAACATCGAAAAATTGACAGTGAAAGTAAATCAAGATGCTCATGCAGGAGTGAACTGGTTTGGATCTGATCCAAAATCCAACTGAACAGGTCTTCAGAACCTTCTCGCGATCTCACAATCTCCTTCTTCTTCTTCTTCCTCTCTTTCTCTTTATGTCTCACTTTTCTCTCTCAGAAGAACAATACTCTACTTTTTCTCAAGAACAGGCTCTCACTCTATTTTCTTCTCGTTCACTCTTCTTCCTCTCTTCGAATGGCTTCCCAGATCCCCCTTTTTGTTGTACTTGTTCTCTCTGTATATTCTCTATCTTCTCTTCTTTTTATCTGAAAGATCTGGTTCCCTTTTATAGCTTGTGCGAAAAGAGGCCACATGGAAACCACGTTTCCCTCCAAGGGAATCTTGAGACGAGTGCTTCGCTGGAGATCCACGTGTAAAGATCAGAAGATGCATTGTTCCACGTGGCTGAATCTCTTTTCGAACCTTGCCTTAGATAACGTGCCATTATCCTGGTACTTTGACTTCCTCGTGTGTCAAGTTCGTAGGTTGTCAGTATACCTATCATATCTTCGACCTTATAACTGACATGGCAAACAGACGATAGTATTAGCTTTTTAATCCAAGGGGAATGCTGCTAGCATTGACTCTATGTATGCAACACAGTAATGTGCACCGATGTTACATGCTGAACAACTAAGTGTGTACCGACCCTAAGCAAGCAGACCATGCATCTAAGTGTGCATCGACCTTCCATGAAGGAGCAGGAATATGCTCGACCATATATGCTGGCCGATCAGATTATGCATGGACTTAATATGCACTAAATGTGAAACATGCACGGACCTCATATTGCATAGGGCAAAAGATGCACCGACTTGTTATGTGCACAAAGCAGATGTGCACAGACTTGCCATAGTGTATGCACCGACCTTGTTCTGCCTTACGAAGAGTATGCACCTACTTTATTCTGCCAAATTAAGGATATGCACCGACCTTTACAAGCGCGTGGCAAAACCTGCACAGACCTTATGTGCACAAGATCGAATCCTGCACCAACCTTGTGTGCATTTACACAGGATGTGCACCGACTATATGTATTGCCTTATGAAAGATGTGCACCGACCCTGTTTAGCTCAAGGAAAATGTGCACTGACTTGAATATGCACAAGGCAGAGAAAAATGCATCGACCTTGGTCTTGCACAAATGGGATGTGCACCGACCTTGGTTTTCAATATGCATGGTACAAAGACGTGCACCGACCGTGTATATGCATCATGAGTAACTATGCACTGACTTTATATGCAGACGTACGAACTATGCACCAACCTTAGTAAGACTAAGGTAGATATGTATAAACAGAGGCGTGCACCGACTCCATATGGCATGAGGCAAAGTGTGCTATGACCTCAATATGCCTAAGATAGAAAATGCATCAATCTTGAATGTTGTCTTACCCAAATATTTTTTTTTGTTAAGTGAGAAGATATATTAATAAAGGAAAATAAGTACAAAGCTTAGCATTCTGAGGATAGAATGCTAATGGGGGCTGTGCATGACCACACAAGTCATGGACTATGCACTCATGATGCTAATACGAGCATGGCCACACAAGTCATGGACTATGCCAAAAGAGAACGTATAATGCAAGTAAAATAAAATCTGCCAGAAGCTGAGATGTCCACTTGAAATGGTCGGTCGATCGAATTAAATGCTACAAGAGACCTTAACTTGTCTACATCACTGAGGCAAAAGTCAGAGGCAACAGAGAATAGAGTAATGCTAATGTAATCAGTAATGAAATTGATATTCGAAAAGACTAAGAATTCTTTCAAAAGTAGAATTATGGCCAGTCTAATCATATAATAATGAGAGCAGCAAAAGAAATCAGATTGGGATTTAATGATAAATCTCTGAAGAATTCCTTTCACTCTCCTTTTAGAAGTGCCTCTGAGTTTCTTTGACTCTATGCAGCTTCTAATGTTGCCAAGGATGCTGATAAGTAACTGTGTCTTAGAGCATTTTTTGTCTTCAAAAATCCTTTTACATCTCTGCTTCCAAAGGTTGTATATGGTAATATGAAGGGCAGTTTGTGCAAGAAGTCCGAGTGAATCTTTGTGTGGAAAGGAGATAGACAAATATCTCAGCTCTCATGCAAAGTATTACCTGTACCTCGTGTGAAGTCAAATCGGAGGAGGATTTCTTTCCATATTTCATTAGCATACATGTACTGGAAGAAGATGTGATCTGATGATTCCCCATTATTCCTACATAAAATATAGATGTTGGCTGTTTGGTGGCCTCTTTTCATCATCACATCCATTGTTGGTAAAAAAATTTCTGAAGCTTGCCAAGTACAAAATGATGCTCTTTTGCAAATAGCTCCGTCCCACACCCATTCATAATGTTGATATGGTTGATTTTTCTTCCTCACCTCATTCCAGATGTTTCTTTGGCTAAAATGCCCATTGTTGTGATTCCACAAGTTTTTGTCCTCTTGATATTGGTATATTTTAATACCCTGGATAATAGGCCAAAGAGTAAGCATATCAAATGATGTAACAGTAGGAAAATTCCAGTTACCTTCATGAATAAATCTTTGGACTGTTGCATTTTAACTCATCCCCAAGTCTTGGCGAGTTCTATTTCCATATATGGAAAAAATACTCTTACCATATATCCAGGGGTCATGCCATAGGCTGATCTTTGCCCCATTACCAATTTGGTATAAGATATGTTTTGATAACCATTCTCTTTGTTTAAGAATCCCTTTCCAGCCTACTGAATAATGCCCTCTTACGTGAATTTGCCAAATGTTATTACTGTTTAGATATTTCGCATTCACCCACTGCACCCAAAGTGTATCTTCATTATGAATGATATCCCACAGTTGTCTGGTTAGACTCTCTATATTCCATTCCTGGATGTTTCTTATAGCCAGACCACCCTCCTCCTTAGTCTTACATATCTTGTTCCATGAATTAAGGTTCGCATATCCTGCGGTTGAACTTCCTTTCCAGAAAAAGTTACATAACAATCTATCAACATCCTGCACAAGGCCTTTGGGAAGTGCAAAAGCTGACCAATAGATAGAATAAGATGATAAAACTGATCTAATTAGCTCCAATCTCCTTGCTTTAGACAAGAGATTGTTTTTCCATGCTTTGATTTTCCTTTTGATTTTTTCAACTAAAGGCTGGCAGTTGTTTTTGTTTATTCCAGTAGAAATGAGTGGCAAACCCAAGTAGGGAACCGGCATGGACCCCTTCTCAATGCCAAGGATATCTATGAATATGTCCTTATTCTGAATACTCTCACCAAGGTAGATTCTGCTTTTTGTTTTGTTGACTTTAAGACCAGAAATCTCACCAAAATGATGTAAGATCTTAGCAACCTGATTAGCTGACTCAATATCATTTTTGATGAATATCATCAAGTCATCATGAAATAATGTATGGGATATAAAAGTAGACTTGATCACAGGGACTTGAATTATGCCATTGTGAACTGCTTCATTCATAAGACTAGAAAAGCCTTCCATGACAATGCTGAAAAGGTATGGAGATAAGGGATCACCTTGTCGGATACCATTAGAACCTTTGAAATAGCCAATTGGAGAACCATTGAAAAGAATGGAGAAGTATGGTGAATCGATGCATCCTCTTATCCATGTAATCCAATCCCTGGAGAATCCCATCTTGGTCATTATATAGTAAAGGAATTCTCTTCTCACTGAATCGAATACCTTCTTCAAATCAGCCTTTATGCATATAATCTTCCCTTTGGATGGAGAGTGGATATCCTTAACAAGATCATTGGCTAGGAGAATGTTATGAGCAATGCTATTACCTTTGATGAAAGCTCCTTGGTTTGAGCTTATGATGGAAGGCATTACTTTCTGCAATCTATTTGCTAAGAGCTTTGCTATGATCTTGTATGTGAAATTACAAAGAGATATAGGCCTGTATTCATTCAGACTGAGATTTTAGGGATTGATGCGATAAATGTGGAGTTCATTGCTCAAACCATAGAACCTGAGGCTAGAAAGCTTTTTACAACCATCCAAATTAGGGGGCCAACAATTTCTCATGTCTTTTGAAAAACTTCTGCTGGAAAACCATCTGGACCGGGGCTTTTGTTTGCTGGAGAGCTGAACACCACCTCCTTAATCTGTTCTTCCGAGAAAGGGCCATTCAGATAGTTAATGTCCTCGTCAGATAAGGATTTATTTAATGTTATATCTGGATCAACTGAATGGAGCTGTGATTGATTCAGAATATTCATGAAGAAGCGGATTGTGTGATCTTGGACCTCTGCAATGTCTTCAATATCCTCTCCTTGTTCATTTTGACATTTTCGAATAGCATTGTAACTTTTTCTCGCCCTCAGAGCTGCATAGAAATATTTGGTATTTGAGTCTCCTAGCCAAAGCTAGTGTTGTTTAGCTTGCTGCTTTGCAAATAATTCCTCTATATCTCTCTTTTCTACATAAGCTCTTCTACATTCTTTTTCATTTTGGACTAACCCGTCATCTAGTGGGTCCTCCTGAAGTGCACATTGCGCATGGACTAGTTCGTCTCTAGCCTTATTCACATTATGAGTGGTATTCCCAAATGATGCCTTGTTCCACTGCTTAAGTGCATACTTCACAGCTTTGAGTTTTTGACATAGTACAAAGGAAGGAGTTCCCTTGATATCAGCCGAATTCCAAGCTTCCCATACTATGTTGAGGAACTCAGGATGCATAGTCCACATGTTAAGAAATTTAAACAGTTTCTTCCCATGTTGAATATGAACATTACAATAAACTTGCATCCGCCAGTGATTAGAGAAGATCGGAGGAGCAAATTGCATGTAACTAGATGGGTAACATTGCATCCATTTCTCATTTAGCAGAGTCCTGTCAAGACTTGTAGCAATTCTACTTGGACCAGAAGTCATATTACTCCAGGAATAAGAATGTCCCATATATTTAATATCTTGGAGGCCCGCAGCATGAAGAGCATCATTGAAGGAATCTAGCAGAATCTGTGGAACAATTCTTCCTCCAAGTTTCTCATGGTGAAATCGGATTGAGTTAAAGTCACCTATCATAAGCCAAGGATCATTTTCCACCGTGCCAGCCAATGAAGTAATCTACTGCCATAACTGATGCCTTAAGGATGGACAGTTAGAACCATACACCGCAGTCAAATGAAAGGAAGTGTTGTCCCTTTTGTTGGTGCATCTAGCATGGATGAATTGCTCATCTTCCCTAATTTTGCAAACCTCAACCATAGTGTCGTCCCACAAAATCCAAATTCTACCTGACTTGTGCTGCAAATCATTATTAGTAAAACTAGCACTTGGCCAAATTCTATGTTTAAAAGAACTAGCATTGGTTGATTTTTTTTTTGATCGGTAAACTTGTAAGTATTCTTAGTCTCAACTAATATGACAATATCAAAATGATTATTTTTTAGCAACCCAACTAATTCCTTGCACTTAGAGTGCTTATTTATACCTCTAACAATCCAAGATAAAATTGACATCATAGTCAAATTAATTATTGTTGAGGAAAGGCTTAGAATTTCTTTGTCCCCCTTTTTTTGGCAACGCGGCGTTTATCAACTTCATCCACCGCGTTGAGGTTATGGAACTTTGAATTACCTATATGCACAGACCTAAATGTGCTCTTGAATGATTATGCAACAACCTGTGTTCATATGCTAAGACACACAACAAATTTGATATAAGTGTTTATTCATTTTAGTTTTAACATGATTCATAGAAGGTCATTATCAAAACCAGGGTTCCAATAGGATATAGGGGTGATCCCATCCTCTTCTAAGGGGCCGGTCCCAGATGGTCGTAATGATGAGCTAACGTCATCCTCGTCTGACGTCAGAACAGAAGATAGCAGTCCAAGCTGTGCCCCGGACTTCTCCTAATACTACCATGTTATGTTCGCATTATGCAGTGAGCAGTAGCAGGAGATCGAAATACAAGGCACAACTGGCCGAAGTGACCAAATTGCTGTCTGATCTAACCAAGGGCATCCACCGAACTCGAAAGGACAGACCCATGAACCAGGGACACTCCCTTGTAACCACAGCAGAATGGGAGAGTCAATCCCCGAATACCAACTCCAGTGCTTTCTTACGCTCAAGGAGGAAGTTGAAATAACTAGCTGGTCCTTCAACTAGCTAGCCGGCAAAACAAGTCCTAACATTAAGGGAAAGGTTGCAGAAGCCTTATTCCATCCCAAGGGATAAAACTCAGGGGATCTTTAAATGGGCTTGCCACTACGGCAGGGTCGCCTTGCCACAGCCCAAAAGGCTAAAAGATGCCAGAAGAAGTGAAGACCCCGAATTCTATTTCTATCATCGAATCCTGGGCCACTCTATCAAAGATTGTTGTGTCTTTAAGGATATTGACCAAGGCATGATCAAGAAGGGCAAATTAAGGATGGGGGATTATGAAGTGAAGCCCCCGCAACCACATGAAGCGGGAACCCATAAAAGCGATGTTCATATGGTCTCTGTTGGAACCCTGGTTTTGATAATGAAAGTCTATGAATCATGTTAAGACTAAAATGCATAAACACTTCAATCAAATCTGTTATCTGTCTTAGTACCAGAACACAGGCTGTTGCATAATCATTCAAGAGCACATTAAGGTCGGAGCATATTTGTGTAAGACAGCATTCAACAACTATAGAAGACACATTAAGGTCGGAGCACATTAAGGTCGCAGCACATTAGGCTTTTCAGTGTTTCAATTTCCTGTTTAAGTTTCTTTTCCTTATTAACCTCTTCCTCTCTCAACATACATTTCCCTTTTTCAATAGTCAACCATTTTTCTAAAAAAATAGTATTTAAAACCATGAGCTTTTTATTTTGTTCTTTCAGGTTGTTATTTTCATCCAACAGTTTATCCTCAGATTCATCAAATTCCTTTTTCTTTTCAAGTAGCAACTCATTTGCCTCTTTTAAAGACTTTTTTTTTGATCAGTAAACTTGTAACTATTAGAGAAGAGTAAAAATGTGTACAATGGGTTGAGCAATATCTAGACATGCCTAGACTGATTGCTCAACATGGATTCTGTGCCACGAAAATCGTGTTCTACTGTGAGAAACGTAAATAAAATAAGAACAAGAGCAAACTACCATTCATATTTGCACCTCCAAGTCACTCAAGATTAGATCCCCCATCAAATAAAAAACAAAAAGCAAATTACCAGATTTATGGAATGCTGAAGTTATAGCGTTGAAGTATCTATTTCTCCCTGAAGGTGATCTATCAAGCTTGAGTTCATTTTCCAAACAGCATCTGGTTTCATATAAGATTTCAATTAGAAGCCTTGCATATCCCATTTCCTTTTTCTCGAAGATTCGAATGCATCTCTCCCTCCAAATCCACCAGATGGTGCACCGGAACAGTAGTTTGATCAGCTCAGTGAGGTAGCCTTTGGTGAGAAAATTGGCCTCAAGGGATTATAGCTCACTTAAAAGTGAGTTCATCGGGATTAAGATCATCAATTAATTCTTTCAAGAAAATACATTCATTACATAATTTTTTAGCTTTCAGTTCTTCATTTTCAGCATGATTGGATTCTGCATGGTTAACATGTTTCAGTTTCATTTTCAATTATTTGTTTTCTTTTCCTATTTTCTTCTTTTCTCCTCTTGTGGGACCTCTACATCTCTTGCTGACACAGTTTTCTCTGGCTGCGGCTCCTCCATTGCTTTCCTCTTCCCTTTGCTCTCGGCGGCCGGAGACGACATGGTAGAGGTGGTGAAGAGTGGAAGACAGAGAGTCATAGAGCAATCCAGAGAAGAAAAAGAACGGAGAGGCCAAGCTTGCGTTCTGGAACGGAATCTATCTGGAACGAGATAGCCCGAGCGAAGGAACCGTGAATGCGGGAAAGAGCTTCGACTTGAATGAAGAGTGTATGATAGACAAAGTAAGTAGGGTTGAGTATTTTATATGAGATACTACCGACTTTACCAATTTCAATAGTTAATACCTAGAATAACCTTTACTTTACAGAAAATGACTTTCTATGCATTTATGTGATTTCCGGCATATGGGATTATATCTTATAGAATGAATCTTCACAAATTATTTCTATGAAGCAAAATCAATAGAAATAAAACAGTCTTAACAAGGACACTGCCTAATCAGAGAAATCATTAATCTTACTAGCCATTTTCATTAGCTAAAACTGATTAAAATATATATATTATATATTGAACTTAAAATAGTATTAGTTTACTAAAAAGAGCTCAGAGTCAACCATATTTTCCATTGATCTTTTATGATTTTTGATTGAGCATTCTAGTCTTACCACACCTTTTTACTCAAGGAGACATGTTGATCAAACACCAGAATCCCTGGTTACTCAGTGCAGTTTACATTTATGCTTCATGTTTTGAACAAAGATAGCATTTATTATCATAACTTGACCTCTGAATTTCTTTGAAAGAGATGGTCAATTTCTCAAATGATATGCCATTGCTCTACCTTTTTCATTTTTCATTTAATGGTGTATTCCTTGGTCTTTTGACAGAATTTTCTCAAAGCTTGGCTTAAGGACCATATAAACACCAGATTTTCTACCAGATTGACTTATTACTAATGACTTTTAAATTTTTAGGCAATCTTCTGAGCAGTTCCAATTTAGACTATTTTATGACCATTGAAGTCTCATTCAATGATAATTGTGAGTATTTTAAGATAAGATTTAATCTTCATAAACAGAAAATCACACTTCAGTTAAGACCAGTAATTTTGTTCTTAGTTTAGAGTGATCTTAGTAGTTAACTGTTGAAGATTAGTGAAGGTCACAGATTCCAGATTATACTCCCCCTGAATAACACAGTCTATGAACTTATTGTGAAGAACGGATGAGACCATGGATGTGGATAGATCAAAGAGATGACGAGCAAGAAGATATGAATGAAGGCCACACAGGAGCAAGGTCAAGACTTAGAGCCATTTTACAAACACTCAAAGACTTAGCCTTAAAAGTCTAGCAATAAACTAACAGCCTTCTGTATAAACCAGCAGCTCTCAACCTACAGCTTGTATAAAAGTCAGTGTTTCTAAAAGTACTACCCCAACAACTGACTCGTTATCTTAGACATGACTTGAACTGATTCCAAAGAAATATCTCAGCATCCGCACTTTACTGCTCATAAGGCAAATTTAGCTCACTATCCAAGCAACAATTCAGCAATAACCAACAGCTCAAATATAGATAGTCCAACCCCAAAACATTATTCATACAATCTCAAATCAGCTCAGCTCCCCCTCAGAATGTGTAGAGATTTCAACCAAACATCACTTATTTTTATTAAAGTACACAGGGATGTGTAGACATGCCAAAATCAGTGCTTTGTTTAGTGAATTTCATGTCACGATGTAATGCCCCAAAAGTAGACTTCATTATTAGTTTAATAAGTGTTTTTTTTCATTTTTTAGATACCACGACCGGCGTCTGGTCGCTATTTAAATAACGCCCTTAGAGGTGTCGCTATTTCCTCGAGTATAGGTTGACACAGTCCTGAGATAAGTCGACCTACTCGAATAAACGACTATGTGTATGGGCGTTATTTTTAATTCTTTCCAATTTTTACTCGAAATTAATTTCTATGAATTAACGCCCTTATGGACGGGTGCTCTTTAATGAACGCCTCCGCGCGTGGTCGCTAATTATGAATTTCTTAATTTCTGGAAAGTCCAAAATTTTTAGGAAATAGTGACAGTCCCACTGGTGCTGTTTAGAAAAGCGATCGTCTCTAGGTCGCCATTTCCATTCCATCTCTGCTTCGCTTGCAACCTTCCCAGATAGTGTCCTTCCTCATTTCAATGCTGTGATTGATTATGGAAGGGAGATCCCTGCTCGGAAATTATCTTTCCTTGTTTTAATTCCATTAGAATAAGGATCTTTAACCCTATAAATACCCTTCTGTTCAATCCTGCGGGAGTTCCTTCGGTAATCATCATTTTTTATATATACAGAGTGCCATAGCCCCCAAGAAAGGGAGAATTTTGCCTTAACATCACCTGCTATTTTTTCCTCTCCCCTTCTCACTACTGTCGTGGTGCCTTTGCTCTGCTGCTTCCCTCTTCCTGCCACCGCCGTCGCCGGAATTCTGCAATTGCTGTGGCCGAAGCTTGTCTTCTCTCTTCTGCTCGCGGCGCAGAAGGGGCCAGCCCTTCTTATACCTTCTGTTTTCTTTTTATTAGTTGCATATCATCATCTTCAGTGCGTTGGCTAAGGTCATTTTGACATATTATTTGTTAGCTTATTTGCATTCATATTCTCCCCCACCTTTTGCTCCCTTCTTAAGGGGTTTAAAACAAACACACAAGCTGTGTTCATGCCTTTGTTGCATGGCTTAATTTAAATAGAGCATTGATACTACACTCACTTTTGGATAATCCATATCTCTTTGTTATCTTTGCTTGTCTTATAAGTGTAATCAAGATAAGAAACCCCTTCATCGGCCGGCCGGTTGGAGGAGGAAGTTGGATCTACATCTCACCCGCTTTACAAGGTATTCTCTGCGATCATCTTTCTTATTTTAATGTAACCCCTCTGGCGATCACACTCATTAGTAGCATCATATGCTCCCTCCCCTCATTATTATGCTTATGTTAATTTTTATTCCTTTTTAAATGTCTATGTGACACGTTCACAAATTGGCGATCACAGTGGAACCCTTGATGTTTTTATTTTGATTACCCTCCCTCGACACCCACGTGTGCCCCTCCCTTCGGCACCCACGTGTGCCCCTCCTTCGTGCTCCACGTAGCACACTCCCTTTGTGTCCCACGGGCACACCTCCCACTGGATTTACCAGTTTTGAACTGTCCCATAGCATTTGAAAAGAAAAGAAAAAAATCTCTCTAGTTTGTTAATCTATGTCATTCCTGAAGAATCAGCGACCACTCAGGCGGCCACAGTTTACATTATTAGCGACCTCTCACAGAGGTGCTCTTCCCATCAGTTTTAATATTATTTTCTATTTTGCATTCAATGCCCCTCCACCGAGGCGCAATTCAGACATACAGCGCCTTACTCAAAGGCACTATCTCCTCTTGTTACTGGTCATTCTATTTTTTGAGTTATATTTTTATTATCATGCTCCACGCCCCTACGCAGAGGCGCCACTTTTAGATACAATGCCTAACTCTAAGGCGTCGATTCCTATCACAATTCATTTCAATTGTGCCCCTTCATAGAGGCGTTTTATACATAATCAGCGCCTAACCCCAAGACGCCGTTTGCTCACTAGTTCAGATTTACTGATTCAGCAGATTCATCACCTATTTCTGATACAGCGACCACTGTATGACCGCCATTTCTTCCTGATTATAGAACTGCTCCCTTTTACTACTGATGTAACTTCGATATTTTGATTATTGCTCTTATTTATCTTATCATTATTCTTGCTTGTATTAGCTTGCATCCTAGGGCATCCGGTTGAGAGACCTCCTCTCTCTACACTTTTGGGATCCCCTATACTCTCTTGGGAAAGGAAGGACCCTCCATTGAGCATTCCATCTCTTTGGATTGGAAATTCCTTGACCAAGGCCTCCGTAAGTCCTCACACCCGTTGATTCCCTCACGGAAGCTAGGCCAGTTGTAGCTTTGAAGCACTCCAGAGTTTAGTTCACCCATGCGTTGGTAAAGAAAAGAGCAAAAACCTAGTTAACACAGAGTTTACATCCAAATTAAAACTAGGATCTACATTGAGATAACAATGCAAAAGTTATCTGGGAACATAGGGCATGCGAGGAGGAGAGAGAAGCTCTGCGAATGGTGGCACTCGAGGGGCTTCTCTACGTACAGACCCCTCTAAGGAGGCCAAGGCGGAGGTTACCAGCGGGCCAGGCGCTGCTTCCTCACCACTTGGCCCTCCCCCACCGCACGGAGCAACATCCTCCAGGCATCCTTCCCAAGACCGACGGAGAGGTAGATCACGTTCTAGAGGGAGGCGTCTGATTCCAATCTCTTCCAAACCTGTGACTTGGAACTCCCTGTTCAAGGCCCCATCTGGATCTCTAGATCTAAGCCTACACTTTGTCCCTCCGGAAACTAATAATGGAGTCAAGATCGCCGTTTATGAGAAGGCCGTTTATGAGAAGGCCGATTCTGAGGATCTCTTAGCAACTTGGTCCACTACTTTGGTAGGGTATGCGGTAGGCCTGCACTTATCATTCAGCCCTCTCCATTCATTCATTAAGTCCCGGTGGGGAACAAATGCGTTTGAACTCCATCTTCTATAGAATGGATTTTTTGTTTGCAAATTTGATTCTGAAGAGGATTTACGGCGAGTTATTGAGGGATTCTAGACCATTAAAGGTCAGCCTATGATACTTCGTAGATGGTCTCCTGATCTACGAATGGAACTAGATAGCCTCACGAGTATTCCCTTGTGGGTGGCTTTCCACGGACTCCCGCTTCACCTTTGGCCCCGGGATTTTATAGCGAATATCTCTTCCATGCTGGGCGAACCGTTGTATCTGGACAAGCAAACGGCTGAGCGCAAAAGACTAGCTTATGCGAGGGCATGTATCATGATCTCGTCGGGGGAAGACTTGCCTGACTTCGTTCATTATAAAGATCTTGACGGCAGCGTCAAGAAGATTAAAGTAACCTATCAATGGAGGCCAAGATGTTGTTCATTGTGTGGTTCCTTTGGTCATGCAGATGGAGCATGTAAACCGATCCTACAGAATAAACCAGCGCAAATTCAGGTTTTCAAACCAAAGGATCGCTCATATCCATCCTACGATTGTGTGCACACTCACAACTCCTTTGAGCTTCTGAAGTCAGATGACTATGATGTTGTGGAGGGTCTTGGTGTTGCAGCCAGTCAGACCTCTGAGCCTCCCAAAGCCCTAGCGGTTCAGAGGACTCAGAGGGCTGAGCTCGCGACTCAGCCTGAGGCCTGCCAGGTTACCATATCCACGCAGGAGCCTTCTTTGGAATGTATTCCTAATACTCAACACTCTAATGGTAGCATTAAACCAGGGGCTTCGTATTACTCAAAAGCCAAGGACCACATCCTTGTGGGAATGGCTCGTACACTGTTTGACAGTGCTTCTTTACCTTCTCTTATTGAGGATTTGGTGCCATCTTTGGAGCCCGCCAACCTGAAAAGTAGTTGTCCTTCACTTGATGGTCAAGCTGCTGCCATTGGCCATTCATCAAAATCCAAGGAACACAACAATGCGCATGTGAATGCGCAGTGTTATGGCCAACCTCGCCTGGTATCTGCTGGCCTCTCGGACCGGCAACCTATTCGTTGTTTTGCTGATGGTGGTATCGCCTTGCCTGATGGCTTAGTGGAGGCCCCCGCGTGCAGTGTGGCTGCTTGCTCCACAACATTCATAGATGCCTTGGCAGCTGCCCCCACTTTAGGTGATGCTCCTACCGTAGCTGGTGGCCTTGGAGTGCGCGTGGATGAAGATGCATTGCAACCTACTGCCACAGCTGGTGGCATTGGAGTGTGTGGAGGTCCCACGCATAAAGCCCATGCTTTAGACAAAGCCTCGGACCACACTCTATTCTTGCTTTTGGTGCTGCATTGCAACCTGCTGCCACAGTTGGTGGCCTTGGAGTGCGCGTGAATGGAGCTACATTGCAACCTACTGCTATAGCAGGTGGCCTTGGAGCATGCGGTGATCCTTCTCTTAAAACCCAAGCTTTAGACTTAACCCATGCTGATGCCCCCTCGGACCCGCTTCCTGTTCTTGCTTTTGGTGCTGATGGCATCGCCTTGCTTGATGGGTTAGTGGAGGCCCCAGCGTGTGGTCATGATGCTTCCTCCACAGCCTGCATCGATGCCTTGGTGGAGGCCCCCGCATTTGGTGTTACCCCTGCCGCTTGCGTGGATGGAGCTGCAGCACCTTCTCGTATGGGCGCACAAGGTGGTCACGCACGTGAGTCGGCTGCTGCCTTTACGCATGCTGTAGATTTTGGCCCACCACCCTCATCACACCATGAAGCGCTCTCCAAGGAATATACAACCCAGCATCATTCCAAGGATGCACCAACCAAACACCTTTACAATTATGGTGCAGCACCAACTCATCTTAGAGGGGACAATCCTTCGGGACCACGTGCTAGTAATTTCATTGTGCAAGCACAATATGCTACACACCGCCCCACTATTAACCAAGATAAGCACCATCATTCATCTTTCAGATATCTGCAGGCTGTGGATGAGATGGACATAATAAAATCTAGACCGAAGAGCAAAGATGCTGATGGTCGGGCTACAATGCCCAAAAACATCTAATTTTACATCCTCTTTCCTCCATTGTTTTGTTATGAAGATTCTTGCCTGGAATGTTAGAGGCCTCAATAAGAGGGAGAAATGTAGAGAGTTAAATACTCTGATCAGAACCAATGCTTGTGCCTTGGTTATTATAGTCGAAACCAAAATAAACTCTGCCCATGTTATGCATTATAAAAACTTAATTTGGCCAGAAGCTGAAGTTATTACTAATGACCTGTACGGTGGCAAAGGGAGAGTCTGGATACTTTGGAATCATAACCTCATTGATGCTCATTTGGCTGCGGGTAGTAGCCAATTCCTCCATATGCGATGTAGGAATAAGTTGAATCGGGGGGAATTCATGATTACTGGTGTATATGCATCCAACTGTGTGACTGACAGGAGCAGACTATGAAAGGACATTATCTGTCTCTCCAACAACATCAATACTCCTTGGATGGTAACCGGGGATTTCAACACAATTAGATACCCACATGAAAAGCTGGGCGGCCGTTTGGTCACTAAGTCCATATTGGAGGAATTTAATCTATGCATTCAATATTCGGATCTTGAGGATATTACCTGCTGCGGCAATAAGTTTTCCTGAACCAATAGAGGTGAAGCTCACCGTAAAATCATGGCCAAATTGGACAGATGTCTCATTAACACACATTGGACTGCTTCATATCCAGACAGTTCGCTTGAGTATGGGAATGAATTTTTTTTGATCATACACTTATGCTTATTAACACTGATAAAAGTATGTCAAAGGGCAAGCTCCCCTTCAGGTTCTACAACATGTGGGTCTCTCATCCTACTTTTCTTGACGTTATTAAAGCAGCTTGGGACACCCCGGTCCAAGGGTCTCCTCCACATGTACTTTGTATGAAGCTAAAGGCATGCAAGCATGCGCTTAAGTATTGGAACAGAAACATCTTTGGTAATGTTCAGAATAAGGTGGCTAATTCAAGGAGGAACCTTCACCAAGCCCAGAATAATCTTCATGACTGCCCCCTTAACGATGCTCTTACTCACCAAGAAAAGGAGGCAAGAAAAAATTACCTGCATGATTTAGAGCTAGAGGAAAACTATCTCAGGCAAAAGTCAAGAAAGAATTGGCTGACATTGGGTGATTCAAATACTAAATTATTTTATGCTTCCATGGCGGCTAGAAGAACCATTAACCAAATCAGGTAGTTTAAAGATCAGAATGGCAGTACTATCACTGACAGTAATCAGGTGAAGGCACACACTATTGACTTCAACTTTCAACTGCTGAATCAACCTCAAATGCAGGAAGCCCTTGACATAAACCCTGCCTTGCTCCTCTCTGAAGATGACAAGATATTTCTTAATGTTGAGCTCACTACAGACGAGATTAGAAAGGTTGTTTTCCAATCTCCTAAAAATAAGAGCCCAGGCCCTGATGGCTTTCCTGCTGAATTCTACCAAGCAACTTGGCAAATTATTGGTAATGATGTGATCAAAACTTGCCTTCACCTTTTTACATCGGGGCAACTTTACAAACAGTTCAACAACACCTTTATTGCACTAATTCCTAAAGTGGTGGGGGCTGATAACTTGGAAAACTTCAGACCAATTTCATTATGCAATTTCATCTACAAAGTTATCTCTAAGCTTATGGCTAATAGAATCAAGAAGGTGATTTCAAAGATCATTAGTCCTCAGCAGACTGCATTCCTTAAAGGTAGAAGCATTACCCACAACATCCTTCTTGCTAATGATCTGACCAATGACTTGCACTCCGAGGACAAGGGAAGGATAATTTGCCTTAAAGCTGACTTGAGGAAGGCTTTTGACTATGTTGACAGGCACTTTATTTACCACATGCTCATGAGAATTGGGTTTCCTGCCAAGTGGATCCAGTGGATTCGAAGCTGCATTGACTGTTGTATGTTCTCTATCCTTCTTAATGGTTCTCCTACAGGTTACTTTAAAAGCTCTAACGGAATCAGGCAAGGAGATCCAATGTCCCCTTACCTTTTTACCATTGCAATGGAAGGTCTCACTTGTCTGTTGGATGATGCGGTGAACCAAGGCCACATCAAGGTTCCTAAGTGTGCTGAAGTCCATGTTTCTCACATTACTTTTGCAGACGACTTAATTATTTTTCTTAAAAATGACATTGACTCAGTTCAATACCTTGCAAACATCCTTGAACTTTTTGGTAAATGGTCGGGGCTAAAGCTGAACCACTCAAAAAGCAAGGTATACATTGGTGCAAAGGTTCAAGACAAAACTGCAATTACAAATGCTCTCAGTGTGGATGAAGGTAACCTGCCTGTTCCTTATTTAGGTCTACCTCTTATCCACGAGTATGAAAAAGAATCATTACCAATCAATCATTGAAAAAATCAAAAACAGAATTAGCTCTTGGAGAATGAAACTTTTATCTAGGATTGGGCGGTTGGAATTGATTAGATCTATCTTGTCCACCTACTCCATATATTGGTCTACGGCATTTCTTCTACCTTCAGGATTAATTCAGGAAATTGAAAAATTGCTGGCTAACTTCTTTTGGCAAGGGACAGGTCACAAAAAGTCTCCTCATATGATCAAATGCGACACTATACGTAGACCGAAGAATGAAGGTGGTTTAAATTTGAGAAAGTTAGCTGATTGGAATAAAGCTTGTTTGGTGAAACAATGCTGGGACATTTTGCATAAGAAGGACACTTTGTGGATAAAATGGGCTCATGGTAAATACTTTTCCAAATGTAACTTTTGGTAACTACGACATTTCTTCTACTCTTATCACTCTGCAGCTTGGAAAGGAATTCTTAACATGAGAGCATGGCTAATCAAACAAATCAAATTTACTATATCCACTGGTAGTTCTCTGAGCATGTGGTATGACCCTTGGGTTAATGGGAAGAGCATTTTCCATATTTATGGAGATCGAATCAGGCAAGATCTGGGAGCAAACATGAAGAGCACTGTTTCAGATTTTATTTATAATGGTACTTGGAATCTTCCAACTCCAACCTCTCCTGATATGTTTAAACTTTGGCCAATTATCGCTGCTATTCCTCTGGTTAATGATCTTACTGACCAATTGATATGGATTCATGACAAAGAAATTTTTTGCTGTACTTCTGCGTGGAATCATCTCCGATAAAGACATCAGTTTTGGTATTCGGAGAGTTGGGTTTGGGACAGACCTATATGCCCAAAGCATTCATTATGCTGTTGGCAGGCACTTCACTACAAACTGCCCACTTTGGATATGCTTCAGAAAAAAGGATATTCTCTTGCAAATAAGTGTGTTCTTTGTAATGGGGCTGAAGAGAGTGTGGACCACCTATTCTTCTCATGCAGTTACTCCAAAAAGATTTGGAATGATTTTTTACAGAGATTTGACATCCACAGAAATCCAACAAACACACTTTTATATGAGCTTCAATCACTTCAGGACAATTTCCCCAACAAAGGTACTCTCACTAAACTAATAAAGCTCTTACTCTGATGCACGATCTGGTGGATTTGGAGGGAGAGATGCATTCAGATTTTTGAGAATAAGGAACAAGGTTTTGGAAGGCTTTTAATTAAAATACAGTATGAAGTCAGATGCTGTTTGGAAAATAAACTAAAGCTTGATCAGCTCACCTTCAGGGAGAGACAGCTCTTACAACGTTATAACTTCAGCCTCTCTTAAGTCTGGTCAAGGGTTTTCTTATATGCACACCATTTGCTTGATTTATTCCAGGTTCAATAACAACTTTTGAGTGTCATAGAGGACCACACATGGATGAAATGATACCTTTGCTCTAGCTCTAGCTATAGCTAATTTTCTTTTCTTTTAGTTTCTTTCCTCATTGTGTGGTAATGGACTACTCAGGAGCTACCAGTCTAAGCATGTCTAGACATTGCTCACCCAATGTACACTCAGTTATACATATATGGATTTTACCATTTTACCGATCAAAAAAAAAGATCTACATTGTGAGAGGGCTAACTACTCATTTAAAATTCATCCTTGCTTAAACTCAAAGAACGCTAAAATCTTTCCTAAGCATCATAACTTGTTTGGCAACTTGTTTGACAATTTACTTGAGTGCTTATTTGCTTGCTACATCTTTTTTGCTTGAAATAATTCCTCATTATAATCATGAAGCTTCGTTCAGGTAGAATTGTCAGCATGGCCAACCAAGAGTATTCATGTGATTATGAGGACGGTCAATATGACCAATCTTTTTTTTGTTAAGTGAGTAGATATATTAATAAAGGAAAATAAGTACAAAGCTTAGCATTCTGAGGATATAATGCTAATAGGGGATGTGCATGACCACACAAGTCGTGGACTATGCACTCATGAAGCTAATAAGAGCAAGGCCACACAAGTCATGGACTATGCCAAAAGAGAACCTTTAATACAACTAAAATAAAATCTGCCAGAAGCTGAGATGTCCACTTGGTATGGTCGGTCGATCGAATTATATGCTACAAGAGACCTTAACCTGTCTGCATCACTGAGGCAAAGGTTAGAGGCAACAGAGAATAGAGTAATTCTAATGTAATTAGAAATAAAATTGATATTAGAAGAGACTAACAATTCTTTCAAAAGTAGAATTATGGCCAGTGTAATCATATAATAATGAGAGTAGCAGAAGGAATCAGATTAGGATTTAATGAGAAATCTCTGTAGAATTCCTTTCACTCTCCTTTTAGATGTGCCTCTGAGTTTCTTCGACTCTATGCAACTTCTAATGTCGCCAAGGATGCTGATAAGTAACTGTGTCTTAGAGCAATTCTTGTCTTCAAAAATCCTTTTGCATCTCTCCTTCCAAAGGTTGTATATGGTAATATGAAGGGCAGTTTGTGCAAGAAGTCTTAGTGAATATTTATGTGTGAAGGAGATAGACAAATATCTCAGCTCCTCATGCAAAGTATTACCTGTACCTCGTGTGAGGTCAAATCGGAGGAGGATTTCTTTCCAGATTTTATTGGCATACATGCACTGGAATAAAATGTGATCTGATGACTCCCCATTATTCTTGCATAAAATATAGATGTTGGCTGTTTGGAGGCCTCTTTTCATCATCACATCCATTGTTGGTAAATTTTTTTGTGAAGCTTGCCAAGCACAAAATGCTGCTCTTTTCCAAATAGCTCCTTCCCATACCCATACAAAATGTTGATATGGTTGATTTTTCTTCCTCACCTCGTTCCAGATGTTTCTTTGGCTAAAATGCCCATTGTTGTGATTCCACAAGATTTTGTTCAGTACACACCAAGGAGGGTGCATACCTGGATAGTCTTGAGAACTGGGCCTCATACTCGGCCATCGTCAGGGTCCGTTGTTTCAGTGCGGCAAATTCCGCGGCCTTCTTTTCCTGAATGCGGTCGAAAAAGTACTTGTTGTTGTAATGTTCAACAAATTCAGCCCATGTGACATAGCCACCTAGCAATGTTGCTTCTATGGATTCCCACCAACATCGAGCGTCCCGCTCCAGTTGGAAAGTAGCCAGCAAAACCTTTTCTTCATCCGTGGATTGCATTACACGGAAAATTCTTTCGATTTTCTTCAACCAGTTCTCAACAACCTTGGGGTCAGACGAGCCCGTGAACCTTGGTGGGTTCATGTTGTGGAATCCCCTATGAAGATCACCAGCTCTGTGATTGGTTCCGCCCTGCGCCACCTGTTGTAGCGCCTGAGTTAGACCTTGCACTGTGCACTGCACCTCGCGCTATTGTGCTCTTTCAGCGGCCATAATCCTACTAGAGATCTCAATCAAATTAGTTTCGTGTTTCAAATTATAAAATCTCGGATGTTAACATAGGACTTAACCCATGGCTCTACCCATCCCACCGGGTATAAGGAGTATACCTATCCTTGGACTTAGGTTTCCTAGGAATTTGAAAACCCAGGCTCTGATACCACGAAAACTGTCACGCCCCGAGCGCGGAAGATACCCGGGGTGCGCGACGAGTTTATATAGATCATGTCAATCAGAGCAATAAGATTTTTGACACAAAGACATAGTGTGCAAAAGACATGGAACATAATAACTAAGATTTAAAATTTCAAAATAATATCGATATTCCAAGATGACAATTATGTAATTAACCATAATGATAATGACCTAAAATAAATCATAAGACTACAAGCCTTAACATGTTCCGACCAACTAGACTAACATAATTCAAAGTGCAAAGGCAGGGACTCAAGGAAACAAAATAGACGCGACTAGATGACAGCTCAACGATCGATGACTCTAGCACTCTTCACTCAATCTCATTCCCATCCATATGGTTGTCGCTATCCGAGTTACCTGAAAAAATTTGGAATGAAACTAGATGAGCTAACGCTCAGTAGGAATTATATCTCAAAAACTAGCAATGATTTAAGTAATTACATGTTACGTGCAATGCAGGTATATCTATGCATGATGGACAAGCAAGATATCAAGAACTTATAGAGATGAACATAGCATGATTTCAAGATATCAAGAAGGTAATATCAAGTGTTTGCACAATTCTTTTCCAGGAAAGTAAGAACCAATGTTCAAGCATGTAATATCAAGTACGTGTACTAGAATTTGGCTATTTCAATCAAGCAAGTACTCGCCCATTCCGGGCCATGCAAGTCAAGTCAAGCACGCAAGTCATGTCAAGAATTGTCATGAGAGAGTGAGTGGAATGCCTTATATCAAGCAAGTCATACACTTCGGTGCAATGCCAACACCGTGATCAATATAGCTCCCATACGCACACGTACTTTCGGGTGGTCCTCCCAGGACCAGATCGGACCCCATTAACGCCAGCATTGAGTCATGTATTTCTTTTGACATTCACTCTAGTTTATAGCCAATGTAGAATTCTAAAGGATTTGACTATCATAGGAACATAAGGTGGATCTCATGGAACAGAGTTCAAGAACTTATTTTTCAGGTAAGGATGAACAATGACTAAACCACATAATACACACGATATATCGGAAATCTAGGTGGACTTGGCGCCTCTAGGGCTGCCACAGATTACAAAATTGGCCCCTTCTCGCAGCCATTTATTTCAGGAATTTCACCCTTACTGAGGGGCATTCATTCTAGAAGTACAGGGAAGAACAAGCTCACTTATGCCAAACAACACACTGTGAGGGCTATGCTACCATGTCTCCTTTAGAGTGACATGGCATTCAAGGGGATCAAGGGTTTTAATCATCACCGGGAGTTGTGGGGTGTACGAGAAATGCTAGAAACGTGGGACTGTATCTGCGGACTGAGATAACAGCGCCTAGAACTCGTGGTATGGGTTAGACAGAAGCTCGAAAAAATCTGGAAATCTGTCACTCAGGAAAATGGCGCCCAGATAGGTGCCATTTCTTGATGAAATGGCACCCACACAGGTGCCATTATTTGAGGAAATGCCGCCTGTTCAGAGGGGCGCCCAATCCTCAAAATCAAATATTCATTTTTTTTCTAAAGGAATTGACGCCTGTTGGTAGGGTTGCCCATTACTTAGAATTCCAATATTCATTTTTTTTGCCCTAAAAGAATTGGCGCCCCCTTACAGAGGCTTCAATTTCTAAAAGGGCACCCTTGGCAGCGGCGCCCATTCTTTTGGCTGATGCTACGCATCAGGTAGGTACGTTATTAGATATAAAACACTATTCATAATTTCTGATGTTCACAGAATCAGGAAATAATGACATGGATAGACAGAGAAAAATATCAAGATTTCAAAATCATGCTAATGCAAGTATATTAGGGTTTCATTTCATAGATATAAAATGTCTAAACACGATGTTTATTAATTACAGAAAAAGGGATTTGGAATGGGCACCCTTCACTGGGTCGCCCATTCAAGAATGGGCGTCCATTGACTGGTCGCCCATTAATTGATGGCAGCCTCTTGGGCGCCATTTACACACATACATCTCTCCTCCATAAAACCGGTGTAACAGGCTATATAATGCGGGAGATGGATTTATACTAGTACTACTCATGTATGTTACCCTATTTTAGCTACGAGTTAGGCTAAATCTTGAGAACACCTACCTTTTTTGACGTGAATAACGAGGTACAAGTAATAGTAGAAGAAAGAGTAAAGAAAGCAAAGCCCTTCACGTTCTCTTCAGCAGCAAGAAGGAGAACGTAGGAAACAACATGAAGGAGAATGCAGGAAGAAGATGCCCTTCACGTTCACGTCTTCTTCTCCTAAAGAAAGAAGGAAGATCCTTCTCTTCTACAGGTGGAGACACGATCATCAGCAGGATGTCGGTAGTAATCTACTACCTATTCGATGGAGAAGAATAATTATAGGGAAAGAGAATGCCAAGGGTCCATTACTAGCGAAGGTTTTAAAACCCTGCTATTCGTCTTTCAAATAATTATAGAAGAACAGCTAGAAGAACAACATTTTTCCTTGTTAGGAATTGGCGCCCAAAAGAGGGGCACCCATTAATCTGCGCCCTTGCAAGAGGGCATTTATTAAGGGAAATGGCGCCCTTGTAGGAGGGCGCCCATTCTCTGGTTTGACCAGTCAAAAGGAAATTGGCGCCCTTGTGGAGGGGCGCCCATTAGTTGGGTTGACCCAGTCAAAAGATAATTGGCGTCTTTGTGGAGGGGCGCCCATTAACTGGGTTGACCCTGTCAAAAGGCAATTGGCGCCCAAGACAGGGGCGCCCATTCCTTTTGTGTGGAAAAATAGGAAAACCCCTATACGTGTCATCTATGTGTGGATTTTTAAGTGATGTTGGGACTCTTAAATATGTGTATGTATATATAGTGACCCTCATCAAGTATTGTTGTGTCCATGAGGTCATTTGAGTCATTCTGTGGTCACTTGGGTCATTC
The DNA here is from genome assembly GCA_022559845.1 of Amorphophallus konjac. Lineage (NCBI taxonomy): Eukaryota > Viridiplantae > Streptophyta > Magnoliopsida > Alismatales > Araceae > Amorphophallus > Amorphophallus konjac. The sequence continues at coordinate 159,900,902 of CM040120.1, read as the reverse complement.
GACATCATTCCATAGTCATATGAGTTTCTTGGTTTTGATAATGGCTAAACACTATTAGTCCTTGATATCTTCCACTCTCATGTGATTGACATACGTGATGTTTTTATTCTTGACAGATATGCTAATGAATGGACAAGGAATCAAGTGGCAATGGCCAAAGTGAAAGCTCATTGATCACGCCCAAGCAAGGATGCAAATCTCATCTCTCTTACAAGCAAAAGTTGACATTTCATATTCGGCTAGTCACTCATCCAAGGTCAATGCACAAAGAAGTATAGCCAAGAGAATCCAAGGTTAAAGACTCAGTTGATACCTTCTAGACTATCAAGGGCGATGCCACAAACATGCACAGGCTACTAATGGAGTTGAACGACGGAGTTCAAGACTTAACGGACCGACCCGGGCAAGCCCGGGTTCTGCCCAGCTGGCGGTCGACCACCAGCACAGAGGCGGTCGACCGCCCCAGCCAGGGATCGCCAGTCTACATGTGTTTCAGCTGGCGATCGACCGCCAGCCAGTGGCGATCGACCGGAAATCCCAGGGACCACCCGTTTGCAGGTTTCACAGTAGCGGTCGACCGCCAGGAGCTGCAGGTCGACCGCCAGCCCCGATGCAACCTTGTTTGACTTTGATTTCCACCTCGTGGCCGGCCCCTTTCCATGGATTTGTGTAATCAAACCTTACCTAATCTTCCATGATTTATGGATCTGGTCTGGAGGGTGTCTATGAACCATTCAAGGTCTATAAAACCAACACTTGAGGGGTTAGAAACCCTAATGCTTCAAGGCTTCAAGAGAGATCAAGGGAGGCCATTTTCGAGGCACTGTAGCACCTCAGTGAACAGTGTTTCGGGAAGGAGTTCTTCATCCATTCCAAGGCATTCAAGTCCAGATCTGAAGCCATCTCAACCTCCAAGGAAGAAGAAGCAATCAAGGGGTTCAAAGGTGATCTAAACTGCATCCTTCTTCCTCTTCATCAACTCATGAGGATCAAAAGGAAGATCAAAGCTACATCCAACACTCTCTCCATCAACTCAAGGTGATTCAAGTTCATATCTCAATCCAGCAACCTCCAAGGAAGAGTAGAAGCAAGAAAGGCTAATAAGGGAGATCAAAGGAGGCTGCAAGGGTGTGTTCAAGGGAGAGGAGTTCGAGTATTGTAGCTGTGAACAGTACTTCAGGAAGAAGTTCTTCATCATATCTCCAAGTGATTCAAGCTACTTCAAGAGGAGATCAACTCCAAGCCAAGTGAAGCATCAGATTCAAGATCCAGCAAACTCAGACAAGATCTTTTCTCTTTGAACATATTTCATATCTTGTTTGAGTATTTTCATACTTGTTCTTTTCCATTTCATTCAAACATTTGGAACTGAAGATCGTCCCTACCGGTGGTTAGTAGGAAGGCAATCGGAAGTTATCCGATCTGCGGTGTTGACGTCCCTATCGGTGGTTAGTAGGAAGGCAATCGGTGGTCTTTCCGATTTACGGTTCAGTGCGTGGAACTAGTGGAGCCTCACCGGTTTGGTGAGGGGTGGACGTAGGACTGGGGATTCAGTCCGAACCACCTTAAAATCCTTTGTGTTGTGGTTTGATTGTGCAATTGATATGTGTTAGATGCATGCTTAGGTTCAATATCTATATTACGTAATCATCTTGCCAAGCAAATCATTTGTGTTCTACGTCAAGCTAGCTATATTCCGCTGCTTATTTCATCATCTAACTTTAAAGAGGGTTGCATTGCGAAAAGAGGGACAGATCTATTCACCCCTCCCCTCTAGATCCACTGTCCACTAAACAACAAGTATAAGGCTATGATATTTATTTTTATTTGGTCTTCATATAGAGTTATTTATTTTAGGAAAAAGTTTGATTTCTCTATTATTTTTATCCGGGGTGCTACAATAGCAGTGACAAATGGGGCAGTAACGGTGATAAATAACTAAAGGCGACGGCCAGGCAAAAGAGGAAAAGAACTTCAGCGACGGCTTAAGAAGGCTAAGGGTGAAAAATACATGGCTAAGGCTGACAAATAGCCTACTACGGGTGTAAAATGCCTTGTAAGGCTGACAAATAGCCTGAGAAGTTGAATTGCAGAAGACATGACTTTGCCACACGCTCCAAGGCCGAAGGCAAATAATTGGCACGTGATCTGAGATTACTCTGACAGAGAATACTCTCTCTCCTGACATGTGGACCAATGGGAAATAGGAGAAATCAATTGTTTTATCGAGATGTTTTACGGAGCCCCTGTTCTATATATACTTCCACCATAATGCAGCGAAAGTGAGAGAAGGACACGAGCAAGCAGCGAGGAAAGAAAAGGTGGGAGAACTGGAAAGAAGAGAGCTGCGAAGTCTAAATAGAAAAGAGATAAGAGGGAGAAGAAGATCTTTGAGAGAAAATCAGAGAGAAGATATGAGAGAGAAGATCGTGAGAAGAATAAGAAGAAGAAGGGAAAGAGTGAACTCGTGAAATGATGAGTTGTGTGCAGCCAGAGATCATCTAAAGATTTGTTCGTGTATTGACTCAAGGATCCAATCCTGAGTTAATTTGCTCTGCGGAGCTATATTGTTTCTTGTCTTTCATTTTTTTTCTTTTATTTTTGTTTTTCATTTTTCTTTGCTACGTCCACCAAGCTGTGAGACTCAGCGGTCTTGTAAGCAAGCTGTGTTGCTCAGCAGAAGCAAGCTGTGTTGCTCAGCGGTAGTAAGCTGTGAGGCTCAGCGGTGAGAGGATTTGTTCCTTTGTGTAGCAAGCTGTGAGGCTTAGAGATTCAAGCTGTGAGTCAGCGAGATCCTCACTCAGGTTGAGTGGGGGGGGGGGTGAACGTAGGTCTACTGGGTGCAGACTGAACCGCCTAAAAATCGCCTGTGTCTGTGGTTTGTCTTTGTGCGATTGTCTCCTTCTTCTACCACCTTCATAGGGTTGATCGTATGTTGATTTGGCTTCATAGTTCGAAACTGGCATAGCCGCTAAGTGTTTGATCATGTGTTTGGTAGAAGCATGCATAGTGTTCGATATTAGTTCTTTTTGAAGCATCCATTCTGTAAGAGAGCTTTGTGATCTATCATTCATTTCCTTCTTTGATTTGGTTTGAATTTTAATTCGAGCATAAATTTTGAAAGGGGATCTATTCACCCCCCTCTAGATCCCGGCCTTGCACCTAACACTTGCTACCCCAACTAAAGAATTACAAAATGGTTTAAATAAAATTACAACAATTCATTGTTACTACGCTTGCACTCCTAGCAAATGCCCCCCCAGAATGGACCTTGTCTCCAAGGTCGAAGGTAGGAAATTGAATAATGAAATCATGATAATCGATCCATGTGGATTTCTCTACCACTTCATTCATCCACCGGATAAGTAGCTGTGCAACTGGCTTATTGTCGCGCTTGTACACCATCTTTCCAGTAGCATATATGGCTCCTTAGTGTTAGCAGTGAAGAAGTTTGGAGGAAGCTGGGAACTTACTGTATGATTTCCATGATGTTTTTTTAGCTGGGAAACATGGAAAGCAGGGTGTTTTCTACTAGAATGTGGAAGATCATGGCATTAGGCCACCTACCCAATCCTCTCAATGATTTGATAAGGCCCAAAGTATCGTGCACTGAGTTTGTAGTTGAACATGTAGACTTGGGAGTTTTGCCTGTAAGGTTGCAGCTTCAAATAGACCCAGTCACCAACTGCATATGTGACATCCTTCCTATGCAAATGAACATATTTCTTCATCCTCTCCCGAGCCTTAGCTAGATGTTGCTTTAACTACGTAATAATTTGGTCCCTGCTGAGCAGATTGGTTGCTGCTGTTGACACCCGTTTTATACCGATAATTTGAGTCGTTTCTCTTACTCCCATTAGTTAATGCCTTGAGTTATCCATCATTCGTCAGGCCATTTTTGTGGCAACATCTTGGGCTCATTGTATGGGTCGTCTCCCTCCTTGGTGCAATCTGTGTCAATTCAGGGCTTAATGGGCCTTGGCTTGGGTCAATCGGACGTTTCAGATCATGAACGGCCCAACCTCAGCCGTTCAGATGATGAGCGGTTGAATATGGACCGTTCATACATTTTGTTAATTTCTGAGGTCTTTTCTGAATATTCACCGACAGGCTGTGGTGCGGCCCTATTAGGACCGTTCAAATTAATGGACGGGCTTATTACAACCGCCTATACCTCAGAGTCCTACGCACACCCATTTTCTCAGATAATTATCCAATTATCCGAATTATCACCGACAGGGTAACACGGTTGGCTATTGGCCACTCTACACTAGAACGGTCTCACTAGAACCGTTCACCGTTGAGGGTCCAACGGCGGGCGTTTCGGCCAGTTAGAGAGATAATGGGGTTGATTTTCTAATTATCCAAATTTCCACTGACAGCTTGGACGGTCTGAACCAGACCGCCCAAATGTTGCGCGGTCTATCGTAAGACCGCTCATCCAATCGGATGAGGCTTTTTAACAGACTTTTGTCTCTTTTATTCATGGCTTTATCCCCAGTTTGTTTTGATGATTTCTCCGTGTATAATTAACCATTTTTGATGCCGTTTCAATTGGATAAGAGATTATGATAATATCTACAATTTATCTTTAATAATCTTGTCCCGAAAATGGCTCTAAACCCTGATTTCGGGGCTGGTTTTCTAGGCTCTATAAATAGACCCTAGTAGCCGGACGTCGAAAAGGGGGGAAGATTTTGGTTGACGGCGAAGCCCTGCCGCATTTCTGAACGACCTAGCACCAAGGAGGGAGGCTCTCTACGTCCTTACGAGCCTCCGGTTCAGGGAGTAGTCTGTGTGTTGAGTCGTAGCGTCATTTTTTTCGATTTCCTCGTCATCTATCGCATGCATTGTTTTCTCTCTGCGTTTCCCTCATTTTTCTCCCCATGCACACACCCACCCACGTTCTTGTCACCCTAGGGGTTTAAAACCCCCTAGGTGTCCCCCTATCCATTTGTTTATGCTTAATTCTTCTTACATGAACGCGTACTACGTCATTTAGTCCTAATCTGGGTGTCTCTTCTGTGTCTCCACATTGTTTTACAGGTCAGCACTTCATCAGCACGAGGCCCATCCCCTCTGGCTGGCTGGAGAGGGTGGAGGTGAACCCTTTTGCAACTCTTGGCGTGGTGGACTTGCGCGGTTCCTTTAGGCCCGTTCAAGGAGACGAGCGGCATCCTCTGCACCGCCCTTCTTCCTTCTACGGTTCCCTTAAAGCCGTCCATCCTCCAGGAGTTCTTCTTCCCGCGCATTCGGCAGCACTCTTAGGCGGTCTATCGTAGGACCGTGTGTCGTTAAGGCGGTTATTCACCGACCGCGCATCCTCCCAATGCTGCATCAAGGCGAGTGTCTCCCCTTCTTTTCCAAAGTACGGTACGCTGGTCACGTGCTGTGCTTTGGTGGCGATCACCGTCACTCTCTATTTTTCTCCCTCCTCTCACTGCACTTTGTTTGTTTACTCCTGATATTATTGCTTTATTCATAACCTATCATCCACCAAGTGAGGAGAGGGAGAAATATATATCTACACCCCTTTTGTGGCGATCACGGTGGGACTCCTAATGCCCATCGTGCTGTTGAGATTGCTGACCCTCCTTCTTTGTTTCCAAGTTTTTTCTTCTTCCCAAGATTGATTTGCAGGTTGGGGTGCGTTTCCGTCTCCTGGGACCTGAGCGGTTCCCCCAGAGCCGCCCAACAACAGGAACGGTTGAGATTCCACCGTTCAACCCCTGCAGTCAAACCAGCTTTGCTGGTCTTTCCTGTTACAGACGGTGCAATATAGACCGTCTATGCGCCAGAGCGGCCTGGATCTGGCCGTTCAGTTCTCCAGCACAGGTACGATTTGCTCTGTTCTTATTGTAGGTACGCGGCTGATAGAGGACCGTTTGTAAGGCTACACGGTTGTCCAGGGACCGTCCTTCTGGTATTTTTCTGCCATTGCTCCCTCGTGTTTTTAGGTCCTGTGGTTGCTCTGTAGTTTTGTTTTCTCCCTGGATTAGACGGTCTCACATAGACCGTTCTACTGTTGGAGCGGTCGCAGAGGGGCCGTTCATCTGGTGCCACATTGTATTTATGTTATACTTTGATTGTCATATTTCATGTGGTTTGCCATGCCCGGTGCAATTCATTGATTCCCCCCTGCTCTCTTATCATCATTGCATCACCATGCTCTTTATTGTTCATGTGTATACTTGCTCATTGATTGATAGCTGCTAGGCTAGTTTGTGCATGCACTCCGGTGCGCATAGGAGGATCGATCTTTTCTCACATTAGTTGCATTCCTACCGAGGTAGGGTTTCCTCTCGTCTCCATATTTCTTGGAGCCGACTAGGGACCTTGCCGAGGACCTCTGTAAGCCCCCGTGAGCCGTGGATTCCCACACGGACGCCGGGCGGGTTGTACCGCATCCACCCCCAGTATAGGGTTGCATCCGCGAGTGAGAGATCCTGATAGAGTCACACAGTTCTTCATTTCTTATCCCAGCTAAGCGCCTAGTGGTCGAGAGGATTTATATCTTCATTAATCCACTAAAGCTTAAAGAAGAAGATATAAGGAACTGACGAGCATCATTTTAAGAACTTGATTGCATTGTCGAGTGATTCTGCTCTCATCTCTCTCCATTGTATGCTTGGTAGTTGCTTGGTAGGTCTAGTTGATTAGTTTGCTGGTGCTAGTCCTAGGTGTCTTGGTGTATGTGGGATTGCTTCTGTCCCTCAGAATCATCTCCTAGGGTCCGTTCTCATTTCCGTTCTTATTTCAACCCCTTGTTTGATTCAGCTTACCCGATGTCTTTCTACGACTTCTCTCAGTCTCACGAGGACTCTCTTCCTCGTGGTCTTCTCGAGGACCCACCTCGGGTCACCCATATGCAAGGAGGGGAGGGCAATGCCCCTCCGCTCCCGACCGTTCTTGGTGAGGGTTCTCAACCCTCTCTGTCAAATCCCTCCTTTCAGAATCCCGCCAGTCAAATCCTCAACATGATGGCTCAGCTGGATCTGACCCAGCTCCATCTCATCCGGTAGGCTTTACAAGGGGGCGATGCCCCTACCCCAGTTCTTCCTCGTGGCACGACTGTTGTTGCCACCACTTCCCCCGTTATCGGGACCACCTCTGTGGCACCCGTTGATCTCACGCCTCTTCATCCTCAGATCCTTTGCTCCTCTAACATGGAAATGGGCCGGGCCTCCACCTCGGTCCATCAACAGCTTGATAAGGGGAAGTCTCAGATCCCTTCCATGCCTTATCTTGATCCGTACACCACAGCTTCTCCATCGCCACAGGCCCTCGTGGCCCCGACGGATTTTTTTAGGTTGCAGCCGGGGGCTGCTCAGCTAGCTCGCGCAGATATGTGCCCCTCCTTAGCCCATTTTCCCTCTTACGCGCCGCTCCTTCAGACGGCTCACCCTCCGGCTTCCTATCCAAATATTGCTCTTCCTGCTCTTTCTCCTCCTTCCCGGGAACGGGAGATCCTTGACAAGTGGGGTGCTATGCAGCAACAGATTGATCTCCTCCAGAGGCGGTTTGGTCCGCAATCCCTTGCTGACGTCCCTATCCCTAACTTCAGGGACATTCATTTTCCAGCACAGTCCGAGCTCCCCGTGTACCGTAAATACGACGGGAATGGCAACCCGTTCATCCATATTCGGGAGTTCTTGTACGAATCAGCACAGTTCTAGCAGGATGATCGCTTGATGGCCTATTTGTTCCGTCGATCTCTGGAAGGGATCGCCCTGGAATGGTTCTACACCTTGCCTATGGAGGAGGCCGAGAATTTCAAGACGGTCAAGGAAAGATTTATCCAAAGATTTCAGGACCGAGTTGGACCCGAATACTCCTTCACTGATTTAGTGGCAGAGAAGATGAAGCCGGAGGAAGATTTTGCAACCTATGCAGATCGTTGGAGGCAGATGGCCTCACGTGTGCCCGGGCAGATCCCGGAAGAAGAAAAAGTGAAGTTATTAATCTCCAATACTACGCCGACTTTTAGGAACATTTTGGCAATGATGATATCTCAAACATGCACCAGCTATACAGCAGAGCTCGATTCATACAAACCCAGTTCAAAGACTCCCCCATCCACTCTTTATTCGAGGCACAGAAACCCAAAGCCACCAAGAAAACCCAAGGCCCCGTCACGGAGGGAGTACAAATTAATGAGCAGGTCCAGGCCGTGCAATTCCCCCATCAAGCCGCTCCACCTCGCTTCCCGTAGCCTCAACGCAACCCCCAGTTCGTCACTCCGCCAATTCCCCAGCCCACCTTCCAAGTCCCGCAATACCCTCAACAGGCACCTCCGCCACCCCAACAGCCTCAGCGGCCCCCGCAGTATAATAATGTTCCTCCACCCGCCGCCTATGGCTCTGCTCGACCAGCTCCGAAAAGGGCTCATTACCCTCCTTTTCCGGAGACTTTGCCAGATATTTTCTCTGCTCTAATGTATACTGGTGATCTTCAGTTGCCTCCTGAGCGCCCGAACTGGAACCCGGCTGCCGATCAATCCCGATATTGCATATTCCATCGGCAACCCAGGCACACGATAGAATGATGTTATCAGTTCAGAGATCTGGTGTATGACTTCCATGAGGGCCAGATAATTGATTGGGCCCAGATGCACCAGTTGATTGAGGATATCAAGCAGAGGCAGAGACAGGCCAGGCCGCAGCAGGCGGCGCCCCAACAGTAGCAGCAGCAACAACCCCAGCAGCAACAACAACCCCAGCAACAGCAACAAGACCTCGGGATCCATCAGAATCCCATGCCAGTACATCAACCCGCTCCTCAGCAGCAACAGCAGCCACCGGCACCGGCCCCAGCACAAGTAAATATGGTCCAGCGCCCGGCCCCCAACGCTGGGTGGACGTTTGATGATGAAACCCCCGCACACCTCTTGGCCCTCCACCACAACTACTCTCCCGCACCTACTATCCCCTCCATTCTCAGACCCGCTATTTTGACCACCACACCACTAGTCGCTCCCTCCACGTCGCCCCTTAGGCCCATTACACTCCCCTCCGCTCCTCCCGTCCTTCCGTCGCCGCCCACCGTACCCTCCGTTATTTCCCCTCCGCTTAAAACTTCACCCCTTATCCCTCCACCAGCGCCTATTAAACCCACTTCCGCCATCCTCACCCCCATTTCTACGCCACTTACCTACCCCACCGGGCCAAGCGGGGGTCCGCCTCAGGCCGTGTCGGCATCACATTGCGCCCTTCGGAGCGGGCGTCCCTTCCAAAGAATTTTTCCCCCTTCCGGTGCATCTGCACCTCATCTCCAAGTTCATCCCCCCACAGCTGAAACAGAAGAAGTAGACCCCGTGCCGGGCACAAGATATGACTTATTACAACATTTAGACCGGATGCCGGCTAAAATCTCAGTGTTAGAACTGATCAAGAGGTCGCCACTCCACCAAGACGCCTTGAAAACCTTCCTGCAGAAAGTTATGGTGAGTGAAGATGTGGCAGTGGACAGCCTGCTCTCGGTCTTGGCAACGATTACTAAGGGGCCTTCTATTTCATTTTTCGAATCAGAGCTAGCACCCCCTGAAGCACGACAGATGCCATTATGCATTACCATTTCTCTGAACAAAATGGCCGTGGAGTCTGCACTTGTAGACACAGGCGCGTCAATAAATGTGTGTCCGTTGAGTACCCTTCGTGCTTGCAATATATCAGAGGGCATGCTCAAGCCGACACCGACTACAATAGCAGCCAATGATAACTCCAGACGCGCTTGTCACGGGGTGGTGACTGTGCAGGCCGAGCTAGGGCCCTTAGTTATGGACGTGGAATTTTATGTGTTGGACATAGACCCGATGTTCAAAGCCATTCTGGGTCGTCCATGGTTGAATAGTTTGAATGCCATCCCCTCGACAGCCCATCAATGTTTAAAATTCCCATTCCAAGGACGAGTGGTCAAGGTGAAAAGCATTTCCACAGTCCAAAATGTTGACGCCATAGCAGCCAAGATCCTGCCTACATTATGGCCGAGTAATAGGCCAGTTCTGTCAGTGATGGATTTGAACTATTCTTGGGCATATGCGTCACGCAAGCCCGCTACTGCGCCAGTCAATGTGAAAGCCAAATCCAAGATTAGAGATTCCAAAGGATGGCATATGATTTTGAAGCTGGGTTATCAGTCGGGCCGGGGGCTCGGCGCGCAATTACAGGGCAGGACTAATCCCGTCCCCAAAAGCAAGAAAATGGGCCGCCGGGGCCTCGGCTACCATGAGTCCTCGATGTCGATACTCGGAGACTCTGGGCCCTTAACATGGGATTACCGGCAACATTTTGTGAGGGGTCCGTTACAGCCTGGTACCTTGAAGGAATTGCCGTCCAGTTCTGAGGAAAAGGTAGATGAAGCCTGTGCTGTTGTTGATCCACCACCGCCGCCGAAAGGGCTAGTTGATGACCCAGAAGATCTCTCTGATTGTTTCGTGAAGATGTTTCGTGAAGAAGAAAGCAAGCCGAAGAAGAAGGAGACGCAGATGGTGAAGCGTCATCCGATGCCATTGGTCCGCCAGGGGCCACGAAAGACGGGGAGCTTGGTCACTACTTATTCTATATCCCCATCCCATCTTACTTCCTGGTTTCAACAGTCGGATTTTGTTCCCCGTTCCCCTCCAATTGTGGTCGACCCGTACTTCACAGAGAGACCCAAAATTTTATTTGTTCCATGTGCTTGCGGGCGCTGCCTGCCCATTGATCTATCAACCCTGTTCACCCCTCCTCCCCCAGGAGCTCAGCTCCATGAAATGTGGTTCTCCTCTTCCGACCCCTTCTTTGACTGCATTTTCCCTGAGTTGTTTCCTATGCAGTTACCTCCTCCTCCATCCTCTTCCTCCTCCTGCTGCGTGATCACCTCCAGCCTCCAAGAAAAAAAATGCCAATTTCAAAACGGAGGTCTCCTTGGAAGATTACGCTATGTTCTACCCAGATTCCCAGGGGCACGAGACCCCTGTTTCTTTTCCGGTAGACTTCCTCTCCCCTAGATTAGATGTACAGTGCGCAGAGTCTCCTAGGATAGTCGAGTCAGTCAGAATAGAATCTAGTTCGTGTCTAGTCAGCCCATCCACGTCTGCGGCGCCTCCCGTAATGCGTCCTCCCAAAACCATTCCCGATAGGTTTCTGCAAGATTTGGCTGGAAGATGCCATGCCCTGCTAAAATGTCCGGAATTTGTAGAGACCACGATTGTCTTGGAAGATGATGAAGAAATCGAAGGGGTATGAAGCAATGATGGATTAGGAGTATATGAAATTATGAATGAAAAGGACCCAGCAGATGATGAGGAAGATGAGGTGGATGACACTGTCGATTTATACGCACAAGGTTTGAAGAAATTTGACGAACCTTCCGCGGCAGTAGATGAGCCCACTAAGGAGATCAACCTCGGAACAAAAGAGGATCCCAGGCCCATACTTATCTCTGCTAACCTCCCTCCTCAAGTTGAAGAGGAGCTTGTCAAAGTTTTGAGGGAGTACAATGATTCTTTTGCCTGGTCCTACGAGGACATGCCCGGTCTTGACCCCGCCTTGGTCGAACACAGGCTGATTCTCAAACCAGGGGCAACACCCGTTAAGCAGAAAGCGAGGAGATTCCACCCTCAGATGGCCTTGAGAATTAAGGAAGAAGTTGATAAATTGCATAAGGCCAGGTTCATTAGAGTTGTGCTGTATCCACAATGGGTGGCAAACATGGTCCCAGTAATGAAGAAGGATGGTAAAATTTGAATTTGTATTGACTTCAGGGACTTGAACAAGGCATGTCCGAAGGACGATTTTCCACTTCCTCACATCGATGTCTTGGTCGATAATACAGCTGGGTACGAAGCACTCTCCTTCATGGATGGTTATTCTGGGTATAACCAAATCCTTCTAGCTCCAGAAGATCAAGAAAAGACCTCGTTCACCACTCCTTGGGGCACGTACTGTTACGTTGTTATGCCATTCGGATTGAAGAATGCAGGTGCCACCTATCAAAGGGTGATGATGGCTATCTTCCACGATATGATGCACGTTTATTTAGAAGCTTATGTGGATGATATTTTAGTCAAATCGAGGTCACAAGAAGAACATCCCGCCATTTTAGCCAAGGTGTTGCAGAGGGCTAGGGAATACAAGTTAAAAATGAATCCGAAGAAATGCGTGTTCGAGTTGCATCAGGGAAATTGCTCGGGTTTATAGTTAGTAAACGGGGGATTCAGATCGATCCAAACAAGGCAAAGGCCATTATGGAAATGCCGCCGCCAAAGAATATCACTGAACTTCGAGGTCTGATCGGGCATTTGCAATTTATTAGGAGATTCATATCTCAGCACTCGCAAAGATGCCGCCCGTTCTATGAATTGCTGAAGGCAGGCGCGAAGTTTGAATGGAATGAACAATGCCAGAAGGCCTATGAGGAACTCAAGGTTTACCTCTCTAATCCCCCGGTTCTGCAACCACCCGTCCCCGGGAAACCCCTGATCCTGTACATTTCTGTGATTGAGGACTCCCTAGGAGCTGTTCTGGCACAGGTAGATGGTGAAGGAAGGGAAAGGCAGCGTACTATCTCTCAAGGTTATTTAATCCTGCTGAATCCAAGTACACTGCTATGGAGAAGACCTGTGCAGCACTAGTGTGGGTAGCGCAGAAGCTTAGCCACTATTTTCTTGCCCACGAGGTTAGGCTCATCTCTAGAATGGACCCCATTCGTTATCTGTTGGAAAAGCCAGTCCTTTCTAGCCGACTAGTTCGCTGGCAAAGCTTTCTTTCCCAGTTTGACATCATCTTCATCGTGCAGAAAGCAATCAAGGGATATGCTATTGCCGAGCACCTGGCTCATTCTCCTATCCCTCATACAGATTCCATCCAGGAGGAATTCCCCGATGAACACCTGGCGGTGATCACTCATCTTCCTTTCTGGTCTCTTCATTTCGACGGTGCTCTCAATTCCCAGGGCAGTGGAATCGGCGCCATTCTCCTTACTCCAGAAGGGGTAACTATCTCCGTGGCATATCAACTCTCATTTCCCGCCACTAACAATATAGCCGAGTATGAGGCTCTCCTTGCCGGTCTGAAGCACGCCTACATCTTGGGCGCACGATATCTTAACATCATAGGAGACTCTCAGCTGGTGCTGCGTCAAGTCTTGTCGACTTACCGCACCCGCAACCCTAAGCTCAAACCTTACCAGGATCTGGTCACGCTCTTGGCTAGGCAATTCAGGAAACTCATCTATATCCACACTCCTCGTTCTCAGAATATCTTGGCCGATGCCCTTGCATCGCTCGCCTCTTCCCTATCACTTCCCCTGAGTCGCGCCACTAAGACCATCGTGGTCCAACGGCTAGATGTTCCTTCTCCTCAGGATCACTGGTTCGACAATCTTAGGGTGTCTGTAGAGAAGAAAATAGAAAGGGAGGAGATAAAAGAAGTTTCGTTGACTGAGCTTGAGGAGATCATTGAAGAAGAAGAACTGCCTTGGTTCTATGAAATCGAGCAATACTGCAGGGATGGTACATTTCCAGAAGCGGCCAATGCTGGGCAGCGAAAGGCCATTAGAAGAGTTGCCGCGAGATACACTATCATTACTGGTGAATTATATAGGCGGGCTCTGAATGGAGTTCTAATGAGGTGCCTAGATGACGAAGAAGCTTGGAAAGTCGTGGAAGCATCCCACTCCAGCGAGTGTGGAGGGCATGTGAATGGACAGGCGTTGGCGAAAAAGATTCTTAGGCAGGGCTACTACTGGCCAACCCTAGAAGAAGATTGCTCCACCTACGTCCGTAGGTGTCTTCAGTGCCAGATCCATGCCGACAAAATTCACGCTCCTGCCTCCTCTCTCCATCCTATTTCGACCCCCTGGCCATTTTCCATGTGGGCATTTGATATTATCGGACCCCTCGGTGATCCGAATTCCACGGTCAAACAGAAATCCTTCATTTTGACGGCTACGGAGTACTTCACCAAGTGGGCGGAAGCTGAAGCTTACACAGAAATCAAAGCCACCACGGTGTGCCGCTTCATTATGAAGAACATTATCTCGCGGTTCGGGGTGCCAAGCGACATCGTCACCGACAACGGGCCTCAATTCGTCTCACAAGAACTCCAAGACCTCTGTAAGAAATTCAATATAGCTCTGCATCATTCATCACCATATTACCCCCAAGGTAATGGCCAGGCTGAGGCCACGAATAAAACCCTTCTTAAAATTATCAAGAAAACATGCGAATCACATAAGTTTGCTGATTGGGCCGACAAACTGATAGAAGCTCTATGGGCTTATCGCACCTCCGTCCGCACTCCCACAGGGCAGACTCCCTTTGCTCTCACTTATGGGATGGAAGCGATACTCCCGTATGAGATTCTGATCCCTTCCCTAAGGGTGCAGCTGGATAAGGAACTTAATCTTGACGAACGTCAAGAGGCGTTGCTAGTCCAACTGGAACTTTTAGACGAGAAGAGGTTGAATGTGGCCAAACACGTTTCAGTATATCAAAAGCGTGTCTCGCGATATTTTCAAAAGAAGGTCATTGAAAGGAAGTTTCAAGTGGGTAATATGGTTTTGAAACGCAAATTTATCAGAACAGCAGGTCCCAGGTCTAAGCTGCAACCCAACTGGGAAGGGCCCTTCGTAATCAAAGAAGCTTATCCAGGTAATGCATATCGTCTAATTAACGCAGAGGGTGAAGAATTTCCAAACCCGTGGAATGGGCTGTATTTAAAACGTTTCTACCCTTAAAAAACCAAACCAGCACCGACTCGGTGGCAGGTGCGCCTTCGCTTGATCACGAAAGGAAAATCCCCGGTTCAACATTTCACACACTACACAACCCTTTGTGGGTCGATTGCTTTCCTTTGTATAAACACCGTTTCTGCCTTGGCCATGCTTGAGGAGAGGTGAAAGTCCTTATTTTTCCTTCTCTCTAGGCTGAAAATAGGGGCAAAAGGTGAATAAGGGGGCGAGAACTGATCTAGACCCCCCCAATAAAAGAGGTCTCAAATAGGGGCAGTCCATTATGACCTTATTCCGCGAAAGAACGAGAAAGAAGAGAAAGAAAGGAATGAATGAAAAGGGACAGAAATTGAGGCTAAAAGCTCACCCAAAGCTCGCAGCTCTCAAATTTTTTTTTCTGAAAGTCCCCAAATAATAAAACCAGGCATGGCAAGAGTGGCAGTACAATTTCCCCACGGGACATTATGAGCCCGGTCGTATGCGTGCCTAGAGCGGAAGTAGGTTCGATGACGGTCACAGAGCCCCAGCGCAACAGACCAGATTCTTTGAAAAAGGGGGAGTGTCATGAGAAGAACTCAAGCCCTAAAAACCTTTATACCTACCGCCAGCTTTCCTGTTAAATCTGTTTTATTTTCCAAGGGCCGGATCCTACCCCGGGTATGGCCTCGATAGAAGCACCGTTAAAGCAAGATTAGCACCGACTGCGAGCGGTCCTTCATATTGCACGTTGAGCCCGGGAGGTCCCTGATGAGATGGGGAGGTTCCCCGTCGTCAAGTCTAAGCTGGTTTCCAAAATTTTTAAAAAAAAAATTAAAAAAAAACTCAAAAAAATCAGATATTTAAAAACTAAAAAAAAATTAGATCCAAAATTCAAAAACTCAAAAAAATCAGATATTCAAAAACTCAAAAAAAATCAGATATTCAAAAACTCACAAAAATCAGATATTTTCAAAACTAAAACAAAAAACAAAAAAAAAAAGAGAGAAGAAAAAGGGGTTTTCTTCATTCTTGCATTCACAACATCCATTGCATTTGTTGCAACATTTGTTATTTGCCAATTTAATAAGGCTTATCCCCTTGACCAAAAATCAAGAACTGGTCATTTCCTAACTTGCTATAGGCAAGGGACTAAGCCTAAAATAGATTTAATCTGTTTCATGTTTTCATGTGTGCAGGGGCAGGTTGGAAGGGCAGTTGGCTCGTGAACACATGAATGTTCAATCCTCATCTTGACCCATGCAATCACATCACGTCATAATCAAATCACAAAGTTCAAACTTAATCAAACTCATCAAATCTTATTCATTTCATATGTCAAGCTGTCTGGATATAAAGTCTCATCCCACATCATCATAAAAACAAAAGGAAAATCACTCAATCCTCCGCTGGGCATCCCTGCGAGGACGTATCTCTCTCAACTCCCTAAGGTAAGACTGTCGCGTCTCCGGAGCCTCCTCAACCTCTGCTGGTAGGGTACGCACCCTACTCACCTCCCACATAATCAGCGCGCTCCTGATTGCCTGCTCGTCCTTCTCTGTCCCGATCCTCCGCGCCTGTAGCACGGGAAGGTGGGGTAGCGTAGGTAGCACCGTCCGGGGTAGTCCAATCTGTAGGTAGCATCTGTGTGGGCTGTACATCGCTAAGGCAGTGTCGCCCACGAGCCTCAAGTCCAAACCAGCTCTCCTCGGTAGCCTGATGATGGTGTCGTGGAGGAAGTCCAGGCGCATCACGAACCTGTCCAGGGGCAGCCTGTTGATGTACGGGCGCCACTCGTCCCTAGTCTTCAGCTCAGCCGTCCTACACTCAACCTGTGGAGAAAACCTGAAGGCGCCTCCTATAAAGTAAAGGGGATGGCTCCCAAAGATCTTGCTAACTGAAGTGATATCCTCCCTCACGGTAAACTTCATCCTAACTCCCATCCAGCACTCCAATAGGATCATCAAACCAAAGAGAGGGCCTCCTAAGGCTGCTGAAGTAAGACCCTCATACAAGTAAGCCAAGACAGCCTGAGAGATGGAAAGTCCCCGCCAAAGGCCACTAATGGTACTGAGCAAGGGGATCTCTAGGATGTGGTCGGCTGAAGGGAAAAGGATGGCCCCGCATAGGCAGATGGACGCAGCTTTGGCTATGGCCTCAACCCACCCGCACTTATTCCGGCAATGCTCCACTACCCACTGGCTCAGAGGAAGGAGGTGAATGTGATGAGGACCTACACAGGCGCGAACATCCCCGCTATCATGTATGAATCCCCCTAGGATGAGTTTTGGATCTATAGGGGCAACAGTGTGGCATATCAAGTCTTCCTCCCCCACCTTGGACCTAGGGAGCCCGAAATATGTCTCTACCTCCTCTAACAGGATAGTGACCTCAAAAGATGGGAAGAGGAAAGTGTGGGTCTGAGGGTGCCAAATCTCCATCAAAGCAGAGATACTATGCCAGTCTAAAGAAAGCTTAGGGTAGTTCTGACCTAGAACTAAGAGCGAATGTAGGTGCCAGGATTTGAGGAGGTAAGTCACCCCGAGGGGCAATGCACGGACCATGGGAGCCACCCACTTTAAACTAGAATAACGTCGCGGGCCGGGAAGAAGCTGTGAAGAAGGAAAAGGCAAAGGATGTAAGGAAGTACATGGGAAATGGAGAGATGGGAAATTGAATATATCCTGGTTGAACTTACCTCTCTCGTGGGAGTGGTACTGAGATGTCGAGGAATCAAGCTTAGCCATTGGATCACTCCCCGCTCCTTTCTAGCTGGTCTCGGCCCTTCAAAGGACGCTCTCTCCGCAGAACTTCCATCAAAAGCCCTCTTCATGATGATTTGGTGATAGGAATCAAAGGTTTTAAGCCTTGGGAGATAGAGGATGTGTGAGTTGCGAGTTCAGGCCCCCTACTACTTATAAGGTTCATTAGGAAGCCTAAGCCTCTTAGGATTAGGCTCGGATAAGTCTAGGACGGATTAGGATAGGGTTATGATAAGTGCAAAGCGTCCTACCCTCGGGCTGGGGACTCTCCAGGGAGTCCCCTTTCGAGCAAATAGGATGTCCACTTGGACGGTCTTACGATAGACCGTCCATCTTTATGAACGGCCCATTATTAACCGTCTATATCTCTAAGAAAGCCCGAGTCCAGTGACTTGCGCGGCCTAAAATCCGCCGTTCAAATATCATTACGGTTTATATTGAACCGTTCCACCCCAATTGGAGCGGTCTTTGGAGAACCGCTCTTCTCCACGAACGGCTCGGGGAGAACCACCCATCAACCTACTGCACTCATCTCACTCAAGTCGGCGTGTGCGCCTCTCACCTCACTCAAGTCGGCGTGTACGTCACTCATCTCACTCAAGTCGGCGTGTGCGTCACTCATCTCACTCAAGTCGGCGTGTGCGTCACTCATCTCACTCAAGTTGGCGTGTGCGTCTTTCACCTCACTCAAGTCGGCATATGCGTCTCTCACTTCACTCAGTCGGCAAGTGCGTCTCTCATCTCACTCAAGTCGGCGTGCGCGTCTCTCGCCTCACTCAAGTCGGCGTGCGCGTCTCTCGCCTCACTCAAGTCGGCATGTGCGTCTCTCGCCTCTCTCAGTCGGTGCGTACGTCACTCATCTCTCTCGGGCTAAGCACACTCCTCAAACTCGCCCGTCTGTCTCACCCTATCTAGTAGACGAGTCACATTTATCCATTCATGCATACATGCATTCATCCACAAAACAAGTGAAAAAACAATATATATATATATATATATATATATATATATATATATATGTGCACATCACTATCATCATGTACAAAAGATGGGCCCCCCGTACAACAAGTCAAGCGGCTCCCACTCCCTGGCCTCCGTCGCTGTCCCCCTCACCCTCATGCCTCTTTGGAGGAGGCATCGCTGAGGTCGCCTCGTCACGCTGACGTCGCCGGCGCCGCTCATCCTCCTCGTTCCTCCGCTGGCCGGAGGAACCCGTGAAAAAACTCCTCATGGATCCGTGAGTGCCGTGACTGCCACTCGGAGTCCCACTGCGCGATCGCCGGCTCATCTCTCTAAAAACCTGCAACTCTCCGTTCAGCCCGGACATCTTAATCAGAGCCCGATCCCGCTCGGCTCGAACTCGCACCAACTCCGCCGCATCCGCCCGGAGTCGCTCTAGCTCATGCCGAAGGAGTGCCATCTCCACCGTGCCCGCTGGCTGGCTCCGCGCAACCTCCTCCCGCACACGGGCTGCCTCCTCCCTAGCCGCTACTCGGCTCTGCTCCAACTCCGCCCGTAGGCGGGTCAGCTCGGCCGTCTGCATATCATTATTAGGCAGTTGCATAAGCATTTCATTCATAAGCACAATAAGCAAAGGGAAGTTAGAAGGGCGTACTCTCTCCGTAAGTGCCACCTCGGCCGCCTTGGCCCGCTCCACCATCCGAGTAAAGTCAGCATCTCGCTCGGCACGGTCTGCTGGGGTCTGGGCAGAAGAAGAAGAAGGAGCGTCTTGTCCATGCCTTTGAGTCCCCTCGGCACGCTGCATCCAAATACTCCAGGTCAGTCACATGCATAATCATATAGAAACTGCATAATTTAAAGAGTCTAAGGTTTAGAACACTCACCAGTAGGGCCAGGGCCTGCCGGGCCTCGTCTCTCTCTCGGATGGTGGAGTGCAGGAGTCCCTGCAACTCTGCCACTCGTCCTGCGGGGTCGACCTGCATTTAGAAGCCTAGGCGTGTCAGTGCATCATCATATAGGAACCATAAGCATAATAGACAGAGTTAAGTTTAGAAGTCGTACCGGTCGGTGGGCGCCCCGGAACACCTAGTCCCGGTAGTGCCGTGCGTACGCGGTGTAGTACGCGCTGTCGCTCTCTGCCCGGGCGGTCACCACTTGCCCTCGCGCAGCCCAGTCGACGACTTGCTCGGCGTTCCTCGCTGTCCAGTCAAACACCTCGCGGAGTCCCCGGGTCGTCCTCGTCACCCGTTCTCCCTCCTTCTCAGGCGCAGGGAACTCAACGGCGGGCTGATGGACCCCGATGGTCCTCAGCACCAACCTGAAGAACAGTGGCTCCACCACATTCATGCAGTGAAGCCATACGTCCCGGCCAGAAAAGGCCAAGGCCTCGGTCACCCACGGCTGGCCCTCCAGGCTCTCCTCCGTATAAGGAGTCCACCGCACCTGTAAAAGATAGGAAACTGCATCAACATCATAATCATGAAAGAATTGCATTTAACAAAGGAGTCTGAGTTTAGAAGCATACCGAGGTATACGGTAGGGTGTCCAGGTCATCCTGCAGCTCCCGGACCTGTCATCTCAGGCTGTCATCTCCCGAGGTGCTGTCCACCTCCGCGCGATCGGCAGGAGCCCAGGACGGGTCTCCTTGCCCCTACCTAGCCCACATAGGCGTACGTAGGCCCACACCTGGATCACAAGGTCGTGTCAGCATTATAGCAAGCATGTAGGATAGCGTAACCGAGTCTAGGGTATAAAAGTCGTACCTGGAGTAAGGGGGAGAAGCCCCCAAGCATCGTCCGACGTGCCGTCAAACTGAGAGTGTCGAAGAGGAAGGTGAGGACCGCCGCTCCCCAAGCGAAGTCACCCACGTGCTCGAGCTCCTGGAGGAAGGGGAGGAAGCGACAGCTCATCACGTCTGCCCGCGTGGAGAAGAGAAGCCGTCCGAACATCAGCATCAGGAACCGTCGTAGTACTCTGTCCGCCTCAGGTCCCGGTCCCGCTGCAACCCTCGGTCTCGCCAGCCCGACGAGCCGCTCCAAGTGCTCCTCCGGTCGCTCCCCGACCGCAACTTCCGCTCGTAGTAGACCCAGGCTGTCCTGGAGAGCAGCCTGGGGAAGGAGGGTCGACTGCCTCTCGGGGCGCCGCAGCTGTAAGCCGAGCAACTCCCGAGCCATCCCCCAGTAGTCGGGAAAGGTAGTTCCGCTGACCGGTGACCCATGCACACGTAGGCCAGTGAGCCTGGCCACGTCCTCCAATGTAGGGACCATGTGCCCCCACGGGAAAAGGAGTGTCCGACTCACTGGATCCCAGCGGTCGTGCAGGGCGTAGAGCAGAGCTGCGTCGAAACGACACACCTCGATGCTCATGAAGGGGGCTAACCCCATGGCCGTCAGCCGCTCCCTCTGGAAGTCTGGCAGTGCCAGGTACACTGCACGGACCTGCAGCCACGAGGTGCGGGTCCTGCGTTTCCCCTGCATTCATTTCATCCATTTCGTTCATATTAGTAATTCAACTTTCACATTGTGTTTCATTTAAATAAAACTCTCAAGGTCCAATTCTTAATTTGAAGAACGGCTATCCACGGACCGCTCGACAATTGAGCGGCCCCTTTCAAACTGTTTTGTTTCTTAGGCGTTCTGTGTTTGAACGGGCTACCCTTAACCGTTCCCGTCCTGGACGGATCACCTCGAACCGTCTGCCTACCCATCCTCCTACGGAGAAGCGGTCTCCCTTGGTCAGCATGAATTGTGGACGGTCCTGTGAGGACCGTATTGTGTTGCCTCGATTGAATGATTGAACGGACCAATGCGGTCTGTGTACTGTTTGAACGGTGGTACCCTCACCGTGTCTGTTTAAGTTGGTTCGTTTGCTGTGTGGTTTTGAACGGCGTTACCTAAGCCGTGTAAGTTTGGATGGTCCTATGTGGACCGCATTGTTATGCCGTGCGGTTTTTGTTGAACCGTTCTACCGTCGTCGTCTCCGACGACGGTGAGCGTCCCCCAGCCGGCTGGGAAGACCATCATGGCCCCCCTAACCGACCCCTAAGCATCTAAACCCCCCTAAAAGACTTCTAAACTAACATGCATTGACAAAAATTGAAAGGAAAACGAGGTTTGGGGTGGGGGGGGCCTACCTCGGGATCACGGGGTTTCTTGGCCGCCCCCGTCGGTGGTTGTTCTCCGGCAATCCCCTCCTCTCCGGTAGGGGCCTCTTCCTCGGCGGTGACGATGGCGAGCTCCTCCATCGTCACTCCTGGCGACTCTCCCTCCTCAGGCGGTGGTGGCGGTTGCCTCGGCGGCGGCGAACCCTCACCGGCGGCCGACGGCCTGGCCGCCTGGTGCTTCGTCCGGGTCATCGAGGGAGCTTGAGAGAGAGATCGAGAGAGGGAGGGAGGATGAGAAGAGAGAGTGAGGGAATGGGTGAATAGGGCCCTGTTGCCCCTTCGTCCCTTCCACCGTCGGTTACGGTGGAGGGAGACGAGGGGGTTTCTTTTTTTCGAGGTTACAGGGAAGAATGGTCTATCGTTAGACTGTTTATAGGTTGGGCGGTCCTTACGTGACCGTACGTCCCTAGTGACCGTTAACTTTAAGTCGGTTGAAATTCCAGGCCTGAGCGGTTCTCAGAGAGCCGTTCCCCCTTTAAACGGTATAATACTGACCGTTCAGCCCTGGCAACCGACCCCTTAAGAATTGTCCAAAGGTCAGGAACGCGCGGTTAACATAGAGCCGTTTGGAATATTGCATGGTTACAATAAGGCCGTTTTTCTGTATTGATGTATGGAATCATGAAAAGTGATGTTGCTTTGAAATGTTATTTCTTAACCATCTTGCGCGGTATCATTTCAGCCAGTCTCGCCGTTTCGCCTGCACAGGTAAGTTAGGTATGGCCTTCTATCCCTAATCCCTTATTGCATTAATTATATGGTATTATAGTATATTATTTCGAGAGCCGGCAGGTTATCTACGTGTCCCAGGATCTGACGTTCCCCTTCAACAAAAACAATGATGATCCAGGCTCACGTACCTAACCTTCGGATAAGCCGTTAAGTTGGGAAGTCACGAGAAGGACGGTTCTATCCGCACGCTGTGGTTGCGGACGGTATCTTGACTCTGATGTTCCCAGCTTAGCAATACTACTCTCGAATATCTTATATTTTAATCTTTCTTGGCATTTGTTTTAATGATTTCCTTTTGTTTTAGCCCAGCATGCATCATACGCATCCTTTTGAGCTTTCATGCCCCATGGTTTGCTTAAGAGATGTCCCGTCAGTAATGGTCAGCTACGTGTTCGGACGCTCGAGTAAGAGGAACTAATTCCACTCTGAATTCAAAGGTTTTTCTTTGGTCGATTCGTTTGGTCCGGTTGATTGAAAGGTCCCCATCTGGAGCTTTAGCCTTTTTTCTTTTGTGGCCCCCTCATTGGACCGCGGGATTGTGTCCCCATGAGGCCGGTCTTGTCGATTTGTTTCATTTAGTTAGTTCCTCCAGATTTGGCGTCACTTTCAGTTAACTATTCCCGGCGTTCGGTTCAAGGTTTTCCGGAAGATTCTCATCACTTGTTGGTAGAAACGGGTGTCGTTTTACCTTAACGCCCGCTTTTCCGGTCCACTCCGCTGCATTTTCGCTCCACCTCCATGTTCCATGTCACTTCCGCTTCACCTCCGCTCACTCCCCTGCAAAGAGGACGTTAAGGAGGGGCATCTGTTGACACCTGTTTTATACCGATAATTTGAGTCGTTTCTCTTACTCCCATTAGTTAATGCCTTGAGTTGTCCATCATTCGTCGGGCCATTTTTGTGGCAACATCTTGGGCTCATTGCATGGGTCGTCTCCCTCCTTGGTGCAATCCGTGTCAATTCAGGGCTTAATGGGCCTTGGCTTGGGTCAATCGGACGTTTCAGATCATGAACGGCCCAACCTCAGCCGTTCAGATGATGAGCGGTTGAATATGGACCGTTCATACATTTTGTTAATTTCTGAGGTCTTTTCTGAATATTCACCGACAGGCTGTGGTGCGGCCCTATTAGGACCGTTCAAATTAATGGACGGGCTTATTACAACCGCCTATACCTCAGAGTCCTACGCACGCCCATTTCCTCAGATAATTATCCAATTATCCGAATTATCACCGACAGGGTAACACGGTTGGCTATTGGCCGCTCTACACTAGAACGGTCTCACTAGAACCGTTCACCGTTGAGGGTCCAACGGCGGGCGTTTCGGCCAGTTAGAGAGATAATTGGGTTGACTTTCTAATTATCCGAATTTCCACCGACAGCTTGGACGGTCTGAACCAGACCGCCCAGATGTTGCGCGGTCTATCGTAAGACCGCTCATCCAATCGGATGAGGCTTTTTAACAGACTTTTGTCTCTTTTATTCATGGCTTTATCCCAGTTTGTTTTGATGATTTCTCCGTGGATAATTAACCATTTTTGATGCCGTTTCAACTGGATAAGAGATTATGATAATATCTACGATTTATCTTTAATAATCTCATCCCGAAAATGGCTCTAAACCCTGATTTCGGGGCTGGTTTTCTAGGCTCTATAAATAGACCCTAGTAGCCGGACGTCGAAAGGGGGGAGATTTTGGTCGACGGCGAAGCCCTGCAGCATTTCTGAATGACCTAGCACCAAGGAGGGAGGCTCTCTACGTCCTTACGAGCCTCCGGTTCAGGGAGTAGTCTGTGTGTTGAGTCGTAGCGTCAGTTTTTTTGATTTCTTCGTCATCTATCGCATGCATTGTTTTCTCTCTGCGTATCCCTCGTTTTTCTCCCCATGCACACACCCACCCACGTTCTTGTCACCCTAGGGTTTAAAACCCCCTAGGTATCCCCCTATCCATTTGTTTATGCTTAATTCTTCTTACATGAACGCGTACTACGTCATTTAGTCCTAATCTGGGTGTCTCTTCTGTGTCTCCACATTGTTTTGCAGGTCAGCACTTCATCAGCACGAGGCCCATGCCCTCTGGCCGGCTGGAGAGGGTGGAGGTGAACCCTTTTGCAACTCTTGGCGTGGTGGACTTGCGCGGTTCCTTTAGGCCCGTTCAAGGAGACGAGTGGCATCCTCTGTACCACCCTTCTTCCGTCTGCGGTTCCCTTAAAGCCGTCCATCCTCCAGGAGTTCTTCTTCCCGCGCATTCGGCAGCACTCTTAGGCGATCTATCGTAGGACCGTGTGTCGTTAAGGCGGTTATTCACCGACCGCGCATCCTCCCAGTGCTGCATCAAGGCGAGTGTCTCCCCTTCTTTTCCAAAGTACGGTACGCTGGTCACGTGCTGCGCTTTGTTGGCGATCACGGTCACTCTCTATTTTCTCCCTCCTCTCACTGTGCTTTGTTTGTTTACTCCTGATATTATTACTTTATTCATAACCTATCATCCACCAAGTGAGGAGAGGGAGAAATATATATCTACACCCCTTTTGTGGCGATCACGGTGGGACTCCTAATGCCCATTGTGCTATTGAGATTACTGACCCTCCTTCTTTGTTTCCAAGTTTTTTCTTCTTCCCAAGATTGATTTGCAGGTTGGGGTGCGTTTCCGTCTCCTGGGACCTGAGCGGTTCCCCCAGAGCCGCCCAACAACAGGAGCAGTTGAGATTCCACCGTTCAACCCCTGCAGTCAAACCAGCTTCGCCGGTCTTTCCTGTTACAGACGGTGCAATATAGACCGTCTATACTCCAGAGCGGCCTGGATCTGGCTGTTCAGTTCTCCAGCACAGGTACGATTTGCTCTGTTCTTATTGTAGGTACGCGGCTGATAGAGGACCGTTTGTAAGGCTACACGGTTGTCCAGGGACCGTCCTTCTGGTATTTTTCTGCCATTGCTCCCTCGTGTTTTTAGGTCCTGTGGTTGCTCTGTAGTTTTGTTTTCTCCCAGGATTAGACGGTCTCACACAGACCGTTCTACTGTTGGAGCGGTCGCAGAGGGGCCATTCATCTGGTGCCACATTATATTTATGTTATACTTTGATTGTCATATTTCATGTGGTTTGCCATGCCCGGTGCTATTCATTGATTCCCCCCTGCTCTCTTATCATCATTGCATCACCATGCTCTTTATTGTTCATGTGTATACTTGCTCATTGATTGATAGCTGCTAGGCTAGTTTGTGCATGCACTCTGGTGCGCATAGGAGCATCGATCTTTTCTCACATTAGTTGCGTTCCTACCGAGGTAGGGTTTCCTCTTGTCTCCATATTCCTTGGAGCCGACTAGGGACCTTGCCGAGGACCTCTGTAAGCCCCCGTGAGCCGTGGATTCCTACACGGATGCCAGGCGGGTTGTACCGTATCCACCCCCAGTATAGGGTTGCATCCGCGAGTGAGAGATCCTGATAGAGTCACACAGTTCTTCATTTCTTATCCCAGCTAGGCGCCTAGTGGTTGAGAGGATTTATATCTTCATTAATCCACTAAAGCTTAAAGAAGAAGAAATAAGGAACTGACGAGCATCATTTTAAGAACTTGATTGCATTGCCAAGTGATTCTGCTCTCATCTCTCTCCATTGTATGCTTGGTAGTTGCTTGGTAGGTCTAGTTGATTAGTTTGCTGGTGCTAGTCCTAGGTGTCTTGGTGTATGTGGGATTGCTTCTGTCCCTCAGAATCATCTCCTAGGGTCCGTTCTCATTTCCGTTCTTATTTCAACCCCTTATTTGATTCAGCTTACTCGATGTCTTTCATCCTGCTGTAAGAGACCAGCTGGTGACTGACTTAAAGTTTTACATCCTTCTATGAAGTCCATAGATATATCTATCAAAGTTTGGTCAGGTATTGGAAGAGGCTGTAAGAGACCAACTACTGACTGACTTAAAGTTTTACACCTCTGACAAATGGAACAGTTCTGTACATACTTCTTCAAATCTTAGTCATTCTCTTCCAATGAAAACTTGCCCTGATCCTGTGTAAAATCTTGTGATAACCCAGGTGACCACCCTTTGGTGTATCATGATGAGATGCCATAATTTGCCCCAAGTTTTTATAGTTGGAATGTAAGACAATTCTGTTCTTATAAAATAATACACCTACTTTGTAATAGTAAGAATGGGGGTCCAATTCACCGGCAGTGCAAAGGGAAACTAAACCCAATAAAGAAGGGTCTTGTAGTCCTATAGTATGTCAGTAAACCTAGTGGGTGATAATGTACAAATAGCATGCAAGTGAATATCCTCATGAACTCTGGACAGTGCATCAGTTGCTTGGTTATGGTGCCCAGCTTTATATTCTAGTTGAAAATCAAAACACAAGAGTTTAACTAACCATCTATGTTGGGCAGTGGTATGAAGCTTTTGCTGTAGTAAATATCTTAAACTTTGATGGTATGTACGAATGATATTCTATCTAGTTAGGTAACATTTCCATTTATGGACTGCAAAAATTATGGCATCCATTTTCTTTTCATAAGTGCAAAGGCCCAGCTGCCGATCATTGAAATGCTTGCTTAGGAAGGCTACGGGTCTACTAGACTACATAAGGACTTCTCCCATGCCTATGTTACTGGCATCACATTCCACTATAAATGTATCATTAAAATTTGGCAAAGCTAGGACTGGCGCTGAGACTATTCAGGTTTTTAAATGCTGAAAAGCCTCCTCAGCTGCTGTATCCCAACAAAAAGTATCCTTCTTCAATAACATGGTCAAGGGTGTAGTAATAAGTCTATAATTTTTAATAAACTTTCTATAATAGCCTGTTAATCCCAAAAATCCTCGAAGACCCATGATAGTGTGAGGAACTGGCCAATCCAAAATTGCATGCACTTTACTGGCTTCCATGGATACCCCATCTCCAGAGACAATATGACCCAAGTAACCAATTTGCTGGACCCCAAATTTACATTTTGTCATTTTAGCAAACAAGTGATTGGACTGGAGTATATTCAAAACTGTCTCCAAATGAACTAAATGTTCTACCCATGTGTTACTATACATAAGTATGTCATCGAAAAATACAAATACAAAGTGTCAAAGATAAGGTCTGAAAATCGTGTTCATAAGACCTTGAAATGTGGATGGAGCATTAGCTAATCCAAATGGCATCACTAAAAAGTCATAATGGCCTTCATGAGTTGAGAATGCTATTTTGCCTATGTCATCCTCATGCATATGGATTTGATGGTAGCCTGACCTCAAATCCAATTTTGAAAAATATTGGGAACCATGCAATTCATTTAACAAGTCATCCACTAATGGAATTGGATATTTGTTCTTGATGGTTTGATCATTCATTGCTCTATAATCAATGCACATACACCATGTCCCATCTTTGTTCTGAACTAAAAGCATAGGTGCAGAAAAGGGCTATTACTGCACCTTAACAATTCACTACCCAACAATTCCTTAACCTTAGTTTCAATGATATTTCGATGATGTGGAGAATGTCTATAAGGCCTTTCATGCACTGGTTTGGAATCATTGACTAATTAAATTATGTGATCACATTCTCTACTCGGTGGCAGGCCGCATGGTTCAGAGAATACACAAGTAAACCTTAAAGTAGGGCGTCCAAGTCAAATGGATATTGGGGCTCCTGAATTGACTATGTTGGCCTCTTGTCTACAGGACACAATGTAAGTGCATACAAGGTCTTACCCCTACACAGTGCTTGGTGGAATATGTGCCCAGAGATCAGCTACACTTGTGGTTCTATTAAAGTAGTAAGGCAATGCTGTTAATTTCCCACAATGAACCTCATTGTCATGGACTCCAAATTCCAAACAATATCACCCAAAGTTTTCAACCAGCTAGCACCCAAAATAGCATCAAAATCTTCTAGAGGAAGGATGAGCAAGTCCAAAGTAATAGGAAGTCCATTTAATTCTATAGTAGCCTATTTACAAATACCACTGTAGTATAATTCTATACTAGAGGCCAATCGGACAGGAACATTTGAAATTGTGTGATAATCCAAATTTAATTTTGTGACCACGGATGGATCAACAAAATTATGTGTGCTTCCACTGCCCACTAATACCACAACCTCCTGACCAGCAAGATATCCCATGACTCTCATTGTCCCCAAAGTTTGCTATTGTAGTATTACTTAGGACAAAATGACTGGGCTAATCATATTTAGTTCTGTAGGTTCTTGCTCTCTAACCAACATACGATCATCCAAATCATTCTTCGGAAGAAGTTGAATGAAAAACAATTTATGGGGCTTGCACACATGCACTCTCACCCACATCTCATCACAGTTATAGCACAAACCTTGTGCTTTTCTTTCTTGTCACAGTTGTGTAGACAGCTTCCTCACAAGAAGACAACTTCCCGATAAGAGTTGGAGGATTAACTAGAGCAGGAAGCAAAGGAGGATGGTAATGGTGCTGATACATAGTTTTTCTACTTGCCAAGAGTTTAGTCTTTTGAAGCCTAGCCACCTTATGGCTTGTAAAAGATTTCGAGGTCTGAAAGATCAGACCTCACAAGCTAAATCCTCTTTCAATCCGCTGACGAATGTACCAAGGAGATGTTCCTCGGAAAATCCTTTAACTCTATCACATAATTTTTCAAATTCACGTTGGTATTCCAGAACTGTGCCCAATTGCCGCAATTTACTAAGTGCCCCATGGGAATCCATCATAGCTATCGGTCCAAATCTTGCTACTAAGCCGTCTATTAATTCAGGCCAAGTGATATAACCTTTCATCACAAAAAATTGCCAAACCCAACACAACGCATCTCCCTCAAGATAGAAAGAAGCCATAGTAATTTTATGACCTTCTGACATGCTATGAAAAGAAAAATATTGATTGGCCTCATACTGCCATTCAACTGGATCATATGATCCATCAAATCGTGGAACTTCTAGAGTTGTGGGTTTGAATGAAATCGGAGAGGAAGCAAGAAAATTCTCATCTGATTAAGCACGTGATTCTTGAGAAGAAAGCTTGGACTCCAGTGTGTCCATCCTATGAGGAAGCTGTTGGAGCATGGTCTTGACATCATTGTGGTCCTCAAACACCATGGAAGACGACAGTCTTGTAATATCCCAAAATTTTATATAATTTTTTAAGATTTTTCTGGAGATTAATGAAATTAATTAGAATTTAAATAGACTTTTTTGGGTTAAATAAGTTATTATGGAAGCACAACTGATAACCAATTGACTTGGCCCATTTAAATAAGCCCAAGAGACCTAAACCAAAGCCCATAAGGTTTGGCCCATATTCTAGAAGCTTAAATTAATATATTTACAAAATTTATGGGGATAATTACTCCTTATTAAATAATGAATGAATAAATAATAGAAAGAGTTTGATTTTAATCAAAATTCGGCGCCCAAGACCAAAAGTGGTCTATCACGCGACTGCTTGGGACAAGAAACGGTCCTGCCTGGACCGCTTTTAAGAGTCCGAATGTGAGCAGTTTAGATCGCACAAAAACTCCATTTTATTTAGTCTAAATTCTCTGGGATTGATGTAATCTGTTGGCTAGAAGACTCTAGAATGCCTTTAGGATGGATTGGTGACCTAATTAGGACTCTAAGTTCTTACAAATGCCTAAAACCCTAGCTAAACCTATAAATAGACCCCAGAACCAACCTGCCCGACCCTTACTTTTGGCTCGCGTGAAACTAAGGTAAGGAGGGCGAATTAGAGGTATGTTCTTTAGAATATTTTGTTTATCATACTAAGGTCTAACTACCCTCCAAATTTCATCTTAGGAGATTAAGCCACCACGAAGATAGAGGCATTCAAAGTTGCTGGTTCGATACAAGAATCTCAGGAAATTGTGTGATCGAGCCAGATTGATCAGCAAAATAGGAGCCATAAATGAGGTAATTAGATAGGGGTTATTTAGAGTTATTTGTCCCTTTTAATACCATCTTTTTACCCTCAAAATTTCATGGTCATAGGTGAAGAGGATCAAGAATTAGAAGGCCACGAAGTTGCTGTTCCAGTTCAGGACGAGCAAAAAATAGGGTGAAATTCTAATCTTAAATTTGACGATTAAAGTATAGTCCAGAGGTAGGTTATCTCATGAATGGCTTAAACTTGATGTTAGAAATAAAATTCCTCTGATTTCAATCATTTTCATGTACTGTACATAGAGAATTTTACGTTTTATTAGGACTGTGCATTTAGTGAAATCTCCATGCATGAATCTTAGCCTAATTGAGTTAAAAACAAAATATCTTGTTCATTATACACAAATCCATACATATTCTTGACCTATTCTCATTCTATCATGTTTTACAGTATGTTCTCGTTGATTCCCATGCATAACATGCCCTATATTAGTGTTTTTTTTTAAGGCAAAAACTGGCCAATCTGGAGCAAAGGCTGGTCGAATGCACCCTTCCTCAGAGAGGAAGAATGTTCTCACTCCCCCAGGCTTCTCCAGGGCCCTTATTTTTATTTATTCAAATTGAGAGTGATACAAAGGCCAAGAGGGCAAACCCCTAGGGAACATCAGGCTATTTTCCAAGGCCCTTCAGGAAATACATCAAAGAACAACATATGTCCAAAAGAGGTTAAAGACGGAAGGCAGGCAGGCCTGCCTTATCTATCCTAAAGGCACCCTTGGCAAAACTTGGGAGATCCTCTTCTCGGGTGAAGAAATTGTTTACAGAGGCTTCACATGCATATGATGCTAAAGCATCAGCCATTTGATTGCCTTCCCTATATTAGTGTTTATTTTACTATTTTCTTGATTTTCTGTCAAACAGACAGAAACGGTCTATATGTGACCGCCAGAGATAGCTAAGCGGCCCCTCGATAGACCGCTAGACTCCTATAAACGGCCCGTACTAGACCACTTTTTGGTTCTGAGAACTAGCCCGAGCCTAACTGAATTTTGCCTACGTATAACTATATAATTATGGTATTTTTCACTCAAAATTATGTTAAACACCCCATTTTAGCATGAGCATGATTTTAAACTTTATTTTCATTATCATATAATTTCATGCTTAAATGTTATAGTTTTATAATTGGTATTAGAACGTTGTTTTGATCGCTGTTTTCACACGATCCACTCTTATCTCTGAAGTCATTTTCTTAAGTACATGGCATATACTCCGGTATGTGACCATTAGTTACACTTTGCACTTATAGGCACACACTCTTGGACTTATGAACCTCTATGCCAGATATTCCTTCTGTCGGACTAGGGGATTATGATTCAAGGCCTCCGTAAGACTCCGCGAGCCTGCGATTCCCACTAGGACGCCGAGCTGGTTGTACCTTTAAAATCCAAATTATCTAGCAGGCACTTATACCATCAATATTTTCTGAATTCTAAGTCACAAACGGTCCTGACTCAACCGCATAACTCTACCTAATGGTCCAGACTTGACCGCTTGATTCATGAAACGGTCCAAGAAACGACCGCTTATTTCCTGATTTTGTCTAACACGAGGTTGACCCTTGGGGTTGGTTTTCTTGAGTTCCTTGATGGTCTTAGGATTATCTGGGGTTCCAACATATGCTTAACAAGTAATATTAAGATACGAAACTTAATGAATGTACCGTTATGCTATCGGAATACCGTCGGAGTATAATATTCTTTTAATTCTTCCTTGATATCTCATGTCAGTTTTGGTATGTTCTATACCTTGGTTACTTGGTCATGAGACTTATTATTCAAAATTGAATTATTGGCCGAAATTATTGTTATATCTCGTGGAAGTAGCTGGATTTATAACTTGAAGATGCAAGACCGGGCATGGATTGTGTCCAAGGGCTCCATGCTAGTCCCCTCGACGGATTGTCAGAAACGTGCTATAAACCATGGGGTACGATGATACTGGCGTCGCAATGTGTTAGGAGTACTTTCTTTTATAAATGAGTGAAAACCACGAGGCTCGTTATGAAAATTACATGCTTGTTAATGGCTTTCTAGTACATAGCCTTTACAAGGTTATGTCAAGTACTTTCTAGATACTTACTCGTACATTCTTGTTCTCATGAAAGGCCAAATTTACATCTACATGATTAATCTTGCTTGTTCATGGTCTATACTCGCTCACGTCTACTTGCTCAGTTATTTCAAGATTCTTGGTTATCTTGGTTTATATCGCTTGTTTATAGCGTTCTTATTTTTTTATCTTGATCCTAGAGCTAAGACATTAATCACTTAAATATTGCCTTCATATTGATACGAAGATACCTACTGGGCAAGTGTGCTCATACCTGCTTTCTCAATTTTCCAGGAAGTACAGGTGAAGCGGATTCGGAATATACAAGTAGCGGGTCCGAGAGTGATTGAAGATCAAATGGATCGAGAGAAGACCTAGTTGTCAAGTGTCTAGTCGAGTCCTATTATAATTTTCTATTTTCTTGAGTCTATGATGTAAGGATGTTTAAAGTCATGAATCTAATGTACTTGTGGTTACTAGTATATAATAAAGTTAGAATTTGAAAAAATTTACTTGTGCAATTACTTTTATGTGATTGTCTTGTGCTCTGATTTCTCTTGCGAGAGACTTACCATGTCGGTTGTTTACATTTCGATATTCCTTCCGCTATATTAAAAGCTCGGGGCGTGACAGTTAAAGTGGTATCAGAGCATAGGCCTAGAAGTCCTAGGAAAGATGTCATGTCATAGGTTAAGTCCAAGGTTTAAGGACCCATGCCTATGAAACAAGGAAACAAAATTTTTCACCCATGAGAGAAATTGGGTAGAACCTGGGATGAGCTAGTAATTAGAAATTATCTTTAGGATTAACCCATCAATTCCATTAGAATTAACAAATCCATTACTCTTCTCAGGTACTTTACTCTTACAATGGCTCACCGTGTTGATTGGTGTGGAATGTAACAAACTGTTGCGGGTCTCACTCAGGCCTTGTAAAATATGGCTCAAGCCGGCGCTAGGGAGGAGCTGGTGATCTGCACCGCAATTTTTGGAGTTTAAACCCTCCATGATTTTTGGGTTCTTCTAACCCCGATGAGGCAGAAAACTAGATTGATGAAATGAACTGTATATTCGAGGTCATGAAATGTGCCGATCAAGAGAAGGTTCATCTTGCTACGTTCCAGTTAAACAAAGATGCACGTACCTGGTGGAAGACTATTCCAACACCACCTGCAGTCGCACCACACACACGGGATGGATTTCTGACTCTTTTTCGAGCCAAGTATTTCTCCGAGCATGTGAAGGAGAGGAAGGCGGCTGAATTCGTGTCACTATGTTAAGGCTTGATGACAGTGGCAGAATATGAGTTACAATTCTCTCGCTTGGCACCTTATGCTCAACATCTAGTGAGCACGGATCTTCCAAAAGCAAATCGCTTTATGGATGGGTTGTGACCCATTTTCATCCAGCAACTTGGCCCACAAAACATTCGGACCTACGCAGAGATGGTCCAACGGGCACACTTATGTGAACGGACCTTGGAGAAGGTCGTTAAACTCAAGGGCAAAGTGGAGGAGTCGAGCTGAAAGTCTGATTGGCAAGGTAAGAAGCAAGAAAAATTCAGCATCACCTATACTCTCGGGATAGCATGAAGAGATCCCAGAATGGGGATGGTAAGGATGATCGTCGGAACAAGAAGATTAAAGAAGAAGATAGGCAAGTCATGGCGGCTTGCTCGTTCTGTGATAAATTCGGTCATGCGGCCGAAGAATGTTAGAAGCATTTGGGCGCATGCCTAAGATGTGGAAGTCGAGAGCACCGCATGCCTGACTGTCCTCTGATGAAAGAGCAATCATCCACGAGAAGCAAGGGTGGACAAAAGCGGCAAGCTAGATTGAATGCCGTACTGGAGGATGAACCAACCAAAAAAGAGGAGCTTATTGAAGGTACAATTCATATTTATTCCCATCTTGCTTTTGTGTTATTTGATACAGGTGCTACTCATTCCTTTATTGCTAGTTCCTTTGCAAAAACATTGCCCATTTCGCCGGTTCCCTTACCATCGGATTTAACCATAGTCACTCCTTTAGGGTCGGGAACGGAATTGAAAACCTATTTCCCAATAGTAAAGTTACAGTAGATGGGCATAATCTTCCCGCTAATCTCGTATGCCTTGATATGGAAGGCTACGATGCTATATTAGGAGTTGATTGGCTTGTAGACCACGACGCCTATATAAATTGTGGCAATAGGATAATTTCCTTTCGAAAACCAGGTCTCCCACGATTTTTATTTCTTGGCATCAAATACCGAAAGCATCCCTCTCTTATTTCATCTCTTCATGCTTGCAAACTCATTTCGCAAGGATGTGAAGCTTTTCTTGCCTCCGTAGTAGTTACCGAGTCTAAGAAAATCCAGATAGAAGAAATCCCCGTAGTTAGGGAATTTCCTGATATTTTCCCTTCCGAGTTACCTGGCTTACCGCCCGAAAGGGAGGTTAACTTCACCATTGAACTCACACCTGGAGCAGCACCAGTGTCAATAGCTCCTTACAGGATGTCCCCCACAGAATTGAAGGAACTAAAGAAGCAACTTCAGGAGCTGCTAGAAAAAGGCTTGATTCGACCTAGCACATCCCCTTGGGGTGCGCCAGTCCTATTTGTCAAGAAGAAGGACGGTTCCCTCAGATTATGCATTGATTACCGGCAGTTGAATCAACTTACTATCAAAAGCAAATATCCACTACCGCTTATTGATGAGCTATTTGACCAACTTTCTGGCGCGGAGTACTTCTCCAAGATCGATCTCAGGTCAGGCTATCATCAAATGAGGATCATGGATGAAGACATTCACAAGACTATTTTTCGAAGCCGATACAGACATTATGAATTTATGGTTATGCCATTCGGTTTAACTAATGCACTTGCGGCATTCATGCAACTGATGAATAATGTGTTCCAGCCTTATCTTGACCAATTTGTGGTCGTATTCATTGATGATATTCTCATCTACTTAAAGACAAAGAGGAACACAAGGAACATCTAATGGTTGCCTTGCACACCTTGCGGGAACACCAACTTTATGCTAAGTTAAACAAATGTGAATTTTGGCTTAAGGAAGTCTATTTCCTTGGCCATATCATTTCTAAAGAAGGCATTGCAGTAGATCCTTCTACGGTTGAAGCTGTTAAGAACTGGAGCCGACCGAACACCATATCTGAAGTTCAAAGTTTCATTGGCCTGGCTGGTTTTTATAGTTGATTTATCAAATATTTCTCCAAAATTCCCGCTGTAATACCCCAAAATTTTATATAAATTTTTAAAGATTTTTTTTGGAGATTAATGAATTTAAATAGATTTTTTTGGGTTAAATAAGTTATTATGGAAGCACAAATGATAACCAATTGACTTGGCCCATATTCTAGAAGCTTAAATTGGTATATTTATGAAATTTATGAGGATAATTACTCCTTATTAAATAATAAATAGATAAATAATAGAAAGAGTTTGAATTTAATCAAAATTCGGCACCCAAGACCAAAAGTGGTCTATCGCGCGACCACTTGGGATAAGAAACGGTCCTGCCTGGATCGCTTTTAAGAGTCCGAACGTGAGCAGTTTAGATCGCACAAAAACTCCATTTTCTTCAGTCTAAATCCTCTGGGATTGATGCAATCTGTTGGCTAGAAGACTCTAGAACACCTTTAGGATGGATTGGTGACCTAATTAGGACTCTATTGACATGCAAAATATGATTGGGCGATAATCACGTGCCTGAAGGAGTCAACCAAAAGTCAAAGATAGGTCCATTCAGACCGCTGAAGCCTCAGACCACCTTACAAGAAGTGCCCGGGACTCAACATTTCGTCATCTCCGGTTTACATATCTACCATGGCTCACTTAAGGCCTATTGATGGTTAGAGCTAATGATGTCGGCATCGAGACGATCGTACCGGATATACCTCTATACCCCGTCCGACCAGGACGAGAATGTAATAGGCGGCTCCCGCCTAATGAAGAAGCCTTGATGCGGGACGGGACGCGACTCGACACCAATTGATATGCAAACCTTGGACTCTAGGCAAACTCAAGATCATCCCTAGCGAGGGAAGGGTGCGGATGTGCGCGGTTGAGAAACCGACAATGAGCTAGGGTGGTCAGCTCTCACTTTCGTGCCTGGATCGGGTCACGAGATGATCTCGCTCTCTCTCACAGCGGTGATTGAAATTTGAGCAAGCTAAATTATTCTAACACTCTAGCAGCGGCATATCGAATTATATACGAAAAAAGCAAAAATGCCGAGTAAGGAGCGAACACGATACCTCTACGCTACCGAGCGTGGGGAAGACGTTCCCGACCAAGCTTCGTACTCCCGGTTAGACAATTACCAAATAAATTACAGAATTGAATTTTATTGTCCACTCCATGCAGGGAGGTATATGGCTACAGCGGGGCCCGGGAGTAGCACTCTTGGGTTGACGGGCAGTGATTTGGACAGCTCCGACGGTAGCGCGTGCCAACAAACGTGGGGCCCACGTCCTGGTAGGAGGGTCGATGAGCTGGGAGTGGTACCGCTGCAGTGGGGACTCTTGGAGGGATGATCCCTAGGAGGGGGACGCGCTGGTTCACCTTGTGGAAGGCGAGGAGGCCCGACTGGGGAACGTTGTTGCTTGCTGTCCATACACCTGTTATGCAGTTTCAGGGTTACACGACCCGACGAAAACAACTGCTACGATCAGACCCGACATCGGATCGATGCGAAACTAGCGCCGCTGCGAAGCCCTTTCAGAGATATACGACCATAGGCTGTTACAGGAATTTTTCTATGGCAGAATTTTCCATGGGGGAATTTCAAACAGGAACGTTTCCTGACTTAGATCTGGCCGGGTAGACTGAGATCTACCTGAAGAAGTGAGTTGACCAAGGCTGAAACTTTGGATCTGGGAGTTGGGATTTTTATGGGAGATGGAGGGGGAAGTAAGGAAGATGAGGATAATTTTTTTGTAAATTTCTGAGTTGGTTTGAGAGGGGAAATGGATTTTATAATAGTGGGTGGTCGGATGTGGACGGTTGGAAACAGAACTAGGTCCGATTTTTGCAGTGGTTTTAAGAAAAGGTAAACGAACTCTTAAAATCTTAAAAAAAATTGTGGGATGAGGGTTTGGTGGACAAAAGTCTAAGTCCAAATTTCAGCTTGATCTGAAATTGGAAAGGGGGTCTAATTGGTGAAGAGTTGGGCTGCTAGAACACAAGTCTGCACAGGGGCAGATTGTGTGGGCAGTGGGATTTAAATGGAAAAAGTGGGAAAACGAAGTTGGAATAACCTGAATTTTTTTGTGGGACGTGGGAACAACAAAGGGAACTCACCCTAAAAATTTCAGCCTAGTCAAATCTATAGGTTGTGAGCTAAAATTCGGCCTTCAGCTTGCTGGATGGAGGAAAACAGAATTCTGGTGATGGCGGTGGCGGTGCAACGGCGGCTCGATGGCGGCGGCGGTGGCGGTGCTGTGCTTCACACTCTGATAAGGAGGCTTCACACCTCAGAATAGGGCAACCTTCACAGCTGCAAGGGGAGGGAAAGGAGAGAGAAAGGGGGCGGCCTTGGCCTTGGAGCAAATTTGCTGAATTTTTCTTGCATTAAGTGTGTGAAAATGGAAAATACAAGCATTATATATGAATGGGAAACCCTAGGCTAATGACCAACCTTACCCTCAGATCTAGGGTTAGGGAGGGGTACATTGGGGATGCCAAATTCTATTTTTTTTCCATGTGGTCAAAGAAGATAAAAAATATGCCTAATAGAGACAAAAGAGGGGGCACCCCCTTTAAGAAGAGAAATTCAATTTCTCTTCCTTGGTCCAATGGTCCAAGTCTAAGGTGGGCCATGGGCCAGCCCCTGTGGGTCCTTAGAAGTTAGGTGGCCCAATGGAGAAGAGGGTGAGGGGGCCCACGGGGCCTAGGTGGCCCTTTTACAAAGAAACCCATTTATTTTTTTCTAATTACACTCTATTAACCCCAAATGAAACCAAATAAGCACACCTTACACACCAAATAAAAACCCAATAAATACTAAAAATACTAGGACTCAAGACGGAGACTCCAGGCTGTCTCCAAGCCATAGGGATGCCTGTGTAGCTCGAGTGGTATTACGCATTCGGTACCGACGGCTTGCTGACTCATGCTTCTCGCTCGCTCTGGTGTCTGCACCAATTCTCCCCGGGTGGGAGAAATTTGACCCTGTCGAGTAAGGGGTGCAACTACTCACGGGACTCCTGTGGATCCGTCACCGTACCAGATAGCGTGGGTACGCTCCACTCCAAATAACTGTCACCTGCTCATCCCGTATATATTCGATATGCACATGCTGCTGTGGGAACGAGGCTAGTGGTGGACACTCCGGGGTGGGGTCACTCTCAATGGGGAGGAGGCAGCTCGAAGACTCACTAGGAATCACCACTGGGTCCCTGTGGGTGACTAGATCCGGGACATTGATGTAGAGCTGATCCCATATTCCGGCAAGTCTACAACGTACGCATTAGATCCGACTTGCCTCACACTCGTAAGGGACTGACATCTACGAGCTTGCATAAGACCGACTCGACTCGACATATGTAGACTCACCATGCACTTGACAAATGTATGCATAGACTCCTAACAAACCACACAAAGAAAGAAAAATAGACTCATGCATGACCCTAAACTTAATGTAGTGACATTACCCCCTAGGTGGTCATCATCCGAGTGCTGCATCCTGGGTGTTGATAGGTCCTTCCGGATCTTCTTTATAGAATTCGTCAGCTAATTTCAGCTCGGCCTCATAACTGACAGACACAAACCCAGAAGGTGAGGCTTCTCCAACCCTTTTGTCCCCTAGGGCTAGTGATGTACGACTGGACATTGGCCGGCAAAGTGGCCAAACCCCCGACAGTGATAACACTGCATTCGTGACCTACTAGTCTCTCCGATAAGTGGTCCCTTACCCTTATCCTCCCGACGGGCAAGGGGTGTAGGCAACATGGGAGGAGGTGTAGGTGCCGGAGGACGGGAAATAGGTCCTGGGGGGCAGGCAATGGGTGCCGGTGATTGTGGTGGAGGTAGATCCCTCGGCGGGGGAGGGCGAGGCCTTGGAGCGAATTGCTCGTGACGGGCGGGCTCCTGAGGTCGAGCCATGGGGGCCCTCTGGTATGGACCTAAAGAGCTACGGGGCTCGGCACTACGAAGAGGGATGGGGCCCGATCGTTGGGTAGACTCGAACTCTCTCTCAAACTGCTCCAACTATAAAGAAACATGGTACGACTCTTCCAAAGTCTTGGTACTGCGACGGAAAAGCTCATACTGATAGTGGGGCCACAGACCACGTCGGAAGCGGGAAATAGACACGGAGCTCTCCTCCGTGACACTACATCGTAAAAAATACTCATCAAATTCAGCGATGTACTCGGAGACGGGACGATCTCCCTGACCGAGACTCTGCCACCTATCAATGAGTTGCTGACGGTATGTGGTAGGAAGGTACTTTTTCCGAAGCTTGACCTTCATCTCACCCCATGTCTCAACCTGGGGCTCCTACCGATGAAACAACAGGCTCTCTACCTTCTTCTAATAGGTCTGAGCCTATCCCATCAGCTTCATGGTAGCGAATTGGACTCTTCGACAATCCGTCATATCAAACCAATCAAAATACCGATCCATTCCGGACTCCCAATCTAGATAGACCTTCGGGTCCAAGGACCTGTCAAAAGTGGGAGGGTCCGCACGAACGGTCTTGAGGGTCCGCTCGTCCTCATCTAAATCACGGTTCCGTTGTTGAACACAACGATCACGACCATATCCCCCATTTTCATTATCGGACTCATAATCAACCACCTTGGGGACTTGCCGCCTCCTATCATCTACCCCTTGAGCCCTTGGAGCAACTGGTGGCTGAACCGGCTCCGGTTGACCATTTGTCGGCGCGGGGTGCGTCTCAACCGGGGGTCTCTCTAGGACGGCTACTCTCCCTACCAGACTGTGAAAAGACTGGTCCGACTTTTTGGCCCTATCCTCTAAGACCTTCATCCTCTCTTCCAAAAATGTGCCTAGGCCATCCACCCGTGTACTCAACCCTTCCATTTTATCCACTCGTGTAGTCAACTCATCCATTTTTCCCATAAGACCTCAAAACATGTCGCCCACCGAAGGCTCATCGATATTAGGGACTCGGGAATCTACCATAGGTGGTGGTGAGTATTGGGTACCTCTACGAGTGGGCATGCAAATGACAAGGGGTCGGAATGCACCGACCAAGGCAAAGTGATGAATCTAGACTTAACCAATATCCGGTACGTGGCGGAGGTGTGATCTGAAGACCGAACTCACGCAAGTGTGCAACCTTCCCAATAGGCGTAACCTATCATTCTGGGAACACCTTTTGATATACCGGGTAGAGGAATGCAATGTGACACCTTGGACCGACTACCCTAGACTCGACTTAGCTCTGATACCACTTTGATGCGGGACGGGATGCGACTCGACGCCAATTGATATGCAAACCTTGGACTCTAGGTAAACTCACAATCGTCCCGTGTGAGGGAAGCGTGCGGATGTGCGCGGTTGAGAAATCGACAATGAGCTAGGGTGGTCAGCTCTCACTTTCGTGCCCGGATCGGGTCACGGGACGGTCTCGCTCTCTCTCGCAGCGGTGATTGAAATTTAAGCGAGCTAAATTATTCTAACACTCTAGTAGCGGCATATAGAATTATATACGAAATAAGCAAAAATGCCGAGTGAGAAGCGAACATGATACCTCCACGCTACCGGGTGTGGGGAAGACGTTCCCGGCCAAGCTTCGTACTCCCGGTTAGACAATTGCCAAATAAATCACAGAATTGATTTTTATTGCCCACTCCATGCAGGGAGGTATAGGGCTACAGCGGGGCCTGGGAGTACCGCTCTTGGGTTGACGGGCAGCGATTTGGACAGCTCCGGAGGTATCGCGTGCCAAGAAACGTGGGGCCCACGTCTTGGTCGGAGGGCCGATCAGGCTGGGAGTGATACTGTGACGACCCAGAGTTTAGGATACCGATATACCGATAAATTGCTATACCAATACCAAAAACTGGGGAGGCCACCCAAGAGCTGATGAGACCCCTGAAGGGTTAGTGAGGGTTGTTGAGGGATTGCATTACGAATTAGAATTACAACGCGCAATATTGACAATTAGCAACAGAAATTAATATTAATGCGGAAGCAATTTAAAATATCAGAGTGGTAAATATATACACTAGACCAGATTTACAACAGAGCACAAGTCCACTGTACAACTACACGGGGCATACCCCGGCCAAAAGTACAACAAAAGACGAACTGACTACAGCTGGCGACCCTACATGCGATCACCAAACGGACGTGACGACGAAGCGGCGGGAGGCTGGGGCGGCTCTGATATGACACAATGATGTAGCAAGTGGCTATGGTTCCTTGGACTTAATTTGCAAACACAATCACAAGATTCGAGCAAGCTTTGAAGATGTCGTCTCACCGTGCGCACCCGTCACCCGTCACCCGTGGTGACTCGGTGATGCCGAGTCAAGGTGGTGGAGAAAGACCCTAGCTGGTAGAGGGCCAGCACCACTAAGGTTAACCATCCTGAAGGTACGATGCCTACAATCAAGGGCGGCCGGGTGCCGTGGGGGCACTAGGTCACTCTCTCACTTTGGCCACGGTGACCACACAAGAGTTAGTGGCTCCGGGAACGAGCGCTCTCTCACCGACAAGCGGACAAGTTTTACGGATATGAAATGAACAGAAGTAAATAGAGCAAGGGTAGAGGCTAACCTGGTTGGTTTGAAGAAACCAACCCCGGTCGGAGACGATGGGCGAGCGGGGAAGTGTGGGTTCCCCGCACACTGCGCCGGTGAAGCTTGAATCCTGTTTTATTAGTTACACTCACTACACCTCACACAGGAGGGTGGACTTGGGGTGGGGATGTTGATTTACATGCAAACACTACCTCCACGCAGGGAGGGGCGGTGAGCCGGCCAGGCGGGGAAACGCGAAAGGAGAAGCCGAGGCCGAATCTGCCTGCTCTCTGCGATGACTGACTGACAGTTGATGTCGAGGCCATAGATCCCGTTCTAGAATTCTGCTGATGGTAAGACCAGTGGGGAACGCTTCGTATCTGGGACTAGGATGCCTCTGAATTTTGCGGAATTCTTCTGTTGCAGTTGCGGGCCCGGGACGAGGTTCGATCAGGGAGACAGAATCTGGGTGCGGCAGCTTCCTGTTTCTGACAGCCGTTTGCAGAGAGTGCCTCGACAGCTCCTAGACTCCGAATCACAAACCGCCAGAGTTTCTGGAACCGTGGACGAGCCCTCTTCGCAGCAAAACTGGCGGGGAAGCTGTCTGATGTTCGAGAGGACTGGGGGACTTAGAAGAGTGGAGGCAGGTCGTTGCAGACTGTGGGAGGCAGACCCGCGCAGCCGAGGGAGAAAAACAATAACTTTGGCCTCAAGATTCCGAACGTGGTTCTGCTTCTTGATTCGGATAGAGGACTAGAGGAGGAAGAACTTTGTAGAAGGGCTCTTGGCCTGAATCTTCCGCCGTTTGTCATGGTGCAGCTTCAAATCAGGTTCAGGTGCTCTACAGAGGGAGTCCTACGCAGTCGGGGGAGAATGGTTCTCCCGGACAGCTCCGACCTTGGATTGAGATGAAACTGCCTCGCCTACGAAGATGACTGGGGGAGCTTTCCGTCGATGTATACCACGCCCCAAGGAGATCCGGGATGGAGGCTGGGGTGGTGCTTCAACAGACTGTCAGTCTGCTGGTATTCATCTGTATGCAAATGAGAAGGGAGAAAAGGGTGGAGGGGTGGTTCCTTTGGTGGAGGGGTGAGGGAGATGG
Source organism: Amorphophallus konjac (assembly GCA_022559845.1). Lineage (NCBI taxonomy): Eukaryota > Viridiplantae > Streptophyta > Magnoliopsida > Alismatales > Araceae > Amorphophallus > Amorphophallus konjac. The sequence goes on along the minus strand of CM040120.1, from coordinate 159,857,810 downwards.
ATGCCTTGGTGGAGGGGAGTGATTTAGGAGGTGGGAGGGGTGGTGAGGTGGAAGGTCAGGGGCGGAGCTAGCAGGGAGATGGGCTGGGTGCGCAAATGGTCAAGGGGGGTTTGGTTGGGGTGTGGGGGCCCTCATGGGGTTAGGTGGGGAGGTGGAGGCCTTGGACACTTGGGTTCTAGTGGTAAGGGTTTGGACGGGTGGGGTTGGAGGAGTGGGAGTGCTCCTCGAGTTTTGGTAACCCGGGTAGGAGGGAGGAGGTCGGGGAGTGTAGACTTTCCTAAGTTCGGCTCTCATGTTCTCCCATGTGTTAATAGGCTCTAGCCTCATAACACTCCTAAATTGTTCAATGAACTTCCACCTATCCTCGGCATGGTACACAAGTCGACTCTTGGCAAGGTAGATTTTCATGGGTTCAGTCATTGGATTCCTTTTAAAGTATTTGTCCATGTTTTCCTCCCACTCTAAATATGCACTAGGGTGGTATCCGTTAAAGATAAGGTCCTCAAATAGGACTTTGTCCAAAGGGGTGTCAATCGGACCTTTGCGGAGGGCCAAGTGAGATAGATGTGACTTACATGAAGTAGCCATGCTAGTGGACATAAGAGATGCAACCGAAGACTCTAAATGCATATGAGCGTCCTAGGACCAACTTGATAGAGACAAGTTATGAACTTGCTCTGATACCACTTGATGTGACACAATGAAGGGGAGGCAGCAAGATACTATGCTCCCTCGGACTTAATTCGCAAAACACAACTCAAGATTTGAGATTTCTTTGAAATTGGACCGAACCACCGTGCACACCTGCAACCCGTGGTGACTCGGTGATGTCGAGTCGAGGTGATGGAACAAGACCCTTGCTGGTTGAGGGCCAGCAGGGCTAAGGTCTTCCCTCCCGAGGGTACGTTGCCCAAGTTCAAGGGTGGGCTGGGTGCCTTGGAGCACTGGGTCACTCTCTCTCACTTTTGCCACGGTGACCACACAAGAATCGGTGGGTCCAGAAACGAGCACTCTCTCACTGACCAGCGGATAAGTCGTATGGATATGAAATGAACAGAAATAAATGGAGCAAGGGTAGAGGCTCACCTGGTTGGTTTGAAGAAACCAACCTCGTTCGGAGACGATGGGCGAGCGGAGAAGTGTGGGATCCCCGCACACTGCGCCGATGAAGCTTGAACCCTGTTTATTACAAGCACTACACCTCGCACAGGAGGGGGAACTAGGGGCGGGGATTTCAATGTACAATCAAACACTACCTCCACGCAGGGAGGGGCCTTCAGCCGGCCAGGCAAGGGGAGGGAAAAAAAAAATCCGAGTGAGAGCCAATCGGAGGGCCGACGTCGGTTCTGCCACTTCTGGAGTTGCTGGATAGTCTGTCGATGACGGGGCTGCCACGGACACTCCCGAACTCCAAATGATCTGAAACCAGGGCTGAAACGCTCCCACTTGACCCAGGACGATGCTCGAAGTTTCGTGGAACCTCGTGCCGATGTCTCTGGCCGGGGCAGGGTCTGGAACAGGGCAGTGCAATTCTGGCACTGACTGCTCCTAGAACGTTGCTTCCGGAAAGAGCAGGCAGCCTGAACGCTCCTGGTGTCTGAATGAGGCGGGACCAAGTCATGGACGTTCGTGGTCGAGTCCTCTTCGAGCAGCAAGAAGAAACAGCACCAGAGGAGGTCAGGGTCGGGAGTGGTCCCCAGAAGAGTGGGGAGGGGTCTGGGCGGACTCAGAACAACCTGACCTGTGTGCCGATGGTAGAAAATTTGTATCTTGTTGCTCCGAGCTCCAAATGGCGCCCCGTTGCTTGGTGATGTTAGAAGACTGGTAGGAGAAGGCTTCTGCACAGGAATCACACCCAAACTCGTTCTGGATCGGCCGTGGTCGCACTTTGAATGGGCCTCTATCCTTCTGCAGCAGTCACCTTGCGCAGTCGGGGGAGAGCGGAGCTCCCGAACAGAAGGGACGTCGGATGCTAGCGAGACCACCATGGCTGCGAATCTGACTGGGAGAGCTTTCCGTCGATGTAAGGTACGCCTCCAGACGACGTCGAATGACCTCGGGGCAGGTTCTGCAAGTCGGGCTCTTTCTGCTACACTCGAACTGAGAGCTGTAATTTGAAGAAGATGGGGGAAAATGGGGTTTATGGGAGGGGAAGTGAGGTGGATGGGTATGGGGATGACTCTTGGCTGTGATGGGGTCTGGGAGGGGGTGTTCCAAGAAGTGGGAGAGGGAGAATGAGGGCTGGAAGGAGGAGTTTGCAGTGGCTGAGAGGGGAGTTGCGAAATTGGGCTTGGAGGGAAAGGGGGAAGGTGAGGGGGCACAAGTGGGTAGGGGGGAGTGGTTTCCCTCCTTTGGATTTGGAATGGGGTTAATGGAAAGGGATTAATGGTAGCCTAGAGAATGGGAAGGGTTGCCTTGGGGAGGGGAAGAGGTGTTTGGGAGAATGGATTCCCCCTTGGGAAGGTGAAAGGGTGAATGGGGAAGGGGAAAGGTGTCTAGGAGAATGGTATTCCACCTAGGAGGTTGGGGGGGGGAGTAATTGGGATGTATAGGGAAGGGGAAGGGGCCTTAATGAGGGGTGAATGGGGAGGAAAGAGAATAAATTTCAAAATTAGGGTGGGGAGGAGAGAGAGAGGGGGCACAACCCACTTAGAGAGAGTGATAGTAAGAGAGAGAGAGAGGGAGATATTGAGAGGGAACTAGAAGGTGTGGAAATTTTCTGGATTCAATATTCAAGCATAATTGTTACAAATGAGAGAGGGGTGGGGCTATTTATAGACACCACACTTTTCCTAAGACCAAACTGACCCTGACAAACTAACTAATGACCAAACAGTCCAAGGGAGGGGCGCCCCTGGGCCTAGCCCAATGAATTGGGCCCATTAACCTATCAAACCAACATAATGACTTCAAGACTTAGGAAAATGGCTTTATAACCTAGGTACATGACTCAATAAAGGGAAAATTACATGTTTAAGACTCAAATAAAAACAAGAAAATTACATGACTCGACTCACAAACACATGAGGAACATAATGGCGTACACCGACGATCAATCCGAGCTTCAGAAAATGTGGAGGGGCAAGGGATGTCCCCATCATACCCCCGGGGTGGGGAAAACTCGACCCTGTCGAGTATGGGTCCACCGGGGAAGTAGCATCCCAAACGCAGTTCCGGGTGAACCTTGTTCTCCAAACTCGACCCATGTCCATAGCCGAGGAACGGTGCTTCCACTCGACAAAGTGGCTCGGACACACCCTTAGGCTGGCGAAGAGATCTTGCTTTGCTTAGTATTGCCGCCATGTGCTGACGTCGGGCTCTCGGGCTAGTTTGTGGTGGCACTCCGAGGGTGTCTCTCACAAGGATAGGTGTAGGCTCATGACACTCACTAGGATCCACTGCGGTACCCTTAGAGGGTGCCGGATCCGCCACGTGGGAAGTGGGATGAATCCCAAAACCCATTGGTAAGTTCAACCCGCAAGCCGGGTGCCAAGGCCACTCGGAACTTGGCAAGGTCCAAGTCCTCGTGCCCTCAAATTGGAGGTGACCCTAGAGTAGAGCCACTCCAAAATCATCATCATCATCAAGTCGCCAACGTGGAATTTCAAGTGGCGCTCACGAGTTTTTACCCGCCTTTTGTAATTCTCACCGCTTTTTACTTGATGCATGTTTTGATGCATATGCCATGTACTAAGATGCGGTGTGAGTGAGTAGTGCGTGGTATGCAAAGGTGGTTCAGGGCAACCACATGTAGACCTATCATGTATTGATGTTATGAAGACTTTGAATGTCTTGGGAGGACCGGGGCATCCATAGCTGTCCCTTTCATGTGTGAGTGTGATGAGTGCCGGGGGACCCGGACATCCATGAATGCTCCTAACATGCTTGAGATTTATGATGAATGATGGTGGACCATTACAACCAAATATTGACCACTCATGTTTTCTTCTTGACATGTGGGTGATATGAATGAATGGACCCGACTTTCTAATCATGTCAAGTGGGGTGGTATGCCTAAGCACATGCATTTCAATCCTAGTGATGACTTCTATGTGCATAGGTGTGGGGTGGCCCTTGAGCTTCCATTCGTATGAGTCAAAGGGATCTAAGAAGGGAGACATCATGGAGTGGGGCCATCTATCAATCCCATTGTGTATGTTGCCTATGGTTAAGGCTTCTTTGGTGTAACCCAATTCTAGGAAGAGAAGGTTTTGGGTTATCATGGGTGGTAAGGGTAGGGTAAGGTGGGTGGTGAATAAGGTGAGTGGGTTACATTGAGATCTAGGCTCCCATAGAAAAGGGTCAAAGGGATCATGGTAAGAGTCACCTTGGTAGGGGTACTCTATGCTCTCAAGGTCCTCGAATGGTGAGTCATCCTCCTCAATAATTGGGCCAAGGTTGCTAATGGGTTGACCGATCAAAGCACTTGGGATCTTAATGGTTGGGGAGTGGACTAGGATAGGTTCTTCCTCCATGGGAAGAAGGAGGATGATCTCACTAGTAACTTGACCATTAGTGTAGATGGAAGTGATGGAGCCAATGGAGGGATATGCTAGGCTAATGGTGTTAGTTTCGGACGGCCTCAAGGCTAGCATATTGGTCAAGTGAATTTGCCAATGTAGGTAGTTCACTAAGTCTCCCAAATCTTCCACACAATAGGAAGTTTGATAAGTGACATGTGGCTGAATGAGAATGATTTGGGATTGATATCCCATGGGTAGGTGGCATGGTTGTGAACTAGGAATGGTGAGACCTTTCTTGAGCCATTGGAGTATGGACTTATCTATGGTGAGGTTGGGTGTCTCTACAGGAGCTAGGCTAGAGGTGTGTGAGTTGGTTGGCCTTTGGATTTCCTCTATGTTGGGAGGTGGATTCGGATGGGCATACTCGATAGGGTCGAGTATTGGACCCATACTCGACAGGGTCGAGTTTTCCCGACCCCGGGGGTATGATGGGGACATCCCTTGCCCCTCCACATTTTCTGAAGCTCGGATTGATCGTCGGTGTACGCCATTATGTTCCTCATGTGTTTGTGAGTCGAGTCATATAATTTTCTTGTTTTTATTTGAGTCTTAAACATGTAATTTTTCCTTTATTGAGTCATGTACCTAGGTTAGAAAGTCATTTTCCTAAGTCTTGAAGTCATTATGTTGGTTTGATAGGTTAATGGGCCCAATTCATTGGACTAGGCCCAGGGGCACCCCTCCCTTGGACTGTTTGGTCATTAGTTAGTTTGTCAGGGTCAGTTTGGTCTTAAGAAAAGTGTGGTGTCTATAAATAGCCCCACCCCTCTCTCATTTGTAACAATTATGCTTGAATATTGAATCCAGAAAATTTCCACACCTTCTAGTTCCCTCTCAATATCTCCCTCTCTCTCTCTCTCTTACTATCACTCTCTCTAAGTGGGTTGTGCCCCCTCTCTCTCTCCTCCCCACCCCAATTTCGAAATTCATTCTCTCTCCTCCCCATTCATCCCTCATTAAGGCCCCTTCCCCTTCCCCATGCACTCATTCAATTCCCCCTCCAACCCCTAGGTGGAAACCCCTTCTCCTAGGCACCTTTCCACTCTCCCAAGCAACCCTCCCTCTCCCCAAGACTGAAAGAGCCCTTCCCTAGGCCAAATTTTGAATTTCCCTCTCCCTTTGGCTGTGCCCTTTCATCTCCCCACCTCCCTAACCACCCAAGGTCGCACCCCCCCTTCCCCATCCACCAAATAACTCCTTGTTCATGCCCTTCCCCACACCCTCTCCTCCACCTATTCTGTCCCTGTTGCAGGTTTCAGAAAAGTAGTGATTTGCAGTAGCAGCCACGACTTCCCCTGAAGGCTCCCGGTGGCATATCTTATATTTATGGAATCGTCTCCAAGTCTTCTTTCCAACGGTGGTGCTCCTGCCTGCATCCGAGTTCGGAGCTGTCCGGAGGAACATCATCTTCAACGACTGCGCAATCTGTCCCAGACTGAAGGCCAGAGCGATCTTGGAAGCCGTTCAGCGGCCAACCTTGGAGGAATTCGATCCGACTTCCTTCTACAAAATTCTTCTTCGTCTAGTCCTCCATCAGTAGCAGAAGGAACAATGCCAATCACCAGTTCGAGCTATTTGTTCTGAATTTCTTCGCCGGAGTGTGCAGTCTGCCCCCTGCAGGTCCAGGTTTGACCTGTCTTCACTACTCCGGCCACCATTCTCCTCTCCGACCTCGGATTGTGGCCCCGTCAATTTCTGCTCGAAGCTACTTCGACCACGATCGCGTCACCACCAGTTTCGTTCGATTTGGAGTTTGGGAGCGACCGCAGTGCCTTCTGCAATCGACTGTATCAGTTCTGCATCAGTCAGAGGCAGAGTGTTGCTGTCCTGCTCCAGTCGCCGGTCCGATCAGCCCCGAGTTCCAGAGCTTCCCAAAAAATTCAAGCATCATCCTCGGCCAGCTGGGGAACGTTTGGAACCAGTTTCATCAAATTTGGAGCTCGGTTGAGTCCGTGGCAGCATCTTCATCGACAACCTGTTCAGCAAAACTAAAGAGTGGCAGAACCGGCGAAGCTTGGAGAGTCGGCGTTCTCTTCATAATTTCCCCACCCCGCTTGGCCGGCTGAAGGCCCCTCCCTGCGTGGAGGTAATCTTGGTTGTAATAAGTCTAACCCCCACCCCAAGAGCCCCCCTCCTGTGAGAGGTGTAGTTCATGTAATAATATTTTCGCAGATTTGAAGCGACACCGACGCGGCTTGCGGGCGCAAACCCTTGCCTCCCCGCTCGCCCCCGTCTTCGGCCGGAGTTGGCGTCTTCACGCCGGCTAGGTGAGCCTCGGTCCCCCTTTCCTTGCTGGTCAATATCACTTGCTTAGCTTAGTATTCTTGCTTTGCTGCGTCGGACGGAGAGCGAGGGCCCGGCCCAAATTACCGAACACGTGAGTGTCCATCGCGGGCGAGTTGTGAGCGAGCCATTTCAACCCACACCCATGGTGTGACGGCCGCCCGTGAGTGGGCATCCCTGGCCCAATTGGGGTTCTCCCAAAGCTTGCCAAGCACCGGAGCATCATTGTCCCACCCCGGACCCTCTCCATTATCGTTTAGTTGCCCACGGGCACAAGTGTACACCAAGCGAGTGAGCCGCTCGAGTGGTATCATCGCCAATTTGCTTCCTTGCATTTGTAGGTCCAAGGGTCATATTGTCTTGTGGTCATCACCCCAAGGTGGTGTCACATCAGGCTCACCTGCAAAAGTGAAGGGTGAGTCACAGCCAGACTCAGTAGGGGTCACACGGATCCCTACAATGCACTAACACACCAGCATGCAATAAGCAATTAAACAGGCAAATGGCATAATTAAAACAATAATAAAGCTATAAATCTAACTACGTAGTAAAATAAAACAGCTAACACCAAAATCTCACAAAACACCAGTGCTGAAAATAAATCTACTCACTACTTCCAAGTGACAGGAGAAGTCTACTCCGTCGTAGAACAAGAGAGCCTCACTAGAAGAAAGAGACCAGATGCGTCTCTGACTACTTACTCTGCGGCCTCCAGCAACTCACGTGTAAGCGTCTACACGGAGAGGCGTAACAAAACCAGTACCAAATCGAGTAACTAGTCAGAGCGACACTCGTCAGTGCCAGTCCCTGTCTCTGACCACGTGTGCACACACTGGCTCTTGCCTGAACCAGGTCCTCCAGCTAGTTTTCCCCCTCCGCAGGACGCTACGGCCAAGCCGGGGGCCCACGGAAACTAGCTTACAAACTGTTGATTGGGATACCCTACCACCCCTCCCAGGTGGGTCGACCCGCGTCGTAGGGCTACGACTAGTGGCTCTATCACAAGGAACGTGAGGGAAACAACCCTATTCGCATCATAAAACACATTAAAACCCATTTCGAACTCTGCAAGGAAGGGCGGTCCAACCTTGGCCGCTCGACATATATACGGTCCTCCTTTAACCGCTCAAAGGAGTTAAACGGTTTGCACTCAACCGCACGAATCAACATACACGGCTGTCACTTAGCCGCAAGACTAAACGCTCTAAAAGAAGGGCGGTTTTGTTTTCACCGCACAAACCACATATACGGTCACCACGTGGCCGCATAACATGTTGAGCGGTCGGCCTCCGGCCGCTCAAGCCATAAACCAATTTAACCGAAATTGCAGAAAATAAATAAACCTAGCAGAAAATACATATACGGTCTTACGACAGACCGCACAAGGGGTAAGGACGGTCTACTCAAAGCCGTTCAAACGAACCGCCATAACTGGTCAAAGGGATATACGGTCCTGGCAGGGCCGCACAAATAGGTAATACGGTTTAGGTCAAACCGCACAAGGGATGAACGGTCTGAGGTTGACCGTTGGGCAAACCACTTCACAGAGGTTCCCAAATATGGACGGTCCACATTATACCGCCTATGGTCTTGGACGGTCGGGCTTCTACCGCCTAAAGGGGATATGCGGTCCAATGCTAGTCGCACAACGATGGACGGTCTCTCATCAGCCGTATTGACGGCGTGACGGTGGGTTGGGTTCGGTCTCGGCCGAAACACCACCCGGAAGGGCCTAAACAAACAGAAAACAAAAATAAACCAATCCACACATGCCATACAACCATTCTACAGCTAAACATGCAATCCAAACTCAAAAGAAAGCCCAAATCATGCAATTTCACAAATTGAACTAAAATGGGCCTAACATGTAAAAATGCACGAAAACCTAGGAAAATGAGCTCGGATGCCGATGCATGTGCTACCTATACGCTCCTAGCGAGGTAAGGATTCCATCCCCCTACCTTTTTCACAGAACCAACGACAAACAGGGCACGAACTTCGAGAAATCACCACGGCGATCCTTCGCACCTACGTGACACCACGACCGACAATCCACGCCCAGGCTAGCACCTACGCGATCCTCACGTCGAGCCGGTCCTTTTGACTGCCCTTGCACTTCGGTCCGAGGGCCACACGCACGTGAACCGAGAGAGAGGGGGGGTCGCCACCGTCGCGAGAGAGAAAGAGTGAGAGAGATCGAGAGAGTGAGGGGAGAGAGAGAGGCGTACGAGAGTTATAAAATTTTTTTGTTATATATTTTTTTTGAAAATTTAACCCTAACAGCAAATAAATCCTATAAGTTTAAAAATCGTGAATATGCCCTTTTTAATTCAATTAATCTTAAACAAATTCCTATAAATGCCAAACAAACGCCTAAAAATCCGCAAAAATAGTCAAAATGCTCCTAACAAAACCAAGATCCAAATTGCTAAGGATCCAATTAAAACACGGGCGCTACAGTCCCTCCCTCCTTAAAAAAATTTCATCCCCGAAATTTAAACGGAAGGAAAAGAAGGCAACTGAAAGAACAAAATCATACCTTGAAAATAAAAAGCCAGTTTCCCCCGTGGCATGAAGATGACTCGCTTCGATCTGCAGACTACCACGGCACCGTACTTCTCAAGCCAATCCATGCCCAGAATAGCATCGAAATCGACCAACTGCAGCGCATGCAACATTGCTGGCATCTGTCGATCATTGATGACAACTGGAGAATCTTCTAGGCACACTGGAGTAGCCATGAAATCTCCCGATGGTAGCTCGACAAGTAGGTTACAGGACACTTCCACTAACGGTTCCTCAACTCGGGCAAGAAAATCCTCGGAAATAAACGAATGAGTAGCACCTGAATTGAAAAGAACATGCACTGAATGACCAAAAATCAGAACTGTACCTTCCACCAAATTTGACGCGATAGCCTCTGCACGCGTGATATGAGTAACTCTGCCTCTCGGCTGACGGCTGGGGGCAGAAGACTGCTGCGAAGGTGCTGGCGCTTGCTGATAAGACGGCGGAGGTAACTGAGGTAAAGGGAGACGAAACTGAGACTGCTGCTGCGGCTGGGTAACTTGCGAGAACTGCACTGGCCTCGGCCTCTGCGGACAGTCTCGAGCAATATGACCCGGCTGATTGCACGCATAACAAACAACGGGCAAAGCACATGGAACACTTGGGTGACTTCCACCACACCTTGAACACAACCTCGGCTGACTGACAAAGGGTCCTTAGCGCTGTTGAAAAGAAGACGTCTGTTGCACAGTGCCTGAAGGAGCCTGCTGGTCAAACCGCTTCTTAGACTTCTTATGCTTCCATGAAGAACTCGGCTTAGAAAAAGACGGAGAACCACCGGTACCAGAAACCACAGACTGAACTCCTGCTGCAAGCTGCTGACTGCCTTGCTGAAACTGCACGGTCGGCACAGTCGACGGAACTGCAACGGGAAGCTGCCCTCGAGATCTCGCTAACTCCATCTCTAAAGTCACGGCTGCCTGATAGGCTCCATCCAAATCAGCTACACGAGTCGCATACAACGGTAATCATAACTCGGGCCTTAATCAACGCAAAAACTGCTGCGTCTTCATAGCTTCATTCGCAAGGATATGAGGCGCATATTGACCTAACTCCAGAAACTTAGTACGGCACTGCACCACAGTCATATCACCCTGAATCAGCTCCATAAATTGGTACGCTTTAGCCATCTGGAGACAAGCTGGGGTGAAAGCACGTTCAAATGCAGTAACAAACTCTGGCCAGGTAATCTGCCGAAGCGGATGAGAACGGAAAGCAACTTGCCACTCGGCCTTCCACCATGTCAAAGCTGCACCCTGAAGTTGAAAAGTTGCCAACATGACCTTCTCGTCCTCCGCGCACTCCATTGCCAGAAATACACGCTCCGTCGCATCAATCCATTGCCTTGCTGCCTCGGGATCTGATTGACCGTCGAACGATGGTGGATTAAAAAGTAGGAATTCCTTGAGAGCTCTGCCACGACCACCCGGCGGATCAGCTTGCGGGACAGCAGCTGGGGTTGGTGCAGGAACAATAGGAGGATGAGAGGCACCACTTTCAGCTCTTGGGATATCCCTCGGAACATTTTGCGGTACATTCCTTGGGACACGAGGAGGTCTTCCTCGACGATGCGGCATATTCAATCTAACAAAGAAACGAATAATCCATTAGTAAACACGGAAAACATCCTAAGCCAGCAATAGACGACCCGATGGACTTGTTCTGGACTCGCTCAAGCAATTTCAATTCCTAATACAATTCCCCAACACATGCTCTGATACCAACTGTGATGACCCAGAGTTCAGGATACCGATATACCGATAAATCGCTATACCAATACCAAGAACTGGGGAGGCCACCCAAGAGGCTGATGAGGCCCCTGAAGGGTTAGTGAGGGTTGTTGAGGGATTGCATTACGAATTGGAATTACAACGTGCAATATTGACAATTAGCAACAGAAATTAATATTAATGCGGAAGCAATTTAAAATATCAGAGTGGTAAATATATACACTAGTCCAGATTTACAACAGAGCACAAGTCCACTGTACAACTACACGGGGCATACCCCGGCCAAAAGTACAACAAAAGATGAACCGACTATAGCTGGCGACCCTACACGCGATCACCAAACGGACGCGACGATGAAGCGGCGGGAGGTTGGGGCGGCTCACCTGCAAAAGTGAAGGGTGAGTCACAGCCAGACTCAGTAGGGGTCACACGGATCCCTACAACGCACTAACCCACCGGCATGCAAAAAGTAAAGGCAACCAGCATGCAATAAGCAATTAAACAGGCAAATGGCATAATTAAAACAATAATAAAGCTGTAAATCTAACTACGCAGTAAAATAAAACAGCTAACACCAAAATCTCACAAAACACCAGTGCTGAAAATAAATCTACTCACTACTTCCAAGTGACAGGAGAAGTCTACTCCGTCGTAGAACAAGAGAGCCTCACTAGAAGAAAGAGACCAGATGCGTCCCTGACGACTTACTCTGCGGCCTCCAGCAACTCACGTGTAAGCGTCTACACGGAGAGGCGTAATAAAACCAGTACCAAATCGAGTAACTAGTCAGAGTGACACTCGTCAGTGCCAGTCCCTGTCTCTGACCATGTGTGCACACACTGGCTCTTGCCTGAACCAGGTCCTCCAGCTAGTTTTCCCCCTCCGCAGGACGCTACGGCCAAGCCGGGGGCCCACGGAAACTAGCTTACAAACCGTTGATTGGGATACCCTACCACCCCTCCCAGGTGCGTCGACCCGCGTCGTAGGGCTACGACTAGTGGCTCTATCACAAGGAACGTGAGGGAAACAACCCTATTCGCATCATAAAACACATTAAAACCCATTTCGAACTCTGCAAAGAAGGGCAGTCCAACCTTGGCCGCTCGACATATATACGGTTCTCCTTTAACCGCTCAAAGGAGTTAAACGGTTTGCACTCAACCGCACGAATCAACATACATGGCTGGCACTTAGCTGCAAGACTAAACGCTCTAAAAGAAGGGCAATTTTGCTCTCACCGCACAAACCACATATACGGTCACCACGTGGCCGCATAACATGTTGAGCAGTCGGCCTCTGGCTGCTCAAGCCATAAACCAATTTAACCGAAATTGCAGAAAATAAATAAACCTAACAAAAAATACATATACGGTCTTACGACAGACCGCAGAAGGGGTAAGGATGGTCTAGTCAAAGCCGTTCAAACGAACCGCCATAACTGGTCAAAGGGATATACGGTCTTGGCAGGGCCGCACAAATAGGTAATACGGTTTAGGTCAAACCGCACGAGGGACGAACGGTCTGAGGTTGACCGTTGGGCAAACCACTTCACAGAGGTTCCCAAAGATGGACGGTCCATATTATACCGCCTATGGTCTTGGACGGTTGGGCTTCTACCGCCTAAAGGGGATATGCGGTCCAATGCTAGTCGCACAATGATGGACGGTCTCTCATCAGCCGTATTGACGGCGTGACGGTGGGTCGGGTTCGGTCTCGGCCGAAACACCACCCGGAAGGGCCTAAACAAACAGAAAACAAAAATAAACCAATCCACACATGCCATACAACCATTCTACAGCTAAACATGCAATCCAAACTCAAAAGAAAGCCCAAATCATGCAATTTCACAAATTGAACTAAAATGGGCCTAACATGTAAAAATGCACGAAAACCTTGGAAAATGAACTCGGATGTCGATGCATGTGCTACCTATGCACTCCTAGCGAGGTAAGGATTCCATCCCCCTACCTTTTTCACGGAACTGACGACAAACATGGCATGAACTTCGAGAAATCACCACGGCGATCCTTCGCACCTACGCGACACCACGGTCGACGATCCACGCCCAGGCTAGCACCTACGCGATCCTCGCGTCAAGCCGGTCCTGTTGACTGCCGTTGCACTTCGGTCCGAGGGCCGCACGCACGTGAACCGAGAGAGAGGGGGGGTCGCCACCGTCGCGAGAGAGAAAGAGAGAGAGAGAGATCGAGAGAGTGAGGGGAGAGAGAGAGGCGTACGAGAGTTATAAATTTTTTTTGTTATATTTTTTTTGAAAATTTAACCCTAACAGAAAATAAATCCTATAAGTTTAAAAATCGTGAATATGCCCTTTTTAATTCAATTAATCTTAAACAAATTCCTATAAATGCCAAACGAACGCCTAAAAATCCGTAAAAATAGCCAAAATGCTCCTAACAAAACCAAGATCTAAACTGCTAAGGATCCAATTAAAACACGGGCGCTACAGGTACCGCTGCGGTGGGGACTTTTGGAGGGACGATCCCTAGGAGGGGGACACGCTGGTTCGCCTTGTGGAAGGCGAGGTGGCCCGACTGGGGAACGTTGTTGCTTGCTGTCCATGCACATGTTATGCAGTTTCAAGGTTGCGCGGCCCGGCGAAAATAACTGATGTGATCATACCCGACATCGGATCGACGTGAAACTAGCGCCGCTACGAAGCCCTTTCAAAGATCTATGACCATAGGCTGTTACAAGAATTTTGCTGTGGCGGGATTTTCCATGGGGGAATTTCAAACATGAAAGTTTCCTCTCTCAGATCTGGCCAGGCAGACTGAGATCTGCCTAAAGAAGTGAGTTGACCGAAGCTGAAACTTTGGATCTGGGAGTTGAGATTTTTATGGGAGATGGAGGGGAAAGTAAGGAACATGAGGATAATTTTTTGTAATTTTCTGAGGTGGTTTGAGAGGGGAAATGGATTTTATAACAGTGGGTGGTCGGATATGGACCGTTGGAAACAAAACTAGGTCCAGTTTTTGCAGTGGTTTTAAGAAAAGGTAAACGAACTCCTAAAATCTTAAAAAAATTGGTGGGATGAGGATTTGGTGGACAAAATTCTCAGTCCAAATTTCAGCTCAATCTGAAATTGGAAAGGGGGTCTAATTGGTGAAGAGTTGGGCTGCTGGAACATAAGTCTACACAGGGGCAGATTGTGTAGGCAGTGGGATTTAAATGGAAAAAGTGGGAAAACGAAGTTGGAATAACTTGAATTTTTTTGTGGGACGTGGGAACAACAAGGGGAACTCACCCTAAAAATTTCAGCCACGTCAGATCTACGGGTTGAGAGCTAAAATTTGGCCTTCAGCTTGTTGGATGGAGGAAAATAGAATTTCGGCGATGGCGGTGGCGGTGCAACGGCGGCTCGATGGCGGCGACGGTGCTGAGCTTCACATTATGAAAAGGAGGCTTCACACCTCAGAATAGGGAAACCTTCACAGCTGCAAGGGGAGGGAGAGGAGAGAAAAAAGGGGTGACCTTGGCCTTGGAGCAAATTTGTTGAATTTTTCTTGCATTAATTGTGTGAAAATGGAAAATACAAGCATTATATATGAATGGGAAACCCTAGGCTAATGACCAACCTTATGTTAGGGTGCTAGGCATGGATTTAGAGGGGGGGTGAATGAATCCCCGTTCAAAAAACTATTGCGGAATAAAACTATTGCCCTACACTCAATGAAGTCCAATGAGACCACTGAGCTCTCTTACTGAGGAAACTGAAAATGCTGAAGATAGATAACCCAAGGAATCACGCAGACTCAACTCACAAGTTCGCTCAAAGAACAAGAATCACTAAGAAGCATATGTTTCTATTAAGCACTCAGTCAAACACTTAACAGCAACACCAAATTCAAACTGAAATCACACAAGAAAGCTTCTGATATATAGAACGCTCAAACAACTTGTAAAGGGGATAGATGATTTGGAATGAACGCACAAAGCAACCTATGGCACAAAAGATTTTTAGGTGGTTCGATCAGACCCACAGTCTTCCTACGTCCACCCCTCACCCCAAACTGGAGTGAGGCTTCCCTTGCAAAAGCAAGAACAACAGACTCAGTCTGCAACAGACGCTGCCTAACAGCTTGACCCAGAGGAACACTCTCCTCTCTTCCTCCAACCCGGAGGGGAACCACTAGTGACACCCCGTCACTAGCAACCGGAGACACAGTCTCCCTTCCTCCAAACTGGAGGGGAACCCGTGAGTGACACCCAACCACTCACAACCGGAGACCCAAGTCTCCCTTCCTCTGAAACCCAGAGGGAAACCACAAGTGACACCCAACCACTTGCAAATTGGAGACACAATCTCCCTTCTCCTGAGTCCACATGAGGAACCCCGACCTCAAACCAGAGGATCGGAAGAACACTAATGGAAAATGGAGAGAAGAAACGAAAAACAAAAAAAATAGAAACAGAAAAGGGAAAAATAACTGTAGCTCCGAAGAGCAATTCCAACGAGTGTCTTCAGGGAAAGCTCTCTCTTCTTCTCTCTATTCTCTTCTCAGCTCATCTCTCTTTCTTTCTCTTCTCTGCTCTCTCTCTCTCTTTTCACTTCGTAGCTCTCTCGCTCTCTCTGGACTTCTTCTTCTTCTCAGCTATCTCTCTTCTCTCTCTGCTTTCTTCTATGGTGCCTGCTCTCTCTGGACTTTTTCTTGCGCCTCACTCTTCTTCTCTTCTAGTTGCCCTTTTTTCCTTCTGGC
The DNA here is from genome assembly GCA_022559845.1 of Amorphophallus konjac. Classification (NCBI taxonomy): domain Eukaryota; kingdom Viridiplantae; phylum Streptophyta; class Magnoliopsida; order Alismatales; family Araceae; genus Amorphophallus; species Amorphophallus konjac. Next base: position 159,841,988 of record CM040120.1, on the reverse strand, counting down.
GGCCACACACTTTTCTTTTCTCGATTCTGATCCTTTGATCGCAGAAGATGTCTTCTTATAGGGCTTCAGACCTAGAGTCCCATGGACTCACGCCTCAGACGTGTGTTGGGCTCGTGCCCCCTTTTCCAGAGAATCCACGTGTCAGCTTCCAGTCTTCTGGGATCATGTGCTCATTCTGCTGAGCCAATCGCCCCACCTGGAGAAGAACCCGGTTCTGGGTTTGCCAGAAACAAGTGTTGACTCTTAGGGTCGACACTATTTTTACCTTGTTCTGTCTGCACTACAGATAGCAGCTCCGTAATAAAGTGTCCCTGCAATAAGAAAAGTATTTGTTAAACATTGACAAAGTCATAGTCAAAGTGCAGTCAAAACAATACAAGAAATGTACTGATTTTGGTTTGGTCAAACAAGAAAGAGCATCGACCCTCATGCTCACAGCAAAAGCTGCACCGACCTGAACCACTCGTAGCAAACTATATGCACCGACTCTATATGCGTGCGTGCAACAATGAAATATGCACCGACCTACGTGCGAGCCAAAGCTTGCACCGACCTGTGTGTGCATTGGACGTAGCATGAGACGCAGACTGCACCGACCTACATGCCCAAAGCCTGCACTGACTACGTGTAAAATGAATTCATGCACCGACCCTGTATATGAGTGAGGGGAAACATGCACGGACCTAGCTTGTGTGCGTGTAGCAAACCTGCACCGACCTTACACTCGTGTATGAATGAATGTGCACTGACTTTTATATGAAGACAACTGAAGTATGCACTAACCTACCATATGCACCGACCTTATATTTGTTTGGCCAAAACATGCACCAAGTCACAAACATGCACCCGACTTACACTAACCGTGTGTATGCATGAAAGCGAAATTAGCACCGACCCTATAATGCATGAAGGTGAAAACTAGCATTGACCTGAACATTAATATGCACTGACTTTTACAGCAACCTGCACTGACCTTACATGTAACCTGCTAAGTATTAGCACCGACTTGATTGTGCAATGTGCACAGACTTGAACAGTGTATGCACAGACTTTGTGTTATGCAAGCTAACACAGACTATATGCATGCTACAGTGTATGCACCGACTAGCATCATGTGTACGCAAACATGCACTGACTATGAGTGTGATAGATGGTGCAACTAGCACAGACTTTGATGCATGGTTCTGTACGCTAACACCGACTAACATTGACCTAAGTATGTGCATGTGACTTATCAAACCTAAGAGAACTTGGTGCACATAACCTGTTCGAAGAAATGACTGTGCATGCAATCTGATGAGGTTCTATGCAGCATGAGAGTGCATAAATCTGAAAATGCACATCATGTAAATGATCGTTAAATTTAATGTACAAAACATCAATGCACAACAATCAAACCTCATTAATGTGCATGGCAATGCCTAAATGCATAATCAGATGCATATTGCAATCATCATTCAATCTTCATGCAAACACATGATGACTTATAGTGTTTGCTATCATCAAAATCATAGGGACACAACAATCTCCCCCTTTTTGATGATGGCAACATTATGGGTCATGAAGATAAGGCAAGATGCTGACAGACAAACTATTCTCCCCCTTTGACTTCATTAAAAAGAAAATAGTTTGATAAGATAAATGGCAAGCATGCATGCATGAAAAATAGTTTGACAAACTATTCTCCCCCTTACCAAAAGAGCCAAAACAGCCATATAAGAACATGCACAACATGTAACCCTACTCCCCCTGAAAATGTGAGGTGAAAAGAAGTAAAAATAGGGTATGATGAAGGACAGCCAAGAAGAAGTGTCAAGTAGATTAATCTCCCCCTTAATGCCAGAATCATGCTGATGTGACAATTCCCCTTTTTGACAAAGCAGAGGGATTGGAGTGGAAGAGATGATAAACATCTATCAGCAAAAACACAGGGGCAATCAAGGATAAGTTCTGGTCATGATGAATTTTATCAATAATCAAATGGCAGTGAGCAAAAGAATTCCAAATAAGCTTCAAACACATGAGTAATTCAATAAGATTTTCAAGGAGATATTTCAAGGAGATACCAATTTCATAAATCCAAAACTGAATTTTTCAGAGTCCTTCATTATAAGGGCTTATGAATGAGCTTTATTAATCAGCATAGTTTAAACATGATGTATGCAGAGTTTGCCAATAAAATTTTGTATTTATATCTGAAATCATGGTTTAATAAAAGTGAGCCAAGCCCACATATTTATATCTTGATTAACTTCCGTTTTTCTTACACAATCAAATTCAATGATTTCTTTCGGAATTACATTCACTAGTATTGAGATCAAACAATTATGAAGCCATATGATTTTGTCTAGGGTTATAGCAATTTATCTTTTGCATCAATATTCAAATATTGCAATTTGTTCAACAAAATTTTTCATGCTACAAATTTCAAGAGCACTCTAGTTCAGTGCACACCCTGTAACTGGAGGATATACGTTGAACAGACGCCAATATCCCTGAGCACTTAGTGTGACTAACAGTCATGCTTTATAATTAATAGAGTTAACATTTACACCTCATGACATACCTCAACTCATTTCCTTGATGAGTGAGATGTGTTTCTCAGTGTGCACGCCATTGCTCTGCCTGAATATCAATCATTTTTAAGTAGAGTTAACTATGGCACCTCATGACACAGTCCTTTGAACATGGTTTCTCAGTGACCAAAGTCATTGCTTTGACAACAATTTACCCTTTAGCCATTCAAGAAAACTCATTTGTTTCAAAACAATACTAATTTCATGTACTTCAACCAAATAAAGCCATGTATTCAACAGTTCAGATTTCAGAAGATTTTACAAGACACAACAATATGAAACAGTTGGTTAAAGTTTATTAAAACATGATTCAGATATTTTTCAGGATATTCAGAACCAAACTCAATGAATACATTAACCTTTAACCATTATGATCTTTTTGAGCATTCATAAACCTGTATAATAGAAGATTCCTTGTTGTCGAGATTTTCAGATTTATGGTCATGATATACAGATTGAAATCCTTTCAATTTTCAGGTTAAGGAGGTCTGAGAGCAGCCTCTTTTCAATAGAATCAGTAGCAAGAACATGCATCAAATCTGAGAGCATATGAAGTTCATGCCTATTGCAGAGATGGCCAAAGGTGCATCAGGCAAATGTAAAAGCAACAATAGATTTCAGACTCAAGAAGAGTATCAGTTTCATGTGAATTCAGAACACTTAGAAAGAAGTGATACATGCAGATGCTAGTTGGTGATGAATGTTGCAAGGAAAGCAGAAGTTGCAAAATGAGTAAAGATATGGCTAGACAAAAAGGGTATCGGTTGACTGAATGAGCAATTCAGGTTGGCCGAATAGGATAAGAAGAAAATGGATGAATAGCCATGTAATTCAAAAGATTTATTTATATGCTCCTCCTGACTTGATGCACTGAAACAGCCTTTTTGGTGTTTTTAAAATTAATCGAATGCAATCAACTCATGTATGCAAATGCATTGACTTCCCTTAACAGTATGCCATATGAGATACTCTCAATGCAGCATATGCAATGACAATTATGCAGGGAGTTTGATGAGTTATGCTCATGGACATTTAGACTGATCTATGTGCAGTTTTGACCAATGGTACTGGGTAGAGGACTTGGTCTAAAAAACCACCTCATACATAGTAAGAATCTCTAGATAAATTGCATTTGCCCTTTAGTAACTTACCATTTGATATACCATGTTGGTCATGCATGACGCTGAAGTGCAAATGCAGTCTTATCAGATTTTCAATGAATCATGCCAGACAAATGTGAGAACATGAATGCATGCAGATTGGAAATGAATCCAGCACATCTTTAATGAATATGTGCACACACATTTCAAGGTATGAGCAAATAAACTCATGAAGCTTAATGCAAATGACAAAACATATAAGGATCTTGTCTGCATGACACTTTCGACTGAACAGATTTAACATGATATGCAGTTAAAGTAGATTTCTAAGAACTTTAATTGAACAATTGTTAAAGGTGCAGAACATTACCTGAATGAGGTTTTGCCAACTTGGGTGCCTTGGTTTATTTACCCCTTTTTATTCTCCATCCCAAGGCACTCCTGCAAATAGCATCTCATTTTGCATTCATAGGAACCCAAGTCTATTTCGGTCTTTTAGTGACAGTGGCACCTCTGAATGGTGCTCTCCTCATTTTCAACACTTGAAAATCATCAAACCTCATCAAATAACAGTTAGACATGGAATGTTTTAACTGTCCACAGTAATAACATGACAAAATAGATTTTACATTCTTTTTATGCACATTGTCATAAGCAGGTAATCTTTGTGCATTAACATGAAAATTTCTATTATTTGCATGGACGTTTTGATTTCCATAACCTGCCAACCAGCACTCAGAAGCTCGGTGGCCAGGTTTTCCATAATCAAAGCATCCAAAATATTTTTTCTTAGACACAAATTTGTTTCTGCCAAAATCAATTTTTTTTACAGGGAATTTAACAAATTTAGAATTAAGTTTCTTTCCCTGATTATGCCAACAGTCCTAAATTGTGTGGCCATGTTTTCCACAATGAGAGCAAACAGAGGAGTTTCTCCTATGAGAATCTAACCAGCATTCAGAAGCCTTGTGACCATGCTTGTTACAATTGAAACATGTGATGTGCTAGTTCACTGAAATAGATTTATTCTTATTAAGATCATGATGGTTTGCAGAGAATTTAGCATGTATGACTGTGAGCTTTTCTTGCTATTTACAAACCAGCATTGTGCAGCAACATGTCCTAACTTATCACAATTAAAGCATGTGATACTCTTTTTCTTAGTGACATGAAATTTCTTGACATGAGAGTCCCTAGCATGCATTTTTCTAGCATTCAGATCATCTAATTCCATTAACCTACATTCATGCATCAAGTGACCCATGTTGTGACAGTAATGACATTTCATGAATTTCCTTTTGTGTGCATGTCTAGGTGTATCAATGTTTTTTACAGCATGCATATTCTCAATATAAGTGTGATTCAGTCTTTTCTGCAAGTGACTAGTCTTTTTCATTTTTTCAATTTGTTTGTGAGTTTTCTGATTTACAGTTTCCTCAGAATCCTTTTTAGCTGTGAATTGAAAGACTAGAGGATTTTTGGTGCTGGTTTGATCAGTGCTGCATACAAATGATGTATGAACCTTATTTTCGAAGCTCTTCTTATTTACTGGATTATACCCCAGCCCCTCTTTCTGAAAATTCACTTTCATCCCCAACAGCTTATCCAAATTATCTTGACCTTCAACAAATCTAGATAAAGAATTCTTTAGGTCCTTAATCTCATCTTCCAAGGATGTAATATGTAATTCACAACCAACAATTTCTTGTTCATTGCAATTCACACACTCATTTAGCACTTTGTTTGCAGTTTTATAGTTCTCAACTTCTTGTTGGAGATTGTGCAGTTTTTTAGACTCTTTTATATAGACAGATTTTTCTTTTTCTAGGACAAGAAGTCTCTGTGACATAGCAGTGTTCAACTGCTTCGCTTTATCAATCTCTTTAATCAATTTGTCATTTTCTGATTTCAGATTTTCAGTTTCTTCAACACAGCTTTTATCAATTTTTATTGAGTTCATTTTATCATTCAACTCTTCTTCTATCTGTTCAAACTCCAAAATCTTGTTTAACAGATCTTGGTTTTCTTTCTTTAGGGAAATAGTTAAGTCCTTCTGCCATTCTAAATCTGAGTGAATTTTTTCATTTATTTCTTTCAAAAATGGACAGTGATTGTAGGCAGATTCAGCAAAGCATGTTGTTTTAGCATTGGCTTTTAGACACTGTTTCTTAAGACATTCATTCTCAATTTTCAGGGTATTCAATTCACAGCTAACACATTCAAAATCTTTCATCAATTTTTTATTCTGAACTAAATTATTGACATGAACCTGATCATCATCAATCAAGCTAAGTTTTTCTTTTAGTTCTGAAATTTCACGTACAAGTTCTTGATTTTTCTCTTTAAATAAGCCAATTTGTTTCTTAAGCATTTCTTTTTCAGATTTTAGATGATCTATTTCTGAAGTAACAGAATCAAGATTGTTCAGTCGTTTTCTGTAAGTTTCATTCTCAATTTTCAATGTCTCAATATCAATAGTTTCAGAATTGGAGTTAGCAGCTTCGTGCAATTTCTTCTTCATGGATTTATTTTTCGTACTAAGGCTGTTATACATATCTAACAAATTAGCATAGACATCCTCCCGGTCATCTATAAAGAAATTCTCAAAGGGGTTTACCTGATCATCGTTATCATCCTGATCGCTGCTATGATCACTGCCGTTTGCCATCATGCATTTGTCTTTGTTTCCTTTATCGGCGGTCTTCAATCTATCCAATATCTCTCTTGCTGATCTGCAATCATAAAAACACAAATGGAATGCCCTGTTAGTAGCGGCCTTCATCATCTTCAAAGCTTTCTGGTTTTCAGCACACATAGATCTATGATTATCAGTCCATTTGGACTTGTTCTTTGGTAATCTGTGTGGACCATGTGAAATTAGCTTCCATAGATCTGGATCAATAGACTTAACAAACATACGCAAGTTATTAAACCACAAATTAAAATCAGTACCATTAAAAACCGGTGGATGACCCATAAGAAGGATTTAGGAACAATCAGCCAAAAATAAGGAGCAACAAATGGAATTAGCACCAAGGAGCACTAAGGATCACTGCAGATCGTTGGATCTGTAGAGCAAGTAACCTGCTCTGATACCAATTGTTAGGGTGCTAGGCACGGATTCAGAGGGGGGGTGAATGAATCCCCGTTCAAAAAACTATTCCGGAATAAAACTATTGCCCTACACTCAATGAAGTCTAATGAGACCACAAAACTCTCTTACTCAGGAAACTAAAAATGCTGAAGATAGATAACCCAAGGAATCACGCAGACTCAACTCACAAGTTCGCTCAAAGAACAAGAATCACTAAAAAGCATATGTTTCTATTAAGCACTTAGTCCAATGGTCCAAGTCCAAGGTGGACCATGGGCCAGCCCCTATAGGTCCCTAGAAGTTAGGTGGCCCAATGGGGAAGAGGGTGAGGGAGTCCGCAGGGCCTAGGTGACCCTTTTACAAAGAAACCTGTTGTGTATGTGATTTTGATGATTACAAAATGCCTTTGCCTTTGTTGCTTAGCCTTGTGCGTGAATGGTTATTCATGTCTTCATGTGTATGAAGTTTGAAATGGTTGTGGAGATGATCACAAACTACTTTTATTGGGATATCATGTCGATGCATTTGTGACTCTATAAGGCTTATGCTTTGATGCTAGCACATCGCATTGTGGAAAACATGCTTGGATAAATGTCATATTGACCCTCTTGTCATGCATGGTAATGCTAAATGATTGATTGAGATGCAAATACCATTGCTAGCCCCCAAGGTAATGATGTGTGGTTTTAGAGTTTGGATGATGATCAAATCGAATGTGACTCAATATTATTTTATGTGGCTTGGCTCCTTACTCTTTGAACTCCAAATTTATACTATCATGCAATGGTGAATGATATTTAGAATTTCATGACTATGTGTATGAATGATTCAACCAATCAACAAGAAATGTGAACTCAGGTAAAACAATGAGGTAAGTGTTGCTATGTGGATTTATATGGATATCCCGTTCCTTCTTCACTCTTGGAATAGGTTCAATGATGTAATTTATTGTGAACATGGTCATAGTATTAATGCTTGATGTAAAGATCTTGATTGTCAACTAACATCTTGCTTTATCATATTTTTTAGGATGAAAAATTATGGTTGATCTTCATGAGATTTTGGCAACATTTAATCAATTGTTTCCCCTAGTTTTGTTGGAGGTTTTAGACCTTTTTCAGACCCAAACAAGAAGGGGTCGACCCATCGGGTCAACCCTCTAAAGTTCTATTCAAAACAGAACTAGTTTTGAAATCTGCTGAAAGGGGTCGACCCGTGGGTCGACCCATGTAACCGAGAACCTTAAATCAGGTTCTGTTTGGGTTCTGGAAGCACGAGGGTCGACCCCTGGGGTTGACCCATTGAAGGGTCGACCCCAAGGGTCGACCCCTGTAACCCAGAACCATAAAACAGGCTCTGTTTGGCTTCAGTGAGCCCGAGGGTTGACCCTGGGGCCGACCCTTTCCGGTCGGACGTCCAGCCACCATCTTTGACCGCCGTTTTCTTGCCCCAAAAGTCCTACCAATCAATTCCTAATGCCCTATATGTCTCCCTAATTCGTGGATCTGGTCTCCAAGCTGTCCCTTGACCGTTCTAATCATTTATATACATCTCTTGGGTTGTAAAACAAAAAGGAACATGATGCGAGATCTGAAAATCATTTTTCCTCTAACCCTTGTGTGTGCAGGTCGCAGGTAGCAGCTCCAAGACATCTTCCACCATGTTTTAAGCTTGTATATGAAGGGAAGAACAAGGTTTCACGTCCTCATCCATTCCTCTATCACAAGCTGCGAAGAAATTCATGCTACAAGCATCATCCATGCAAGGATCAATCATTCTTCTTCAAGAATGGGTTTCATACTTCAGACGCATTCAAATATGTTCAAAGGAGAGAAACGGGGAGCTCTAATCACTACAACATCGTCTTCATTCTGATTTCTAAAAATCGTTGTTGATAGAGCTTGAATATCTACTTTAAGACATCTTAGGATGGTTTTATAAGTCTTATATCCACTCTCTCTTGCATACATATATATGAGCTGCGAATTGTGTGATTCAACAATCCTAATGCTCATGTGATCCTTGTATAGGATTAAGATGAAGAGGGGGATCTCTAAACCGTTCATTTCTATTGTCTTGATTGAGATTAACATAAAGTTTGAGCTTATCATTTCTATCTGTTCTTTCAGGTGAAGACGTGCAACTTGAGGAGACGAAGTAGATGATATCTAAATCATGATCATCCGTCAACGAGCAAGGAGAATCATATTTTGCTGAAGAAGCGGGAGCCTTATACTTGATGCATCTGTCTAGTTTTTATCTCTATAATTTGTTTGGAGGGTCATAGCATAAATGTGTTTTTGGTTCATAAACATTTGAGATAATGCTTTGTGTGGGTGTTCGGAGAAAGGGGTCTCCAAGTGTGTGTGTTGATTTATGTGCGTCAATTTGTGCGGAGTATATCCGCGTGTGTGGTTGGGTGTAACCAGGGGTGTGTTCCCGGTGTGTGGTTGGGAGTTTACCCCCGTGTGGTTGTGTAGGCAGTGCGTACGTGTGTGTGGACGGAGTTGTGACTCCGTGTGAGGAATTTGTTCGGGGTGTGTTCCCCAGTGTGTGTGTGTGTGTGTGTGTGTGCTGCTGTGGGAGTAGCTTGAGGCAAGGCCTCGTGTGTGTGGTTTGCTGCGAAAGCAGCGTGTGTGTTGTTGGGGTTCGTCCCCATGTTGCTACATTTGTAGCGTGTAGTGAAACCTCACCGGTTTGGTGAGGGGTGGACGTAGAGAGCCCGTCGTGGTCCCGAACCACCTTAAAAATCCCCATGTCTTGTGGTTTGATTATTGTGATTGTGTGTTCTCTATCCTATATGTTTGTGCAATCGTGTGAGCTCGGTGAGATTGAGTGAATCTAGTTTAAACATGTTTAGATTAAATTAATCAATCTTGTATATTCCGCTGTGTGCTAGTTGAGTTTTTAATTGGACATAGTCTTTAGTAGTAGGATCTATTCACCCCCCCTCTAGATCCGTGTTCCTGCACTACGGGACCCAACAATTGGTATCAGAGCGAGGCTCTGTTATCCCTGGATCTTGCGATCTACAGAGTGATCCTAGTGCATTCTACAATCATGAATTTTTCTGAACATATCTCAATGAATTGTCTGCCAATCTTCGCTGGTTTGGATTTTGATTCATGGCTAGGTAAACTGTGTGTGGTGATCAATTCTATTAATCCTAGTCTTTAGAAATTGATTTATCATGGTCCACACACATTACCTCTAGATGAGACCACGTGGTCTAATCAGGATAAAATTTTCATCGTGATAATGTTACTGCTTTGAGTTTATTGAAAGCTTCTGTAAATACTAAGAAGTATCCATTTGTATCTTCTTGTGGGACGGCAAAGGAGCTTATGGACCGGTTGATCAAAGCTCAAGAAAAGGAAAGGCAAAAATGTCTCATGGCCGATGATGCTGATCAACAAAGTGATGAAAATGCAGAACAGGTAAAATCTGATTCTGAAGAATTTACTCTTGATGATCTTGTTGAAGCTTATAATGAGTTGGAAAAATAATATAAGAAAGTCAAGTCAGAAAATAGAAAATTGAAAAAGAAATATGAAAACTTGGTCCATGAAAATGGTTCTTGTGATAAATGTTCTGAGCTTGTTAACTTCAATGAACTTTTAGAGCATGATGTTGAATGTCACAAAGATACCATTGCTTGTTTGAGAAATGAAAATGTTACCCTCAAGAACATAATTGATCAATTGGAGAAAATTGAAAAAGATCTAAGAAACAAAATAGAATCAAACTCAATTGATCAAGATATTTGCAATGAATTGATTATGAATGATAAACTTGCAAATGAAAATTAAGAACTTAAAAAGGAAAACAGTGCTATATTGATTCAGACATCTCTGGTTGAAGGTAGCATGAAGTTTCTTGAAAAAGAAAATGTTTTGTTAAAATCTGAAAATGAAAAATTGAACCATCTAAACACAACCATGTCTAAAAAATTACTTACTTTTGAAAAAGGGAAAAGTTTAATTGTTGATGATTGTGAAAAGATACATGTGCTAGAACAAATGATTGAGAGCTACAAAGCCATCAATGCCCAATTGAATGAAAAAGTCATTTCTTGTGATAGATCATTTCCTATGAATTGCATATTTCATCACTTGAAAAGGAAATTCTTGATCTGAATGCTTCTTTGTCTAAGTTTGTGAATAGGGAAGAAAATTTGAACAAGATTTTGGAGACCAAGGTAAATTTTTAAAGAGAAGGTTTTGGGTATGAACCCACCAAAAAGAAAGCCTTTGGGCTAAAGACTCAAACATCCTTTGTGCATGCTTCATGTTCCTCAAATATGTCAAATGCTTCTTGTGTTGATAAATCCAATCCCAAGGCTCAGGCTCAACCTAGGATAAATATGATTTATGCTCACAAAAGTCACAAAAACCATGCTCCAAAATTAACAAATGTCAATTGTCATTATTGTGGTAAGCATGGTCATTTGATGAATGATTGTTTCATTATGAAATCGGATGATTTGAAAGCATGCAAAAATGAACTTGTTTCCAAAAGAAAAAGGGGTGCTTGTTTTAAATGTGGAAAGCTAGGACACCACGTGTCACAGTGTTGGCAAGCAAATGAAAGAAAGAATTTTAAAGTCAAAAATAATTATACTTTCGCCAACCCACAGAAATTTCATGCTCATCCTGTTGTGAAGAAGAGAAATTTCCATGCTTATAATGATAACATTCATGCTAAATCATAGAAATTTGATTATCATGTGTATGAGAATTCTGTGAAGTGTCTTGGTTGTTGTCATTATTGTGGTGAGTTTGGGCATACCATGCATGTTTGATCCTTAATGTATTTTGATGATATGCATGTCCAAAAACTGTGGAAGGCACCCGCTAGAGGTGCAACTAATCATCTGGGACCCAAGAAGGTTTGGGTACCCAAAGCAACCAAATGAGAACCTTGTTGCAGGATTGCCTTGAGGCCAAGAGGAAGGCTTCAAGTCAACTTGGCCAGTTCTGGTGTGATGTCTTGGTGAACATGGGCTTGTCCCTGAGTTGATACTTGAAGCTCATCATTCACACTTGCAGCTCATAGGAGATTGTCTTGTGAAAGAAAAACACTGAAATTAGCTTTCTCATTTGTATTGAACTGAGATTGATATGAAATTGAGTTTCTGATACTGCAGGTTGAGAAAGAGAGAGTCATATGTGATGAAAAGCCTTGAAGTTAGTTTCTTCATATGCATTGGCTTAATATTGACATGAATTGAGCTCTTTACAGTGCAGGTTTGATAATGACCATCAACCCTTGAAATCATGGAGAGAAAGAAAGGAGCTCAAGAGGACTTCAATGCCAGATTTGATCTACTTCCATTTCTTCTGGCTAATATCATTCTATTTCTTGTAGGAGAGAAAGAAAGGAGCTTATTGATGCAGAAGATAACAAGGGGAATAAAGTAAAGAATCTGAAAATGTTAATAAAGGTAACTCAAGACAAAGGTGAGAAAATAAAGTGTTTGGCTGAAGTTCCTTGGTCTTGATGTTAATGCCATAACTTGACAGACAGTGATTTTGAAAGTTTGGATATCCCTTGGTTGTTCTTGACAATGTGGATAATGAATGTTTGACTGAATGGTATTGAAACATCTGAGCAGTATATATGAGAGTGTAGCCATTGAATGCCTTTTGCTAAACCCCTGATGTCAAATGAGAATACATCTGTTTCTGACCATCATTTCAATGATTACATGGTATATAAAATGGTGACATGTGGAAGGGCAAGACAAGCCTGTCTGAAAGCTATCACCATACATGAGAATGTGTCTCCGCCCGGTACCATGAATCATATATGCTATGGCATCATGAATTTTATGAAATCATGCACTGATTATGGGGGAGTATTGCAAGCTGCAAATTTTGAGATTGATGTTTTCCATTCTCTCAGCATGATGATGTTGTTCTATGGCTGAACATTTTGAGGACTGAATTTGATCAATGTTCCATGGTCTTTACCAATGTGTCACTCATATTTTTGGATAAAAGCACAACTATTTTCAAGAAAAGTTCACATGTGATGATTTTGATGCTTTGCATGAATTTTCTGAATTCTCTTTTCAAAATAAAATTGTGTCATCACATTTTAACATTTGGTAATGCATGTCATGCATCAGTTGCATTAGGTGCATATAGAGTGATATGTGAAATCTAAAATCTTGCATCACATTACATATTTGCATATCATTTTCTGCATATCATTCAAATAGTGCTTTTGGAAGATGAAGCTCATCGTGTGTCTTGTTGCATAGTTGGCATTTTCAACATACATATAGTGCATATTTTGAAATACATCATTTTGCACATTTCATGTTGCATAAATGCCAAATTGAATACTTCCAACAATTGGTCTCATATCCTTGGAGCCAACATTTCAAGAACTGAGATTGCATACCTTTTCATTTTGCATTGCATATGCATATCTTCATCGTATGCTTGCATGTTATTATATGCTATTCAACCCCTTACTTGAAACTTCTAAGACCATATACTTCATTGATAAATAATGTTGCATCTGAGTCTTAACAAGTGTGCTTCATATAAAACTCTAAGGGGGAGCATTTCATGCTTATTGCATTTACATAGGGGAAGCTACACTATCCTGTTCTAAGTTAAATTTTCTCCATACATGTTAAATCAAATTCGTACACTTCATGCATTTTAATGTGAAATTGAGTGTTGTTCATAAGGATATAGGAATTTCATTTCAACACTCTAAAGTAATTCAATTTGCTGCATGGATGGTAAGAGACAGTTGAGAAAAAAGCTGGCTGTCTCCACATACAAAAAATGGTTGATATGAAAGGCAGAGTAATGCTAAGTCTCACTAAGTAAACTGGGCACATGTCACCTGAGACGTGATGTAGTTCATTTCTGAAAAGTGTTGACTAAAGTATCTCTGTTCAAATGAGGTGACAAGGTTCAGTATTCTGAGTAACCGGGGATTCTGGCATGAGCTCCATGTGTCTCCTCGCGTAAAAAGGAATTATCTGAACCTGATCCTTCTTAGAAAAATTTAGATTGTCAGTGTGAAAATTACTGATGATAATTTGATGAGGAAGAGCGAAGCCTCCAATACGCTGTTCTCTAGATTGAAATGCAGTCTGTGCCGTTACTTTAGTGTTTACTTGAAAATCCGGTTATCCATATGGCTAAGATTCATACTCATGTTACTCACTTACACATGGTAATTTGATTTGATATGTATTTTGAAAATTTGATTGATTACTTGACCTGCTGTATGCCTTCTCCTATTTATCTGCACAATCCTGTAGGTGTAATCATGAGCATTCTGAACTTAATGACTCACTTGTACTTTTCCTACACCTATCCCCTCACTGTAAATCAATTGGTATCACTTCTTGTGAAGGAGTTATGTTGCATGTATCTATAGATATCTACTTGATTACATTGTATGCATTTCATGTCTCATCATTTTCATACATCATGTTTCATGCATTTCACAAGAAAACTAAAAATCAAAAATTTGAAAATCAAAGTCAGTCATCTAATGTGTCAATGTCAAAGGGGGAGCTTTACATGTGATCTTATCTGCTTAACTCATCAGGACTTGCATGAGTCAATACCTTTCTATGTGTGTTTGAGTGCTTGTTTGCTTGCTCATTATTGTCATGCCATACACCATTTCCAATTGCTGCAACTTATGAGCATTTGCATATCGTTTTGTCATCTTGCATTGTACATGACCATATTGTCCACATTTGCATTTTCAGTTTCCACATTTGAATTTCAACAATTGGTATCAACCAGTTTTGCAATTAGTTCATGCATATTGAGCATATTGTTTCTCTTCATCATCCCGTTGTCCATGGGTTCTTGCCATTCTGGATTCCCCGTCATGCTCCCAATTTCTGATTATGTCAAAGGGGGAGAGAGAGCTTTAAAAGAGAGCTTTAAAACATAATATTTTATCATCATCAAAATGGGGGAGATTGTTGTGTATGTGATTTTGATGATTACAAAATGCCTTTACCTTTGTTGCTTAGCCTTGTGCGTGAATGGTTATTCATGTCTTCATGTGTATGAAGTTTGAAATGGTTGTGGAGATGATCACAAACTACTTTTATTGGGATATCATGTCGATGCATTTGTGACTCTATAAGGCTTGTGCTTTGATGCTAGCACAGTGCATTGTGAAAACATGCTTGGATAAATGTCATATTGACCCTCTTGTCATGCATGGTAATGCTAAATGATTGATTGAGATGCAAATACCATTGCTAGCCCCTAAGGTAATGATGTGTGGTTTGAGAGTTTGGATGATGATCAAATTGAATGTGACTCAATATTGTTTTATGTGGCTTGGCTCCTTACTCTTTGAACTCCAAATTTATACTATCATGCAATGGTGAATGATATTTGGAATTTCATGACTATGTGTATGAATGATTCAACCAATCAACAAGAAATGTGAACTCAGGTAAAACAATGAGGTAAGTGTTACTATGTGGATTTATATGGATATCCCGTTCCTTCTTCACTCTTGGAATAGGTTCAATGATGTAATTTATTGTGAACATGGTCATAGTATTAATGCTTGATGTAAAGATCTTGATTGTCAACTAACATCTTGCTTTATCATATTTTTTAGGATGAAAAATCATGGTTGATCTTCATGGGATTTTGGTAACATTTAATCAATTGTTTCCCCTTGTTTTGTTGGAGGTTTTAGCCCTTTTTCAGACCCAAACAAGAAGGGGTCGACCCATCGGGTCAACCCTCTAAAGTTCTATTCAAAACAGAACTAGTTTTGAAATCTGTTGAAAAGGGTCGACCCGTGGGTCGACCCATGTAACCGAGAACCTTAAATCAGGTTTTGTTTGGGTTCTGGAAGCACGAGGGTCGACCCCTGGGGTTGACCCATTGAAGGGTCGACCCCTGTAACCCAGAACCATAAAACAGGTTCTGTTTGGCTTCAGTGAGCCCGAGGGTTGACCCTGGGGTCGACCCTTTCCGGTCGGAGTCCAGCCACCATCTTTGACCGCCGTTTTCTTGCCCCAAAAGTCCTACCAATGAATTCCTAATGCCCTATATGTCTCCCTAATTCGTGGATCTGGTCTCCAAGCTGTCCCTTGACCGTTCTAATCATTTATATACATCTCTTGGGTTGTAAAACAAAAAGGAACATGATGCGAGATCTGAAAATCATTTTCCCTCTAACCCTTGTGTGTGCAGGTCGCAGGTAGCAGCTCCAAGACATCTTCCACCATGTTTTAAGCTTGTATATGAAGGGAAGAACAGGGTTTCACGTCCTCATCCATTCCTCTGTCACAAGCTGCGAAGAAATTCATGCTACAAGCATCATCCATGCAAGGATCAATCATTCTTTTTCAAGAATGGGTTTCATACTTCAGAAGCATTCAAATATGTTCAAAGGAGAGAAACGGGGAGCTCTAATCACTACAACATCGTCTTCATTCTGATTTCTAAAAATCGTTGTTGATAGAGCTTGAATATCTGCTTTAAGACATCTTAGGATGGTTTTATAAGTCTTATATCCACTCTCTCTTGCATACATATATATGAGCTGCGAATTGTGTGATTCAACAATCCTAATGCTCATGTGATCCTTATATAGGATTAAGATGAAGAGGGGGATCTCTAAACCGTTCATTTCTATTGTCTTGATTGAGATTAACTTAAAGTTTGAGCTTATCATTTCTATCTGTTCTTTCAGGTGAAGACGTGCAACTTGAGGAGATGAAGAAGATGATATCTAAATCATGATCATCCGTCAACGAGCAAGTAGAATCAGATTTTGCTGAAGAAGGGGGAGCCTTATACTTGATGCATCTGTCTAGTTTTCATCTCTATAATTTGTTTGGAGGGTCATAGCATAAATGTGTTTTTGGTTCATAAACATTTGAGATAATGCTTTGTGTGGGTGTTCGGAGAAAGGGGTCTCCGAGTGTGTGTGTTGATTTATGTGCGTCGATTTGTGCGGAGTATATCCGCGTGTGTGGTTGGGTGTAACCAGGGGTGTGTTCCCCGTGTGTGGTTGGGAGTTTACTCCCGTGTGGTTGTGTAGGCAGTGCCTACGTGTGTGTGGACGGAGTTGTGACTCCGTGTGAGGAATTTGTTCGGGGTGTGTTCCCCAGTGTGTGTGTGTGTGTGTGTGTGTGTGCTGTGGGAGTAGCTTGAGGCAAGGCCTCATGTGTGTGTGGTTTGCTACGAAAGCAGCGTGTGTGTTGTTGGGGTTCGTCCCCGTGTTGCTACATTTGTAGCGTGTAGTGAATCCTCACCGGTTTGGTGAGGGGTGGACGTAGAGAGCCCGTCGTGGTCCCAAACCACCTTAAAAATCCCCATGTCTTGTGGTTTGATTATTGTGATTGTGTGTTCTCTATCCTATATGTTTGTGCAATCGTGTGAGCTCGGTGAGATTGAGTGAATCTAGTTTAAACCTGTTTAGATTAAATTACTCAATCTTGTATATTCCGCTGTGTGCTAGTTGAGTTTTTAATTGGACATAGTCTTTAGTAGTAGGATCTATTCACCCCCCCTCTAGATCCATGTTCCTACACTACGGGACCCAACAATTGGTATCAGAGCGAGGCTCTGTTGTCCCTGGATCTTGCGATCTACAGAGTGATCCTAGTGCATTCTACAATCATGAATTTTTCTGAACATATCTCAATGAATTGTCTGCCAATCTTTGCTGGTTTGGATTTTGATTCATGGCTAGGTAAACTGTGTGTGGTGATCAATTCTATTAATCCTAGTCTTTGGAAATTGATTTATCATGGTCCATACACATTACCTCTAGATGAGACCACGTGGTCTAATCAGGATAAAATTTTCATCGTGATAATGTTACTGCTTTGAGTTTATTAAAAGCTTCTGTAAATACTAAGAAGTATCCATTTGTATCTTCTTGTAGGACGGCAAAGGAGCTTATGGACCGGTTGATCAAATCTCAAGAAAAGGAAAGGCAAAAATGTCTCATGGCCGATGATGCTGATCAACAAAGTGATGAAAATGCAGAACAGGTAAAATCTGATTCTGAAGAATTTACTCTTGATGATCTTGTTGAAGCTTATGATGAGTTGGAAAAATAATATAAGAAAGTCAAGTCAGAAAATAGAAAATTGAAAAAGAAATATGAAAACTTGGTCCATGAAAATGGTTCTTGTGATAAATGTTCTGAGCTTGTTAACTTCAATGAACTTTTAGAGCATGATGTTGAATGTCACAAAGATACCATTGCTTGTGTGAGAAATGAAAATGTTACCCTCAAGAACATAATTGATCAATTGGGGAAAATTGAAAAAGATCTAAGAAACAAAATAGAATCAAACTCAATTGATCAAGATATTTGCAATGAATTGATTATGAATGATAAACTTGCAAATGAAAATGAAGAACTTAAAAAGGAAAACAGTGCTATATTGATTCAGACATCTCTGGTTGAAGGTAGCATGAAGTTTCTTGAAAAAGAAAATGTTTTGTTAAAATCTGAAAATGAAAAATTGAACCATCTAAACACAACCATGTCTAAAAAATTACTTACTTTTGAAAAAGGGAAAAGTTTAATTGTTGATGATTGTGAAAAGATACATGTGCTAGAACAAATGATTGAGAGCTACAAAGCCATCAATGCCCAATTGAATGAAAAAGTCATTTCTTGTGATAATGAGATCATTTCCTATGAATTGCATATTTCATCACTTGAAAAGGAAATTCTTGATCTGAATGCTTCTTTGTCTAAGTTTGTGAATAGGGAAGAAAATTTGAACAAGATTTTGGAGACCAAGGTAAATTTTTAAAGAGAAAGTTTTGGGTATGAACCCACCAAAAAGAAAGCCTTTGGGCTAAAGACTCAAACATCCTTTGTGCATGCTTCATGTTCCTCAAATATGTCAAATGCTTCTTGTGTTGATAAATCCAATCCCAAGGCTCAGGCTCAACCTAGGATAAATATGATTTATGCTCACAAAAGTCATAAAAACCATGCTCCAAAATCAACAAATGTCAATTGTCATTATTGTGGTAAGCATGGTCATTTGATGAATGATTGTTTCATTATGAAATCGGACGATTTGAAAGCATGCAAAAATGAACTTGTTTCCAAAAGAAAAAGGGGTGCTTGTTTTAAATGTGGAAAGCTAGGACACCACGTGTCACAGTGTTGGCAAGCAAATGAAAGAAAGAATTTCAAAGTCAAAAATAATTATACTTTCGCCAACCCACAGAAATTTCATGCTCATCCTGTTGTGAAGAAGAGAAATTTCCATGCTTATAATGATAACATTCATGTTAAATCACAGAAATTTGATTATCATGTGTATGAGAATTCTGTGAAGTCTCTTGGTTGTTGTCATTATTGTGGTGAGTTTGGGCATACCATGCATGTTTGCTCCTTAATGTATTTTGATGATATGCATGTCCAAAAACTGTGGAAGGCACGCTCTAGAGGTGCAACTAATCATCTGGGACTCAAGAAGGTTTGGGTACCCAAAGCAACCAAATGAGAACTTTGTTGCAGGATTGCCTTGAGGCCAAGAGGAAGGCTTCAAGTCAACTTGGCCAGTTCTGCTGTGATGTCTTGGTGAACATGGGCTTGTCCCTGAGTTGATACTTGAAGCTCATCATTCACACTTGCAGCTCATAAGAGATTGTCTTGTGAAAGAAAAACACTGAAATTAGCTTTCTCATTTGTATTGAACTGAGATTGATATGAAATTGAGTTTCTGATACTGCAGGTTGAGAAAGAGAGAGTCATATGTGATGAAAAGCCTTGAAGTTAATTTCTTCATACGCATTGGCTTAATATTGACATGAATTGAGATCTTTACAGTGCAGGTTTGATAATGACCATCAACCCTTGAAATCATGGAGAGAAAGAAAGGAGCTCAAGAGGACTTCAATGCCGGATTTGATCTACTTCCATTTCTTCTGGCTAATATCATTCTATTTCTTGTAGGAGAGAAAGAAAGGAGCTTATTGATGCAGAAGACAAAAAGGGGAATAAAGTAAAGAATCTGAAAATGTTAATAAAGGTAACTCAAGACAAAGGTGAGAAAATAAAGTGTTTGACTGAAGTTCCTTGGTCTTGATGTTAATGCCATAACTTGACAGACAGTGATTTTGAAGGTTTGGATATCCCTTGGTTGTTCTTGACAATGTGGATAATGAATGCTTGGCTGAATGGTATTGAAACATCTGAGCAGTATATATGAGAGTGTAGCCATTGAATGCCTTTTGCTAAACCCCCGATGTCAAATGAGAATACATCTATTTCTGATCATCATTTCAATGATTACATGGTATATAAAATGGGGACATGTGGAAGGGCAAGACAAGCCTGTCTGAAAGCTATCACCATACATGAGAATGTGTCTCCGCCCGGTACCATGAATCATATATGCTATGGCATCATGAATTTTTTGAAATCATGCACTGATTATGGGGGAGTATTGCAAGCTGCAAATTTTGAGATTGATGTTTTCCATTCTCTCAGCATGATGATGTTGTTCTGTGGCTGAACATTTTGAGGACTGAATTTGATCAATGTTCCATGGTCTTTACCAATGTGTCACTCATCTTTTTAGATAAAAGCACAACTATTTTCAAGAAAAGTTCACATGTGATGATTTTCATGCTTTGCATGAATTTTCTGAATTCTCTTTTCAAAATAAAATTGTGTCATCACATTTTAACATTTGGTAATGCATGTCATGCATCAGTTGCATTAGGTGCATATAGAGTGATATGTGAAATCTAAAATCTTGCATCACATTACATATTTGCATATCACTTTCTGCATATCATTCAAATAGTGCTTTTGGAAGATGAAGCTCATCGTGTGTCTTGTTGCATAGTTGGCATTTTCAGCATACATATAGTGCATATTTTGAAATGCATCATTTTGCACATTTCATGTTGCATAAATGCCAAATTGAATACTTCCAACAATTGGTCTCATATCCTTGGAGCTAACATTTCAAGAACTGAGATTGCATACCTTTTCATTTTGCATTGCATATGCATATCTTCATCGTATGCTTGCATGTTATTATATGCTATTCAACCCCTTCCTTGAAACTTCTAAGACTATATACTTCATTGATAAATAATGTTGCATCTGAGTCTTAACAAGTGTGCTTCATGTAAAACTCTAAGGGGGAGCATTTCATGCTTATTGCATTTACATAGGGGGAGCTACACTATCCTATTCTAAGTTAAATTTTCTCCATACATGTTAAATCAAATTCGTACACTTCATGCACTTTAATGTGAAATTGAGTGTTGTTCATAAGGATATAGGAATTTCATTTCAACACTCTAAAGTAATTCAATTTGCTGCATGGATGATAAGAGACAGTTGAGGAAAAAGCTGCCTGTCTCCACATACAAAAAATGGTTGATATGAAAGGCAGAGCAATGCTAAGTCTTACTAAGTAAACTGGGCACATGTCACCTGAGACGTGATGTAGTTCATTTCTGAAAAGTGTTGACTAAAGTATCTCTGTTCAAATGAGGTGACAAGGTTCAGTATTCTGAGTAACCGGGGATTCTGGCATGAGCTCCATGTGTCTCCTCGCGTAAAAAGGAATTATCTGAACCTGATCCTTCTTAGAAAAATTCAGATTGTCAGTGTGAAAATTACTGATGATAATTTGATGAGGAAGAGCGAAGCCTCTAATACGCTGTTCTCTAGATTGAAATGCAGTCTGTGCCGTTACTTTAGTGTTTACTTGAAAATCCGGTTATCCATATGGCTAAGATTCATACTCATGTTACTCACTTACACATGGTAATTTGATTTGATATGTATTTTGAAAATTTGATTGATTACTTGACCTGCTGTATGCCTTCTCCTATTTATCTGCACAATCCTCTAGGTGTAATCATGAGCATTCAGAACTTAATGACTCACTTGTACTTTTCCTACACCTATCCCCTCACTGTAAATCAATTGGTATCACTTCTTGTGAAGGAGTTATGTTGCATGTATCTATAGATATCTACTTGATTACATTATATGCATTTCATGTCTCATCATTTTCATACATCATGTTTCATGCATTTCACAAGAAAACTAAAAATCAAAAATTTGAAAATCAAAGTCAGTCATCTAATATGTCAATGTCAAAGGGGGAGCTTTACATGTGATCTTATCTGCTTAACTCATCAGGACTTGCATGAGTCAATACCTTTCTATGTGTGTTTGAGTGCTTGTTTGCTTGCTCATTATTGTCATGCCATACACCATTTCCAATTGCTGCAACTTGTGAGCATTTGCATATCGTTTTGTCATCTTGCATTCTACATGACCATATTGTCCACATTTACATTTCCAGTTTCCACATTTGAATTTCAACAATTGGTATCAACCAGTTTTGCAATTAGTTCATGCATATTGAGCATATTGTTTCTCTTCATCATCCCGTTGTCCATGGGTTCTTGCCATTCTGGATTCCCCGTCATGCTCCCCATTTCTAATTATGTCAAAGGGGGAGAGAGAGCTTTAAAAGAGAGCTTTAAAGCATAATATTTTATCATCATCAAAATGATGGAGATTGTTGTGTATGTGATTTTGATGATTACAAAATGCCTTTACCTTTGTTGCTTAGCCTTGTGCGTGAATGGTTATTCATGTCTTCATGTGTATGAAGTTTGAAATGATTGTGGAGATGATCACAAACTACTTTTATTGGGATATCATGTCGATGCATTTGTGACTCTATAAGGCTTGTGCTTTGATGCTAGCACAGTGCATTGTGGAAAACATGCTTGGATAAATGTCATATTGACCCTCTTGTCATGCATGGTAATGCTAAATGATTGATTGAGATGCAAATACCATTGCTAGCCCCCAAGGTAATGATGTGTGGTTTGAGAGTTTGGATGATGATCAAATTGAATGTGACTCAATATTGTTTTATGTGGCTTGGCTCCTTACTCTTTGAACTCCAAATTTATACTATCATGCAATGTTGAATGATATTTGGAATTTCATGACTATGTGTATGAATGATTCAACCAATCAACAAGAAATATGAACTCAGGTAAAACAATGAGGTAAGTGTTGCTATGTGGATTTATATGGATATCCCCTTCCTTCTTCACTCTTGGAATATGTTCAATGATGTAATTTATTGTGAACATGGTCATAGTATTAATGCTTGATGTAAAGATCTTGATTGTCAACTAACATCTTGCTTTATCATATTTTTTAAGATGAAAAATCATGGTTGATCTTCATGGGATTTTGGTAACATTTAATCAATTGTTTCCCCTTGTTTTGTTGGAGGTTTTAGCCCTTTTTCAGACCCAAACAAGAAGGGGTCGACCCATCGGGTCAACCCTCTAAAGTTCTATTCAAAACAGAACTAGTTTTGAAATCTGCTAAAAGGGGTCGACCCGTGGGTCGACCCATGTAACCCAGAACCTTAAATCAGGTTCTGTTTGGGTTCTGGAAGCACGCGGGTCGACCCCTGGGGTTGACCCCTGTAACCCAGAACCATAAAACAGGTTCTGTTTGGCATCAGTGAGCCCGAGGGTTGACCCTGGGGTAGACCCTTTCCGATCGGACGTCCAGCCACCATTTTTGACCGCCATTTTCTTGCCCCAAAAGTCCTACCAATCAATTCCTAATGCCCTATATGTCTCCCTAATTCGTGGATCTGGTCTCCAAGCTGTCCCTTGACCGTTCTAATCATTTATATACATCTCTTGGGTTGTAAAACAAAAAGGAACATGATGCGAGATCTGAAAATCATTTTTCCTCTAACCCTTGTGTGTGCAGGTCGCAGGTAGCAGATCCAAGGCATCTTCCACCATGTTTTAAGCTTATATATGAAGGGAAGAACAAGGTTTCACGTCCTTATCCATTCCTCTGTCACAGGCTGCGAAGAAATTCATGCTACAAGCATCATCCATGCAAGAATCAATCATTCTTCTTCAAGAACAGGTTTCATACTTCAGAAGCATTCAAATATGTTCAAAGGAGAGAAAGGGGGAGCTCTAATCACTGCAACATCTTCTTCATTCTGATTTCTCAAAATCGTTGTTGATAGAGCTTGAATATCTTCTTTAAGACATCTTAGGATGGTTGTATAAGTCTTATATCCACTCTCTCTTTCATACTTATATATGGGCTGCGAATTGTGTGATTCAACAATCCTAATGCTCATGTGATCCTTGTATAGGATTAAGATGAAGAGGGGGATCTCTAAACCGTTCATTTCTATAGTCTTGATTGAGATTAACTTAAAGTTTGAGCTTATCATTTCTATCTGTTCTTTCAGGTGAAGACGTGCAACTTGAGGAGACGAAGAAGATGATATCTAAATCATGATCATCCGTCAACGAGCAAGGAGAATCAGATTTTGCTGAAGAAGGGGGAGCCTTATATGATGTGTCACAGCCCAAAGACCACTAAATATGATAAGGTGACCCTAGGACCTAGACCCGCAAGCATACAAGCGCTCAATGATTCTCACAACGACGATTTCTGCTCACTCGCTTCACACGTTCACCCGGTGGGTCCGGGAGATGATGGTGAGGGTCCGAGGCGGGACCCAATTGTCCTAATGGACTTACAATGCTAAGGCTGACCTCAAATGGGCCTGGGAGTCCCAACTTTGTGGGTGGCCGGCCCGCAAGGCGGGGTGTGGGGTGGCACTCACTCACGGGCCGCGGTGGGCACAATATTGCTTAAAATGAATTCCGAGCACTCTCTTACCGTCCGACGGGCATTCAAGGCAATACTACATTTGCAGAAATGAAGCTACAAGGGTGTGATCATAAGCTCACCTGATCGGTGTGAAGACACCGATTCCGTTCGGAGACGAGGGCGCGCCGGGAGGCGAGGGTATACACCCGATCGCCGCGGCGATGGAGCTTGACCTGAAAATGTGAAGAGGTACAGCACTATGCCCCTTGCAAGGGGGGGATCTTGGGGTGGGGGTTAATGTATTACAACCAAAAATTACCTCCACGCAGGGAGGGGCCTTCAGCCGGCCATGCGGGGAGGGGAACGAGCGAGATAGAGTCGACTTTCCGAGCTTTGCCGATTCTGCCTAGCTTCTGTAATTCTGGACAGAGGGCCGATGTCGATGCTGCCAATAATTCCACCGAGCTTGGAATCTGATGAAACTTGCGCCAAAAGCTTTCTAACCGGAGAGGGGTGCGGCTTGAATTTTTGGACGGCGTTCTGATCTGGGGGCTGACTGCTCCAGCGACTGGAAGATGGATGCAGCTCTGGTCTCTGGCCGAGCTCAGTCTGAAACAGCAGGTTGCATAAGCTGCCACGATCGCTCCTGAGCTCCAAATTTGGCACCGCTAGACTCGTTGGAATCGTGGACGAGTCTACTTTGCAGAAAAACAAACGGGGAAGTCTTTTGATGTTGGAGATGAGCTGGGTGTCCAGAGAAGTGGACGGTGGTCGGTGCAGACTGTGAGGAGGCAGACCGGCGTGGGTGTGGTAGAAAATTGGTATCTCTGGTTGTCGGATGCCGAACTGGGTTCCGCCTTCTGTTCCTGGACGCTTACAGGGGAAGGAAGAACTTTATAGAAGACCTCGAAGACTGGTTCCTTCAAGGTTCGTCGTGGGAGAGTCTTCTCTGCCGCTCTGGCTCCTAGTCTGAGAGGTTCTGCGCAGTCGTGGAAGAACAGCCTTCACGGACGGCCACGAACTCGGAATGGAGTGATTCCACCTCGCCTGAGAAGAGCACAGAGAGGCCTTTCCAGAAAGTTAGGCCACGCCACCAGCAAAGCCAGGATGCAGTCGTGGACGTCGCTGCAACAGAGTGCTAATCTGCAGGTCGGCCTGCACACAAAGCTGGAGTGGAGAAGAGAGGAGGGGGCGAACTTGGCTTAAGGGGAGAGGAGGGGTGCGACCTAAGGAGCAAGGAGGGAAGGGGAGATTCGAATTTGGGCTTTGGAATGAGTTAATTCAGCCTTGGGAAGGTGGAGATATGCTTAGGGAAGTGAAAGGGGTAGGTGGTGGTTGGAGGGTGGGGTTTTGAGTGGTGGAACTTCCTTGGGACTAGGTGAGGATTAAAGAGGGGTTGTGGGAAGTTGTGGGGAGTTAATGAAGGTAGGTGGGGGTTGGAAGTGGTTGAGAGGGGGAGGAGAGAGAGTGAATTTCAAAATTTAGAGAGAGGAGGAGAGAGAATGGAGAGATAATGAGAGAGAGAGAGATATTGAGAGAGTTTGAAAGGGTTTTCTTCAATATTCATCAAAAGTTGAATACAAGAGGAGAGATGGGGCCTATATATAGGCAACCATTCTTTACATAACCAAAATACCCTTGACAATAAGATAAAAGACCGAGCATATCCTAGACTCAATCCTATGGGCCCATAACTAAAGTAATAAGGCCCAATTAAACATAACAAGGGAAATGGACTAAAACCATATGACTCAATAAAGGAAAATACATAAGATAGGACTCAATAAAAAGAAAATACATAGAATGAAACTTGGGAAATGAAGATAACAAGTGTAGATCATGATCAATCCATATCAAGAGTGTGCAGGCGATCAAAGCTAGAGGGGTGTCGGGAGATGCCCTCATCAAATCCCCCGGGGTGGGGAGAGCTCGACCCTGTCGAGTATGGGTCTGCCTGGCTGTCGTACTGCTCCATCATGTCGGGATCCAAGCATATCAAATCCTCCCGACTCACCCATGTATCCTCGATCGGGGGACGGCTCTTCCACCTAACCAGATAACGCTGATACACCTTGTGCCTCGTAATGATACTTTGCTCATCCAGTATTGCCTCTACCTGCTCTCGTCGGTCTCTCAAGCTAGAAAGTGGAGTCCCTCCGGGAGTGTCTCTCATAAGGGGGGGTAAAGGCTCAAGCTCCTCACTGGGTTCCACCGTGGGGCCTTTGTGGGGTACCAGGTCCGCCACACTGAAGGTAGGGTGCACCCCATAGCTTTCTGGTAGGTCAAGCTCATAAGCATTGCTGCCAAGTCATCGTAGAACTCGAAAGGGTCCCAAACCCCATGCCCTCAACTTGGAGGCAGGTCCCGGAAGGAGCTGCTCTGTCCTCACCATCACCGAGTCTCCCACTTGGAACTCGTAGTGGCACCGATGTGCATCTGCCCGCCTTTTGTAAGTCTCATTGATCCTTCCTATATGCTTGCGAGAATGCGTATGCCATGCATGATGATGCGATGTTAGTGTGAAACGAATGGTATGCCAAGGTGGACCTGGGCAGCCAAATGTAGACCGATCACACTTTGATGCTATGAAGACTGTGGTAGTCTTAGGAGGGCCGGGACATCCATAGATGAACCTTTTATGCATGGGTGTGATAAATGTCGGGGGACCCGGACATCCATGTATGTTCCTATCATGTTTAAGACTCATGATGAATGAAGGTGGGCCAATACATCCGAATATGGTCCACTTATGCTGCCTACTTGACATGTGGGTGATGTGGATGAATGTACCCGACTTATGAATCATGTCAAATGGTGTGGTAGGCCTGGACACATGCATGTTTATCCCAAAGGTGACTTCCATGTGCATAGATGTGGGATGACTTTTGAACGTCCACGTGAATGGGTCGAAGGGATCTACGAACGTGGTTATGGGGTGGGGCACTTCATCAATCCCAAGGTGTTTGTTGCCTAAGGTCAAGGCTCTCATGTTGTAACCCGATTCTAGGAAGGGAGGAGTTTGGGTCGACATGGATGATGTGGGTAAGGTGAGGTGGGTGGTGAATAGGGAAAGTGGGTCACATGGAGATTTAGGCTCCCATAGAAAAGGGTCAAAGGGATTATGGTAAGGGTCACCTAGGTAGGGGTACTCCATGTTCTCAAGGTCCTCAAATGGCGAATCATCTCTTTCTAAGATAATTGGGCCAAGGTTGCTAATGGGTTGGCTAATCAAAGTACTTGGGATCTCAATGGTTGGGGAGTAGACTAGGATGGGTTCCTCCTCCATGGGAAGAAGGAGTATGATCTCACTTGTAAATTGGCCATTGGTGTAGATGGAAGTGATGGAGCCAATGGTGGGGTAAGCTAAGCTAATGGTGCTAGACTCTGATGGCCTCATGGCTAGCATATCGGTCAAGTGGACTTGCCAATGTAGGTAGGCCACTAAGTCTCCCAAATCTTCTACACAATAGGAGGTTTGATAAGTGACATGAGGCTGAGTGGGAATGATTTGGGATTGATGTCCCATGGGTATGTGGCTTGGTTGTGAACTAGGAATGGTGAGGCCTCGCTTGAGCCATTGGAGTACGGACTTATCTATGGTGATGGTGTCATGGGGAATGGTGTATAGCTCTTGAGGAACTAGGCTAGGAGTGGTGGGTGAGTTGTGTGGCCCTTGGATTTCCTTGATTTTGGGAGGTGGATCCGAATTGGTATCCTTCTCCTCTTGGGTAGGTGTGTGGGGTGCAACTCCTAAGGACAATGGGGTAGGAAGGTCTATGGTGGGTGGGTTGGTGTTAGTCGAAGCATGGTGCACCCGAGGAGGTGAGCAAGGTCGGATGTGGGTTGGAATTGGGAGTGGAAGTAGTGGAGGCCTAAATTGGGGTAGGATTGGGGTGGGAAGTGGAAGGTGGGTTGGGTGAGGAGATTTGGGATGATTGGTTTTGGGATATGTGTCCCTTTTTGGGGACGATGGTGAGGTTGCGGTGGTGGCCAAGGGGGCTTGTGGGGTGCGGTTTTGGTGAGGGGATTTTGGTTTGGGGTTGGTGGCCATTATGGGCCTAGGTGGAGGGGTGGACATGGAGTCCAATTGAGTATGGGGACATATGGTTGTGGTGAGGACTTGGAGGTAGGGTGTAGATGTGGTGGTTGGGGTAGGAGAGGTGGAAAATGGTGGGGAATGTGTGATTAGCGTCTTGGGTTGGCCAAGGGGAAATGAATGGGTTGAAATGCTCTTTGGACTTTGGTGTTCGGAATGGGAAGGGGACACATAACTAGCCCTAAGTTGCTCCTTCATGTTTACCCAAGTGGTGATGGGATCTTCCCTTCTAATTATCCTTAGCCCGACAATTTGTAGCCAATAGGTTTGAGCCCGTTTGGTAAGTTGTGATTTGGCAAATTGGACTTTCTCGTTATCGGTCATGGGATGCCAAGTGAAGTAATGGTCCATGGAAGCCTCCCATTCTAAATACTCATTAGGATGAGTCCCATCAAAGGTGAGAGGTGAGGGAGGAGGCCTACTATCATTCTTCCTTGGGGCGGGCCAATTTTCTTCTAGTTTGTCAAGTCGTCTAGATAGGTTATCAAGCTTGCCATTGGCATGGGTCAAGGTTTTCATGAGGTAACTGAAGTGATCAGGGAAGTCATGGGTGTTAGTGGTAGGTATCCCTTGGGGTTTTGGATTCATAGTGGGATTGGAAGATGAAGCATTGGGTTGATAGTGAGTACCACTACGAGTGGTCATGCAAGGTTGGGTGGGCTATGCACGGGTGTGCGGATGCACCTATGACCTAGTATGATGATGACCCAAGACTAGACTTGTTAGGACAAGCCTATGACCGCTCTGATACCACTTGATGTGGCACAGCCCAAAGACCACTAAATATGATAAGGTGACCCTAGGACCTAGACCCGCAAGCATACAAGCGCTCAATGATTCTCACAACGACGATTTCTGCTCACTCGGTTCACACGTTCACCCGGTGGGTCCGGGAGATGATGGTGAGGGTCCGAGGCGGGACCCAATTGTCCTAATGGACTTACAATGCTAAGGCTGACCTCCAATGGGCCTGGGAGTCCCAACTTTGTGGGTGGCCGGCCCGCAAGGCGGGGTGTGGGGTGGCACTCACTCACGGGCCGCGGTGGGCACAATATTGCTTAAAATGAATTCCGAGCACTCTCTTACCGTCCGACGGGCATTCAAGGCAATACTACATTTGCAGAAATGAAGCTACAAGGGTGTGATCATAAGCTCACCTGATCGGTGTGAAGACATCGATTCCGTTCGGAGACGAGGGCGCGCCGGGAGGCGAGGGTATACACCCGATCGCCGCGGTGATGGAGCTTGACCTAAAAATGTGAAGAGGTACAGCACTACGCCCCTTGCAAGGGGGGAATCTTGGGGTGGGGGTTAATGTATTACAACGAAAAATTACCTCCACGCAGGGAGGGGCCTTCAGCCGGCCAAGCGGGGAGGGGAACGAGCAAGATAGAGTCGACTTTCCGAGCTTTGCCGATTCTGCCTAGCTTCTGTAATTCTGGATAGAGGGCCGATGTCGATGCTGCCAATAATTCCACCGAGCTTGGAATCTGATGAAACTTGCGCCAAAAGCTTTCTAACCGGAGAGGGGTGCGGCTTGAATTTTTGGACGGCGTTCTGATCTGGGGGCTGACTGCTCCAGCGACTGGAAGATGGATGCAGCTCTGGTCTCTGGCCGAGCTCAGTCTGAAACAGCAGGTTGCAGAAGCTGCCACAATCGTTCCTGAGCTCCAAATTTTGCACCGCTAGACTCGTTGGAATCGTGGACGAGTCTAATTTGCAGCAAAACAAATGGGGAAGTCTTATGATGTTGGAGATGAGCTGGGTGTCCAGAGAAGTGGACGGTGGTCGGTGCAGACTGTGAGGAGGCAGACCGGCGTGGGTGTGGTAGAAAATTGGTATCTCTGGTTTTCGGATGCCAAACGGGATTCCGCCTTCTGTTCCTGGACGCTTACAGGGGAAGGAAGAACTTTTTAGAAGACCTCGAAGACTGGTTCCTTCAAGGTTCATCGTGGGAGAGTCTTCTCTGCCGCTCTGGCTCCTGGTCTGAGAGGTTCTGCGCAGTCGGGGAAGAACAGCCTTCAAGGACGGCCACGAACTCGGAATGGAGTGATTCCACCTCGCCTGCGAAGAGCACAGGGAGGCCTTTCCAGAAAGTTAGGCCACGCCACCAGCGGAACCAGGATGCAGTCGTGGACTTCGCTGCAACAGAGTGCTAATCTGCAGGTCGGCCTGCACACAAAGCTAGAGTGGAGAAGAGAGGAGGGGGCGAACTTGGCTTGAGGGGAGAGGAGGGGTGCGACCTAAGGAGCAAGGAGGGAAGGGGAGATTCGAATTTGGGCTTTGGAATGAGTTAATTCAGCCTTGGGAAGGTGGAGATATGCTTAGGGAAGTGAAAGGGGTAGGTGGTGGTTGGAGGGTGGGGTTTTGAGTGGTGGAACTTCCTTGGGACTAGGTGAGGATTAAAGAGGGGTTGTGGGAAGTTGTGGGGAGTTAATGAAGGTAGGTGGGGGTTGGAAGTGGTTGAGAGGGGGAGGAGAGAGAGTGAATTTCGAAATTTAGAGAGAGGAGGAGAGAGAATGGAGAGATAATGAGAGAGAGAGAGATATTGAGGGTGTTTGAAAGGGTTTTCTTCAATATTCATCAAAAGTTGAATACAAGAGGAGAGATGGGGCCTATATATAGGCAACCATTCTTTACATGACCAAAATACCCTTGACAATAAGATAAAAGACCGAGCATATCCTAGACTCAATCCTATGGGCCCATAACTAAAGTAATAAGGCCCAATTAAACATAACTAGGGAAATGGACTAAAACCATATGACTCAATAAAGGAAAATACATAAGATAGGACTCAATAAAAAGAAAATACATAAAATGAAACTTGGGAAATGAAGATAACAAGTGTAGATCATGATCAATCCATATCAAGAGTGTGCAGGCGATCAAAGCTAGAGGGGTGTCGGGAGATGCCCTCATCATTATACTTGATGCATCTGTCTAGTTTTCATCTCTATAATTTGTTTGGAGGGTCATAGCATAAATGTGTTTTTGGTTCATAAACATTTGAGATAATGCTTTGTGTGGGTGTTCGAAGAAAGGGGTCTCTGAGTGTGTGTGTTGATTTATGTGCGTCGATTTGTGCGGAGTATATCCACGTGTGTGGTTGGGTGTAACCAGGGGTGTGTTCCCCGTGTGTGGTTGAGAGTTTACTTCCATGTGGTTGTGTAGGCAGTGCCTACGTGTGTGTGGACGGAGTTGTGACTCATGTGAGGATTTTGTTCGGGGTGTGTTCCCCAGTGTGTGTGCGTGTGTGTGTGTGCTGCTGTGGGAGTAGCTTGAGGCAAGGCATCGTGTGTGTGTGGTTTGCTGCGAAAGCAGCGTGTGTGTTGTTGGGGTTCGTCCCCGTGTTGCTACATTTGTAGCGTGTAGTGAAGCCTCATCGGTTTGGTGAGGGGTGGACGTAGGGAGCCCGTCGTGGTCCCGAACCACCTTAAAAATCCCCGTGTCTTGTGGTTTGATTATTATGATTGTGTGTTCTCTATCCTATCTGTTTGTGCAATCGTGTGAGCTCGGTGAGATTGAGTGAATCTAGTTTAAACATGTTTAGATTAAATTACTCAATCTTGTATATTCCGCTGTGTGCTAGTTGAGTTTTTAATTGGACATAGTCTTTAGTAGTAGGATCTATTCACCCCCCCTCTAGATCCGTGTTCCTGCACTACGGGACCCAACAAAATCCATTTATTTTTTTATAATTACACTCTATTAACCCCAAATGAAATCAAATAAGCACACCTTACACACCAAATAAAAATCCAATAAACACTAAAAATACTAGGACTCAAGATGGAGATTCCAGGCTGTCTCCAAGCCATTGGGATGCCTGTGTAGCTCGAGTGGTGCTGCACGTTCGGTACCGATGGCTGGCCGACTCATGCTTCTCGCTCGCTCTGGTGTCCGGACCAAGCCTCCTCGAGATGAACAAATGCCCCTGGCCCCTCAGAATAGGGAACCAAAGGCAATATTAGCGGAAAACTTCGGTCACCCGATCCGGACACCCGGAATTCTGAAATGGTCTGCAAGCGACCAACGGATGACTCTGAAGGAGCAAAAACCCCCAGAACGGTGGATCATTCAATGAAAATGCCCTATGCAAGAACAGGGCAGCCTTGGAGGACCGATATTCTGTGCTAACAGCGCCACTAGCGAAAATTCTGAGACTTCCGTAAGATACATGCGGAACACCGGAATGATCCGAAAGTAGCCTCAAAGGCGTAAAAGCCCGGCAGAAATCCTCCTAAGGGTCACCCCTCCAGTGAGGAAGGTCCACGTACTCGTTGAGGGAAGGGGGTAGCACAAATCGGTGTGCTGTAGGGCAAATCAGTGCAAATCCTTGGAAAACCGGTATGAGTTCTGCACGTCTCGAAAATCTGCGGAATCCCCGAATCAACACTTCAAAACATATTCTGGGACCACTGCACTAACTCCAAAGCTACTCCGACCGATGAACTCTCACCGGGTTAATTTCGGGGTAAAATGTCAAAATTACAAAAATGCCATAAATGGCTGAGTCGGTGGCGCTATTTCGCCTGAGTCGGCGACGGCCTTTGGGGCTGATTCGGTGGCACCTCAAGGTTGAATCAGTGGCGTGGGTAAAGCTCGAGGCAGGTGGTGACAGTTGATGCTGAGCCGGTGGCGCTGGCGCTCGAATGGGCCACTCCCCTGTGCGTTGAGGCGGCAACGCATTTGTGCGCACGTTGAGTCAGCAGCGGCTCACCCATCCCTTCAGGGTTCTGATGCCCTATTTTGAGCATTAGCCTATAAAAAGGGCCCTTGGCCCTCAAAGAAAGAGAGAGGGGGAAGGGGAGAAGATAGCGTGAGCAATTGAAGGGAGCGAGCAGAAGAGGTCATGGAGAAGAATCAAGGAGAGCAAGAGGAAGGTGGGTCTTGTGAGGGGTTCGACATTTTTCTTCGGCTCTGTATTCTTCTTCCTTTAATTTTCCCTCTTTTTTTTGAGGAGTTCTTTTTCTTTTCCTCTCCCGAATTCCTCCAAGCGTTGTAATCCTCGTCCCCATTCTGTTGTAACCAACGAAGAGGGTGAATAAAAGAAAGCTCCAGCCCCTTTGCTGTGGCTTGAGCATATATCTCTTCCTCCTAATTTGTTTTCTTGCGAACTGTGGTTGTTTCTATCGATTCCGCTTTGAGGTTCCCAATCTTCCCCCGAGTGTGAGGAGGCCCTCTGGGCTAAATTGACGACGAATCCTGTGACCGCTCATCTTGGGGGTTTTTAGTTGTCTTTCTGTGTGATAATGGCTCGCAGCCATGCCCTTAGCGGGCGACAGTAAATTACCCCTCCCCAGGGGCTATTCTTTTACCAATGGCGTGATTTCGTTTATGATCACAGGTTTTGCTTGAGCGAATGGTGAACAAGAGGCTACTGAGTGCCCTTTCACTCGTCTCTGTCAGTTGTAAGGGCTCCAGTGCACTCTGATAGTCAATGTAACAGTCGTCTGTTGTTTTCCTCCGGAGCTACCATATGCCTTTCAGTGTTTGACGATTTATCCCTAACGGTTCTGTCCCGCTCTCATATCCTATCTCTGGTGACGACGAGCACGAGTTGCCTGTGGCAACCATGACTGCTTACAGAATGGGGCTCACCTCACAGCGAAACAAAATGATATGGGTTGTCTCTATGATCGCTGCCAATCGACGGATGGTTTTCTCTTCGATTGTTTCTAATAGTTCATGCCTGGGGAGGGGTACAACCATTTGCTAGTTCGTTTGATTTCGATGAATCAATATCACTCTGGGTTCTAGGGGGTCTGTCGCCCCGTCACATGTTCCCCTGGAAGCCCTTTGCACTGAGTGATACAATAAAATTGCCATTGATATGGCTAACAATCAGAGACCCACTACACCCCTAATCACCATGAGTCTCTCGTAGGCTAGCCCTCGAGACTCACACAGTGGTGATCTTGGAGGCCGGGGTAGTCCCTATGGACTCCTCAGCATTTTTGTTGGGCTTGACACCGTCTCCCGTGTGTCTTGCCATATTCCAAATGAACATCTCCCTGTGCAGGGGAGATGCTGCCAAATTTGTTTTAGAAACAATTACGATTTCCCGATGATTTTCTTCGCCTCTGGGATATCATGATGTGGTCTTGTGTGTTTAATTTCAATGCGCAACAGGCTCCGTGTGCCAATGCCTACCTTGTGCTCGAGTAAGAACCTCTCACAGGTAGAGCCGAAGAGAGCTGAGTGGACAAGGGTCATTTGACTTGATCTAACTCATGAAGCAGAATGGCTGTATCCTTCAGAATCCTCTAAAGTCATATAACTTAGTTAGTGAAGACTCAATTGAGAAGGAATCATGTGAATCTTCTCTTAGCTGGTTTCAAATGCTGCCTATAGTGAAGGCCCCCCCTGATTCGGTGGCATCGCCATCGGCTCCACATGCCTGCTGATCTGATTTGGTGGCAATGCCACCGAATCGGCCCTCTTGCTTTTGATTCGGTGGTATCGTCACCGAATCAGCCCTCTTGCTTTGGATTCGGCGGCGTCGCCACCGAATCATCCTCAGCTGCGCCTTATCGGTGGCGATGCCACCAACTCAAGATCCCCGCAGCATTAGTCACCAACTCAGCCCTCTGTCCCCTTTTTTTTGTTAAACCCCTCTGAATGAATAAACCAAATATATTATACGTATATATATACATATGTATATACGCGTAAACATATGTCCATATAAAAAATGCCTATATCATATACGTTTCATGCTTTTGGTACATGAATCTTTCTAATCACCCATGTTATCTGCTTGTGGGTTTGACCAAACTTCGGTATATAAAATGGCGTTTAACAGAAGGCCGGGTCCCGCCTGACTGAAAGTGTCGCTATGAGTGATGGTGGTCCTTGGACCTAAGTTCCCCGCCTTGTACCGAAGTGCGGACGTAATAAACCTTAATTCCCCCTGCATGAATAAAAGAAAGCATAGAGGCCTACGTAGCTTCGTGTTTATTTCACTTCTTATAGGTCATTATCATTTGGCCCCGAGTGGCGCTTATCTTGGCAATTAATCAAGGGTCTTCCTTCTCAGAGGATGTAATTAACGCTATAGCCTTTATGGTATAGCGGACTTCTGGTCCCGACCCGAATCTCACATTCGTCTGACCATGTCAGAATGAGCGCACGATTAATTTATCACCTATGTGACTGGCACGCCTAACGAATCCAAAGAAAATCATTCCACCAAAGTGGCACGCACGGTGGGACCGAGTCTCCCTTCATCTCTTTGCTAAGATAAGAAGCCACTTGAGGCTTCCCCCAAGAATACTGATCATTGCTTCTTTATTTGATTACAGGAGAGCAAGAATGGAGACCGGACTAGTTGCACTCGTGTTTGGTTCGGGTGTCGTCAACAACCATGTCAACCGTGGGTACCTGGCGGTGCCCACTGTGTTTGGGACCTTCCCGCCCGTTGTCGGCTTCCCCAACTTTTTGGGGTGGCCTTTACTGAACTATTGGGAGTCAAGTCTCCCGAGCCGATGAAGATCAAGGAAGCTGAAGGAATCAGAGTCCCTGAGGTCCCGCGCTGTGCAAGCCTATCGAAGGAGCCGGCGAGGGAGGTTAGCTGCATGGTGCATCACGCCACCAACGGGGCTCGCCCCATTTGCAACAAAAAGCCCGGAGGCCGTCAGCAGGGGAGCATCCAGAGGAAAACAGATACTATTGTTACTGGGCGCCTCTCAACGTCCGGGAAGTCTATTCTCATCGAAGGTGTCCGCCTCTTCTTCGACGGACGTGATGCCCAGGCCATCCCTGACCGGGTAGTTCCTACTGTGCCTGTTCATAATTTCTTTCAAGCCTTGTCTAAAAGAAGGGCAGAGAAAGAAGAAGAAGGTCGCCAAGGCCGAAGAGAGCTCGCCACACGGCCACAAAAATTGAAACAAGTATGGGTCCCCAGAAGGGTTCAACCCAGGAAGGAAGATACGCCCATCTGGCCCTGCAATCCCAGGCCAAGGGAGAGCAGGAAGAGGAGCAGTGAGAGGTGTGCGGCCCCAGAAGAAGAGGAGTACGCGGTCGCGGAGCTTCCACATCGCAAAGTTTTCCATGCCTGCCCCAGACATGCTGTTGGCCCAGAGAGATGGCGGACAAGAAGGGGGGTTGAATTGCCCCCAAGCCGAGATGGCGGATTTTAAAACAAATTTGAACTAAACACAGTAGAATTAATATTAACTACGTTAAATAGCCTAAACAAACGTGAGATTAAAATCTTCTCTCAAGCTTTCCGATCTCACTCGAATAAACTAGACAATGGATGATAGAACCTACGCCAAACACGGATTATCGATGCAAGGAACAATTAAAATTAATCCTAACACGGATAGCGGATGAAGCAATGTGCAATGATGTAGTGAGTAAAGACCTACTAAATTGACCTGTAAAGGGAGATAGAAGAAATGAACAATCACACAGGCAATCACAATAGACACACAGATTTTTAGGTGGTTCGGGACCACGACGGGCTCCCTACGTCCACCCCTCATCGAACCCCGGTGAGGCTTCACTACACGCAACAAAATGTAGCAACACAGGGACGAACCCTAACACCACACACGCTGCTTCCGCATCAATCCACACACACGGGGCCTGGCCCCAAAACGCTGTCACTGCAGCACACACACACACGACATCGGGGAACACACCTCGGACACTAAAACCACACGGAGACGCAGCTCCAGCCACACACACAATAATATTCAAAGTTCAACAACATACAAGGATTTACAACATATGCTCACACAAGATTTAGATGAAGAAAACCAACGCAAGGAAGTGGGTAAAAGATATAGAACATTTCCCTTTCATTTTCCAATAGGTGTATGAAAATCTTCCTTGAAGTTTTCGGTTGGAGAGAAATGAATCTGCAGTAGGATGGAGCACCCGATCGTCCTCCTCGAAGATCCGGGTTTATCTGTAGCTTCGTCAGCTCGTACTGGATATATTCTTCAAATCCTTGCTCCCATCAAACCTGCATACATTAGAAAATTGATTAACCTCACAAACCCCTCTCCTCTCAACCTTGTGGCAACACTCCTCCTTCTTCTTCTGCAAAAGAATGGAAAGCATTAGCTCATCTTGTTACTTAGGATGAAAATCACAGCACGAATAAGAGGGCAGCAAATAGATAGACAAAAGAACATGTATATGTATATTGCACCTCTTAGATAACCATTCGAAATCTTGAGCAATCTCAAACAAAAGCATAGAAGTGAAAGATCAAAACAACTCCCTTGGATTTTCAAAGAAATGCTTAGATAAGGAGGTAGGGTGTGTTGGGAAACTGAACCACGGAGTGGGAAGCAGCCAGGCTTGAAGAATGAAACGCCCAAGACATCCGACCATGAAGAACAGCAACAGCAGCCTTCTGATCGAACCTTAGGCTCGTGGATGACGTCTTCAGCAGCGTCTTCTTCTTCCTCCTGCTATGTGCATCGCCCTTCCTCTAGCTTTTACGTCCAGATAATTATGGAAGAAGCCTTGGAGCTGCAGCATTCCACCTGCACACACAAGGGTTAAGAACAGCCCGAAAATCCCAGATCTATCTTGATTCCATAGGGTTTACAACCCAATAAGATGTATTTATGCTTCTAGGACGGTAAAGGGACAACCTTGGGACAAGATCCACAAATCATGGAGTGAGTTAGGGCAGTTGGACCGGAGTTAGAACACTTTCGGAGCACTTACACGAAGGTCATTTTTGACGGCGCCGCCCTGGACAGGAAAGGGTCGACCCTTGGGGTCTACCCTCGTGGGGTTTTCAAGAGCAAGATTCAATGGGTCAACCCTTGGGGTCGACCCTTGTAGTTATGGTGAAAGGACCCGGCGGGAGTTAAAATCAAGCGACCAGGGGTCGACCCATACAGGGGGGGTCGACCCCAGGGGTCGACCCATGCAGGCAGACCTGCCAGAAACACTAAGGGTCGACCCCAGGGGTCGACCCATGTCAGTTTGGGTTATAAAAACCCATCAAACCACCATGAATTCAAAGGAAAATAAATGATTAAATATTACCAGAATCTCATGATGATCAACCATGAATATTATCCTTGAAACACATGATAAAATAGGAAGTTAGATCGAAATTAAAATATTTAGATCAAGCATCAACATATGGAGCTAGTTTTGAGACCAAGACCCAAATGACATGAAATATGATTATGAAAGCATTAGCGTGAGGCACATAAGAATCCCCCTGAAAGATATGTATGAAAGCACTTGAGAACCCATTTCCCAACTCAAGATTAGAAGAGTATCACCATGGATTCTAATATAAATTCTTACCTTGAATCTATCACATTGTGGGCAATATTAACATGCACTTTCTGGGAATTTAGAAGCAAGTTAATATTAAACCAACGAATTTGAAGATCCCAACTTCAACCCAATTCTCCCACAAACCATTTCAAGGCATTTAAGCGATATGATTAGAATGACAAGGAACCATCATTTATGCATTCATGATATACAAGAACTAGAGGAATTCTTCAACAGAGCATGTAATGAAATGACTATGCATTTACACAACATAAGGCCATGCAATCAATTTCATATCCATAAGGACTCAACCATTCCACCTAGAAGCATAGTCCTCACATGAAACCTCCAAAGACTAATGAGCAGCATGCAACCTGCAAGATAAGATAGCAATATGTGAGTTCATCCACTAGCGTAGTCTTCACATGAAACCTCCAAAGACTAATGAGCATCATGCATGATTCAACATCAACCAACTTAGTAGAGCAACCTGCAAGATAAGATAGCAACATGTGAGTTCGTTTATCATGAAGATGTTTTCCACTAATCAATCACACAATATGAATATCTTCACACAATATATTGTAATCATCAAAACCATTATCAAAGACAAAGAGGGAGAGACACGAACCCAACAATCTCCCCCTTTTTGATGATGACAATATATTGTGGCCTTCCAAAACTCTCTCACCCTTTGACATTATCAAAAAGTGGGGAACCAAAGAGAACAGTTGTGAAAGTTTAACCAGAAGTAGACAGATATATAAAGACTATGGTGCACGAACCCAGCAATGAACCTCCCATAAAGGGGAGGTGTGTGAAGCATGAACTCTAAGCAAGATTGTGGAATTTGAAGTGCAATATGCAAGATGACAAAGGCATATGCAAATACTCATCAATTTTTTTGTTTGAATTTTGTGCAAAGTTGATGACCAAAGAGATGACATTTGACGTGTAATATGCAATATGCAATATGCAATCAGCAATATGCAATTATGCAATATGCAATATGCAAGATGCAATATGCAATCAAGATGGAATGAATATATGGCATGAACACAAATGATCAAGCAGTCAGGCACTCAAGTGTGGAATCAAGCAAGACCTGTTGACATAAGTAGATAAGATCACAAGAAAATCTCCCCCTTTACAAAGCAAGAAATGCAGTCTGGACAAGACTATTCTCTCCCTTAAAACAATACAATGCTCCTGGTTCAAAATGAAACAAGACGTTCAAGAGTGTAAGGTGAGAGGTATGTCAAGAATAAATTTAGGAGGGTTGACATGGCAACATGCAGAATACATGATCTTTCAAAGATAGTTCAACAAATAGAGTAAGCAGGATCTGAGCAGGTGTGATCGAATTTCCAAAACACAATATTTGAGAAGAAAAGATTTTCAGTGAGGTACCCATTCCATATATCCATGGTTAAGTTTCAGACTCTTCTATTATAAAAGCTTATGAAGTGGCTTTAATTGACAAGCATGGTTTAAGAGTGATGTATACAAGATTTGTCAACGAGATTCAATACTCATATTTGAAACAATGTTTTATTAAAAATGACCAATTGCTCATAGAACTTTCTAGTTCAGCCTCCTTCCATCTTACTCAATTAATTTCAATGACTCCTTTAGGAGTTATTCAAAGTATTATTGAGATTAAACAATTGTGAATGCATCTGAATTTGAAATTGCTTCCAAAAATGTTTCTGATACACACATTTTTCAGATTTTTACTGTTGAACATCAATTTATTTTTCAATGAACAAGTTTGGTTAATCAACACCTTTTTACATGAGGCACAACACATCTTAGGTGAAATGACCCAGTTACTCAGTGTAATAATTGTATTGCTTCTCAATTAAGAGAATAGAGTTAGCATTAGAAGTATCTTTTTACGTGAGGAGACACCTTGGTTAGAGGCAGGAATCCCCAGTTACTCAATACAGTCATGCCATTGCTCTATCAAATTTTCATGCAATTTTCAGCAGAGGTAACTATGGCGCTTCATGACATGGGTTTACTCCATTTCTTGATAGAGGACCCAGTTTCTTGGTGACCAAAATCATTGCTCTGTCCATAACTTTCTTTTAAGATAAATTCAGACAGATTAAATATTTAAGAACAATACTGACATCATGCATCTCAACCAAGGAAGAGCATGGTTTTAACTTTTCAGATTTCAAGAAGGTCTTGCATGAATTTACATGAGACAGTCAGTTAAGATTTATTAAAAGGCTGATTCAGATATTTTCAAGTCCTTCAAATTCAAACTTCGGAATACATTAGACTTAAACCAATTCAAATCAACAGTATTCTTAAACCTGTATAATATAAGATTCTTCATAAGAGATGATTTCAGATTTATGAAAGGGTGCACAAACTGATATCTCTTCAATTCTTAGTTCAATCAATGTACTTTAGGAATCAATAACAAAGTTTGGAATTCAGTCAGACCAACTTGACAGTTGTGGCAGGGATGAGTTTCAAAGATAAGCTGGCAAAAAGAAGTTGCAGCTACCTTGAGAGAGGAATTTGAGTCAATGAGAGATTGATGAATTCAAAATCATCCCCTTGCCTATATGCATTGAACCGACTCTTTTGGAGTTTTTCAAAGTAAGTGATATGTAATGCAGCTCACTACATGTATGCATATGCAATGACTTTCCTAGAAGCATTACATGTACATGAGAGGCATGAACATTATGGAGGGATAGCCAGACTCTCCCCTAAATATATGCCATGTAACAAACATGTCCAAATCAGTGCAAGTTCATCTAGCAGGATGAAGAGACATAGAAGAATATACATGCGGCATGCATTGAGATGAATGTTTCACACAGGTTGATTACCGGTACGTGGCGGAGATAAAGGTCCAAGGACCCTACTCACGCATAAGAAAAGCTTCCAAGTGGATGTAATCCACCTTTTCACTAACATCATTTTATAAACCGGTTAATCATGGCGTTTAAGCACACAAGTATGCAAGGATGTGTATGACATGTGCAATGTAAAGTATTTAAAAACTAAAGATATTCACAAAATGTAAAACAACTCCAAACATAATTTTTACCTTTTCTAAATTTTCAAATGAACCTAAGTAGATGAGTTTCTAGAATCAAACCATTTTCTTTCTTGTCTTGAGAAACCTTTATTTATTGACATCTTCCTTGTCCTCAAGGCACCCTGCAAAATAAATTCTCATTTTGGACATTTGGGTACCCAAGCCATCTTGGGTCCCGAGGGGTTAGTTCTACCATGAGAAAATGTATTCTTTTTGTTCTTCCTCTCATACCATTCATCATCGACCCTCATCATGGTACAATCATCCATTGAATGTCCATTCAAGCAACAATAATGACATGAAAATTTTCTTTTTACAGACCACTCATCATCATTTTTCTTCATGAAACATGGAGAGGGGGATTTCCGTAGCCCACCACAAAGGCAGCCCAACAAGACCCACGCGGTCCAACTAGGCAAGCCCGCCCGAGTGATAGCCCGCTGGGCCCACTCAGGGAAGAAAAGCCCAATAAATAAAGACTCGAGGAACCAACTCTCACCGGCGGCCTTCAGGGCTCGGAGGGCCCGAGACAGCGGTCAGGTCCCAAGGAAGGTCCGGTCTAAAAGCCCTCTCCTCACCCGAGAGAGACAGGCTCCAGCCGACCTATCCGACCCCACCCTCGCCGGGCCATGCCTATCGCTCGGACATGAGCTAGCATCCCCGAGGCTCGGTAAGACCGGTTGATTATCTGCAGGTGCGGCCGTTCAGAGTCCTCCGCCAGCGGGAGAGTCATGGGAGCTGCCGGACTCCAAGGGGATAACGTCCCCACGATCAGGCCATGAAAGCCCCCGCTGAAGACGTAACTCCCGTCGGGAAGCCCTCAGCTCACCGGACTCTTAAAAGGCGACGCACTATTTAAGCAAGGGATATCCTCCAGAAGATGGTAAGATGAACTAGGCATTCACATACCCTAAGCTCCTGAGCACGATTCGCTTCACCCTTTGGTGGAGAGGATTCTCGCGCATCAGCTCTCTCCTCCTCCCATTATCGCTTCCACCATCGCTCTACTGACTTAGCCATTGGAGGGTTTTCCCCAGGGAGATCCCCTGGGCCCTCTGACACGTTTCCCTCTCTTGCAGATTCATCTTCTGGTGATCCACAGCCCGCTCAGGACCCAGCACGAGATTCCGCCTCTTCATATGGCGCCGTCTGTGGGAAACGTACGAAGAGTCAAGATGGTAAGAAAAAGCTCAGGGAGGAGATCCGCCGGCGGGGCAGGTAAGGCTGTGGCGGCGGCGGGAGGCGCCCCCTCTAGGGTCTCACAGAGCCCCCCCTCCAACGCCAGCGTCCCCACCAACGGGCCACCACCCCCCCCGGCGGAGACAGGGGCACCCCTCGACGGCGGCGCCAACGCCTTCCAGGCCCTCAACGAAAAGATGGACGTCCTCGTGGAACTCCTGAGGGCCCAGGCGGCCCAGGACGCGAGGTCCCGTGCCCCGTCAGGAAGTCCCCCTCGAAGGAGTGCAACGCAGCACACCGCCGGAGGCCGCTTCACCCTCCGCGGCCGACAGCTCCTCCGCAACGACGTCGGAGGACCCTCGCAAGCTCCGCCTGCGGAGCAAGAGGCTTCCTCCACGCCGAGGAGAGGGAAGCTGGGGGCGAGGCCGCCGCGCCCGGGCACCAGTGCTCCGGGAGATCGCCACGACGCCCCCCCCAGCCCCACGGCGCGGCCACAGCCGGAACTGTCTCTCCGGCTACGAGATTTTGAAAGACGGTTCGCAGAGCAAGAGCGCGCTCTCTGCGCCCTGCAGAAGACCTCTTTCCCGATGGACGAGGAGAAATCCCCTTTCTCCGAGTACATCTTGAAGGTAGAGGTCTCTCCTAGAG
The DNA here is from genome assembly GCA_022559845.1 of Amorphophallus konjac. NCBI lineage: Eukaryota > Viridiplantae > Streptophyta > Magnoliopsida > Alismatales > Araceae > Amorphophallus > Amorphophallus konjac. The sequence continues at coordinate 159,798,316 of CM040120.1, read as the reverse complement.
CCTCCATCCCAACCTTCAAGCTCTACGACGGCCAGGGCGACCCAGCCGACCACTACGATAGCTTCGACGCCCTGGTGACCCTGCATGGAACGCCGGATCCCATCAAATGCCGAGCCTTCGCGGCCACCCTGGTCCAAGGCGCTCAGGCATGGTTCTGGGCCCTCGCCCCGGGGTCCATTCGAGACTTCAGGCAATTCGGGCAAATGTTCAAGGAGAGCTTCGCCGGTAGCGCCCCCCCAAGGTCAGTAGCGGGGCTCCTGGCTCTCAAACAAGCGCAAGGGGAGAGGCTCCGGACTTATGTCCACCGATTTAAATCGGAAGCCCTTAGGATCCCCCGCCTGGATGTGGCCTCAGCCACAACCGCACTGACCGGGGGCACCCGGGACGAGAATCTCCGCCGCGAGCTTGTCCTCCACCCTCCCTCGACCCTCACCGAGCTAGTGACTCTGGCACTGCGCCACGCCGAGTGCGAAGAAGTACTCAGCGCCTGCTGAGACGCAACCGGCTCGGGTCGGGAGGGGGACAAAAAGCGGACCTCCGAGCCAAACCCCGGCTCGAGTAAGAAGCGCGATCGAGAAGGAGAGCGCAAGAGAAAGTACGAGCGGTATACCCCCTTGACCGCACCAGTCTACGAGATCTATGAAGACATCAAAGACTCGGGACTTCTCCGCAAGCCCGAGCCAATGAGGTCGAAGAACCACAAGCGGGACAGGCATTGCCTGTTCCACGGAGACCACGGGCACCACACCGGAGACTGCCATCAGCTCCAGGACGAGATCGAGCGCCTCATCCGTCTGGGGCATCTAGCCCGGTTCACGACCGGGCACAAAGAAGACCGAGACGCCGCAGAGGAGATCGACAACGCCCCCCGAGGGGTCCACATCAACGTCATCTCCGGAGGGGCGGCATCGGGCGGCGACACCAGCCGAGGAAGGAAACGTCATGCCGAGCGGGCCAGCCAAGCCTTAGAGCCTCCCAGAGGTCCGCCGATGGAGCCCCAGGTCATAGTCTTTTCCGACCAAGACCTGGAAGGGCTGAGCACCCCGCATGACGATGCCCTTGTTATCTCGGCCACGATAAATCACTGTAATGTAGACAGGATTTTGATTGATAATGGGAGCGCCCCCGATGTATTATCTTATGACTGTTTTCTCAAGATGGGGGAAGACTCATCCAAGCTCCGCCCAATCCGAACACCCCTTAGCGGGTTTAATGGCCTGTCCACCTACCCCGAGGGAGCCCTAAGCCTGCCGGTCACTATCGGCACCCCACCCAAAATCGTTACGGTCTTAGTGGACTTCATAGTGATTAAAGGTATGATAGCGTACAACGCCATTTTCGGCCGAAAATTTCTCAGCCGAATAAAGGCCATACCATCTACCTATCACCAAAAAATGAAGTTTCCCACCAAAAACGGGTTGGGGGAAGTCCGAGGTAACCAGGCCACGGCTGGAAGGTGCTACAATATCTCGGTGGAAGCCTCAAGGCCGGACGGGAAGGATAAGGGCCCCAGGGGAGTCGAAGGAAAAGCCGTGACCACCGAGCCCGGTGGTGAATTATTAACGGTATTCCTGAACGACGACCCAGCCCTTGGAGTAAGGATCGGTGCCGACCTACCACCGAAGGAACAGCAGCAATACAAGGAGTTTCTTTCTGGGTACATCCGGGTCTTCGCTTGGTCCGATGATCAACTCCCTGGTATACCAGAGGAAACTGTGATGCACAAGCTTAACCTCGATGCCACCGTGAGACCCGTACAGCAGCGGAGGAGGAAGCATGCGCCCGAGAAACAGGCGATCATCAAGGCACAGGTCACTAAGGGATAAGAGACTGGTCTTTTCAGACCGGTCCTATACCCAACGTGGCTTGCCAACGTCGTCCTGGTGCCGAAGACCACCGGCAAGTGGCGAATGTGCGTAGACTTCACCGATCTGAACAAGGCCACCCCCAAGGACTGCTATCCGCTACCGAGCATCGACCAACTGGTTGACTCAACCTCGGGCAATGAGATACTCAGTTTCCTGGATGCCTATTCGGGTTATCATCAGATCCGAATGAGCCCTGACGATGTCGAGAGGACCGCATTCATCACCGACTACGGCATGTACTGCTACACCCGGATGCCCTTCGGATTGAAGAATGCTGGAGCCACATACCAACGACTGGTCAACCATATGTTCGAGGGACAGTTAGGTCGGAACGTCGAGGCCTACATCGACGACATGCTCGTCAAGACCCCGAGGGCCCAAGACCACTTCACCGACCTCGCCGAGACTTTCGGCACCCTCTTGAAGTACTGCATGAAGCTCAACCCCGCCAAGTGCGCCTTTGGAGTAAGGTCCGGGAAGTTCCTGGGTTTCCTGGTCACTCAGCGAGGGATCGAAGCCAACCCCGATAAGGTCCAGGCCATCCTGGACATGCGCCCACCCGCGTGCATTAAAGACGTCCAGCGTCTAACGGGGCGTGTCGCTGCTCTCAGTCGTTTCCTGTCCCGTGCGGCCGAACGATGCTTGCCCTTCTTCAAGCTGATGAGGGGGCCCAAGGTAGCATCTGCCACATTCGCATGGGATGGGGAATGCCAGACAGCGTTCGCCGAGCTCAAAGAGTTCCTGGCTTCGCCCCCAGTGCTTTCCAAGCCCGTCCCGGGCGAGGTCTTGTTGCTCTATCTCTCGGCGACGCCATCAACAGTCAGCTCGGTCCTAGTCAGAAATGACTCGGGAGTCGAGAGGCCGGTCTACTACACCAGCAAGGTGCTCAACGAGGCCGAGCGGAGGTACCCCGCAACCGAGAAACTCGTGCTAGCGTTGGTTACCTCCGCGAGGCGCCTCCGACCCTACTTCCAGGGGCATCCCATCACAGTGCTAACCGGCGAGCCACTGAAGAGGATTCTGGCCCACCCCGAAGCCTCGGGGTGACTTGTCAAATGGGCCATCATGCTCGGGGCATACGACATATCGTATCGGCCATGATCAGCTATCAAAGGGCAGGCGCTCGCCGACTTCATCGCCGAGAGCACCGTTCCGGTCGAGGACAGGCCTCCGACAGCAACCGGGCCAACCTGGGAGCTGTTCGTCGATGGATCGTCCAACTCGGTCGGCAGCGGTGCAGGGATCCTCCTAAGGTCCCCCGAAGGAATAGAGCTGCAATACGCCCTAAAGTTCAACTTCTTGGCATCCAACAATGCTTCCGAGTACGAGGCCCTTATCTTGGGGGCCCGCATGGCCCGACGGTTGGGGGCTGAGCGAGTCAGGATCCACACCGACTCCTAGCTAGTTGCAAGCCAGGTCAGTGGCGAGTACGAAGCTCGGGAGGCACCTATGATCAAATACCTCCAGTTGGTCCGGAGCCTGGCCCAGCAGTTCGAGGAGTTCGAGGTAGTCCGAATAGCTCGGGAGCAAAACTCTCGGGCGGACGCCCTCTCCCGACTGGCCTCCTCCCTAGACCCGGAAGGTACACGATCGGTCCTCCTAGAAGAGCTAGAGCGCCCGAGCATAGACTCGGAGCTCCTCGCCATTGACTCGGCCATTCCCGACGACTGGCGCTCCCCCTACCTATCCTGGCTACGAGACTCCCAGGAACCCTCCGACCCTCGAGAAGCCCGCCGGATGAAGTACTAGGCTCGGCGCTTCGTCATCCTTGACAACGCTCTCTACCGAAGATCGTTCTCTGGGCCCCTTCTGAAGTGTCTCGGCCCCGACGAAGCGAGCCAAGCTATTGAAGAGATTCATCGAGGCCTGTGCGGAGCACATTCGGGAGGTCGGTCGCTGGCCAGAATCCTGCTAAGGCAAGGATACTGGTGGCCAACCCTACAGCGCGACTGCACGGCTTACGTACAACATTGCGACCGTTGCCAGCGGTTCGACCATTTGGTCCACCAGCCGGCCACGGAACTTGTCACCCTTACCGAGCCCTACCCTTTCGCTCGGTGGGGGATCGACATCCTTGGGCCATTCCCAACGGCTCAATCCCATAAAAAGTTCATCATCGTCGCCATCGACTACTTCACCAAGTGGATCGAGGCTGAAGCAACAGCGAGGATCACCGAGACAGTCGTCTGGGGTTTCGTATGGAAATCGATCATTTGTCGCTTCGGCGTCCCCCGAGTGATAGTGAGCGATAACGGGCGGCAATTCGACTCTCGACACTTCCGAGACAGATGTGCCGACCTAAATATCCGCAACCACTTCACCTCGGTCGCCCACCCTCAGGCCAACGGGCTGGTTGAAAATGCCAACAAGACCATCTTGAAGGGCATAAAGACCAGACTCGGCAAGGCTAAGGGTAGCTGGCTCGAGGAACTGCCTAGCGTACTATGGTCGCACCGAATGACCCCCAGAACGGCAACCGGTGAGACCCCTTTTCAACTGGTATATGGCACCGAAGCCGTCGTTCCGTTAGAAATCGCCAATCCGTCTCTCCGAGTGATCAGCTTTTTACCCGAGGCAAACGAGCAGAAGCTGCTTGAGAACCTCGACCTGGCAGACGAACTCCGAGAGATCACGAACGTCCGAGCTATGGAATACCAGCGCCGCCTCACTCGGTACTACAACGCCAAGGTCCGAGGCAGACAATTCCGACCAGGGGACTTCGTTCTCAGGAAGACCGAAGCATCTCGACCACTGGAGGCGGCGGGCAAGCTATCCCCCAATTGGGAAGGCCCCTACCGAGTGATCGAGACGCTCGGGAAAGGTGCGTACAGGTTAGCCACAATGGAAGGGGAACCCATTCCCCGGACATGGAATGCAACCACGCTACGCAGATTTGTATTTCTGAATACTTTATCAACAAATCGGGTAAAATAAACCCCCTTATCTTTCGCATTCATTCAAGATTACTGTTGGTACATCAGAAAGGCAACTGCCAATACATTACATAGTGAAAAGAAAAAATCCATCTAGCACCGTGGCAAACGGCCATCACCCGACCGACCCGGTCTTGACCTTCTCGCATCCAGCCACTCACTCTACCTCGCGTAGAAACTGGCTCGAACAAGAGATGGTCGACCCAGTTGGCTCGGGTGGACCGTGACAAAGGTGACAGAGGGACAACAAGGAGAAGGCCACCTTTCACACGAGGAAGGCTACCTTCCAAGTTGGCAACAACCTGGAAAAAGGAACGCCGTGAAGGTCTCCTCTCCGCCAAACTACCAACTCTTTGGAGGCGAACAGAAAGCAAGCAGCCCCCGAAGAGTGAAAGAAATGAAGAACAAAAGAGAGAGAAAGAGGCTGCGAACAGGGGTGAGGAAGGGACTGGAGCCGCCTCCTCCCCTCCCACGGAGGGGAATGGTGGCCGGCATCCCTAACTCCCCCATCCGCCCTCCATCTCGGCGTCCGCCCGGAAGCCTCGCCGGAGCAAGAGGAGGCAAACGGCGTGCCCCCGCACGTCGAAGCCCTCTCCAGATCCGCGCGGCGACCGTCAGACCCGTCTCATGCATGCGCGGCGACCGAGGGACCCGACCGATATTCCAGGATAGCTGGAACCGGCCGCTCCCCGTCGTCTACAGCGTCACCTTCTGAAGGGTCCTCCATGCTCCGATCGCGGCGGCGCAACGTAGAGCGAAGACGGGGGAATAAGAGCAGACCGCCGGCGAGAGTCCTAAGTGTTAAGAGGGAAGGAGCACCCTTCGGTCCTTTTTATAGGCCAAGGGAGGCCACGCGCCTTAAATGACTCCCCCCCTCGAAAACACGCTATAGGACCTCCCCTGAAAGATCACCTCAAATTCCTCGATCCCCACCCTAGTGGGATTCGCGAAGCACCTCGACTTTCAAAGCATGGTAATACGGAAGGACGCCCGCAAGAAGTCTCCCGAATCGGCGTGCGAAAACGGCGCAAAAAATATCGGCACTTTCCAACTGCCTCGATACGCCAACCAAATCACAGCAAAGATAGCGATCAAATAAAGTAAGTCATTTATTGCCTCCCATAAAAACCTCTTACAAAAGGAAAGACAGACAAAAAGGGGAAGGGGCAAAATGAAGCTACATCAGGCCTCGGGCCCACTTTGAAGCTCGGGAACAGCAGTAGGGGACGCGTCACCCCCGGTACCCTCGGCGACGGCCAGCCCGGACACTGACCTCGCCTGTGCGAGAACTGTCCCGGTCGTGAGCCCTCCCGAGGCCTCCGGAGTTGGTGACCCCGCTGGAGGCGACTCCTCCGGTTCTTCCCCGGTCGAAGATGAGGAGCTGGAATCTGACTCGTCCGAGTCATAACTCTGGCCATAAGGAAAATCACCCCCGGCAAGGTGCTCATTGGCATAGTTCATCGCCCGGCGATAGCCCTGCCTGAACCCCTTTCGAGCACCCCGGCGGAGCGCTACCTAGTAGTAGGGTAGGGCAGCTGCAATCAGGTCGGCCGAGTAAGCTTCCGAGCCTTTATAGCGCTCGATCGCCTCCGCCTCGACCTGCCCGTCCCGAACCCGCTCCGCCTCGACCGCACGCTCTTCCACCCTCGCCAGACGCTCCTCCAGCTCGGTCATCCTCCGCTCGGCTTCGATCATCCGACCCTCTGCCCAGGCTCGGTACGCCTCGGCCTCAGCGCGAAGGCACTCCGCGTCCTCCGCCCGATCCTACAGCTCGCTGCGCTCAAGTTCCCAGAGGCTATCCAGCTCGATGTGATGTTGACGCTCGTCTTCTAGACGTTTGCTCTTCCTCTCGAGCGATTCTTGGGCCCTTGTCAGCTGCTCGGCCAGCACCTCGGCTTCCCGTCGGCTCGACCGCGCCAACTCCCTGAATGTGAGGAACTCCCGCCGGAGCCCCTCGTGCTCCCCCTCGAGCCGAGCTAGTTTCCCCTCACATCCACCAAGGGTCCAGGCGAGCTTCGACCGCTCCGCCTCCGTCCGGGGGTGCGCCTTTGCCATCACGGCCGCTGTCCGACCTATGACCAGGCCGCCCTCCATCAGGATGTCAAGGACCCCGGCAGGAGTGCTGCGCTTTTCTCCCCCCCTCGTCCTATCGGCGATCGACCGGCAGAGCCGGTACAGGTCACCCGAGACACCGAGCCTGACCAGAGATTTCGGCAAAGGGGACTGCTCCACCCTGGGCACCCCGCCAGAAGGCCCTGTTGTGGCGGCGAGACCAACCGCCCCGCGCGCCAAGGTCGGTTGGGGTTGCAACGCCTCCCCGGGCGAACCCCCACCCTCGACTGGCGCCGCGGGATCAACTGCACCAGAAGCTGCCGGCACTTGGGGTTGCGACGCCCCCGCGGGCAAACCCCCATCCGCGCCGACTGAACCCTCGGTCCCAGCGCCGGCCACGCCGGCATCGGCCCCTTCTGTCCTGACGGAGGGGAGAGCCGACCCATCACCTCCCTCTGCGGGGCCCCTGGTCTCCTCGGCCCCCTCTCGCTCGGCGGATGGGAGAGCCAGCCCGGAAGGGTCAGCCCCATCCTGCCCCCGAGGGGGGAGCGCCGCCGAGCCAGAGTCGCCCCCGACGGTGGTAGGAAGACCGGCTTTCCTATCCCTCTTCCTGGCCTTCGCGGCCTCCCGCAGTTTCCCCACCAGGGGATCCTTGCGCTTCAGACCAGTCGATCGAGAAGACCCCTCGGAGGCCGCCCCCTTGCCCTTATCTCGGGCATTGACGCGATCCACCGGGGCATCAGGCTCATCGGTTGCCGAGTCATCTCCCAGATCGATGACCTCGGCCGCCTCCTCCAAAGGCTCCCGCCTCACGTCTGCAGCAAAAAGAAGCCCCGGTCAGGAGGAGAAAAGAGAGCTACCACCCCAGAAAAGAGCCTCAAGAGCCGTACCTGACGACGTCAACCGCGAGAGAAGACTCCGTTCGATGTTCTCCGGCGTCACCAGCTCCTTGGTCGATTGGCGATTCTCCAGCAGACGGGTAGCCTGCTGCTCCACGTGGGGAGGGAACTCCTCCTGGCGAGGGGGCAGATTCAGGTGAAAGTTGGGCAAGGTCCGGCATCTCCAGATCTCGTCCGTCGCCATCGCCTTCACCCAGAAGAATTGGGTCTTCCACCCCTTGTGCGAGGAGTCCTTCGCCGCAAGCGAGATGCAGCTCCTGTTCCTCCGCGCCTGGATGAAGTAGAAGCCTTTCCCCGCCTGCGGGTGCGTTTTCAACTCGAAGAAGAAGTGGAAGAGGTCCAGAGAAGGGTAGATGTCGCGCTGGCGACACAGAATCCCGAAGGCCGAAAGAAGAAGATAGGAATTGGCCACCAACTGAATAGGTGCCAATCGGAAAAAATTGAGAAGCTGCAGCACGTAAGGATCGAAAGGAAGCCGAAATCCGCTCTTCCAAGCCAGAAGGAAGGTGCAAATACACCCAGCACGATCATCCAAACTCGTCTCGTACGGAGTGGCGGCAACAAAGCTATAGCGGAGAGGTAGACGGAAACGGTGCTCTAACCTCCTCACCTCCGTCTCCCCCAACTCGCTACAGTTGGGGACGGGTTCCCGCCTCACCGGCACAGGCTCCGGGCTCCGGTCCGCCATTGAGTCGGGAGACGATCCCTCGCAAGAGCTTGAAGACTCCGGGGGAGAAGGAAGCTGTCGGATCGCCTCCGCGGTTATCCTCGCCAACTCTTCGAACGCCGCCGCAAGACTCCGCGTCTCCGCTATGCTCTCACGGCGCATCAAGAAGCAAGGAAAGCCTAAAACCCTGGAAGCCTAGAACGATGAACAGCGCCCCTTAAAAAACCCCTGAGGGTGGCGGCGCGCCATTCCGTGCTCCGAGAAAAAGGGGGGCCCCTTCGCTCCCAATCCGTCAGGATCATCATTATGGGCCTCGGCGACCGCTATAAGCGGCTCTACCACGCCAACGGGATTCCACCCACCTGAGCCACGCCGGTCCAAAGCCTCGAAAAACTACTCATCCGAGCCTCCTTGGCTCGGGAGTAGGAGGGGGACAAGTGGAGAGGGGGATTTCCGTAGCCCACCACAAAGGCAGCCCAACAAGACCCACGCGGTCCAACTAGGCAAGCCCGCCCGAGTGATAGCCCGCTGGGCCCACTCAGGGAAGAAAAGCCCAATAAATAAAGACTCGAGGAACCAACTCTCCCCGGCGGCCTTCAGGGCTCGGAGGGCCCGAGACAGCGGTCAGGTCCCAAGGAAGGTCCGGTCTAAAAGCCCTCTCCTCACCCGAGAGAGACAGGCTCCAGCCGACCTATCCGACCCCACCCTCGCCAGGCCATGCCTATCGCTCGGACATGAGCTAGCATCCCCGAGGCTCGGTAAGACCGGTTGATTATCTGCAGGTGCGGCCGTTCAGAGTCCTCCGCCAGCGGGAGAGTCATGGGAGCTGCCGAACTCCAAGGGGATAACATCCCCACGATCAGGCCATGAAAGCCCCCGCTGAAGACGTAACTCCCGCCGGGAAGCCCTCAGCTCACCGGACTCTTAAAAGGTGACGCACTATTTAAGCAAGGGATATCCTCCGGAAGATGGTAAGATGAACTAGGCATTCACATACCCTAAGCTCCTGAGCACGATTCGCTTCACCCTTTGGTGGAGAGGATTCTCGCGCATCAGCTCTCTCCTCCTCCCATTATCGCTTCCACCATCGCTCTACTGACTTAGCCATCGGAGGGTTTGCCCCAGGGAGATCCCCTGGGCCCTTTGACACGTTTCCCTCTCTTGCAGATTCATCTTTTGGTGATCCACAGCCCGCTCAGGACCCAGCGCGAGATTCTGCCTCTTCAAAATAATTTTCTATTACATGGCCATGCAAACCACAATAGAAGCATTGAACAGTGAAAATTTTCTTCTTTGATTTTTCAGAATTTTTAGAATCATCAACAATTTTCATTTGTGACTTCATTGCCTCATTGTCATCAGATTTCATTAAAGAGCAATCATACATATCATGGCCAAATTTGCCACAATAAAAACATGATACGTTCCTTCTTTTTCCTGAAACATGAGCAAACTCAGCAGTGTGGGATTTTTCATGCTCACAATGACAATCAATGATATTTTTCTATTTTTCATTTTCTTTATCACTCAAGCACATGGACTCATTCAAATTCTTGATCTCATTTTCCAATGATGAAATGTGCACTTCATAATTGGCAAGCTGTTGTTCACACAATGCAAGTTTATCATTCAACAGAGAATTGATGAATTTATAGCTTGTAATTTCTCGTTCCATAGCATGAATGTTTTCATTGTCATCAACAATCACTTGTTTTCCTTTTGCAAACATGTTGAGTTTATCAACCAGCAAATTATTTTGAACCTTTAATTTTTCAATCTCTTCAGCAAGCTTTGCATTCTGAACAAGCTCATCAATCAATAACTGATCACTATTTGAACAACTCAACTTTCCTCTGGTTTGTCTTTCAATGTTTTCAGATTCTGAAATTTTAGCCATTAAGGTTTCATTTTTAATTTTCAGAATTGAAATTGTTTCTTTATGCACATCAACATCATGCAACAAACTTTCATTCAAGTTTCTAAGCTCAGAACATTTTTCACATGAAGAGTTAAGAACACAAGCATTTTCAAATTCAGAGCACTTAGCACATGGAGGGTTAACATGTGAAAAACCATCAAGTTTCTTCTTCAATTTTCAGTTTTCAGATTTCATCTTTTTATATCTATCAAACAATTCATCATAATCATTCATTAGCTCATAATAACTCAATTCGTCTCCATCATCAGCATTGGAGTCAGAGTTTACCTTTGAGCTTTCCTCGCTTTGATGTTCATTCTCTTTATTTGCCACGAGGCACTCACTATTCCAGCTCTCTTCTTGGGCTTCGCTTAGCTCATCCAAAATCTCTTTGGCTGACCTACAAGATGAAATGAAGGGATATACGTCAGTGTTCACTGCAGCCTTAAGAGTGTTCGAAACAAAAAAATTATGAGAATCCTTTTTCTTGTCCTCATTGGTCCACTTTGACTTATCTTTTGGTAGAGCATGATGATTGTGAGTCATTAAGTTCAAAAGCTTCGGATTAGTACCAGAAATCCAAACACATAATTTTCCAAGCCATGATGCAAAATCAAAACCATCAAAGATAGGAACCGAATTCAAACTAGCCATCATGAAAAAGATCTTTTCTCCTAGACCGTGAGGTCCGTAGAATAAAAATTAGAGACTGGGCTCTCATACCAATTGTTGGCCCAAAGAGATGGCGGACAAGAAGGGGGGTTGAATTGTCCCCAAGCCGAGATGGCGGATTTTAAAATCAATTTGAACTAAACACAACAGAATTAATATTAACTACGTTAAATAGCCTAAACAAACGTGAGATTAAAATCTTCTCTCATGCTTTCCGATCTCACTCGAATAAACTAGACAATGGATGATAGAACCTACGCCAAACACGGATTATCGATGCAAGGAACAATTAAAATTAATCCTAACACGGATAGCGGATGAAGCAATGTGCGATGATGTAGTGAGTAAAGACCTACTAAATTGACCTGTGAAGGGAGATAGAAGAAATGAACAATCACACAGACAATCACAATAGACACAGAGATTTTTAGGTGGTTCGGGACCACGACGGGCTCCCTACATCCACCCCTCATCGAACCCTGGTGATGCTTCACTACACGCTACAAAATGTAGCAACACAGGGATGAAACCCAACACCACACACACTGCTTCCGCAGCAATCCATACACACGGGGCCTGGCCCCAAAACGTTGCCACCGCAGCACACACACACACGATGTTGGGGAACACACCCCGGACACTAAAACCACACGGAGACGCAGCTCCGTCCACACACACAATAATATTCAGAGTTCAACAACATACAAGGATTTATAACATATGCTCACACAAGATTTAGATCAAGAAAACCAACGCAAGGAAGTGAGTAAAAGATATAGAACATTTCCCTTTCATTTTCTAATAGGTGTATGAAAATCTTCCTTGAAGTTTTCAGTTGGAGAGAAATGAATCTGCAGTAGGATGGAGCACCCGATCGTCTTCCTCGAAGATCTGGGTTTGTCTGTAGTTTCGTCAGCTCGTACTGGATATATCCTTCAAATCCTTGCTCCCATCAAACCTGCATACATCAAAAAATTGATTAACCTCACAAACCCCTCTCCTCTCAACCTTGTGGCAGCACTCCTCCTTCTTCTTCTGCAAAAGAATGGAAAGCATTAGCTCATCTTTTTGCTTAAGATGAAAATCGCAGCACTAATAAGAGGGCAACAAATAGATAGACAAAAGAACATGTATATGTATATTGCACCTCTTAGATAACCATTCGAAACCTTGAGCAATCTCAAACAAAAGCATAGAAGTGAAAGATCAAAACAACTCCCTCGGATTTTCAACGAAATGCTTAGATAAAGAGGTAGGGTGTGCTGGGAAACTGAACCACGGAGTGGGAAGCAGCCAGGCTTGAAGAATGAAATGCCCAAGACATCCGACCACGAAGAACAGCAACAGCAGCCTTCTGATCGAACCTTAGGCTCGTGGATGACGTCTTCAGCAGCGTCTTCTTCTTCCTCCTGCTATGTGCATCGCCCTTCCTCTAGCTTTTACATCCAGATCGTTATGGAAGAAGCCTTGGAGCTGCAGCCGTCCACCTGCACACACAAGGGTTAAGAACAACCCGAAAATCCCAGATCTATCTTGATTCCATAGGGTTTACAACCCAATAAGATGTATTTATGCTTCTAGGATGGTCAAGGGATAGCCCTGGGACAAGATCCACAAATCATGGAGTGATTTAGGGTAGTTAGACCAGAGTTAGAAGGCTTTCGGAGCGCTTACACGAAGGTCATTTTTGACGGCGCCGCCCTGGACCGGAAAGGGTCGACCCTTGGGGTCGACCCTCGTGGGGGTTTCAAGAGCTAGATTCAATGGGTCGACCCTTGGGGTCGACCCTCGTGCCCCTTCCTTGCGGATTAAAAAAAACAACTCTCAGGGGTCGACCCTTGGGGTCGACCCTCGCGTGAATGGGTCGACCCTTGCAGTTATGGTGAAAGGACCCGGCGGGAGTTAAAATCAAGCTACCAGGGGTCGACCCTTGGGGTCGATCCATACAGGGGGGGTCGACCCCAGGGGTCGACCCATGCAGGCAGACCTGCCAAAAACACTAAGGGTCGACCCCAGGGGTCGACCCATGTCAGTTTGGGTTATAAAAACCCATCAAACCTCCATGAATTCAAGGGAAAATAAATGATTAAATATTACCATAATCTCATGATGATCAACCATGAATATTATCCCTGAAACATATGATAAAATAGGAGGTTAGATCGAAATTAAAATATTAAGATCAAGTATCAACATATGGAGCTAGTTTTGAGACCAAGACCCAAATGACATGAAATATGATTATGAAAGTATTAGTGTGAGGCACATAAGAATCCCCATGAAAGATATGTATGAAAGCACTTAAGAACCTATTTTCCCAACTCAAGATTAGAAGAGTATCACCATGGATTCCAATATAAATTCTTACCTTGAATCCATCACATTATGAGCAATATTAACATGCACTTTCTGGGAATTTAGAAGCATGTTAATATTAAACCAACGAATCTGAAGATCCCAACTTCAACCCAATTCTTCCACAAATCATTTCAAGGTATTTAAGCCATATGATCAGAATGACAAGGAACCATCATTTATGCATTCATGATATACAAGAACCAGAGGAATTCTTCAACAGAGCATGTAATGAAATGGCTATGCATTTACACAACACAAGGCCATGCAATCAATTTCATATCCATAAGGACTCAACCATTCCACTGAGAAGCATAGTCTTCACATGAAACCTCCAAAGACTAATGAGCAGCATGCAACCTGCAAGATAAGATAGCAACATGTGAGTTCATCCACTTGCATCGTCTTCACAAGAAACCTCCAAAGACTAATGAGCAGCATGCATGATTCAACATCAACCAACTTAGTAGAGCAACCTGCAAGATAAGATAGCAACATGTGAGTTCGTTTATCATGAAGATGTTTTCCACTAATCAAGCACACAATATGAATATCTTCACACAATATATTGTGATCATCAAAACCATTATCAAAGACAAAGAGGGAGAGACACGAACCCAACAATCTCCCCCTTTTTGATGATGACAATATATTGCGGCCTTCCAAAACTCTCTCCCCCTTTGACATTATCAAAAAGTGGGGAACCAAAGAGATCAGTTGTGAAAGTTTAACCAGAAGTAGACGGATATATAAAGACTGTGGTGCACGAACCCGGCACTGAACCTCCCATGAAGGGGGAGGTGTGTGAACCATGAACTCTAAGCAAGATTATGGAATTTGAAGTGCAATATGCAAGATGGCAAAAGCATATGCAAATACTCATCAATTTTTTTGTTTGAATTTTGGGCAAAGTTGATGACCAAAGAGATGACATTTGACGTGCAATATGCAATCGGTAATATGCAATTATGCAATATGTAATATGTAAGATGCAATATGCAATCAAGATGGAATGAATATATGGAATGAACACAAATGATCAAGCAGTCAGGCACTCAAGTGTGGAATCAAGCAAGTCCTTTTGACATAAGTAGATAAGATCAGAAGAAAATCTCCCCCTTTACAAAGTAAGAAATGTAGTCTGGACAAGATTATTCTCTCCCTTAAAATAATACAATGCTCCTTGTTCAGAATGAAACAAAACGTTCAAGAGTGTAAGGTGAGAGGTATGTCAAGAATAAATTTAGGAGGGTTGACATGTTAACATGCAGAATATAGGATCTTTCAAAGATAGTTCAGCAAATAGAGTGAGCAGGATCTGAACAGGTGTGATCAAATTTCCAAAACACAATATTTGAGAAGAAAAGATTTTCAGTGAGGTACCCATTCCATATATCCATGGTTAAGTTTTAGACTCTTCTATTATAAAAGCTTATGAAGTGGCTTTAATTGACAAGCATGGTTTAAGAGTGATGTATACAAGATTTGTCAACGAGATTCAATACTCATATCTGAAACAATGTTTTAATAAAAATGAACCAATTGCTCATAGAACTTTCTAGTTCAGCCTCCTTCCATCTTACTCAATTAATTTCAATGACTCCTTTAGGAGTTATACAAAGTAGTATTGAGATTAAACAATTGTGAATGCATCTGAATTTGACAATGCTTCCAAAAATGTTTATGATACACACATTTGTCAGATTTTTGCTGTTGAACATCAATTTGTTTTTCAATGAATAAGTTTGGTTAATCAACACCTTTTTACATGAGGCACAACACGTCTTAGGTGAAATGTCCCAGTTACTCAGTGTAATAACCGTATTGCTTCTCAATTAAGAGAACAGAGTTAGCATTAGAAGTATCTTTTTACGTGAGGAGACACCTTGGTTAGAGGCAGGAATCCCCAGTTACTCAATACAGTCATGCCATTGCTCTATTAAATTTTCATGCAATTTTCAGCAGAGGTAACTATGGCACTTCATGACAGTGGTTTACTCCATTTCTTGATAGAGGACCCAATTTCTTGGTGACCAAAATCATTGCTCTGTCCATAACTTTCTTTTAAGATAAATTCAGACAGATTAAATGTTTAAGAACAATACTGACATTATGCATCTCAACCAAGGAAGAGCATGGTTTTAACTTTTTAGATTTCAAGAAGGTCTTGCATGAATTTACATGAGACAGTCAGTTAAGATTTATTAAAAGGCTGATTCAGATATTTTCAAGTCCTTCAAATTCAAACTTAGAAATACATTAGACTTAAACCAATTCAAATCAACAACCTTCTTAAACCTGTATAATATAAGATTCTTCATAAGAGATGATTTCAGATTTATGAAAGGGTGCACAAACTGATATCTCTTCAATTCTTAGTTCAATCAATGTAGTTCAGGAAATAATAACAAAGTCTGGAATTCAGTCAGACCAACTTGACAGTTGTGACAGGGATGAGTTTCAAAGATAAGCTGGCAAAAAGAAGTTGCAGCTACCTATACAGAGGAATTTGAGTCAATGAGAGATTGATGAATTCAAAATCCCCCTGCCTATATGCATTGAACCGACTCTTTTTGGAGTTTTTCAAAGTAAGTGATATGCAATGCAGCTCACTACATGTATGCATATGCAATGACTTTCCTAGAAGCATTACATGTACATGAGAGGCATGAATATTATGGAGGGACAACCAGACTCCCCCTAAATATATGCCATGTAACAAACATGTCCAAATCAGTGCAAGTTCATCTAGCATGATGAAGAGACATAGAAGAATATACATGCGGCATGCATTGAGATGAATGTTTCACACAGGTTGATTATCGGTACGTGGCGGAGATAAAGGTCCAAGGACCCTACTCACGCATAAGAAAAGCTTCCAAGTGGATGTAATCTACCTTTCCACTAACAGCATTTTATAAATCGATTAATCATGGCATTAAAGCACACAAGTATGCAAGGATGTGTATGACATGTGCATGATAGGATGCAAGGCCTGGATACAGAGGGGGGGGTGAATGTATCCTGCTCCAAAAATCGTCCAATTAAAACTCTAATGCTCAAGTATGCGGAATTAAAGGCAGTTGATGAAATATGCTAAAAATACTTAGAAGGAACTCAGCAAGACAAAACAAATCTATTAGCCCTCACACGTTCCTAAGCAAACATCTAAAGATCGCAGCAGAGAAAATAACATATAGGGAAAAACAAACCACAAGAGAACACCAAGATTTTTAGGTGGTTCGGTCCAAAGTCCTACGTTCACCCCTCACTTCAAACCGGAGTGAGGCTTTCACTAGCTAGGCTAGAAACTGCAGACTCAGTCTGCAACAAATTGCTGCCACACAGCTTGACCAGGGGAACAACCTCCCCTCTTCCTCCCAACCGGAGGGACACCCCAAGTGACTCCCAGCCACTTGGAAACCAGAGACGCAAGTCTCTCTTCCTCCAGACCAGGAGGGAACACATAGTCTTGCAACCACAAGACCAGAACCAGAGGACCAATCCTCCCTTCCTCCAAATCGGAGGGAAACCTAGAGACCTAAGTCTCTCTTCCTCTGAAACCCAGAGGGAAGCACAGGTGACACCAAGCCACCTGCAAACTAGAGGTCTCGGACCTCTCTTCCTCCCAACCGGAGGGAACCCGACCTCACACAAGAGAGTCGGAAGAACAACTGTTGAAGGTTTTAAAGGAAAAACAAAAAACGCAGCAACAGAAAGTTGGAAAAAGTAAACTCAGACTGTGGCTCTCGCAGGAGCTGGCTGGCCTGGATTTGATCCACGGCCCAGTAGGAACAGATCTTCAGTTGAAGCTTCTATCACTCTAGCTCTCTCTTCTTCTCACTCTTCTTTTTCTTCTCTTTCGCAGGCTCTCTCTAGCTTTTCTTTTCTCTTCTTCTTTCTTCTTCTTCTTCTTCTGCTTCTGCTCACTGCCTCTCTGCAACTCTCTTCTTCTATATCGATCACTCTCTTTCTTTCTGATCTCGATCTCTTTTTCTCTTCACTGTTCTCGCTTTTCTATTTTTTTTTTCAGATGGAGGCGGCTTGGTATTTATAGCTGCAGCATTTAGAGCGTTATCATCGGATCACGTGCCAAGTGGCAACCTCGGATCACGTGCACTTCATAGGCTTCACGAGAAGTACCTGTCACACAGTCATAAGAAGATATCAGATGATGTATAGACTTGGTTCAGGCTGTTTAACAAAGTGTGTACAACCATGATGCAGCTTGAGTGTATAGACTTGAAGGTTAACTGAGTGTACAGACTTCGTGTGAAGTATAGAGTGTATAGACTTGAACACTTACCAATCGAGTGTATAGACTTAGGCTAACAATCGAGTGTATAGGGTTGAGGCCTAACAATCGAGTGTATAGGCTTGAACGTTATATCGAGTGTATAGGGTTGAAGGTCAACTGAGTGTGTACAGTCTTCACAGAAGGCTGTTCAGCCTTTTAACTTCTGAAGAGTATATACTCTGCTGAAGATCGTTCAGTTGATGAACAAGCCACAGGCTGTATAGACTTCACACAAGACACATGTTGTATAGACTTCGATGCAAAGGCTTAACAACGAGTGTGTAGACTTGAATGCTTGGAAGGATGTATATACTTCATCTTTGAAGGTGATGCACATATGCTGAAGTGTGTATAGACTTGCTGATCAAAGGAACAGAATGTATGGACTTGGTTGAAGACAATGCAATGTATGGACTTTGATGAACATATGCATTGTATGGACTTAACGACCCAACCGATGTATATACTTAGAAACAACAATGAAGCAAGTGTGTACAATTGGAGAGAGTGTATAGACTTCGTGATGCCAACAGAGAATGACTGTGCATACTTGTTTTGAACAATGCACGCTGTATAGACTTGTAATACAAAGGCTGATGTATAGACTTGGTAGCCTGGGGGCGTCGACGCATCAAAGAAAGGGGTCGACACATGATGCATTGATGTATGGACTTGAAGATTCGAAGCCCCACAATGTTTATACTTTAAGGCTGTACATACTTGCAGCTTGAGACGCTTACAGAGACGGACCAATGTATAGACTTCAAGTCAAGTTAGACAGTGGTTGTACAGACTTGGGAGGCTTGACACAGTGATGTACAAACATTGTGATGTATAGACTTTGGCAAGAGACTAGCTGTACAGACTTCAACACAGCTGCGATGTACATGCTTTGACAAAGCAGCGTTGTACAGACTTGATGAAGCTTCAGATGAATGAATGTATAGACTTCCCAAACGAATGTACAGACTTCAGAAGATGAAGACTCTGTATAGACTTGAGTGCCTGAACCAGTGTATAGACTCTGATGCAAATGAGAAGCCAATGTGCAGACTTCACAGAGTATAGACTTTCCAAATGACTGTACAGACTTTAGCCCAATCAGCGATGTATAGACTTTGATAACTGATGCATGAACAGTACGCCAATGTATAGACTTGGAACATCTGAGGACTAGTGTACAGACTTGCAGAGCCGAACCCAATGTATAGGCTTGGCGAAGCACAGTCCAATGTATAGACTTTGCGAAACAGAGTCCAATGTATAGACTTGGCAGGTTGACCCACTGTACAGACTTTGAAGCCGAAGATAATGTGTAGACTTGTGAAGCTTGAGGCCAATGTACCGACTTGGCGTTCCATTGTGGATGTATAGACTTGAGTGAAGTGAATGTGTAGCAACCCTGATAAAATATTAATAACAATAAAGATTTTAAAATAAATCAAATAAATAGATAAATAAAATAATATAAAATAATGCCTCGGATAAAGGCGCTATTTAAATTATAAACGCCTCTAGCAAAGGCGTGATTCAAGAAGGGACGCCCTGACAACACGGCGTCAAATTCTAAACGCCAAAAATGGTAAGGCCAAGAAACGCCCCTATCTTGGGCGTGTTTTAAACAAAGAAACGCCCTAACGAAAGGCGCTTCTTAAGAAACGACCTGAACCAGGTCGTCAATTCAAGAATCGACGCCCTGACCAAAGTCGTTAATTCCATTCGAGTTCCGTTCGACACGGGAGCTTATCCCGGGAAGGATTATGTTAATCTAGTAAGTATTTAAATAGGGCAAGGACTCTATATTGGAAGCATTACTTCCACTAGGACTCTAACCCTAATAGGACCCCCTAAATCCCTATAAATAATTTACTGCTCGAACCCTTCAACGCTATTTGGCGTTCGGAATCTGCAAGGTACGTGAGAGAGGAATAGTTCCTCTGATTTTCTCTACGTCTGTTACATGAAGAACTAACAGTTCTTCATCTTCTTCTGTTATAGGTTAAGAAGGCGGCGTACGCGAAGAACAAAGGTATTGTTCTTTTTCCCTTTTTACTTTCGGTCAGGTAGTATGAAGAAATACTAATGTTTCTTCTTCTATTCTTGTAGGAGTTACAGAACCGAAGAACAAAGGTTCTTCACCAAAGCCTTCTCTTCCTCCTACTATGGTTATTGTTGCTGTGAAGCAACAACGTCCCCCTTTTCATATCAATCTTCAAGTCTTCAGGTAGGTTTTCTCAAGTTACTGTAGCCCAAATGAAATTAATGCAAGATATATATATACAAGCATGTCATGCATACGGTTATTATAGTTTCCATGCGTTTTCTGCAATATTTTGAAAGAGACGCCCCTGTCAAGGGCGCTAATTCACATGAAACGACCCTTCCCAGGTCATAAATTTCATGTTTAACGCCCCGTACTCAGGCGTTAATTTCTTTAAACCGTTAATCACCCATCTTAAGAACTGATTATCTAAGAAATCATGATTATAAATATATGCATGATCCTATGTCTTCAACCTGCTAACTTTACTGTCATGATATTACATTCGTTCCTCTGTTATCCTGAAATTATTACTGTCCTTAAAGTTTCTGAAGGAACTTGAATTAACGACTTGGACAAAGTCGCTTTCCACATATTAGCGCCCCCTCATAGGGCGTGAATCTGAAAGATAACGCCCCTTCCTAGGGCGTGTATCGGTTAAAATCCTGAAATTTATATATTCTGAAAAATAGAATTAAATAGTAACGCCCCTGCCCAGGGCGCGTTTTGATAATTCCTGAAAATTAATTATATTCTGTCAAATATGTAAACAATAAGACGCCTTCTGGTGTAGTCGTCAGATCTTGAAGAAACGACCCTGACCAAGGCGCGTTTTAGATAAATTACTGAATTAATGAAAATTCTGCAAAATGGAAACACGTGTAAACGCCCTTATGTTAGGCGTTAATTACTAGAGAAACGACTTGACCTAAGTCGTTATTTTCTGTAAACTGATTTTTATCATGATTCTGTTAACCGATGGTTTCATATTATACATATACGTATATATCGGCACTATTCTCCACTCCGTGAGTATAGTCCCACTTTTCACGTTGTTTTATCGATCACACTCAACTCTCATTGACATACAAGCTCTCCATTGGACATTCCGTTCCTTTGGACTAGCGAGTTAGTCATAGAGACCTCCGTAAGACTCCTCGTACCTTGGATTCCCTCAAGGTCGACTGAGCTGGTTGTACCCTAAAAACCCATTACACCATTGATGCCATGTCACTCTAAAGAAACATGGGATACCGGCCCTTATGATTATACAAAGAGTATATCATAAGAAATTCTTAAGGGGATGATGATATCATGCCATATCATGTCGTTCTTGTAAAAACCTCAATTCTATGATAGGAATGAGGGTATCTTACCTTTGATATACTGTTCATGTGGACCTCAATTCTATATAAAGAATGTCCATACTGATTTGTCATGGTACCCAAGTTAAGGGAACCATATTCTACCTAGATTTTTATCGATATCGTGATTATACCGTTATTATCGCCATTCTATGTCCTTTGTCATATTTTGGACTCTATTCTATCAAAGTTGTCATACGTGTCTACAAGCTTGATTATTGAAATTCTACGTTGGCTATAAACAAGAGTGGATGTCAAAACACATGATAAATGCCTGCGCATATAGGGCCCGATCTGGTCCTGGGAGGAGCACCCGAAAGTACTTGTGCCCATGGGAGTTAAAATGATAAGGTATCTGGCATTATACCGAGTACTTGACTTGCTTGATTGGACATTCCACACACATCTTGTACTTGAATCGTACTTGACTTGACATGAATTGCGTGCGAGGCCCGAAAAAGGGTAATTTACTTGCTTGATACATGATAGCCAAAGTTCTTGACATGACTTGTTAAACGTACTTGCTTGAATATCTTGAATAAACTTGTTATCTTGTTGAAAGTTCATGATTAAGTTCATCTTATTTCCTTGATATTACATTCTATCTATCTTGTCGTTTTATGCGAGCATGCATAGCTTTATTGCATTCATGAAAGATGTAATTACTTACACCCCTTGCTAGTACTTGAGATATAATTTCCTACTGAGCGTTCGCTCATTCCGTTTGTCCCTTTTTACTTTTCAGGTAAGTCCGACGACGATGGAAGTCAATCGGATGGGAATGGTCAAGAGTGAAAGTGATAGAGCTGCTCAAGTGTCATCTAGTCTTTTCTATAGTTTCTTGAGTCAAATATGTATTCTTTTCCTTTTTATTAAACAGAGTATTGGATTTGTAATAGTCTATCCATTATGAAATAAAGGATTGGGTTATCTTGTTATTTTGCGCATCTCTGTCTTTGTGTCGAATACACGACCACTCTGATTGACATGATTGATATAAACTCGTCACGCGTCTCCGGGTATCTTCCGCGCTCGGGGCGTGACAATTTTTGTGGTATCAGAGCCTAAGGTATTCAATTCCTAGGAAAAAAACCCAAGTCCAAGGATAAGTTGAACGTTTAACCAAGTGAGATTGGGTAGAACCAAGGGGTAAGAGTCAATGAGTCTCTTAATAAGATCACAGTGATATAATACTAATGTAGCTATTATAATTGTAGGATAATGGCTGCCGAACGTGCTCAATGGCGCAACATGCAGCGTACCCTCCAAGGGATGACTCAAGTGCTACAACAGGTAGCACAAGGTGGTACTCCACGAGCTGGAAGCTTACACCAAGTCTTTAAGAACATGAATCCCCCGAAGTTTATGGGATCGACCGATCCAGACGATGCCGAGCATTGGGTTCGGGAAACCGAACGCATATTCCGTGTCATGCAATGCACGGATCAGGACAAAGTTCTATTAGCTACATTCCAGTTAGAGAAAGATGCTAGATGCTGGTGGGAGTCTATTGAAGCAACCATCGATTCTACTCAAGTAACATGGGAAGAATTTGTGGAATACTTCAATGCTAAATATTTCTCGGAACGAGTCCAAGAAAAGAAGGCTGCAGAATTCGCTGCATTAAAGCAACGATCTTTATCATTAGCAGATTATGAAGCTCAGTTCTCCAGGTTGTCTAGATATGCTAAGCATCTTATTAGCACGGAGAAGATGAAAGCCCGAAGATTTCTTAATGGGCTTAGGCCCCACTATATTACTCAACTGGCGCCTATGGACATCCAAGTTTATTCTGAAATAGTGCGCCAAGCTCAACTACTTGAAGATGCCACAGAACTATCTGATAGGATCCGTGGGAAAGACAAGAAGGAACAAGTCACGGGTTCGGGTTCTTTCAAACCCAATTTCAAGAAGAGGCCCAATAATGGAGGTTCTTCCTCTCAAGACCATAAGTTCAAAAAGACCAAGCCTTTCTCTATCACAACTACCCCTTCTAATACAGTGTGCAAGCATTGTGACAAGGCTGGTCACAAGACAGAAGAATGCTGGAGGAAATTAGGAGCTTGTCTCCGTTGTGGGAGTCGCGAACATCGGATTCCCGATTGTCCATTAATGAATGACCAAGCCGGTGACGGTAAACGCCCGGTGACAAAGAATGCTCGTCTTCATGCAATCCAGGAGACCGAACCAGAAGAAGAAGGTGGACTGGTAGAAGGTACATTAACAGTTTGTTCCAAAAGTGCTTACGTCTTATTTGATACGGGTGCATCGCATTCCTTTATTTCTAAGAAGTTTGCCGACCCGTTACCGTTAGAACCAGAATGGATAAAAATAGTTCTAACTACTCCTCTTGGAAGCGAAAATGATATTACTCATCACTACCAAAACTGCGAGGTAATGGTTCAAGGTAGGAATTTACCTATAGATCTCATATGCCTCGATCTAAAGGAGTATGATGTTATACTGGGAGCGGACTGGTTATCCAAATACCAGGCAACGGTTGATTGCCGCAATAGCCAAATTGCTTTCAAAGATTTCCCAGAGTTAGTCTTTACTCGCCCCAAGAGTCGGAACAAATCCCCTCTTATTTCGGCTCTTCGAGCAAGCAAGCTCGTCAGGAAAGGATGTGTATCCTTCCTTGCCTTTGTCACTGTTAAAGAAGCTAAGGAAACCAAGATAGAAGACATTCAGGTAGTGCAAGAATTTCCAGACGTATTTTCGAAAGATTTGCCGGGATTACCCCCTCAAAGAGAAGTGGCCTTCACCATTGACTTAGTCCCTGGTGCTGGTCCAGTTTCAAAGGCACCCTATAGAATGTCCCCTGCGGAACTCAAAGAGTTGAAGGAGCAGTTGATGGAACTAATTCGAAAAGGGTTTATTAGACCAAGTACTTCCCCGTGGGGAGCACCAGTCTTATTTATGAAGAAGAAGGACGGATCCATGAGATTGTGCATCGACTATCGACAGTTGAATCATCTCACTATCAAGAACAAGTATCCACTGCCGAGAATCGATGAGTTATTTGATCAGATTTCAGGATCCAAATATTTTTCCAAGATTGATCTCAGGTCGGGATATCATCAATTAAGAATCAAGGATGATGACATTCATAAGACTGCATTCAGAAGCAGGTATGGCCATTACGAATTTGTTGTTATGCCTTTTGGACTAACAAATGCCCCTGCTGCCTTTATGCAGTTAATGAATAGCATATTCAGGCCTTATCTAGATCAATTTTTGGTGGTTTTCATTGATGATATATTGATATATTCCAAAACTAAGGAAGAACATGAGGAGCATTTAAGGATCGCATTGCAAGTATTGAGGGAAAATCAATTATATGCAAAGCTCAGCAAATGTGAATTCTGGCTTGAAGAAGTGACTTTCCTCGGACATGTGATATCCAAGGATGGTCTATCTGTTGATCCATCAAAGGTTGAAGCTGTTAGAAACTGGGGAAGACCAACCAATGCTAGCGAGATCAGAAGTTTCTTAGGTCTTGCAGGCTATTATCGGCGATTCATCAAAGATTTCTCTAAGATCGCCGTACCACTTACAAGATTAACTCGTAAGGAGATCCGATATGAATGGAGTGAGGAATGTGAAAGAAGTTTCCAAACTCTCAAGGATCATCTCACTACAGCTCCGGTGTTAGCTCTACCAATAGAAGGAGAGAAATTTGAGGCCTACACAGATGCTTTTGGCATTGGCCTCGGATGTGTCCTAATGCAACAAGGAAAGGTCATAGCATACTCTTCACGTCAACTGAAGAAGCATGAGGAGAATTACCCCGTCCATGACTTAGAACTGGCCGCGGTGGTATTTGCCTTAAAGATATAGAGACACTACTTATATGGAGTGCAGTTTACTGTATACTCCGATCACAAAAGTCTCAAATATCTATTTTCACAAAAGGAGCTAAACATGAGACAAAGACGCTGGCTAGAATATCTCAAGGACTTGGACTTCAATATACAATACCATCCCGGAAAGGGTAATTATGTTGCTGATGCCCTTAGTCGAAAGCTGAGAGCAATGATAGCCAATTGTATGATACAAGAATGGAGGTTGCTAGAACAATTCTCCGAGCTCAATATAAGCTTGGACAAGGAAGCCAAATTTGTCACATTATCTCATGTAAGCATACAGTCAGATTTATTATCTGAGATACAAGCGCTTCAGGATGATGATCCTATATTAGTGGAAATCAAAGGCAGATTAGAAGGACAATCTGATTTTCAACTAACTTCTGATGGAAGATTATTATTCAAAGGTAGAACTTGTATACCCGACTATCCGGAATTAAAGAAGAAGATCTTAGATGAAGCTCACCGATCAAGGTACACTATTCATCCAGGATCAACCAAAATGTATCAAGATGTAAAGAAGAACTTTTGGTGGCCTAATATGAAAAGAGAAATAGCAGACTATGTATCTCGCTGTCTCACATGCCAACAGGTCAAGGCAGAACACCAAAAGCCTTCTGGAAAACTACATCCTCTAGATATTCCTAAGTGGAAGTGGGAGGACATTGGTATGGATTTCATCATGGGTTTATCCAAATCAAAAGGAGGACATGATGGAATATGGGTTATTATTGACCGTTTAACTAAATCGGCGCATTTCTTGCCAATAAAGAGCCGATGGTCAATTGATGTACTAGCTGCACTATACATCAAGGAAATAGTCAGGTTACATGGAATTCTTGTCTCAATCGTGTCTGACAGAGATCCCCGTTTCACTTCTCATTTTTGTAAGGGATTACAACATTCGTTGGGAACAAGGCTCAACTTTAGTACTGCTTTTCATCCTCAAACGGATGGTCAGACCGAGAGAACTAACCAAGTTGTTGAAGATATGCTTAGAGCATGCATCATTGACTTTGGAGGAAGCTGGCACGATCACTTGCCACTAGTGGAATTTGCATATAATAATAGCTACCAAGCTAGTATCCAAATGGCACCTTTCGAAGCTTTATATGGAAGGAGTTGCCGATCACCCTTATGCTGGAACGAAGTTGGAGAGAAACAACTATTAGGTCCAGACATGGTAAGGGATACAACTGAGAAGATATAAGTAATCAGAGAAAGGTTGCAAGTTACTCAGACCAGGCAAAAGGCTTATGCTGACACAAGAAGAAGAGATCTTGAATTCCAGGTTGGAGATCATGTATTTCTTAAAATATCGCCTGGACGTGGCATACGAAGATTTGGTGTTAAGGGCAAGCTTACGCCAAGATTCATCGGACCATTTGAGGTACTCGAAAGAGTTGCGAGGTTGCTTATCGCATCGCGTTGCCTCCTCAATTGTCCGACGTGCATAATGTGTTTCACATATCTATGTTGAAGAAGTATGTGCACGATCCATCTCATATTATTGAACATGGAGATCTGGTGATCCAGAAAGATCTCACCTATGAACAAAAGCCTATGAAGATCTTAGATCGAGAAATACGAGCTCTAAGGAATAAGATTATTCCCATGCTCAAGGTGCAATGCAATAAGAATCCTGAACACGAAGCGACATGGGAGACCGAGGAATCTATGAAGAAACGATTTCCCGAGTTGTTCTAAGAGGTATATACTCTACACTCTCCGCGTGTATACATGATATGCAATTGAATTTGGGGACCAAATTATTTTTAAGTGGGGGAGGGTGTAGCAACCCTGATAAAATATTAATAACAATAAAGATTTTAAAATAAATCAAATAAATAGATAAATAAAACAACATAAAATAACGCCTCGGATAAAGGTGCTATTTAAATTATAAACGCCTCTAGCAAAGGCGTGATTCAAGAAGGGACGCCCCGACAACACGGCGTCAAATTCTAAACGCCAAAAATGGTAAGGCCAAGAAACGCCCCTATCTTGGGCGTGTTTTAAACAAAGAAACGCCCTAACGAAAGGCGCTTCTTAAGAAATGACCTGAACCAGGTCGTCAATTCAAGAATCGACGCCCTGACCAAAGTCATTAATTCCATTCGAGTTCCGTTCGACACGGGAGCTTATCCCAGGAAGGATTATGTTAATCTAGTAAGTATTTAAATAGGGCAAGGACTCTATATTGGAAGTATTACTTCCACTAGGACTCTAACCCTAATAGGACCCCCTAAATCCCTATAAATAATTTACTGCTCGAACCCTTCAACGCTATTTGGCGTTCAGAATCTGCAAGGTATGTGAGAGAGGAATAGTTCCTCTGATTTTCTCTACGTCTGTTACATGAAGAACTAATAATTCTTCATCTTCTTCTGTTATAGGTTAAGAAGGCGGCGTACGCGAAGAACAAAGGTATTGTTCTTTTTCCCTTTTTACTTTCGGTCAGGTAGTATGAAGAAATACTAATGTTTCTTCTTCTGTTCTTGTAGGAGTTACAGAACCGAAGAACAAAGGTTCTTCACCAAAGCCTTCTCTTCCTCCTACTGTGGTTATTGTTGCTGTGAAGCAACAACGTCCCCCTTTTCATATCAATCTTCAAGTCTTCAGGTAGGTTTTCTCAAGTTACTGTAGCCCAAATGAAATTAATGCAAGATATATATATACAAGCATGTCATGCATACGGTTATTATAGTTTCCATGCGTTTTCTGCAATATTTTGAAAGAGACGCCCCTGTCAAGGGCGCTAATTCACATGAAACGACCCTTCCCAGGTCGTAAATTTCATGTTTAATGCCCCGTACTCAGGCGTTAATTTCTTTAAACCGTTAATCACCCATCTTAAGAACTGATTATCTAGGAAATCATGATTATAAATATATGCATGATCCTATGTCTTCAACCTGCTAACTTTACTGTCATGATATTACATTCGTTCCTCTGTTATCCTGAAATTATTACTGTCCTTAAAGTTTCTGAAGGAACTTGAATTAACGACTTGGACAAAGTCGTTTTCCACATATTAGCGCCCCCTCATAGGGCGTGAATCTGAAAGATAACGCCCCTTCCTAGGGCGTGTATCGGTTAAAATCCTGAAATTTATATATTCTGAAAAATAGAATTAAATAGTAACGCCCCTGCCCAGGGCGCGTTTTGATAATTCCTGAAAATTAATTATATTCTGTCAAATATGTAAACAATAAGACGCCTTCTGGTGTAGTCGTCAGATCTTGAAGAAACGACCCTGACCAAGGTGCGTTTTAGATAAATTACTGAATTAATGAAAATTCTGCAAAATGGAAACACGTGTAAACGCCCTTATGTTAGGCGTTAATTACTAGAGAAACGACTTGACCTAAGTCGTTATTTTCTGTAAACTGATTTTTATCCTGATTCTGTTAACCGATGGTTTCATATTATACATATACGTATATATCGGCACTATTCTCCACTCCGTGAGTATAGTCTCACTTTTCACGTTGTTTTATCGATCACACTCAACTCTCATTGACATACAAGCTCTCCATTGGACATTCCGTTCTTTTGGACTAGCGAGTTAGTCATAGAGACCTCCGTAAGACTCCTCGTACCTTGGATTCCCTCAAGGTCGACTGAGCTGGTTGTACCCTAAAAACCCATTACACCATTGATGCCATGTCACTCTAAAGAAACATGGGATACCGGCCCTTATGATTATACAAAGAGTATATCATAAGAAATTCTTAAGGGGATGATGATATCATGCCATATCATGTCGTTCTTGTAAAAACCTCAATTCTATGATAGGAATGAGGGTATCTTACCTTTGATATACTGTTCATGTGGACCTCAATTCTATATAAAGAATGTCCATACTGATTTGTCATGGTACCCAAGTTAAGGGAACCATATTCTACCTAGATTTTTATCGATATCGTGATTATACCGTTATTATCGCCATTCTATGTCCTTTGTCATATTTTGGACTCTATTCTATCAAAGTTGTCATACGTGTCTACAAGCTTGATTATTGAAATTCTACGTTGGCTATAAACAAGAGTGGATGTCAAAACACATGATAAATGCCTGCGCATATAGGGCCCGATCTGGTCCTGGGAGGAGCACACGAAAGTACTTGTACCCATGGGAGTTAAAATGATAAGGTATCTGGCATTATACTGAGTACTTGACTTGCTTGATTGGACATTCCACACACATCTTGTACTTGAATCGTACTTGACTTGACATGAATTGCGTGGCCCGAAAAAGGGTAATTTACTTGCTTGATACATGATAGCCAAAGTTCTTGACATGACTTGTTAAACGTACTTGCTTGAATATCTTGAATAAACTTGTTATCTTGTTGAAAGTTCATGATTAAGTTCATCTTATTTCCTTGATATTACATTCTCTCTATCTTGTCGTTTTATGCGAGCATGCATAGCTTTATTGCATTCATGAAAGATGTAATTACTTACACCCCTTGCTAGTACTTGAGATATAGTTTCCTACTGAGCGTTCGCTCATTCCGTTTGTCCATTTTTACTTTTCAGGTAAGTCCGACGACGATGGAAGTCAATCGGATGGGAATGGTCAAGAGTGAAAGTGATAGAGCTGCTCAAGTGTCATCTAGTCTTTTCTATAGTTTCTTGAGTCAAATATGTATTCTTTTCCTTTTTATTAAACAGAGTATTGGATTTGTAATAGTCTATCCATTATGAAATAAAGGATTGGGTTATCTTGTTATTTTGCGCATCTCTGTCTTTGTGTCGAATACACGACCACTCTGATTGACATGATTGATATAAACTCGTCACGCGTCTCCGGGTATCTTCCGCGCTCGGGACGTGACAGAACGGATGTTCAGACTTTGAAGATCCACTGTGGATGTATAGACTTGAGTGAAGTGAACGGATGTTCAGACTTTGAGGATCCACTGTGGATGTATAGACTTGAGTGAAGTGAACGGATGTTCAGACTTTGAAGATCCACTATGGATGTATAGACTTGAGTGAAGTGAACGGATGTTCAGACTTTGAAGATCCACTGTGGATGTATAGACTTGAGTGAAGTGAACGGATGTTCAGACTTTGATGGTTCACTGATGGATGTATAGACTTTGAAGGATGAATGAACAGTCAATGTATAGACTTCACTTGAGTGCATTGGCTGTACATACTTTGAGCAATGCAAAGGCAATCGGATGTATAGACTTGGAGAAAGGAAACTGAACACTGTACACACTTCCAATGTACAGACTTCATATGAACAGTCCAATGTGCATACTTCCCTTCGATGCATCTACAGTGCAATGTATTGACTTGACGAATATTATGCAATGTATGGACTTGATAAACAGTGCACTGTATGGACTTTGATGAAGGGCCCAATGTATGGACTTCGCCTGAAATGCAGGAACCTGGGTGTTGTACAGACTTGAGTTTTCAACAGACCGATGTACACACTTGGAAGGCTTTGAAGGCAATGTACAGACTCTACCAATATGCAGACTTTGCGTAAAATGCAGTGTGTAGACTTGAGATATGATGCATGAACAGATTGGCGTTGTATAGACTTGGGGGGTCGACCCATCTGGAAGGGGGGTCAACCCATTGAACAGACTGACATCAAGATTTCCAGATAACAAGCAATCCAGATAACAATCAATTATGAAATGCATCAGAAATAATGAAATGCACCAAAGCACACACCACACAGCCATATTTAAATGCAACAATAATTCAGATAAGATTTTCAATGAAACATTCATATGCACCACAAACAGAATTGTATGCATGCAAATGACTTATAGTGTTTGCTATCATCAAAATCACAGGGACACAACAATCATCAAAAATGGGGAGATTGTTGTGTCCCTGTAATTTTGATGATAGCAAACACTATAAGTCATTTGAATGCATATAATTCTGTTTGTGGTGCATATGAATGTTTCATTGAAAATCTTATCTGAATTATTGCTGCATTTAAATATGGCTGTGTGGTGTGTGCTTTGGTGCATTTCATTATTGCTGATGCATTTCATAATTGATTGTTATCTGGATTGCTTGTTATCTGGATATCTTGATGTCAGTCTATTCAATGGGTCGACCCCCCTTCCAGATGGGTCGACCCCCCAAGTCTATACAACGCCAATCTGTTCATGCATCATATCTCAAGTCTACACACTGCATTTTACGCAAAGTCTGCATATTGGTAGAGTCTGTACATTGCCTTCAAAGCCTTCCAAGTGTGTACATCGGTCTGTTGAAAACTCAAGTCTGTACAGCGCCCAGGTTCCTGCATTTCAGGCGAAGTCCATACATTGTGCCCTTCATCAAAGTCCATACAGTGCACTGTTCATCAAGTCTATACATTGCATAATGTTCGTCAAGTCAATACATTGCACTGTAGATGCATCGAAGGGAAGTATGCACATTGGACTGTTCATATGAAGTCTGTACATTGGAAGTGTGTACAGTGTTCAGTTGCCTTTCTCCATGTCTATACATCCGATTGCCTTTGCATTGCTCAAAGTATGTACAGCCAATGCACTCAGGTGAAGTCTATACATTGACTGTTCATTCATCCTTCAAAGTCTATACATCCATCAGTGAACCATCAAAGTCTGAACATCCGTTCACTTCACTCAAGTCCATACAATGCATATGTTCAGCAAAGTCCATACATTGCATTGTCTTCAACCAAGTCCATACATTCTGTTCCTTTGATCAGCAAGTCTATACACACTTCAGCATATGTGCATCACCTTCAAAGACGAAGTATATACATCCTTCCAAGCATTCAAGTCTACACACTCGTTGTTAAGCCTTTGCATCGAAGTCTATACAGCATGTGTCTTGTGTGAAGTCTATACAGCCTGTGGCTTGTTCATCAACTGAACGATCTTCAGCAGAGTATATACTCTTCAGAAGTTAAAAGTCTGAACAGCCTTCTGTGAAGACTGTACACACTCAGTTGACCTTCAACCCTATACACTCGATATAACCTTCAAGCCTATACACTCGATTGTTAGGCCTCAACCCTATACACTCGATTGTTAGCCTAAGTCTATACACTCGATTGTTAAGTGTTCAAGTCTATACACTCTATACTTCACACGAAGTCTGTACACTCAGTTAACCTTCAAGTCTATACACTCAAGCTGCATCATGGTTGTACACACTTTGTTAAACAGCCTGAACCAAGTCTATACATCATCTGATATCTTCTTATGACTGTGTGACAGGTACTGCTCGTGAAGCCTATGAAGTGCACGTGATCCGAGGTTGCCACCTGGCACGTGATCCGATGATAACGCCCTAAATGCTGCAGCTATAAATACCAAGCCGCCTCCATCTGAAAAAAAAATAGAAAAGCGAGAACAGTGAAGAGAAAACGAGATCGAGATCAGAAAGAAAGAGAGTGATCGATATAGAAGAAGAGAGTTGCAGAGAGGCAGTGAGCAGAAGCAGAAGAAGAAGAAGAAGAAAGAAGAAGAGAAAAGAAAAGCTAGAGAGAGCCTGCGAAAGAGAAGAAAAAGAAGAGTGAGAAGAAGAGAGAGCTAGAGTGATAGAAGCTTCAACTGAAGATCTGTTCCTACTGGGCCGTGGATCAAATTCAGGCCAGCCAGCTCCTGCGAGAGCCACAGTCTGAGTTTACTTTTTCCAGCTTTCTGTTGCTGCGTTTTTTGTTTTTCCTTTGAAACCTTCAACAGTTGTTCTTCCGACTCTCTTGTGTGAGGTCGGGTTCCCTCCGGTTGGGAGGAAGAGAGGTCCGAGACCTCTAGTTTGCAGGTGGCTTGGTGTCACCTGTGCTTCCCTCTGGGTTTCAGAGGAAGAGAGACTTAGGTCTCTAGGTTTCCCTCCGGTTTGGAGGAAGGGAGGATTGGTCCTCTGGTTCTGGTCTTGTGGTTGCAAGACTAGGTGTTCCCTCCTGATCTGGAGGAAGAGAGACTTGCGTCTCTGGTTTCCAAGTGGCTGGGAGTCACTTGGGGTGTCCCTCCGGTTGGGAGGAAGAGGGGAGGTTGTTCCCCTGGTCAAGCTGTGTGGCAGCAATTTGTTGCAGACTGAGTCTGCAGTTTCTAGCCTAGCTAGTGAAAGCCTCACTCCGGTTTGAAGTGAGAAGTGGACGTAGGTCTTTGGACCGAACCACCTAAAAATCTTGGTGTTCTCTTGTGGTTTGTTTTTCCCTATATGTTATTTTCTCTGCTGCGATCTTTAGATGTTTGCTTAGGAACGTGTGAGGGCTAATAGATTTGTTTTATCTTGCTGAGTTCCTTCTAAGTATTTTCAGCACATTTCATCAACTGCCTTTAATTCCGCATACTTGAGCATTAGAGTTTTAATTGGGCAATTTTTGGAGCAGGATACATTCACCCCCCCTCTGTATCCAGGTCTTGCATCCTATCGATTGGTATCCGAGCGGTTCTCTATCTGATCAGATCCAACGATCTGCAGAGGATCCTGTTGCCTTTGGTGCATTTCTGAATTTTCTCTCTGCTGCATTAATCTGCTTGCCGTTTTAATCAATGGGTTCTCCACCGGTTTTCAATGGCTCTAACTTTAACTCATGGGTTAGCAGTCTACATAACTATGTGAATTTAATGGATCTGGATCTGTGGAAGTTAATTTCACATGGTCCTCATAGACTGCCACAGGAAGAGTCCAAATGGACTAAAAGTGACAGATCAAGAAATGGAGAGTATCAGAAAGTTTTGAAATTAATGAAAGAAGCTACTGACAAGGCTCTACATTCTTGTTTTTATGACTGCAGGTCCGCTAAGGACATTCTGGATCAGTTGAAGCTAGCTCAGAGGATGAATGAGGACAACTGCCTGATGGCTGATAAGAGCGACCATAGCACTGATCAAGATGAATTTGAAGATGCTGAAGAGGTAATCAACCCTTTCGATAGTTACACTTTAGATGACTGGGAAGATGCCTATGCTAATCTGTTACACTCCCATGAAAAATTGAGGAAGAAGAATAAAAGTCTGATAAAGAAGCTAACAAGTCAAGGGGATCATATTTCTGGAACTGAAAATCTTGAAAATCTTGAAATTCTGAAAACTGAAAATGAGATTCTTAGAAGACAAGTGTCGAAACTAGATGGAATCCAATCAGAACTTGATCATGTTAAATCTGAAAACACTAAACTTAGAAAACAATGTCAGGAATCTGAACAAAAACTAATCAGTCTTGAGAATGAAAACAAATTGATCAATGAAGAGTTCAAGGCTGTTAGTGTTGCGAACTTAAAGTTTCAGGAAAACTTTGAAAACTGTAAATCATCATATCCAAGTTTCCTAACTGATGTTCTATTTGATGATGATAAACTTGAGCAGAAGAACACTAGTCTAAAGGAGGAAATTGATAAACTAAAATAGTCAGAGAGATTGCTGACATTTGAACAAGGAAAATCTGTTGATGAAAATTAAATTGAGCTCAAACTGAAATCAGAAGTTGATACCCTTAAAACTTTGAATGATGTGATGCATCAACAAATTCTGGTCTGTGAAGAAGATATAGTCAACTATGAACATCAGGTCTCTTCTCTTCAATCTGAAATAAATGATCTGAACAATTCTTTGTCAAAATTCGTAAGTGGGCAGAAAAACCTAGACAAGCTACTAGGTGTAAAAATCAACACTAGGAAGGAAGGGCTGGACTACAATAATACTAACAAGAAAGAATTTCAGAGCAAGTTGATGACATCTTTTGTAAAAGCTTCGAATGTAGCCACCACTTTAAAAGATAAATAGCCCATTGTTCAGAAAACCAAAAAATAGAACAAAAATCAGAAAAAGATTAGAAAACAGAAAATAAATAAAAAGGGTTCACTAGGGCATGTTGATCACAGTTCTCACATACATTCACATGCATCTAAAAAGATAATGTCATGCCATTATTGTCATAAATTTGGTCATCTGATGTATGAATATAAATTGATGGAGAAGGATGATATGACTGCTAGGAAACTTCATGATAAAATCCTTCAATTCAGAAAAAGAAAATTGAATGTTTCCACTATGGTAAATTAGGACACACAATTGCACAGTGCTGGTTTGCAAGTGATAAGGAAAAATCACATTCATATCATGCTAAATTTCATGCAAACAATCATACTGTTAACAAGAACAAATTTGATTCAATAAACCAGCATATGACATGCTTCAATTATGGAAAATTTGGTCATAAGAGATCCGAATGCTGGCTGAGGGTTGGTGGAAGAAATTCAAACTCGTGTCTTCACTGTGGCAAGATGGGCCACACTGCAGCCCAATGTTGGCATGCTCAGGGAAGGAAGTTTAACTATAAATCTGGTAAATTCCCTGTCAATAGAAACATTTCTGGTAGGAATGGATTTGTGTTTGAAAGAAAAACACTTGCATGTTTTGAATGTGGGAAGCCAGGCCATAGAGCTGCTGACTGTTGGCTGGCTTACTTTGGTAAACAGAATTTTAATTCTGTTAACAGAAATTTTCATGTATATGCACATAGAAATCATGCTAATAAGAATATGCATAAATCAAATCTGAAATCTACTCCATCTTGCTATTATTGTGGTACATTAGGTCATTCAATGAATAATTACTATTTGATGAGATCTGATGACCTACATGCTAAAGAGTTGTTTAGTACACCTGCTCAAGGTGTCACTATTAACCATGCAGGACCCAAGACTGTTTGGGTACCTGCCCATGCAACATAGTGTGCTAACTTGCAGGTGTGCCTTGGAAGATGAAGAATAAAAAAAAGGGGGGGAAATAAACCAAGGCACCCAAGTTGATAAAACCCCATTCAGGTAAATTCTTCACATCTGTTCAAATAAAATTTATGGTTGATCTGATAAGTCATAGTTTCATGCATACATGCTTTTTGTTTGGTTTGACTCTTGCATTGAGCTTTGTGGACTTTCTTGCTTATACCTTGAGCTGAGTGCATATATGAGTATTGCATAATCATGCACTTGACATACAATCTTTGAAAATCTGATGCATATAGGACTGTTGGTATTGCATTATCATGCATGACCACTTTGGTATATCAAATGGTAAGCTACTAAAGGGCAGAGGAAATCTGTCTGGAGGTTCTTACTTTGTGTGAGATGGTCTTTTAGACCAAGTTCTCCGCCAAGTACCAAGGGTCAAATTTGCATATCAGAGAATGTCTACATCTTCATGTGAATATTTTGCTTCATGCCCGTGCATACATGCAGTTAATTGCATTGCATTGCATTACATTGAAAATGCCAAAAAGATAGATTGAATGCATACATTTAGGGGGAGCATTTCTCATACTCTTGAAATCACACAACTGTTTTTAGATTTACTGCATAGCATGTTAAATTTGTTCTTGCATAGTCATTCATCATCCGCATTGTCTTCATGACATATAGGATGATTCATTGTTTTTAGTTAGAGGGAGTCATAGCATAGCATATCACTTATTTTTGAAAAATCAAAAATAAAAGGGGGGGGGGAAGGTAGTGTCTCACTGCATATAGATAGGGGGAGCATACTTAATTCGTTCAGTTATGTCTATATATGAACTCTTCCTGTCCACCTACTTAATTCATCCTGTCAATTCTGTAGTGTCAGTGATTCCATCATCAAAGTGGTATCAAATGATCTTTCTTGACTGCTTCTGAAGTTGTTCATAATCTGAATTCATACCTTATAGGTATCTGTCTGTCTCTCCTAAATCTGCTGAAGGAGAGCTTCACTTCTATTCAGTCATCTTTGAACTTCTATGCTCAAGAGCAGCTCATTTGCTACAATCCTTCAGAATCCATGCTGACTGTTGAATATTCTCACTTGAATTACTCTGCTGAGATATGAAGTAAACCTTCAGCCTGAATACTACTTCATAAAAGTTAAAATATCTTTAATGAGGAACCTTCCATTATACATGCTTAAGAACATTTGTTAACTGGAAGTGGTTTAAGTCTTATGTACTCTTGTTTGGTCACATAAAACTTGAAAATATCTGTTTCAACCTCTTAATAAACTTTAACTGTCTGCTTCATGTAAATTCATGTAAGACTTTCTGAAATCTGAAAAGTTGATATCCATGTCTACGTTGACTGAGATATATAGTGTATGTGGTTGTTCCTAAACATCTAACTTGTTCTGAATCCTTTTTTAAGTAAAAGTATGGACAGAGCAATGACTGTGGTTACTGAGAAACATGTCCAAAGGATTGTGTCATGAAGTACCATGGTTAACTTTGTTTAAAGAGATGATTGGAAATTATTGTGAAAATATGGCAGAGTAATGGCATAGTTGTATTGAGTAACTGGGGATTCTGGCCTCTGATCAAGGTGTATCCTCATGCCAAAGATACTTTTATTTCTACCTCTATTCTCTAAAATGGGAGAAGCAATACGGTTGTCACACTGAGTAACTGGGGATTCTGACCTCTGATCAAGGTGTCTCTCCACGTCAAAAGGTGCTGATAAACCAAAATTGTTTTTTAAAGAAAGATATGAACAAGTGTAAATCAAATTCTGAAAGAACAATTAAAATTCAGGAGCATTCACTTATGTTTCTCTTAAAGCTGTCATGGAAAGTAAACTAAGTAAGATGTAAGTTGGTTGAACTAGAATATTATATGAGCTTATACTTTTTTTTTATTAAGTGTTGGTTCAGATATGAGTACAATTTCTTTTGAAAAATTTCGGTTTACATCATTCTTAAACCATTTCTGACAATCAAGGTTTCATAAGCTTTTATGATGGAGGAATCTAGAACTTAAAATTCTGATTCTATGAAGTTGGTATCTTGCTGAAAAGTTCAATATCTCAATTTTCACTAATTGTTGAAAATGCTCATCCTATTGCTCTTTATCACTGTGTTTTGATTCAGACTGGTTGTCATATATGAGAGTTGCAGTCTTTGGATAACCAGAGTTCATCCTTGCAGTGTGCTAATGAAAACTTATCTTTCTCACTTATTCACTGTGATTACAGTCTGTGTTTTGCTGATAGATGCTCATCACTTCACTATATCAATTGGCTTCACTCCATCTAATCAGGGGGAGCTTCCATGTCATGATTCCTTAAAGGGGAGATCTAGTTAGCATTCTTGAGTGTCCCTGTACTTTTGTTGACATTCTCCCTTCATCTCAATGGGTTTCATTCATCAAAACATTTTCTGATAAGAGGGAGTTTAGTCAAAGGGGGAGTTTTTAATTCACTCATATTATGTAGTCTTATTCTTTCCTCTTCAATTCATGTCTTTTTGCTGAAGTCAAAGGGGGAGAAATATTTGATCAAGCCAGTATGACTCATAGAGTACTCATAGTGTTGCCATCATCAAAATCACAGGGACACAATAGTGCAATGTAAAGTATTTAAAAACTAAAGATACTCACAAAATGTAAAACAACTCCAAACATAATTTTTACCTTTTCAAAATTTTCAAATGAACCTATGCAGATGAGTTTCTAGAATCAAACCATTTTCTTTCTTACCTTGAGAAACCTTTATTTATCGACATCTTCCTTGTCCTCAAGGTACCCTGCAAAATAAATTCTCATTTTAGATATTTGCGTACCCAAGCCATCTTGGGTCCCGAGGGCTTAGTTCTACCATGAGAAAATGTATTCTTTTTATTCTTCCTCTCATACCATTCATCATCGGCCCTCATCATGGTACAATCATCCATTGAATGTCCATTCAAGCCACAATAATGACATAAAAAAATTTCTTTTTACAGACCACTCATCATCATTTTTCTTCATGAAACAATTTTCCATTACATGGCCATGCAAACCACAATAGAAGCAATGAACAGTAAAATTTTTCTTTAATTTTTTAAAATTTTTAGAATCATCAATAATTTTCATTTGTGACTTCATTGCCTCATTGTCATCAGATTTCATTAAAGAGCAATCATACATATCATGGCCAAATTAGCCACAATAAAAACATGATACATTCATTCTTTTTCTTGAAACATGAGCAAACTCAGCAGTGTGGGATTTTTCATGCTCACAATGACAATCAATGATATTTTTCTATTTTTTATTTTCTTTATCACTCAAGCACATGGACTCATTCAAATTCTTGATCTCATTTTCCAATGATGAAATGTGCACTTCACAATTGGCAAGTTGTTCTTCACACAATGCAAGTTTATCATTCAACAGAGAATTGATGAATTTATAGCTTGCAATTTCTTGTTCCATAGCATGAATGTTTTCATTGTCATCAACAATCACTTGTTTTCCTTTTTCAAACATGTTGAGTTTATCAACCAGCAAATTATTTTGAACCTTTAATTTTTCAATCTCTTCAGCAAGCTTTGCATTCTGAACAAGCTCATCAATCAATAACTGATCACTATTTGAACAACTCAACTTTCCTCTGGTTTGTCTTTGAATGTTTTCAGATTCTGAAATTTTAGCCATTAAGGTTTCATTTTTAATTTTCAGAATTGAAATTGTTTCTTTATGCACATCAACAGCATGCAACAAACTTTCATTCAAGTTTCTAAGCTCAGAACATTTTTCACATGAAGAGTTAACAACACAAGTATTTTCAA
Source organism: Amorphophallus konjac (assembly GCA_022559845.1). NCBI lineage: Eukaryota > Viridiplantae > Streptophyta > Magnoliopsida > Alismatales > Araceae > Amorphophallus > Amorphophallus konjac. The sequence continues at coordinate 159,758,848 of CM040120.1, read as the reverse complement.
TTTCAGAGCACTTAGCACATGGAGGGTTAACATGTGAAAAATCATCAAGTTTCTTCTTCAATTTTTGATTTTCAGATTTCATCTTTTTATATCTATCAAACAATTCATCATAAGCATTCATTAGCTCATCATAACTCAATTCGTATCCATCATCAGAATCGGAGTCAGAGTTTACCTTTGAGCTTTCCTCGCTTTGACGTTCATTCTCTTTATCGACCAGATGAACTACTAACTATACTAGTGGAACCTGATGAAGACTAATGCCGAAGACAGAACAGTGGAAACCAAACACACTTAGCAAAATATGTAATGCTCAAGGTTACTACAGATAGAAACAAGAGTGTTCATGTAACCTGTGAAAGAGGTAGAAGACAAGGAGCAAACGCACAAATCAAACAACCACTGCATGGTAGATTTTTTAGGTGGTTCGGTCCACAGACCTACGTCCACCCCTCACTCCAAATCGGAGTGAGGCTTCCACTAGCACAAGCTAGAACCGCAGACTCAGTCTGCAACAAGTGCTGCCAAACAGCTTGACCAGGGGAACAACCTCCCCTCTTCCTCCCAACCGGAGGGCAACCGCTAGTGACTACATGTCACTAGCAACCAGAGACCAAGGTCTCTCTTCCTTCACCCAGGAGGGAACCCACCTGGACTTGCAACCCACAAGACCAGAACTGGAGACGAATCTCCCTTCCTCCAACCCGGAGGGAAACCCACAAGTGACTCCCAGCCACTTGCAAACCAAAGGTCACAGACCTCTCTTCCTCCACACCAGAGGGAACCACTAGAGACTACCCAGTCACTAGCAAAATCGGAGAACAAGTCTCCCTTCTCCTGAGACCATTGGAGGAACCCTGATCCCAAACAAGGGAATCGAAAGAATAAGGTGAATAGATGAAAAGAACAAAATATAAAAAGCTAACACAAAGGAAAAACACAGCAAACGTAAAGCTGGAAATGAGACACACTAAGTAGCTCTCGCAGGAGTAAAACTGGTTTGGATTTGATCCAATGCCAGACAGACGAATCTTCAATGAAAGCTTTTTTCTTCTTCTCCACGAACTCTCTCTCTCTCTTCTTCTTCTCAGTATCAGGCTCACACTATTCTTCTTCTTCTTCACTCTCGATCTCAATCTCTTTTTCTTTTTCTTCTTCTGCTTTCAGCCTCTCTGCTGCTGCTCTCTCCTTTTTCTTCTACTGCCTTTTTCTGCTCTCTGCCTCTACTTCGATCACTCTTCCTTGATCTTGATCAGTCTTGTTGTGTATGTGATTTTGATGATTACAAAATGCCTTTGTTGCTTAGCCTTGTGCGTGAATGCTCTTCACTTGAATTGGTTGTGGAAATGATCATAAACTATTTCTATTGGGATATCATCATGTGGATGCATTGTAATTCTACAAGGCTTATCATCATGTCAATGCATCTATGACTCTTTGAGGTTCATACGTGCTTTGAGGTTAGCACATTACATATACAATCCATCTACACTTGGTGCGGTTGCTCTATCTTCAATGTGAAAGGCCTTTGTGAAAATCACACTCGAGCATCATGTCATATTAAGCATCATGTCTTATTGAGCCTCATAGTATGAATGTGGACTTTGGTAATGCTAAATGAATGATTGAGATGCAAATATCATTGCTTGCCCCCAAGGTAATGATGTGTGGTTTGAAAGCTTGGATGATGATCAAATTGAATGTGACTCAATATTGTTCTATGTGGCTTGGCTCCTTACTCTTTGAATTCCACATGCATACCATCAGTCAATGGAGAATGAGATTTTGAATTTCATGACTATGTGTATGAATGATTCAACCAATCAACAAGAAATGTGAATTCAGGTAAAACAATGAGGTAAGTGTTGTTATGTGGATTTAAATGGATATCTCGTTCATCATTCACTCTTGGAATAGGTTCAACGAAGCAATTTATTGTGAACATGGTCATAGTGTTAATGCTTGATGTAAAGATCTTAATTGTCAACTAACACCTTGCTTTATCATGTTTTTCAGGATGAAAAATCATGGTTGATCTTCATGGGATTATGGTAACATTTAATCAATTGTTTCCCTTTGGTTTGATGGAGGTTTTAGTTGTTTTTCAAACTCAAACTGTCTTACAGTCTTCACCATTTTCAATCCACCGTTGGATCTCCCCATAACAATTATATGTTGTAGCTCTGTGAGTCCTCTTTCCAACGCCTCTGATCTTGCTTCAATCGGAGTTCGGAGCTAGGAGAATTAATTCTTTTCGCCGAAGCGCGCAGAGCTATTCTTTTTGTAATCTGCCTGAAAGGGTCGACCCCTAGGGTCGACCCCTGGAAGGGTCGACCCCTGGGGTCGACCCCTGGAAGGGTCGACCCCTGGGGTCGACCCCTGTAACCCAGAACCATAAAATTGGTTCTGTTTGGGTTCTGGAACGCGAGGGTCGACCCCTGGGGTCGACCCCTGTAAAACAGAACACAAAATCAGTTCTGTTTGGGTTCTGGAAGCCCGAGGGTCGACCCCTGGGATTGACCCCTGTAAAACAGAACATGAAATAAGTTCTATTTGGCTTCTGTTTGCCCGAGGGTCGACCCCAAGGGTCGACCCATTCCGGTAGGACCTCGAGCCGCACTTTTTGACCGCCGTTTTCTTGCTCCGAAAGTCCAACCAATCACATCCTAATGCCCTATATCACTCCCTAATTAGTGGATCTGGTCTCCTACCTGTCCCTTGACCATTCTAAGCTTATAAAACATCCTATTGGAGTGAAAACCCTAGGGAGATGGCTGAAAACTATTCTTTGGTGTGCAGGTTTGGAGTTGAAGCTTCCAAGCCCTCTTCCACCTTGCTCTGAAGCTGAAATTGAAGGGAAGAAGCTTGAATCAAGGCCCAAGATCATACACAACTGAAGGCAGCATCTGAAATCAAGATCCAACCTCTGTTCGTGTTGCATCTCTTCAAAATTGCTTCAAGAACGTTCTTCATCCTGTAGAAGCATTTCATGAGGGAGTAATCTTGATCTTTCACTTCTATATCTTTTGTTTGAGATTGTTCAAGGTTTTGAATGGGCATCTAAGATGTGTAATAATCATTTACATGTTCTTTGTTCACTCTCTCTTGCATATATATATGAGCTACAATCTTTGTGATACAACATCTCTAATGCTCATGTATTCTTTTGTATGGGTGAAGAAGAGGGGAATCTCTAAACCATTCAAGTCTATATTCTTGTTTGAGATTAGCTTAAAGATTGAACTCATTATGTCTATCTACTCTTTCAGGTGAAGAGAGGAGATTGGAATAAGGAAAAGAGAAGCGGCTCGAGGAGAGGAAGAAGATGATGTCAAGATTATGATCATCCATCAACGAGCAAGGAGAATCAGATTTTGATGAAGAAGGGGGAGCCTTATACTTGATGCATTCTTCTAGTTTACATCTATAGAATTTGTGTGGAAGGTCATAGCATATATTTGTGATTGTTACATATACATTTGACAGAATATTTTGTGTGGGTGTTCGGAGAAAGGGGTCTCCGAGTGTGTGTGTGGTCTCTTGTGTGTTGATCTGTGCGGAGTATATCCGCGTGTGTTGTTGGGAGTTTTCTCCCGTGTGGTTGTGTAGGTCTTGTCCTACGTGTGTGTGGACGGAGTTGTGTCTCCATGTGAAGTATTATGTTCGGGGTGTGTTCCCCAACGTTATGGGTGTGTGTGTGTGTGCTGCTGTGGTAGCAGTTTGAGACATGGCCTCGTGTGTGTGTGTGTTGGTGTGAAAGCAGTGTGTGTGTGTTGGGGTTCGTCCCCGTGTTGCTACATTTTGTAGCGTGTAGTGAAGTCTCACCGATTTGGTAAGGGGTGGACGTAGGGAACCCGTCGTGGTCCCGAACCACCTTAAAAATCCCCGTGTCCTGTGGTTTGCTTCTTGTGATTGTGTGTTCACTATCATATATGTTTGTGCTATCGTGTGAGCTCGGCGAGATTGAGTGAATCAAGTTTAAACTTGTTTAGATTAATTTCCTCAATCCTATCAATCTGGTAAATTCCGTTGTGTGCTAGTTTGTGTTTTTAATTGGACATAGTTTTTAGCAGAAGGATCTATTCACCCCCCCTCTAGATCCGTGTTCCTGCACTACGGGACCCAACAATTGGTATCAGAGCCAGGTTCTGTTGTCCCTAGATCTTGCGATCTACAGAGTGATCCCAGTGCATTCCACAATCATGAAATTTTCTACTGAACATATATCAATGAACTGTTTGCCAATCTTCACTGGTTTGAATTTTGATTCATGGCTAGGCAAACTATGTTTGGTGATCAATTCTATTAATCCTAGTCTTTGGAAATTGATTTGTCATGGTCCACACATATTACCTGTAGATGAGACCAAGTGGTCTAATCAGGATAAAATGATGCATCATGATAATGTTACTACTTTGAGTTTATTGAAAGCTTCTATAAGTAGTAACAAGTATCCATTTGCATCTTCTTGTAGGACGGCAAATGAGCTTATGGACTGGTTGATTAAAGCTCAAGAAAAGGAAAGATAAAAACGTCTCATGGCCGATGATGCTGATCAACAAAGTGACAAAAATGCAGAAGAGATAAATTCTGATTCTGAAGAATTTACTCTTGACGATCTTGTTGAAGCTTATGATGAGTTGGCAAAACAATATAAGAAAGTCAAGTCAGAAAACAGAAAATTGAAAAAGAAATCTGAAAACTTGGTCCATGAAAATGGTTCTTGTGATAAATGTTCTGAGCTTGTTAACTTCAATGATCTTTTAGAGCATGATGTTGAATGTCACAAAGAAACCATTGCTTATTTGAGAAATGAAAATATTACCCTCAAAAACACAATTGATCAATTGGAGAAAACTGAAAAAGATCTAAGAAACAAAATGGAGTCAAACTCTATTGATCATGATATTTGCAATGAATTGATTATGAATGATAAACTTACAAATGAAAATGAAGAACTCAAAAAGGAGAATAGTGCAATGCTAATTCAGATCTCCCTGCTTGAAAGTAGATTGAAAAATCTTGAAAAACTTGAAAAAGGAAATCTGTGATTGTTGATGAATCTGACAAGATGCTTATGTTAGAACAAAAGATGGAAAGCTACCAAACCATCAATGCTCAATTGAATGAAAAAGTCATTTCTTGTGAAAATGAGATCATTTCCTATGAATTGTATATTTCATCTCTTGAAAAAGAAATTCTCGATCTGAATGCTTCTTTGTCTAAGTTTGTGAATGGGGAAGAAAATCTGAACAAGATATTGGGGACTAAAGTGAATTTCCAAAGAGAAGGGCTAGGCTATAATCCTGTGAACAAAAAGAACTTTGAAAATAAAGTCTACACATCATTTGTCCATAGTTCTAATATAGCCAGCACATCAAATGGGTTTCCAAATAAATCTGTTCCTCAAACAACAAAGCAATCAAATGAAAGTCTGAAAAAGAAACAAAACTTGCATCAAAAGGCTAAAAATGTTGTTGGTGTCACGATGAATGCCATGAAAAATCATGTTGCACACACACATGCATCCATAAAGAAAATCTCATATTTTTATTGTGGTGAACTTGGTCATATGATGCATGATTACTTTTTGATGAAATCGGATGATTTGAAAGCATGCAAAAATAAACTTGTTTCCAAAAGAAAAAGAGGTGGTTGTTTTACATGTGGAAAGCTAGGACACAGTGTGTCACAGTGTTGGCAAGTAAATGAAAGAAAGATTTTCAAAGTCAAAAATAATTATACTTTTACAAACCCACAAAAACTTCATGCTCATCCTGTTGTGAAGAAGAAATATTTCCATGCTTATAGTGATAACATTCATGCCAAATCACCGAAATTTGATTGTCATGTTTATGAGAATTCTGTGAAGTTTATTGGTTGTTGTCATTATTGTGGTGAGTTTGGGCATACCATGAATGTTTGCTCCTTAAAGTATTTTGATGATATGCATATCCAAAAATAGTGGAAGGCACCAACTAGAGGTGCAACTAACCATCCGGGACCCAAGAAGGTTTGGGTACCCAAAACAACCAAATGAGAACTTTGTTGCAGGATTGCCATGTGACCAAGAGGAAGGCTTTAAGTCTACTAGGCCAGTTCTGGTGTGATGCCTTGGTTAACATGGGCTTGTCCTTGAATTGACACTAATATATAAGCTGGTTGTTCAGGTTTGTGCACATCAAGTTGTGAATTCTAAGTTTATGTTGCTGGAATTTAACTCTCTAATTTGCAGGTTGAGAGAGAGAGAGTCACATGTGATGAAAAGCCTTGAAGTTAGTTTCTTCATATGTATTGGCTTAATATTGACATGAATTAAACTCTTTACAGTGCAGGTTTAATTGATAATGGTCATCAACCCTTGAAATAATGGAGAGAAAGAAAGGGGGCCAAGAGGACTTCAATGCAAGATTTGATCTGCTTCCATTTCTTTTGGCTAATATCATTCTATTTCTTGCAGGAGAGAAAGAAAGGAGCTATTGATGAAGATTATACAAGCAAAATAAAGTAAAGAATTTGAAGATGTCAATAAAGGTAAAGGTGAGAAAATAAAGTGTTCGGCTGAAGTTCTATGGTCTTGATGCTAGTGCTATCTCTTGACAGACAGTGATTTTGAAATCTTGAATACTCCTTGGTTGCTTTTGACAATGTGGATGATGAATGCTTGGCTAAATGGTATTGGAACATCTGAGCAGTATATATGAGAGTGTAGCCATTGAATGCCTTTTGCTAAACCCCCGATGTCATATGGGAATGTATTGTATTTTTCTGATCATCATTTCAATGATTACATGGTATATAAAATGGTGACATGTGGAAGGGCAGGTCAACCCTGTCTGAAAGTAATCACCATGTGTGAGAATATGCCTCCGCCCGGTACCATGAATCATTTATGCATATGGCATTTAACTTAAATGAATTTTCTGAAATCATGCATTGATTATGGGGGAGTTTTGCATGCTGAAAATTTTGAAAATGATGTTTTTCCATTCTCTCAGCATGTTGATATTGTGTTTATGGCTGAACATCTTGAGGACTGAAGTTGATCAATGTTTCATGGTCTTTACCAATGTGCCACTCATCTTTTTGGTTAAAAGCACAGCTGTTTTCAAAAAAAGTTTACATGTGATGATTTTGATGCTTTGAATGAATTTTCTGAATTCTCTTTTCAGAACAAAATTGTGTCGTCTCATTTTAACAATTGATAATGCGTGTCATGCATTAGTTGCGTTAGGTGCATATAGAGTGTCATGTGAAATCTGAAATCTTGCATCACATTGCATATTTGCATATCATTCTTTGCATATCATTCACATAGTGCTTTTGGAAGATGAAGCTCATCGTGTGTCTTGTTGCATAGTTGGCATTTCTAGTGTGCATATAGTGCATATTTTGAAATGCATCATCTTGAACATTTCATGTTGCATAAATGCAAAAAAGAATACTTCCATCATTGATCATCATATCTGTGAAGTCAACATTTCAAGCATTGAAATTGCATACCTTTTCATTTTGCATTGCATATGCATATCTCCATTGTATGCTTGCATGTTATTATATGTTATTCAACCCCTTCCTTTGAAACTTCTAAGACCGAATACTCCATTGTTAAATAATGTTGCATCTGAGTCTTAACAAGTGTGCTTCATGTCAAACTCTCAGGGGGAGCATTTACATAGGGGGAGCTACACTATCCTGTTTTAAGTTAAATTTTCTCCATACATGTTAAATCAAATTCGTACACTTCATGCACTTTAATGTGAAATTGAGTGTTATTCATAAGGATATAGGAATTTCATTTCAACACTCTAAAGTAATTCAACTTGCTGCATGGATAGTAAGAGACAGTTGAGGAAAAAGCTGCCTGCCTCCACATAAAAAAATTGGTTGAAATAAAAGGCAGAGCAATGCTAAGTCTCACTGAGTAAACTGGGCACATGTCACCTGAGACGTGATGCGGTTCATTTCTGAAAAGTGTTGACTACAGTATCTCTGTTCAAATGAGGTGACAAGGTTAAGTATTCTGAGTAACCGGGGATTCTGGCATGAGCTCCATGTGTCTCCTTGCGTAAAAAGGAATTATGTGGAACCTGATCCTTCTTAGAAAAATTCAGATTGTCAGTATGAAAATTTCTGATGATATATTCGATTGAGGTAGAGCGAAGCCTCCAATACGCTGTTCTCTAGATTGAAATGCAGTTTGTACACTTACTATTGTGTTTACTTGAAAATCTGGTTATCCATATGGCTAAACTTCATTCTCATGTTACTCACTTGCACATGGTAATTTGATTTGATATGCATTCTGAAATTTTGATTAATTGCAATGACCTACTGTACTTCTTCTCCTATTTATCTGCACAATCCTCTAGGTGTAATCATGAGCATTCTGAACTTAATGACTCACTTGCACTTTTCCTACACCTATCTCCTTCTTGTAAATCAATTGGTATCACTTCTTGTGAAGGAGTTATGTTGCATGTATCTATAGATATCTGCTTGATTACATTGTATGTATTTCATGTCTCATCATTTTGATCATACATCATGTTTCATGCATTTCACAAGAAAACTAAAAATCAAAAATTTGAAAATCAAAAATAGTCATCTAATGTGTCAATGTCTAAGGGGGAGCTTTGCATTTCCACTTTCAACAATTTGTATCAGACAATTGGTATAAGAGTTTCATTTCAACATTTGGTATCCCACAGTTCTGCAATTCGTTCATGCATATTGTGCTCATTGGTTCTCTTCATACTCCGGTTGTCCATAGGTTCTTGCCATTCTGGATTCCCTATCATGATCCCCATTTCTGATTATATCAAAGGGGGAGAGAGCATTATAGCATAATATTTTTTCATCATCAAAATGGGGGAGATTGTTGTGTATGTGATTTTGATGATTACAAAATACCTTTGTTGCTTAGCCTTATGCGTGAATGCTCTTCACTTGAATTGGTTGTGGAAATGATCATAAACTATTTCTATTGGGATATCATCATGTGGATGTATTGTAATTCTATAAGGCTTATCATCATGTCAATGCATCTATGACTCTTTGAGGTTCATACGTGCTTTGAGGTTAGCACATTACATATACAATCCATCTACACTTGGTGCGGTTGCTCTATCTTCAATGTGAAAGGCCTTTATGAAAATCACACTCGAGCATCATGTCATATTAAGCATCATGTCTTATTGAGCCTCATAGTATGAATGTGGACTTTGGTAATGCTAAATGAATGATTGAGATGTAAATATCATTGCTTGCCCCCAAGGTAATGATGTGTGGTTTGAAAGCTTGGATGATGATCAAATTGAATGTGACTCAATATTGTTCTATGTGGCTTGGCTCCTTACTCTTTGAATTCCACATGCATACCATCAGTCAATGGAGAATGAGATTTTGAATTTCATGACTATGTGTATGAATGATTCAACCAATCAACAAGAAATGTGAATTCAGGTAAAACAATGAGGTAAGTGTTGTTATGTGGATTTAAATGGATATCTCGTTCATCATTCACTCTAGGAATAGGTTCAACGAAGCAATTTATTGTGAACATGGTCATAGTGTTAATGCTTGATGTAAAGATCTTAATTGTCAACTAACACCTTGCTTTATCATGTTTTTCAGGATGAAAAATTATGGTTGATCTTCATGGGATTATGGTAACATTTAATCAATTGTTTCCCTTTGGTTTGATGGAGGTTTTAGTTATTTTTCAAACTCAAACTGTCTTACAGTCTTCACCATTTTCAATCCAACCGTTGGATCTCCCCATAATAATTATATGTTGTAGCTCTGTGAGTCCTCTTTCCAACGCCTCCGATCTTGCTTCAATCGGAGTTCGGAGCTAGGTGAATTAATTCTTTTCGCCGAAGTGCGCAGAGCTATTTTTTTTGTAATCTGCCTGAAAGGGTCGACCCCTGGGGTCGACCCCTGTAACCCAGAACCATAAAATTGGTTCTGTTTGGATTCTGGAACGCGAGGGTCGACCACTGGGGTCGACCCCTGTAAAATAAAACACAAAATCAGTTCTGTTTGGGTTCTGGAAGCCCGAGGGTCGACCCCTGGGATCGACCCCTGTAAAACAGAACATGAAATAAGTTCTATTTGGCTTCTGTTTGCCCGAGGGTCGACCCCAAGGGTCGACCCATTCCGGTAGGACCTCGAGCCGCACTTTTTGACTGCCGTTTTCTTGCTCCGAAAGTCCAACCAATCACATCCTAATGCCCTATATCACTCCCTAATTAGTGGATCCGGTCTCCTACCTGTCCCTTGACCGTTCTAAGCTTATAAAACATCCTATTGGAGTGAAAACCCTAGGGAGATGGCTGAAAACTATTCTTTGGTGTGCAGGTTCGGAGTTGAAGCTTCCAAGCCCTCTTCCACCTTGCTCTGAAGCTAAAATTGAAGGGAAGAAGCTTGAATCAAGGCCCAAGATCATACACAACTGAAGGCAGCATCTGAAATCAAGATCCAACCTCTGTTCGTGTTGCATCTCTTCAAAATTGCTTCAAGAACGTTCTTCATCCTGTAGAAGCATTTCATGAGGGAGTAATCTTGATCTTTCACTTCTATATCTTTTGTTTGAGATTGTTCAAGGTTTTGAATGGGCATCTAAGATGTGTAATAATCATTTACATGTTCTTTGTTCACTCTCTCTTGCATATATATATGAGCTACAATCTTTGTGATACAACATCTCTAATGCTCATGTATTCTTTTGTATGGGTGAAGAAGAGGGGAATCTCTAAACCATTCAAGTCTATATTCTTGTTTGAGATTAGCTTAAAGATTGAACTCATTATGTCTATCTACTCTTTCAGGTGAAGAGAGGAGATTGGAATAAGGAAAAGAGAAGCGGCTAGAGGAGAGGAAGAAGATGATGTCAAGATTATGATCATCCATCAACGAGCAAGGAGAATCAGATTTTGATGAAGAAGGGGGAGCCTTATACTTGATGCATTCTTCTAGTTTACATCTATAGAGTTTGTGTGGAAGGTCATAGCATATATTTGTGATTGTTACATATACATTTGACAGAATATTTTGTGTGGGTGTTCGGAGAAAGGGGTCTCCGAGTGTGTGTGTGGTCTCTTGTGTGTTGATCTGTGCGGAGTATATCCGCGTGTGTTGTTGGGAGTTTTCTCCCGTGTGGTTGTGTAGGTCTTATCCTACGTGTGTGTGGACGGAGTTGTGTCTCCATGTGAAGTATTCTGTTTGGGGTGTGTTCCCCAACGTTGTGGGTGTGTGTGTGTGTGTGTGTGCTGCTGTGGCAACAGTTTGAGACAAGGCCTCGTATGTGTGTGTTGGTGCGAAAGTAGTGTGTGTGTGTTGGGGTTCGTCCCCGTGTTGGTACATTTTGTAGCGTGTAGTGAAGCCTCACCGATTTGGTGAGGGGTGGACGTAGGGAACCCGTCGTGGTCCCGAACCACCTTAAAAATCCCCGTGTCCTGTGGTTTGCTTCTTGTGATTGTGTGTTCACTATCATATATGTTTGTGCTATCGTGTGAGCTCGGCGAGATTGAGTGAATCAAGTTTAAACTTGTTTAGATTAATTTCGTCAATCCTATCAATCTGGTAAATTCCATTGTGTGCTAGTTTGTGTTTTTAATTGGACATAGTTTTTAGCAGAAGGATCTATTCACCCCCCCTCTAGATCCGTGTTCCTGCATTACGGGACCCAACAAGTCTTCTTCATGTGGAAGAGGCTCTATATTTATACCAGCCGCAGCTAGGGCGTGTGTAGGGCTTGTGCCCTCTTGTCCTTGAACCACGTGCCAGGTGCCAACCTCGGATCACGTGCCCAGCCATCTTTCTTCTCGAAGTGTATACCTGTGACACAGTCATAAGAGAGTATCAGATGGATGTATAGACTTGGTTAACGCTTTTAACAAAGCGTGTATAGACATGAATGCTGCATATAGGCAAGTATGTACAGTGTGTAGACTTGAGTGCCTTCATGCGACCTCAGTGTACAGACTTTAGATGCAGCATATAAGCAAGTGTGTACAATGTGAGAATGTGTAGACTTGAGTGCCTTCATGCGACCTCAGTGTATAGACTTTAACTTGAAAGATGTTCAGACTTTAAGTGCTGAAGTGTGTACAGTCTCTATTTGTTCGAGCATGCTACAATGTGTAGACTTATGAACTGATGCAGACACATGCTGTATAGACTTTCATGGCGTGCAGACAGTGTGCAAACTTGCTGTAATGAACGATGCCCAACAGCATGGTGTATGGACTTAGAATGCATGAGACAACAATGTATAAACTTCAATGCAAAGGCTGGAGTGTGACGGATGTATAGACTTTAGAAGACTAAGCATGCACAGGGCAACGATGTACAGACTTTGCCAATGTGAGACATTGTACAGACTTTGATGCCCACATGCAATGTATGGACTTGTGTGTGCAGGGTAGACAATGTATGGACTTGCAGCACGTGCAGGGCAGGCAATGTATAGACTTAGCGATGCATAGGCTGGAGTTAAGCGAACGATGTATAGACTTACCCCTTGAAGAATGTACAGACTTTGAAGATGTGAGCGAGACAATGTATAGACTTGGCCCTTGGAGAATGTACAGACTTTACTTCGTGCTAGCTACAGGACAATGTCTAGACTTGATGCAGCTTCAAGGCAACCATGTGCAGACCTTACCGATGTATAGACTTGGTGTTCTGAACGTAGGTAAAGGTAAGGAATGTATAGACTTGTTGAATGGCTTGCTAGCTACAGGACAATGTATAGACGTGGAAGGTTCAGCGGTGGATGTACAGACTTCACCGATGTCTAGACTTGGCAAGCCCCAGGCGATGTACAGACTTGGCAAGCCCCAGGCCGATGTATAGACTTGCAGAACAAACGATGCACATATGCCATGAATGTGTAGACTTTGAATAAGAAGCTAGGCAAACGATGTGTAGACATGGCCAATGTATAGACTTGAAAGATGCAGACTTGTGCAAACTCTGTACAGACTCTGCGTGCCTGAAACAGGGCAATGTATAGACTTACCACCAATGCAGTGTATAGACTTGATCTCAAGGAATGGCTGTACAGACTTTAAGCGATGTAAAGACTTGGTGGGCGCCAAGCGATGTACAGACTTCAATGACTCATGCAACCAGACACGTGAAAGCACAGACAATGTACAGAGTTAGTGCAAACAGGATGTGCAGACTTGTGGCATGCAATGTCTAGACTTGATATGAAGGTATGCACAATGTCTAGACTTGATATGAAGCAATGCACTGGCTGTACATACTTGAAGTAATGCATGCAAGAGACGATGTACAGACTTGGTCTTGCGACCAGGGGCTGTACTGACTTGATGTGCAAACTGTGTGTGTGTGCAAGTGTGTGCGCTGTACAGACTTAAATGCATGCACAGAACAGTTTATGCATATCAGCTAAAACATCATCAAAGATCTGAGAGTAGACAGAGCATTACCTGATCTGAGCATTGACCTTACCTGTCATGATTTGACTTTGACTTGGGTTGACTTCATGACTTGTGAGTCATCCTTAAACTTGTTCTGACAGTTTCTCATAATGTAACAGGATTATATCATCAATGATGTAAACATAATGAGGCATAATATCTGTCATCATCAAAACTCTAGAACCACAGGGGACACAGCAAATGAGATCAAGAAGAAATGACTGATATGGTGAAAGGATATTTCAGGGGCTTAGGCAACCCCTCACTGGGCCAGCAGCGCCTGCTCCAAGCAGCTATGGCTGAAGAAGAAGAATACCCACCGATGGAAGTCGGGGAAGAAGGAAATAGAAAAGCCTCGTCTGTGGATGATAACAGACATGGAGATCAGTTCCAGCAATATTCTGATGCTATAGAAACCCCACCATAGCAAGGGGGAAGGGTGAGGAGAACGTCAGTCTTTGAAAGACTGGCCTACCCAAGCCGGGTGAAGAGAAGTGTCTCCAGATATAGAAGGAACTTGAATATTGTTGCTTGCAATATGGCCGGGGTGGCCAGAAAATGTGACGATTTGCTAGATGAACCGCAAGAGGTAGCTCATCTAGCCAATTGGCCCGGAGCAGATACCAGGATGGCCACAGCCGCTAGAGAAAGGCTACGGCTGATTGAAGAAAACCGAGATGTTCCCGAAGTAACCGCCACCCTGGTTGTTAATATGGTGACCACCGAAGAAGACGAAGTCTTGCTAAATGCCTCGCCGAAGGGAGCTTCAGGAGAAGCAATGGAAGGCACTTCGAGCACAGAGAACCTAGACCTGTCAGTGTTGATGTTGCTGCAAAAATATCAACAGGAGATTGAACTCCTCAAGAAACAATTGCAAGATAACAATGAACAAACATCCACTTCCAAGCAGCCGTAAGTGCTAGCAGAATCTTCACAGGGAGGGGTTCAGCCCCGTGATTTCCCACCTATACACTCTGCCTCAGCCAACTGAGCATAGCCAAGTTGCTCCGTTGCAAAGGGCTCCTCAGCCATTAATACAGCCTGTTGCCTCAGTTGCATCAGGCACCTTTGCTGCGCCCGCTCTCGCAGGCGACTGTACTAAACACTCCATACCGGCAGTCGGCCCACTTCTACTTGGAGCCAATAGATCCTACAACAGTAAGCCGACTTATGGTCGAATAGATGATAGAAATGAAATTGGCTGAGTGGGGCGAAGGCGAATACATGGTTTTTGATGCCTATCGGGTGCCTTACCCACCACACCATGCTACCAAGCGACTTCCCCCGGGAGTCAACAAGCCACCGAAGTTTGAAAAGTTCAACGGGCAAGGGTCCCCCAATGAGCACATAGCCTACTACATGATCGTCATGGGGGATCTGGCCTCCGACGAGTCATATCTACTGACATTTTTCGGGTCCTCTCTGACCGGTCTCGCATTTGAATGGTATTCAAGCTTGCCGGCCGGGGCGATTAGTGACTGGCCAGATATGTAGAAGAAATTTTGAGAACGGTTCCACCTGACTGAAAGAGAAGTTACTGTGGCTAAACTCTATGCAACCCGCCAAAGGCCGGATGAGACGGCTCTTGATTATATTAAGAGGTGGAGGAGCCTCGGAATGAGATGCAAGCGGCCCCCGCACCAGGAGGACACTGTACAGATATGTAAACAAAACCTCCGTAGAGATGTGCTAGAAAGGATGATCAGAATGGAGATCAGGTCATTTGACCGTCTTAATAATATAGTAGTCGAAATTCAAGCCTTCCTGGCGAAACATTCGACTACCGCACCCAGCACTTCGATACCAAAGGCAAAGGCAGCCGAGCCACACCCGACACCTAAGGAAGCTAATACCATCGACCTCAAGGCCTTTAAGAAGCAAAGGGATAAAGCTGAAAAGGTTGTTGTGCCTCCGCCAGATAAGATAGATGATAAGAAAGATGGTCCCTCACTCAGGGATAAGATGAAGAAGGCTTGCTCCTTTCCCAAAGAAAAGACTAAGGTGCTGTTTGACTGGGTTATCCAGTATGACATAATTACTCTACCTGAGCCAAAAAGGGAGGAAGACTTGAAGAAACAAGACAATCCCAGGTTCTGTCCTTACCACCACATGCTGGGGCATCCAATTGAAAATGGCTATGTCTTTAAAGACATCATAGAAGGGCTAATAAGGAAGGGAGAGATAGATATGGGGGAGTACAAGGTTGATCCCTCGTAGTCGCATGAAGTTCAGCTGAAGCGGACGGCTATTAACATGATATCTCTATACCAGGCATTACCTGAGGAAATGGCAGAGGCTAGTACGCAGTATACATATGAGGCGTGCTTTCTCACACCTCTAAAGGACCAACAAGGTTGGCAGCAAGTCCCAGCAATAAATAAGAAGAAGCCTTTACCCCAATCAACTAAAGGGGTACAAATTTAAGGCATCACTCCGCGGACAACCCCGCCATCCCCAGCTCTGGTCTGGGTTGAGCAGGCCGTGAGGATCAAAATTCCTGTCTGCAACTGGAAGAAACCAAGCCCGTTGCCCCAGCCTAAAAAGGTCGGGCCTATATAAACAGGCTAGAAGAATATGAACAACCTGCATTACAACCACTACTGGTGAAGGATCATATTCCATGGGAGGAATTGGAGCAGCTCTCTCTGCAGCAACAAGAAGAGTCCAAAGAAGTCCCTAAGGAGGGCGAAAGCATGTTCTGGGGGCTGGCGCCAACTAAAAAGTAAAAGAAGAAGAAAAGAAGACGTCGAAAGTCTAAGAAGGAAACAGTGTTATCCTTCAACACACTGTCCACCCTCTTCACCCTGCCTGGGGATGAGGATGGAGACAAAGACATATGTTATACTCCCGCCGTGGAGGCTAATTAGGCTGAAACTTCTCAATCAGTACATGTGACCCGCTCAAGTCGAAAATGGGGGCGCCCTCCGCCTGCCAATCATAATATCATCTTCAGGGGTGACCAACCGTACAAGATACTTGCACCAGAAGTTAAGGGAGTCCAGATCTCTCCTCCGTCAGGGCTATACAACCAGGTTGGGGACAGTAGCAGCACTCCCTCCTTTTTGGAATTTCTCAGCAAGTCCCAAGGCAAGCAGTCCTGCCATGAAGCCAGCCCCACAGCCAGGAGCATACCCCCACGACCTCAGCAGCTGTCGAACCAGACAAGGAGAGATAAGGTCAGGGTGGAGATAGATGACAACGAATAGCCAGATGAAGCTGCTAAGCCATAGGGAGACTCAGAACCAGAGGCTGATGAAGCAGGCCCATCAGGGGCCACTGTACAAGGTTCCTCCAGGCCAAAATGGGCGGAAGAGATGAAATTGTCAAATGTCAGAGCGGGCAGCAGAATCATTAAGCTATTGAAGAAGCTTCCTGCTCGATTTACTATTTGGGAGATCCTCTCCCTAAGTGAAGAAACCCGACAGGCGATTATCACTGCTTTGCAGACGCCTGCCCAATACGAGAGTTGTTTGGCCGAGGTGTTGCCTTCAGTAGATATTACATTCACTGAGGAGGACATGTTGTTGCCAACTGCTGATCACAATAAACCCCTATACATGAGGGGGCAATTGAATGGCCAGCCGCTGAGCCGGATTCCGGTAGACCTGGGGGCAGCTGTCAACATACTCCCCTACAAGATATTTCAAAAATATTGCTTTAATGTTCACCTAGACAAGGTCGGGGATATGCGCATCACGGGCTTCAATCAGAAGTCTGAAGTCCCACTCGGTGTGGTAGACTTCACTCTTGCCATGGCAGACTTCACTACTAAAGTCCAGTTCCATGTAATAAATTCAAATACCACATATAAGGCGCTGCTTGGTGTAGACACGCCATTCCTGACGTCTCCTGAGAAAGTCTCATATTACTATACAACGCCCCGCAACGGCTTACGCGCTTTGAATCACTTGAGTGCTTCCTTTTCTTGAGTCTTCTTCCGCCCTTTTCGGCATCCGGAATCATCTCGTCACGGCGTTCGGACGGCATCAACACCAGTCAGACGCATCAGGAGGTTCCGGAACCAGGAAGGGTGTCTGCCGGACGGCCGCCAACGCCTGAACTGAGGACCCGGGTGGGTCTTTATGGGGGCGTCCAGGCCCCTGGACGCCCCCATTTTTTTAATTTATTTTTCAAAGCCCAAAACAAAATAAATAATAATATATTAATGGAGGCGTCCAGGCCCCTGGACGCCTCCATAAAAACAAATATAAAAATATATATATGCCAGTTGGCATAAAAAGACAAAACAAAATAAAAAATAATATAATGGAGGCGTCCAGGCCCCTGGATGCCTCCATAAAAACAAATATAAAAAATTAATATGCCAGTTGGCATAAAAAAACAAAACAAAAATAATAAAAAATATATTTTTTTGGAGGCGTCCAGGCCCCTGGACGCCTCCATCAACTCCCTCACGGGCGCCGCCCACCGAACGACGGTTTGTCGTGTGTGAAAAAAGCCAAATTATGGAGACGTCCAGCCAGCTGGACGCGCCCATTTCTGAATCACGAGGCGCCGCTCACAAAATCACGCGTTGTGCCAAACCGCGTGTGGCCGTCGGTGGTGTTCGGTGGACCTGTTGGAGGCGTCCGGGGCCCTGGACGCCTCTACAAAAATATTCCGAAAAAATGAATAAAAATAGAATAAAATATTAGTTCGGCCCTGATGGAGGTGTCCAGGGTCCTGGACGCCTCCACCCTCCGGAGCCCTATAAATAGAGGCCCACCCCCTCAGTTCTAGGGGAGCTTCGAAGAGATCCGATAGGCTGCCGGAGCCCAGAGGCTACCGAAGTCATTTCTAACCCGTGGGGTCTTTTGTAGGTGGAGATTCTGCCGGCTTCTCGGGTGCCCACGCTCGCGAGAGGAAGGTCGTCTTCATCCACCGCGCTTCCACGTCGTCCCTACGTTGTCGGAGCTCCGCCGGATTTCACCCTCGGCTCATCCAATAAGCCCTTTCTTCCCCTTTTTCTCCATAGTTCTTTACATTCATCATACTGCATCCTCTATCTCCCTATATAAGGGCGCCGTCTCTTGCATACTTCTTGCATTCATCATCGCATTTTCCTCCTACTCGAGTCCGAGAGGGGTTTAAAACCACACCAACCAGGTGTGTGTCAGGTCACGATCTCATTACTTTTATTGCAAGGAATTGTTACTACACTACCATTTTCTAATTCCGTTTGTTTATTGTCTACTGTTTTGCAAGGGTACCCAAGGAAAGCCCTCTCCGTCGGCCGACCGAAGGGGGAGGAAGAAGCAACCCGCCATCTCCCGCTCTTGAGGTAGGCGCGATCACTTTCTTTATTTTGGGGTCTTTTGGCCCCTGGCGATCACATCTTGTTCTCGAGGCCGCGGCGAGTCACTTCCCCAATGGCCGTTTAAATTTCCCGTTCTTATATTCTCTTTATATTCTGTTATATTCTGCTCATATTCTCGAGGCCGCGGCGAGTCACTTCCCCAATGGCCGTTTAAATTCCCGTTCTTATATGTTATATTCTTATCTATTCATGTTCTCGAGGCCGCGGCGAGTCACTTCCCCAATGGCCGTTTAAATTCCCGTTCTTATATGTTATATTCTTATCTATTCATATTCTCGAGGCCGCGGTGAGTCACTTCCCCAATGGCCGTTTAAATTTCCGCTCTTTATATTCTTCTTATATTCTGTTATATTTTTATCTGCTCATATTCTCGAGGCCGCGGCGAGTCACTTCCCCAATGGCCGTTTCAATTCTTGCTATTTAATTTCTGCACCATTCCCGTCCCCCCGAGGCCGCGGCGAGTCACTTCCCGCTATGGCCGTTTAACCCTCATATCTTGCTATATTACATTTGTCCCGCTCGCCCCGCCGGAGCAATCTCCCGTGGTGGCCCCTTCTCTTTTCTCTTATTTCTGTGTTGCAGCAAACAAAAGAAGGAGCCCGCGCGCTCCGCGTCCTCTCCGCTTCCCCGAACCGCGTGACGTCGCTCACAGATTGGCGATCACGGTGGGACCTCTACTGCTTCCTTTCGGCTACCCTTGCAAGTTCGGCACCATCCGTGCCTCTCCACCTTGGCGCCCGCGCGCGCCCCCGTTGTGCTCACGGCAGCACTGTTAGTTGTGATTGGTTGTTTGTTTATTATATGTCTGTTATTTCTGTTGTTTTCCCACTCCATATCTCTGTCAGCATTTCATTGCATGCATCCATCCCTCTTTTCTATCCTTTCTTCATTTTTTTGAGGATCACCCTTTCCCGGTGAAGGAAGGACACTCCGTTTGGGAATTCCTCTCAACGGACTAGAATCTCCTACACTGGGACCTCCGTAAGTCCCCGACATCGAAGAATCTCCTCTTCGTTCACTGGGCTGGTTGTACCATTGAAGTTCCCCGGAGTTAGTCATCCCATTCGTGGTGAGACGAGAGACCCTAGCTGACACGGCGGTGAAACAAATTGGAATTAGGGTCCTTCCTATTTTGTGTGAACTTCAGATTTGGTTAAAAAAAAATCAAAAAGGAAAAACAAAAAAATTGGACGTAAGTCATTCACTTGTGTGTTAATCTCTGCTGATCATTTGCTGGTGTATGCTATTATGCTCTCAAAAAACATGATGGATGGCTAAATATAATTACAATTGTTTCGAGGTCGATGCCTTCCGTTATGGCTCTCAAATGCGTGACCTACGGGGTCTATAACTCAGACTAGGGCTATCAGCCTGACGCACAGGTTCATCCCATGGACATTGGCCCATCCTATAAGTCCTCATATGGAATACAGGCCACTGTTAGTGGAGCTTCCCCCTCCACTAGTGTTCCCTATGCCTGGGATTTCATGGCTTCTCATGTCGACTCTCTTAGCTCTCAACTTGGAGCCTTACAGGCTGTTATTGAGAGGAAATTTCTTCCTCCTTCCCCTCCTCAAGCCAACCCCCTTCACGCTTTCATGAATAATATTACCAAAATGGAGAAGGATTGGAAGGAGAGAAGAGATGAGTATGGCATCTGGGATATGAGTGAGCAAGATATTCTTCCAAGTCGTTACAATCAAGTGGACGCCGTCTGCCCACCATCCATTCATCACACTAATCCATACGGCTCTCCGCCTCCACATCCACATCTATATACGCAAATTCCTCCATGTCAATATACGTCGCCTCCACTCATCAACGTGGCTCCACCACGGCGTCCATTTGAACTTGATGATCATAAAGAATTGGAAATGGCACATGATGAAATTTATGAAGATTTTGAATATACACCTACTCCGAGTTTTCTTCGTTTCCCTCTTCCACTGCTCCCACAAGAACCCCCTGCTCAGGATGAAGCCACTAGTTCTACCCCTGCTTATGAGTCATCATGGTGTTACGATGACGGGTTTACACCCCAACAACCCACATCAATGCACCATGAATCACCTTATACCCTTAACCCCCCACGTACCACCAAAATCCAACGTTTTCTATGTACCAAGCCTTCTACTGTCACCCCTTCAATTGTACAAATAACCCCCACACCATTGGCTTCCACTGAGCATTCCACTAACTCTTGTTCCCAACCGAGTAATCCTCCATCGTCTCCACCTAAAACCTCCGCTAGCCTTGTAACCCCGAATCCAACCATTCCTATTCCCCCACTCCTCTTACCTAAACCCGTGATTAACCCTGAGCCGGGCCCATTGATTGTTGCACACGAGCCAACCTCGTCTCCTCTCGAGAACAAGGAGAAGCCCGTCGTGTCTCAACCTCCACTTACCCTTCCTATAGCCCCCATCATTGAATCTCCATTACCCGTTGAGCCTGTTGTCTCAATCTCACCTCCTTCCACCACCTCTCGGAGTGGGTGTCTTTCTACAAATATATGTGCCAAAGATGATGTTCAAGAATCGGACAAGAAGAATTTGGCCACGGCAATGCCATTCAAGATCCAAGATTTAATTTGCCGAATGCCGATTCGGGTTCTTGTGCCGGTCACCTTTGAGAAGGCCGAATTTCCATCTGCACCAATGCCCATCAAGAAGGACCCTCAGGAATTGGTGCTGACCAAATTAGGGGCCAAAATAACCACGATCACGTTACTCATTGGCCAACATGCTTTCAAGGCTCTTATTACCCCTTGTTCGGTCATAGTCCAAATGGCCAATCAAAAGAAGGGGTTCTCCTCATGCATAGTGATGACACATTCTACTGCCGAGGAGATGATGAATTCTATGCTCAGGGGTGGGTCAGGGCAGTTCTTGTTGGAAGCTTTTAACATCATGTCTACTCACCACCAACTTCCATGCAAGAGGCGAACGCCTATGTTACCCAGCATGATCACGTGTGATATTCCAACAGCCTTGAGCAGTGCCCCAAAAATGAAGCTCCTTATGCCGAGCATCCAACTTCCAATGATGGACACCGTTCATCTATCACGGGAGTTTTTTCCAAGGGAGCCATTTCATGTCAAGATCCCTACTTCACAAGCGGAGCTCTTAAATATTTGTTTTGATATTTTGCCAAGAGAGTTACCGTTCATGTACGAATGTCCAAAGGGCCTTATTAGAAGTCCGTCAAATGAGAGCCTGTGGGCCCTGACCGTACTAATGGACCCGGTTGGTCAGAGAAAGAAGAGGCCTTCTGCCTGGGCACATCATTGGGATCAGCCTGTAAACCTAGGAGGCCGAGAACTCGTGTTGAAGGTTGAAGGGCCGCACTATGAGAGAGTATTTACCAAGAAGAGGGAAAATCATAAAGTGAAGCTTAAGGACAATAAATCCCTTGTTGAAGGAGCCCACATCAGTTCATCCACTTCCTATCCCAGTCCATCACTACTCATGATGCTATTCAACTTCTTTTTATGGGCAGTCCATTGGTAAAGGAGACGCCTCCCGTCATCTAAATCTAAGTCATCAAGCTCCTCTGCTCTAGGGTCCCCGAACCCTCACATTCCTCGTTGTCCGGAGCTTCCGGACCCTTACATTCATCCCTGTCTGGAACCTCCGGACCCCTCCCTCTTTAATTCCATGTCTTTATCCATCTCTCACCCCCATCCGGAACCTGTGGATTTCTTATCTTATTCTCCATCTCTCTCAGGGCATTGCGCCCTTCCTTCCCATATCCATCCGGGACCTCCGGGCCTCTCCTTCTTTCGATTTATCCTTTTGTTCTTCCAAGTCATCGCGTCCTTCGTTCTTTTCACCCCTTTGAATTGCCTCTTTACATACTTCCCAGGGCATCGTGTCCCTCATGATCTTCTTCCTCCGAAACCTCCGAATTCACTTCCCCATGATTCTCCTCCTTTACGTCCGGACCCTTCGGATCCGCCTCTCTCGATTCATCAATTTCTGATTCTTCTCGATCCCGCTCCCGGGTTCGACCCGGTTCCTTCCACATTAACTTCCTCGGGCACCTGCCCGTTCTCACACTGTTTCCGAGGCTTTAGTCCTCACTGATTTCTTTGATTTCTTCTCATCCTGTAAATTCTTCTAGGTATCTTTCACCTAAATCTTATTTTATCCCCCACTTATTTAAAATAAACCACCTTAGTTGGAGGTCTACTCTATAGGAGAAGCCTTACTGGTACTCTGTTAAGATGTCTTGGTGACGATGAGGTTTGGAAATGTGTAGAGGAAACGCACTCGGGTGTGTGCGGTGGCCACGTGAATAGTCAGATGCTCGCCAAGAAGATCATTCGCCAAGGCTTTTATTGGCCCAGGATCGTGCTGTCTATGTCCGTAGGTGTGTCAAGTGTCAACTTCACGCCGATAAAATCCATTCACCATCTTCCTCACTTCATCCAATATCCTCCCCATGGCCGTTCTCCATGTAGGCATTCGACATCATTGGTCCCCTAGGTGATCCCAATTCCCTCACCAAGCAGAAATCTTTCATCCTTACTGCGACGGAATACTTCACTAAATGGGCCGAAGCCAAAGCTTACGCGGAAATCAAGGCGTCAACAGTCTGCAAGTTCATCATGAAAAATATCCTCGCCAGATTCGGCGTCCCAAGCACAATCGTCACCGACAATGGGCCACAGTTCATTTCTCAGGACCTACAGGACCTCTGCAAAAGGTACGCAATTGCATTGCATCATTCATCGCCTTATTACCCACTTGGTAATGGCCAAGTGGAGGCCACCAATAAAACATTGCTTAAAATCATCAAAAAAACCTGCGAGTCTAGTAAGTTTTCAGACTGGCCAGAAAAACTTATCGAAGCCCTATGGGCCTATCGCACTTCAATCCGTACCCCCACCGGGCAGACTCCATTTGCTCTTACTTATGGTATGGAAGCGGTAGTCCCGTACGAGACTCTGATCCCTTCTCTCAGGGTACAATTGGACGAGGAATTTCCCTCGACGATCGTCGTAATTCACTCCTCGCCCAGTTGGAACTCTTGGATGAGAAGCGGCTGGCCGCTGCCGAACACGCGTGTGTGTATCAAAATAGACTCGCTTGCTTTTACCGAAAGAAAGTCGTTGAGAGAAAATTCAAAGTCGGTGAGATGGTCGTAAAAAGAATTTTTGTCAAACCTGGAGGGCCGCGTTCTAAGCTCCAACCCAATTGGGAAGGACCATTTGTAATTCAAGCCGTGTACCCTGGCAACGCCTACAAGCTAGTCAACGCCGAAGGGACCGAGTTATCCCACCCTTGGAATGGGCTTTATCTTAAGAAATACTACCCTTAGCACAAAACAAACAAAAAAATGATGAAAAGATAAAAAACATCAAAAACAAAGAAATATTGAAAACCACTAAAAATATGGAAAATTCAAAATGCCGATGCCTGGCAGTCACCATGTAGTTAAGTCCCTGCATCTAACCTTCATGTTAGGATAGGGCCCATTAAGGCTTGGTAGGCACCGGGTCTGGGTTTGCCAGAACCGTGGAGATCCCTGTCCGGCCACGTCGGCCTATGCTCGCTCGAAGGAAGCTAACATGTGCTCACATATGTATTTTATTCAAAAAAAGTCGGTAGCATCACCTACGGTGGGGCCACACCCAGAAGATCTCCGGAAGCTGTAATCTTTATTCTTTTCTCTTCGACCAAATGAGACAGTCGGCGCCCTTAAAACGCTGAGCATGAGAAACCGAAACTCAAACCCCAAAGGCAAGAGTAGGATCCATTTCCTCGAGCATCGATCAGAGCTCGAGAAGAGGGCAGTGTCCCCGCATGCATACGAAAAGGGAGCCCACAAACGTCAAACGACTTTATCTCCCTCACAAAAAGAAATACAAAATCAAAATCAAGAGCCTGGTCGTGACCGTGCCTGATGCGATAAATGGAACCCCTCAAAGCAAAAGTTTGAATCCACAAAAAGGGGGGGGCTATGGAATGTAAATGCTCGAGATTTGGTCCGAAGTTGCCCGAAAGGAAAGAGTTAATGGGCCCTTATTCGCTCGCCGGGTTAACGGCTTTGCCGGTCCTCTCAGAAGGTTTATCCCCTACACTCTTCCTTCTCCCTCTAAAGATGAAGGTTCGATGGAGTTTCCGAAAGGTGAAAACTGCCCAGGGTCTGCGACCTTATTTTAATATACACATTTGGTTGCCTACTTTGAAAAGCAAAAGCTATCGCTGCGAAGGAGTCTCCGTGTTTCTGGCTGGTCAAGACCCATGTTTACCGCCTTGATGTTTTCTTGTTTAACCTCGGGCTTAGGCCAATGCAAGCGCGTCACCTATGGGTGCGACGGCGTCTGATTCCGGGTCAGCGTCGCGCGGTTGGTCGTTAGGGTTCAAAGGTGTTCCATCATATACCATCTAGAGTTGTGAGGAAACAGACCCAGGTCGGGCAAATCATTTACCTCGAACACCTTTTGGGTGAATCCCTGTGGTCGGAAGCGACTGGGAGCCTAAGCATGGCATGACGGTATTGTCATCAGGGTAAGTCTTAGCCGGCGGGATCATCATTCAAGGGGTCTAGAGGCCCAAATCAACCTAGATGTGCACTTAGGATACCTGGGAGGTTAGTAAGAAACCCCTGTCTCACGAAGGTTAGGTGCCATTTGGGTGCTTGCCAGGCGTTAGCAAGAAAAAAATTGAAATGATAAAAGTAACAACAAAAAAATGGAAAAGAGAAAATGTACATATTTGCAAACAAAAAAATCTTTTTTATGGTAGAACAAAAAAAATGCCAAATATGAAAAAGAAAATAAATCAATTTTGCATGATTGCATTTGCGTGCAGCATCTCGCTTTTAATACCGCTTGCATTCGTGTGCTTGCCTGTCGCATTTATCATCACCACATCTTTCCCTCGCCTTCGTTGATAAAGGCTTGGCCCCTTGACCAGTTATCAAGGACAGTCACAGTGACCATTTGCTTATTGAGCAAGGGGCCAAGTCAGAACAAAAATTCTGATTTGTTTGTTTCAGTGATGTGTGCAGGGATTCAGGCAACAGAAGCAAATGTGAAAACCAAACAAACCGAACCTTGTATTTTATTCCAAAAATAAAAAAAATTACATCAAGTTCCGCCCTCTCTCTCTGCATTACTCGTCCCACTACTCTCCGGGCAAAACGCTCTCAAAGGTGCTACCCAACTACGAAAAGCGGTACTCCTACCGCTCTGTACTCCCCTTCCTATTCCCACATCCCGGCGTTGATCCACAGAAGCAGCAGAGAAGCTACCAACACGAAAGCCACGCTCTCGTGCTCTTCGGTAGCGCTCCTCACCATCTCTCAGCCACTGTTCAGCAAGACCAAGGCTGATTCAGAGTTCTAATAGTTGGGCCTCCATGGCCCTTCGTTCCTCCCTTTCAGTCAATCTGTTGGCTCTTTCTCTCTCTGCGTCTCTTTCTTTCTCTGCACGTTCTCTCTCGCGGTCTTCCCTCTCCAACTGGAGAGTGATCCTCAGTTCTACGGCATCCCTAGAGGAGTCGTCATCAGGATGACGCCGCAGTTCCCTCTCCAGTTCTGCTATCCTAGCCTCCTTTTGCGCCGCTTGGGCAAGCGCTTCTTCCGTCTCCTTTTCCTGCCGAGTGTACCATCTCAGATACGCGGCAAGGCGTAAACAAAGAGAACTCAACACTGAAACTTTTGCCTATAAACAGAGCATCCCTTTTGCCTCCGCAGCACGCTGCGTGGCATGAGCAAGTTGCTCATGAAGCAAGTCAAGTTCTGAGGTGAGAATCCACAAGCTGGAAGAGGCACCACCTACTCCCATCGCCGGGGAAGCCGCGCCAATCTGGGCATGCTACGACCGCGTGAATTAGCAGCCAACATCTGGAATCTGGGATTTTAATTAGGAACGCACTGTACACCTACCAAGGCGCTCGTAGCTCCGCGGGCATCGCCCAACCGTTGCTCCATCTCTGCCAAGCGAGTTCGTAAAGTCGCTATCATCGTATCACAGATATCCTGCAGCCATACGAGTCAGTATTTCCACCAGAAAACCAAAAAGGGAGAAAGAAAAAAAGAGAAAAAGGGGAAACCTACCTCC
Organism: Amorphophallus konjac; assembly: GCA_022559845.1. NCBI lineage: Eukaryota > Viridiplantae > Streptophyta > Magnoliopsida > Alismatales > Araceae > Amorphophallus > Amorphophallus konjac. Next base: position 159,732,006 of record CM040120.1, on the reverse strand, counting down.
ACAAATCCCCAGGGTTGGAGCCGCTCTGCGTACTTTATCTTGTATAGACGCTGGTAATCCTCGCTATCCCGTGCCTACGATTCTACAATCGTGCCACCCCGTTGCCAGTCTTCATACTGTTCAGGGAACCGCAAACGCAAGTCAATGCAGGTCACCGGCCCTCGTGTCTTTCTCCCGACACGAGGTGGCGCAGCCATATCCACCCATTCCTGAGCCAGTCCTAAAGTCCTCATAACCAATCGTAGCCGAAGCGGCTCGATTTCATTCAGGCAGTGCATCCACAGTTCCCGTCCAAACCGGGCACGACTTGTTAGAACCCACGGCTGGTCGGCATCGACCATGTCTGAGTAGGGTCTCCAGTTTACCATCGCTGCAGGGAACTCCTATAGCTCCCGCCTTAGCACCATCAGTTGGTAGGTTAGGGGTGCCGCACTCATGATGGGTTCCCACCGCCTGGCTAACGGCACCATCGCGGGTCGCCAATGTCGAGCTCTCCCCATAGGGAGGTAATAATAGCTCCACAACTGCTTTGGCACATGTCGTCAATATCTTACAAAAATAAAAACAAAAAAAAATACAAAACAAGCAAAACCAAAAATACCTGGATGAATGGTGTGAAACCACTCACAGTCATCTCACGATCCGCTTCTTGGAACAGGCCTGCAAACAAGTGTGCCAGCATGGCGGCTCCCCAGGCATAGTACCCTACTCTTTCAAGGTCTGATAGCAGCTCCAGGAAGCGACATTGGATACGGTCCCCTTTCGAGCTCAGTACCAATCTCCCCAAAAGGAAGAGGAGAAATCTCCTCAAATCTATGTTGCATCTTTCCCAGTTGCCGAAATCTGTGCAGTACACGGCACGGCATCCTATTTCCATCCTTTCCATGAACTCTTCTGAGGATTCGTCGTCCCGCCGACGAGTGTCGGTGAGCCCTAATGCATCCATGAGGGACGCCCTAGCTACCGACCTATTTTTCCGACCATCTAAGTCCAAACCCAGTAACTTCTGGGCACCTTCTCGGTAGTCCGCGTAAGTGACCCCGGTCACCGCCTCGCCCTCCACCTTCAGGCTTGTGATCCGGACCACATCCTCCAAGCTGGGCACCATGTGCCCCAAGGCATCAGGAATGCCCGACTCACTGAGTCCCATCTCTCACACAAGGCTTGGATCAGGACCAGGTCGAGCTGGATCGGCTCGATCCGAAGAAAGGTGCCAAAACCCATCATGTCTAGCCTGGCTTTCTGAAAATCTGGGAGACCTCGGTATGCTGCCACTACCAACTCCCCTGAGATCTGTGATTTCATCACACTCTACGCATGCAGGGAATGGGGAGGAGGTTTGGTCAGAAAGAAAAGAAGAAAAAAAGAATGGAAAAAAGGGCAGGAAAACTTGGCTTACGAGTTGTGATTGGGCCCTTTCGCTGAAGTGCCCTTCGAGGTCCGAAAGCCTCCTGGAACTACTACCGCTGGATCTGCTTCTCTTCAAGGAGTGAGAAGATTCACCCTCCATCCAACTCTCGGAATTTTGAACTCCTCCTCTCCCGTGAGAACTTGTGCTCCTCGAGTTAGCTCTCGATATACCTGGGAGGATAAAAGGGACAAGAATTTATAGAAATGGAAGGAGTACTGGCCAAAATTGCCTCCATCACCTGTTAATGATAGCCCTCGCGATAAGGCACCTGCCATGCGATCCCGTGTGTCACTTCACCGCTCGCACAGGGTGATTCACTGGACGAAGAATATGACGACTAGCACCCTATGTTGTCTAGGGATACCCTATCATGTTTTGGAGGACGTCCGCAAAATTTGACACAACATCCGAGAAAAGGGACTAGGGCCGTCATTATTGACTTCGACGACAGATTCTTGTGGAAAATGGTCATAACAAGACGCGATTCTCCGCTCGGGGTAGAGTCTCGGCAGACCCATCACATGGGAACAGTGCAAAGGAGAAGAAGTGTAGGGAAGAAGGAACGCGCAAGAGAATAAACAAGCAGCAGAAAATCAAATCACTCCATTCATAATTCTACATAAGCTGTCATAAACATCATAAACATAAGGAGGAGGCGAGTCCACCAGCTCGCCGATCCTCACCATCACTCATCTCTCTGGGTGCTCCCCTCCTCTCCCCTGAGGTGCGGGTCCCTCAAAAGCCTCTTGGATCCTCGTGCAGCAACACCTGCCTCGCCTCTTGGCGCCTGCTCCGCAGCAGTGACTCACTGCTCCTCCCCTGGCGTGGCGAAGAAGCCACTAGCGGCAAAGCGACCGGACTGGCGGAGTCGCTCCCCGAAATCTCGCACTCTCTCGTAGCGCATCTCCATCCCTCCTAGCCTCTGCACGACGGCCTGAAGGCCCAGCTGGAGCTCCCTCACTTGGGCCTCCAAGGCCCTCCTCTCGGTCTGATCCCGCTATCGCTCGGACCTTCTCTCGGCTTTCTTTTTCTCTGCCTCTCTCCTCATCATCTGCAGAAGAACCCTTAACTCCAGGATGTCTGGAGAAGGCCTCTCCTCACCACGATGCCGCAGCTCCGCTACAGTCGCCACCCAGGCATCACGCTCCTCTTCCGCCCGGGTCGCGCGGGCCACCGCACCGGTAAGTTATTCCCGGAGGGAGGCAATCTCGAGAAAAGGAGCTGAGGAACTGGAAGATGCGCCACCAATCATCCCCGCCGTCGCTGTCTGCTGGGCACGCTGGAACAAAATAAACAACGGCCGTCAGTGAAACTCCAAAATCTGAAGATAAAAGTGCGGCACGTAACTTACCAGGAGCGACAGCTCATGTTGAGCGACGGCAAGCTGCCGCCTAGCCTCTGACAGTTGGGCGCGCGAGCCGCCGATGCCACGCGTGTCCCCAGCTTGGGGAAGCCCCGCATAACTCTCTCTCTGCCGCCGCAGGAAGTCGGCGCTGTCCTGCACCAATACACTCCCTTGCTGTCCAGGGAGACGTACGTGCCAGTCCTCGAGCCTCGCCTTGCCGCGACTCTCCCTCCTGACGCGGCTCGGCTCGTCCGCACTCGCCCACTCATCGGCCAGGCCCAGGGTCCTCGCCATGTCCTGCACCAAGGAAGGAAGACCTCGCATCATAACAAAGAACGCGTCCCCTGTCTAGGACGCGTTTATCACTTGAGTGCAACACTCGCCGAACCCTTTCCCCCTCGCACGCCTTGCTTCAAAACTCAAAATGGATCAAAGAGGAAGAGATTGGAGGACCTACCAGACCGTGTTCACCTCCCTCCGTGACATCGGGCCCCTCGGGTCCCTCGGGGGCCCGAAGCGACCCTTCCTCCTCCATAGACTCCGTTCCGTGCTCTGGCGCGTCCCTCCTTGGGCGAGGGGTCCCGCGTCCCTCTCCACCTTCACCATGGTCGGGCCCACCGAACTCCATCGATCAAAAGAGGAGGAAGACGAAAAAGGGGGCAAGCGAGTTTTGACGGAAGGCGGGCTCGTTTGCGGGTAAGGCACGGGAGAAGAAAGGCCACCCGACGCTTTAAATTTGAATTCAAGGATTTAAGACGCGTCCTCGCGCCTGGACGCGCCCAAAAAGGGAGAAAGGAACATAATCCCCCCGTGCAAAGTAGTTCCCTTCTGTCCAGGGTAAAAGTCTCGTGAAGCGTAAACAACGTGGTGCAAAAGAAAGTGCGGGAAAGAAAAGGGCACGCCACACGAAATCCATTTCATATAATAGTCAAAGTACATCATACTGTGAGAAGGGTGACGTGTACAAGCAACTCTCTAACTCTCGCTGCCACCCTCCTGGTCATCTCTCTCCTCCCTCCTCTGCCGGGGATCCCTAGGGGGCCTCTGTAAACCCTGAGAAGCCGTGCTCGTCTCGCCCTGGGTGGCACTCCAGCCTCGAAGGTGCGACGACGCTCCTCGGCCGAAGAAACCAGATAGCTGCCTATGGAAAAAGAACCAGACTGACGAAGTCACGTCCCGCGTTCCTTCGCCCTCTGGTACCGCTCCTCGCTCTCCCGAAGCCTCCCCTCCACCGTGCCGAGACTCAATCGGAGCTCCAGTAGCTGGGCCTCCAGAGCCCTCCTCTCGGTCTGATCCCGCTGTCGCTCCTCCCTCTCTCTCTCCCTTTCCTCTCTCTCTCTCACCGCCTCCCTCCTCGACAGCTCGAGGGCAATCAGCAGATCCAGCACGTCACGAGGGAGCTCCTTAGCCTCCCGTCGACGCTCCTCCTCCAGCTCCACAATCCGGGCGTCACGCTCCGCCACCCGAGCGTCGCGCTCCTACTCGGCACGAACAGCACGTGCCAGGGCCTCTCGGACCTCGGCCACCTGTCAAAGCACGCATGCACCGTAAGAGAACAATGATAGAAGGAGAGCAGCCAGAAGGAGAGTCGAGGTCAGGCAAACACTCACTCGAGCCTCGCGATCACCCTCGGCCTCCTCAGTGCGAGCCACCGCATACGCCAGCTGCTCCTGGAGGGCAGAAACCTCCGGAGGAGGGCCCCGCGAACTGGAACCCGCTCCACCAGCCATCCCGACTGCCGCTGTCTGGTGGGCCCGCTGAAACACGGGGCAAACGACAGTTAGAGGCCAAGTATCAAAAATCCAGGTCACAAAAAAATGCATTGAATAAACTCACCAGGATCTCCAACTCCTGTCGGATGGCCACCAACTGTCGCCTGGCGTCCGCCAACTGGGCCCGCAGGTCGGCGATCATGTTGTCACGAGCATCCTGCATTGCACATAAGTTAGTGCCACATGCATATACATATAGAAGGGTGAAGCATTTTCATTTCACTTACCCCTGCCATACCACCAAGGAAGAGGCGGTCCCCGTACGTAGCCCGGTACCGTCTCAGGTAATCAGTACTATCCTATACATGGGACACCACTGGGACCCCACCCTGCTGCCAGTCCTGGTACTGTGCTGGGAAGCGCGTGCGCCAGTCCACAATCTTCGCCTTCCCCTTGGTCTTCCACCCGATGCGGGCCGGCTCATCTACATCAACCAACTCCTGGGCTAGCCCCAACGTCCTCATAACCAGCCTCAGCCGAAGCGGCTCGATCTCGTTCAGGCAATGGACCCACACGTCCCGCCTGAAACGAGGAAGACCCGCTACAACCCAAGGCTGGCCAGCGTCGCCCATGCCCAGGTAGGGTCTCCACACCACCTGCATCACCATACATACATCATGTTAGTTACCATTCAGTCACATGCATAAACACAAAAAATCATACGCATCATACCATGGCCTCGGGATACTCGCTCAGCTCCCGACGAAGTGACGCCAGCTGGTAGCTGTGTGGTGCCGCTACCACGACCAGCCTCCACTATCGTGCTAGAGGAACAGCTCTCCTGTTCCCCTGCCTGGCCCTCCCCATCGGGAAGTAGTAATAACTCCACACCTGCATCCATCATACATCATTAGCACGAGTAATTGCATATTTAACTACAGGAAAATGCATAAATAAATTATGTACCCGGAGAAAAGGTGAGAAGCCGCTGACTGTCGTCTCCCTCTCTGAAGTCTGGGAGAGATCAGTAATCAAATGGGCAAGCAGAGCCGCTCCCCACGCGTAGTGCCCCACTCTGTCAAGGTCCGCCAGGATCCAGAGGAAGCGGCAGTGGATGCCATCCCCCTTCGTCCCCAGCAGAAGGCGGCCCAAGAAGAAGAAAAGAAACCTCCGGAGGTCTAGGTCCACCAGCTCCCGCTCGCTCGGGTCCTGAGTGAAAGCTGCACGGGCATCTCCCTCCAGTCGTGCCAGAAACTCCGCTCCAGTCTCGCTAACCCGCTGGCGCGGGTCGACGAATCCGAGCGCCTCCATAATCTTCACTCGGCCAACTACCCTGCTGCCTCTATCAGTCACGCTCGTCTCTAACCACAGCAGGTCCAGGGCACTCTCTCGGTAGTCGGGGTAGGTGACCCCGCTCACCGCCTCTCCGTCCACCCGTAGCCCGGTGATCCGAGCCACGTCCTCCAGTGACGGCACCATGTGCCCCCAGGGCATCAGAAATGCCCGGCTCGGTGCGTGCCACCGCTCCCTCAATGCCTGGATAAGAGGAAGGTCGAGCCGAAAGGGCTCGATCCTAAGGAAAGCTTCGAAGCCCATGGCGTCCACATGCACCCTCTGAAAGTCTGGCAGCCCACGGTATGCTGCCACCACTAGGGACCAGCTGATCCGGCCCTTCATCACGCCCTGCACACCACAAAACCAACAAAAGAACACATCAGCATCATAATAGTAATAACAATAACACTGTATATACTACTTATTTATTTTATTTTATTTTTATTTTTAAAAAATATTTATGTTTTTTTTGGAGGCGTCCAAACCCTGGACGCCTCCTTTACATTTTCTTTATTTTATTTTAGAAAAACCCAAAAACCAAAACAAAAATAAATAAATATATATATATATATATTATCATGGAGGCGTCCCAAGCCCTGGACGCCTCCTTATTTTTAATTCTATTTTTATTATTTACGTAAATAAATAAAAAAAAGAGAAAAAGAAAATGTGGAGGCATCCAAGACCCTGGACGCCTCCTTCCCTCACTCCCCGGAGTTCTCCACACAGCCTCTCGTCCGCCCGTTTAGCCCAGTGAACCAATAGAATGGAAGTCTAAAGAGCTTACCGGGTCGTGATCGTCCTCTGCCGCGTCGCCAGCATCCATTGCAGCCTCCACGGCCAAAAGAGGAGCCTCCTCCTCCGCGGCAATCTCCTCCGCCGCAGCAGCCTCCTCGGCATCGTCCCTCAGCCTCCTCGGACGACGAGCCCGTCGTTTGCGCTTCTCTCCACCCTGGCTCGGGCCTCCTTGCTCCATTGGGACGAAGAATGGGTCGTCTGGATTGACTGGGTCGTTTGAATGAACAGTAAATGAGCAAAGGGGGGGACGCCCCCCCATATATATAGAACTCGCTTTCTTTGGGGTGTCCAGGCGCCTGGACGCCCCCACCTTTTTTTTATTTTTTTTAAAATTCAAAAATGTAGGGGCGTCCAGGAGCCTAGACGCCCCCAAAACAAAAAATAAAAAAATAAAAAATAAAAAATAGTGGCGTCCAAGACCCTGGATGCCCCCAAAACAAAAAAACTGAAAAAAATTATAAATAAAAAAGTAGGGGCGTCCAAGACCCTGGACGCCCCCATAATAAAAATTTCAAAAAAATATAATAAAAGAAAAAAAGATAAGAGTATGTATATAATCCAAACAAAAGAAAAAACACAAAGAAAAAGAAAAATCACAAAAAAGATAATAATAATTAAGTGGACGGGGGTCCCAAAACATCCATGCCAGATTTTATTCCATCAGAGAAGCAGAATGAACTACATCAGGGGCTTAGGCGCCATAGGCCTTAACTTCCCCAGTTCGGTTACATAAGCCCTCCACAGCTCACATTCTTCCCCCACGTGCGCTAAGGCCTTTCCCGCAACACTTGTCTTCCAGGGAGCTTTAATGGCTTTCGCTTCCCTCGCATCCGCCTCCGTGCCCAACTCCCTCTTCTTCAAAGGAACGATGCCAGTCGGTAGTGGGAATGAATGGCGTGGAATGCCGACCTGGAGGCAGCATCGATGCGCGTTATAAAGGACGAACTCGGTTGCGCCAATCAGTTGAAGATCAACTTCAGGAGAAGGCCTCATGAGGAGATCAAGCGAAAGCAAACATGCCGGTGCACAAGTAAAGAAGCCTTGTGTCATGGTGCGGAAGTGAGACCGCCAGTCTTCACGTTTCTTCAGCCACGGAACGCGGTTCACTACAGTACCACCGAAGCCTAACACGTCGGCTATGTGATGAAGAGGGCTTTGTTGGAAGAGCTTCGAAGCAGTTGGCATTCCCTCGCGGTGGTCGAATTTGAAGTGCAAATCAAGCCAGCAATTCAAGACAAGTGCGCAACCAAAAGGAGGCTTACCCATGCTCGAGGCAGTAAGGCCGCTGTAAAGATAGGCAAGGACAGCGGGTCCCACCCTCTTTCCACGCCAGATCCGCAGATAGCACTTAGTTGGTCTTCCTCCACCATGTTGTCGGTATGAGGAAACAAGAGAGCACCCGCCAGACAGATAGTGAACCCCTTCATGATTCCTTCTAAGTAGTCATCATCTGGTGCCCCCCTCAGGGCGTCCATGACCCACTCCGCAAGCTTTTGCAAATCAATCCCCTTTTGATTACGCACCTTCTGGCCGCGTCAGGCGGCATGAAGCTTCCAAGGACGCTTTCGGAAGTCCTCCGTGTCAGCATCCGCATAGCCTTCACCTTCCCGTCACTCTTGAATTTCTTCAATCCGAGCAGAAGTTCCACCTCCTCGAGGAGGATGGTCACCTCGAAGGTCGGGAAGATAAAAGTGTGGTCTGGGGATGCCAGATCTCCACTAGTGCGCCCATAGCCGCCCAGTCCATACGAATCTTCTCGTAGTGTTTGGCGTGAATAAGGAGCCCCTGCAGATGCCACTTCGAGAGTATGGCCCTCATGCCGATGGAGATGTTGGAAGTTAGCTTTGAAAGCCATGGCAGTTTGGAAAACTTCCTCGGGCCTGGGAAGAGTGGATATGGCTGGAAGAGAAAGAAGAAGAAGAAATGAAGGAAGTAAGAAGAAGGCTCACGTGGAGAAATTTGAAAAGAATCAGCTTACCATATGCGACATGATCGTCCCACTCAGATGACCCTCGAGGTCGGAGAGTCGCCTGATCTCGCCGCTAGGCCTGCTCCTCTTCATAACGCGGGAAGACTCTCCTTCCATCCTGAAATCTCTAGATTCTCCTCTCCTTCCTCTCCTGAGCTTCCAAAACCCACCTTGGTGCATTTGAATGAACTAGCCTAAGGGGAGTTCTTATAGGAAGGGTAGGGCGCTACAGGACAAAACATGTCACATCAGCGGTCATTGTCAGGATTTTGGCTAGATCTCCTTTACATGTGGTGCGATTCTGCTATGATTCTGCTACTTTCTGATTAACCTTTGCTAGTCTGTGCAGGTTTACTAACGGACGTCTTTGTCCTGTCTCCTGTCCCACCTTTCAATGGTTGGTCCCACCATGTCATGCATCATAGTATATGATACCTACGCTACTAGAACATGTCAAGGACCTTGCGACCCGAACGAATCCGGGATTTGAGTTCCCCTTCAACAAAAACAGTGATGATCCCGAAGAATTTGGGTTGTACGGATAGGCCGTTAACTTGTGGTAGCATGGGGACGACGGTTCCATTCAGTGAGTTGGTGCGCGGATAAACGGGCCCCAGCCCAGTGTCGACTCACCGGATCGGTATCCTGACCCGTTCTTAACAAGTTGACAATATTATCCTTGGCTATTTTCTATTTTAGTTTGTTTTAAATTTTTCTTTAAGCCCAGCATGCATTCATATAGGACTTTGATTTATTGCGGAAGATCATTCAAGTGATTCGATTGTGAAAGCCGTTGTGTTTCAATTCTTACAAATATGAGATATTCCACTCCGAATGAAATACTGAGTTTCCTTGAAACGGCCCTACGCTGCTCTTCCAAAGGAGACCCTTGTTTGGACAGACCCTCAGATATTTCTTTACTTTTTACCTTGTTTGACCCACCTTGGCCGCAGCACTTCCACATTGGCTGGTAACCGCTCCCCAAAGGTGAAACCTGCCGGTTTATGACCCAGGTACTTCCACACCGAGAAGTTGGTCTCTTTTTCGTGCCTGAGCGCACATCTCACCCTCCCTTATTTGATCTCCGTCCAAGCAATCGTCAAGATTTGAAAGACCTTCTTCAAAGGTTGCCTCATTGAAACTCAGGAAAAATTCCAGACAGTAACGTCAAAAGCGTGTCTCATCACACCTTGGCATCAACTTATCAGTCCACTCCCACTTCATTTCACTCCACTTCGATACCATTCCACTACGTGTCACTCCCTTGCAAAGCAGACGCCAAGGCGGGGCAGCTGTAGACACGCCATTCCTGACGTCTCCTGAGAAAGTCTCATATTACTATACAACGCCCCGCGACGGCTTACGCGTTTTGAATCACTTGAGTGCTTCTTTTCTTGAGTCTTCTTCCGCCCTTTTCGGCATCCGGAATCGTCTCGTCACGGTGTTCGGACGGCATCAACACCAGTCAGACGCATCAGGAGGTTCCGGAACCAGGAAGGGTGTCTGCCGGGCGGCCGCCAACGCCTGAACTAAGGACCCGGGTGGGTCTTTATGGGGGCGTCCACGCCCCTGGACGCCCCCATTCTTTTAATTTATTTTTCAAAGCCCAAAACAAATAAATAATAATATATTAATGGAGGCGTCCAGGCCCTTGGACGCCTCCATAAAAACAAATATAAAAAAAATATATATGCCAGTTGGCATAAAAAGACAAAACAAAATAAAAAATAATATAATGGAGGCGTCCAGGCCCCTGGATGCCTCCATAAAAACAAATATAAAAAATTAATATGCCAGTTGGCATAAAAAACAAAACAAAAATAATAAAAAATATATTTTTTGGAGGCGTCCAGGCCCCTGGACGCCTCCATCAACTCCCTCACGGGCGCCGCCCACCGAACGACGGTTTGTCGTTTGTGAAAAAAGCCAAATTATGGAGACGTCCAGCCAGCTGGACGCGCCCATTTCTGAATCACGAGACGCCGCTCACAAAACCACGCGTTGTGCCAAACCGCGTGCGGCCGTCGGTGGTGTTCGGTGGACCTGTTGGAGGCGTCCGGGGCCCTGGACGCCTCCACAAAAATATTCCGAAAAAATGAATAAAAATAGAATAAAATATTAGTTCGGCCCTGATGGAGGTGTCCAGGGTCCTGGATGCCTCCACCCTCCGGAGCCCTATAAATAGAGGCCCACCCCCTCAGTTCTGGGGGAGCTTCGAAGAGATCCAATAGGATGCCGGAGCCCAGAGGCTACCGGAGTCATTTCTAACCCGTGGGGTCTTTTGTAGGTGGAGGTTCTGCCGGCTTCTCGGGTGCCCACGCTCGCGAGAGGAAGGTCATCTTCATCCACCGCGCTTCCACGTCGTCCCTACGTTGCCGGAGCTCCGCCGGATTTCACCCTCGGCTCATCCAATAAGCCATTTCTTCCCCTTTTTCTCCATAGTTCTTTACATTCATCATACTGCATCCTCTATCTCCCTATATAAGGGCGCCGTCTCTTGCATACTTCTTGCATTCATCATCGCATTTTTCTCCTACTCGAGTCCGAGAGGGGTTTAAAACCACACCAACCAGGTGTGTGTCAGGTCACGATCTCATTACTTTTATTGCAAAGAATTGTTACTACACTGCCATTTTCTAATTCCGTTCGTTTATTGTCTACTGTTTTGCAAGGGTACCCAAGGAAAGCCCTCTCCGTTGGCCGGCGGAAAGGGGAGGAAGAAGCAACCTGCCATCTCCCGCTCTATAGGTAGGCGCGATCACTTTCTTTATTTTGGAGTCTTTTGGCCCCTGGCGATCACATCTTGTTCTCGAGGCCGCGGCGAGTCACTTCCCCAATGGCCGTTTAAATTTCCCATTCTTATATTCTCTTTATATTCTGTTATATTCTGCTCATATTCTCGAGGCCGCGGCGTGTCACTTCCCCAATGGCCGTTTAAATTCCCGTTCTTATATGTTATATTCTTATCTATTCATGTTCTCGAGGCCGCGGCGAGTCACTTTCCCAATGGCCGTTTAAATTCCCGTTCTTATATGTTATATTCTTATCTATTCATGTTCTCGAGGCCGCGGCGAGTCACTTCCTCAATGGCCGTTTAAACTCCCGCTCTTTATATTCTTCTTATATTCTGTTATATTTTTATCTGCTCATATTCTCGAGGCCGCGGCGAGTCACTTCCCCAATGGCCGTTTAACCCCCATATCTTGCTATTTAATTTCTGCACCATTCCCGTCCCCCCGAGGCCGCGGCGAGTCACTTCCCGCTATGGCCGTTTAACCCCCATATCTTGCTATATTACATTTATCCCGCTCGCCCCGCCGGAGCAATCTCCCGTGGTGGCCCCTTCTCTTTTCTCTTATTTCTGTGTTGCAGCAAACAAAAGAAGGAGCCCGCGCGCTCCGCGTCCTCTCCGCTTCCCCGAACCGCGTGACGTCGCTCACACTTGGCCGTCCTTGGCTACATGAAAATATGGTGGTGCCTTCAACTCTTCACCAATGTATCAAATATAACCATGCAGGAAAGGAGGAAAGGATATTTGCCGACCTCCATCCATTTGAAGTATTTGAATGTCACATGTTGGATGCACCGTTCTACATAGAGCAGCCGCAGAACATTCCTAAGGCAAAGGCCTCAATGAAGGTAGTAAAGAAAGCTTCCGGGGACGACTGGTTCCCGCCCCTGCCGCTTGGCTATGTAAGCCCCCGAGGGGTATCCCATATCACCACCACAGGAGATGTGGGCAGGGCCGCGCCTCCTGCTATGTTTCCAAAGGTGAACGAACTCAAAATGGAAGGTCGTCATGACCATATCAAGGTGTCGGAAGGTCTTTTCAAGCCGGTAGTCGGCCTTGACCATTCCATGGTCATGCCTCTCAGAACTCTGGAAGTGACCCATGATGAAGGCCCCACCAGCTTGCTCTATGTTGCAGGAGAACATGCGGCGCGAGAGGATACTGATTGTTGCCTCCCTGAAGACTTGGAGAGCCCTGCAGTGCCTGTTCAGAGGTTTCCTTTTACCTCAGACAAGATGGCCAGAATGTTCATAAAACATCATATCCCTACTGGCCAATCTCAAAAGACAATTGAGGCCTTCCAAAAGCTCTGGTATCCTGCCAGCATTGACAAGGAGCTCAGGCGTGTATCCCAGCATCTAGGGCTTGGATTCTCGCTGGAAGAATACTATTACAGCGGGCGATATGAGGTGGACACCATCTCTATCCTCTCATCAACAGAAGAGGCGCCTCATGGGGCAACTTATGATGAAAGCCCGGTGGAAGATGAACAAGCTCAGGTGTTCCAACAAGAGGACCAAAATTTGAAGGTTGCCACTCTCTGCAAATGTTGGGAGCAACTCGGCGGTGAAGAGATGACTCTCCAAGCTAAGTTCGATACAGCTAATAACAGTGAAGTCGAAGATGCAGAAGAAGAAATGTACAACCCCTCCTGCATTCCCTTCACTACCATCACAACAACTCATTCTCAGTCGGCCGATGCAGGGGCCGCTGCCATATGTCGAACAATTTTCGCCGATGAGGACGTGACCAAGCAGAAACAAGACGCCTCTCGCAAAGACGTGGCAGTTCAAGCTGAAATGGAAACTGGGTAGTATCTCCTCTCGGTGGAGCTCGAGAGCCATTTTCTTCAATTGACAATGAAAGAACCGACTCCTGCCAGAGCAGCTGATGAATCCTATGAATGGGGCACTGGAAGGAACCCGCTACCAGAACAACCTATGCTTTGGCTGTCCCCTGAACTACGAACTCTCGAAGGGATCGGAGGGAAAAATGTTAATACCTCCGAAGTCCTTGAACTTGACGACATTAATGATGTTCCGAATTTCATTGACCTTGAACCCGCACCTTCGAAAATTAAGGACGGGGGGCAGGCCACGGTTGATGAACTGGTAGATGTTAACCTAGGGAGTGAAGATGAGCCCAGACCTATCTTCCTTAGCGCTCAACTTTCCTTAGTCGAGCGAGAGCTATATGTCCAATTGCTGCAAGAATTCTGGGACTGTTTCGCCTAGAGTTATAAAGAAATGCCCGGGCTTAGCCCCGCAGTTGCCCAACATGAACTGGCGATTAATCCCGACGTGGAGCCGGTGAAGCAGTCACCGTGACGCATGAGGCCGGAGCTCATCACTCAAATATGCAAAGAAGTTGACAAGCTTATTGAGGTGGGCTTTGTCGAAGAAAACCAATACACTACATGGCTGGCCAACATAGTGCCCGTCAAAAAGAAGATTGGTCAGATCCAGATATGTGTGGATTTTTACGATCTAAATAAAGCTTGCCCAAAAGATGACTTCCCGGTGCTGATAATAGAAGTCATGATAGATGCTACAACTGACCATGAGGCCCTTTCCTTTCTGGATGGTTCATCTGGCTACAATCAGATATGGATCGCGGAGCATGACCGCGTTCATACTGCTTTCCGTACCCCCAAGGGTATCTACCATTATAAAAGGATGCCTTTCAGGCTAAAGAATGCTGGCGCAACCTACCAACGGGCGGTGACCAAAATTTTTGATGAATTTCTCTACCATAAAGTCGAATGCTACATTGATGACTTAGTGGTTAAGACCAAAAGGAGGGAAGATCACTTGCAAGATCTCCGAATAATATTTCAACGGCTCAGGCAACATGAGCTAAAGATGAACCCGTTGAAATGCGCCTTCGGGGTCTCCAGCGGCAGATTTATGGGTTTTATTGTAAGGCATCGGGGAATTGAAATAGACCCCGCAAAGATTAAAGCCATTCAGGAGTTGCCTCCGCCAAGGAACCTCTCCGAGCTACAGTCTCTCCAAGGCCGGTTGGCCTATATCTGACGATTCATATCGAATCTGTCCGGAAGATGCCACCCTTTTCACAAATTGATGATGAAAGATGTCCCGTTTTATTGGGATGAAGAATGTCAGGCAGCATTTGAAAAGCTAAAGGAATATCTGAAGACCCCTCTTGTGCTCGGCGTGCCAGTAAAAGGGCGGCCACTGATCTTGTACATAGCAGCCACACATCGTTCTCTGGGGGTGATGTTGGCCCAAAATAATGATGAAGGAAAAGAGCATGCCCTCTACTATATCAGCAGAAGATTGGTGAGGACCAAAGAAAAACATTCTTACATCGAGAAGAGTTGCCTGGCACTAGTCTTCGCGATTAAGAAGCTTCGACACTATATGTTGTCGCATGAAATTAAGTTGGTCTCCAAGATAGACCATTAAAATACATATTATCTCAGCTAGCACTGAAGGGCCGTCTGGGAAAATGGGCGGTCATACTTATGGAGTTCGATATCTCCTATGTGCCATAGAAAGCCGTCAAGGGACAAGCCATTGCAGATTTCTTTGCTGCACACCCAATACCTGAAGATTCTATATTGCAAGCGGAGCTGCATGAAGATGAAACACTTGGAGCAAGGTGCAGTCCACATCGTGGCAACTGTATTTCGACGGCGCCTCCAGAATTGACACTACGGCCAGTGGACCCAGCAGAGTTAGAGCCGGTGCAGGCGTGAAATCTCCAGAGGGGGAACGTGAGGCTTGCACAAACAAGTTAGAGGGTGATTTACACACCTCCTGTTCAATCAACAAGCCTTGCACAAACAACAAGGCAGAGCATGAGGCTTTGATTATCGGCCTGCAAATCGCCCTATCCATGGGAATTCAAATGCTGGAAGTCTACGGGGATTCCATGCTAATTGTTAAAGAACTTGAAGGAGAGTTTGATGTCTGAAAGCCGGAACTCCTCCCCTATCACCAGCTGGCGCTATGCCTAATGGAAAAAAATTATTTCATTCAGATAAAGCACATCAATCGAGGACAGAATGCTCAAGCAGACGCCCTCGCAAAGCTAGCTAGTTCCCTGGTAATCCCGCCAGATGGGAGCCTGAACGTGACCGTCATCAATAGGCGGCAAGTACCAAGTGTTACGGGAGAAGAAAATGAAGTTGTGGCTATAGAAGAAACTCTACAACTTGATTGGTGGGAGCATCTGTTACAATGGTTTCAACGCCAGCAGTTTCCGAAAGAAAAAGAACATAGAATGAAGTTAATAAGAATCAAAGATTCTTATGAAATGAGAAACGAGACCTTGTTCCGAATAATGGCGAATGCCAGGAATAAAATCTTGCTGCGCTGGTTGTCCACCAAGGAAGCCCTACAAGTCATGCATGAGGTGCATACCGGGTCAGTTGGAGCACATCAGGCTGGTCCAAAAATGAAAATCGAGATAAAGAAGCTGGGCTACTATTGGCCCACTATGTTTGATGACTGCTGCAGATTCGCCAAGACATGTCAGAAATGCCAGGAGCATGCTAACATCTCGAGGAGGCCTCCGGCGCCACTGCATCCCACCATCCCAAGTTGGCCGTTCGATCAATGGGGCACGGATGTGGTGGGTCCTCTGCCACCCTCCTCCTCTGGATGCAAGTACATCTTGGTGGCCACAGACTACTTCTCCAGATGGGCAGAAGTAGTGGCGTTAAGAGAAGTAATGGGGGAGCTGGTCGCCAGGTTCCTCCGCAAGAATATAATATTCTAGTTTGGGGTTCCCAGCCGAGTCATTTCTGACAATGGCAGCCATTTCAGGAACCAGAAGGTATTCCGATTGGCTAATAAATATAAAATTGATTGGAGGACTTCGTCTCCCTACTACCCTCAAGCTAATGGGCTAGCAGAAGCTTTCAATAAAACGTTGTGCACGTTGCTAGCGAAAATCATTAACTCTAATAAAAGAGATTGGGAAGAAAGGATGTACGAAGCACTTTGGGCTTATCGTACAGTTTATAGAACCCTAACTGGTTGCTCACCGTTCTCCCTCGTGTACGGGTCAGAAGTAGTGCTACCAATTGAATTGGAAATCCCATCACTGCGGGTCGCCATTCAGCATGGTCTAGTCAGCAATGAACAAGCCAATGTGGAAAGAAGATTGGAAGAGCTTGCCGATTTGGAAGGAAAGCGACTCCGAGCAAAACAACATATTCAACTATACCAAGCTCGCATGGCCCGTGCTTTTGACAAGCTGGTCAAAGAGCGAGAATTCAAGAAAGGCGACCTTGTTATGGTCAAGAGAAGAGAAGTGATGGCAGCCAACCCCACGGGAAAATTGACTGAAAATTGGGTAGGCCTGTATATTGTCAATTGGGTCTACGAAGGAGGCGCTTACGTCCTTGTTGATCACAAGGGCGTAGTCCAGTTCTCTGCTCTCAACGGGAGGCACATGAAGCTATACCGAGCAGCTGCACCGGCGCCTGAAGACTAAAACACCTATGGCCCAACCATAGTCCCACCGGGTCATAATGCCTCCAACGGACCTTACGTCCGTCGGGGTAAAGAAAACCTCTTCTTTGCTCGGGTATTAATCCCATGCCCATGAATCTTACTCGTATAGCCTCCAACGGACCTTACATCTATCAGGAAGAAGGAAACCCTCTCTTTGCTTGAGAATTAAACCCATGCCCGTGAACACTATTTACAAGGCATCCAACGGACCTTACATCCGTATAGATGAAGAGAACCCTACCTTGAATACTACCCCCACAAATGCCCTCGACGGACCTTACTTCCGTGAGGGTAAAGAAGACATTTTCCTTTGCACAGGCATTAGCCCCATACTTGTGAATACGCCTCCTGGCAGCAACGGGCTTCCACCCTAGCTAGCCTACACATCATATTGCCATTACAGGCCTTACGCCTGAATCGGCACTAATTCTATCTTTTGCGTTGGCATTCGTCCTTGCCAACGAATAAGCCCTTCTTTGGCGCAAGGCTTCATCCCCTAGCCAACTATATACACAATGTTGCCATTGCGGGCCTTACGCCTGAATCGGTGAAATTTCTACTCCTTGCGTTGGCATTCGTCCTTGTCAACGAACAAACCCTTCTTTGGCGCAAGGCTTCGTGCCCTAGCCAACTATGTCCACAATGTTGCCATTGCGGGCCTTACGCCCGAATCGGCGGATATTCCCCCTTTGCGTTGCACTCGTTCTTGCCGATGAATAAACCCTTTTCGGCGCAAGGCTTCGTGCCCTAGCCATTCATATAAACACAGTATTGCCATTGCGTGCCTTATGCTCGAATCGGCGCTAATTCTATTTCTTGCATTGGCATTTGATCTTGTCGATGAATAAATTCTTCTTTGGCGCAAGGCTTCGCGCCCTAGCCATTCCTATACGCACAATGTTGCAAGCCTTACGCCTGAATCAGCACTAATTCCGTCTCTTGCGTTGGCATCCATCTTTGCCAACGAATAAACCCTCTATCGGCGAGAGACTCTCTGTCCGAGCCAATAATCACCTATTGTTCTCAGCGGTCATCTCATAAAAAATGGGGCTTAAAATAGAGGTGCCCCGCCAGACTTGTTCCTTCAGTAGGACAAGGGTAAAAAGGGCGATAACCCAGCTGTGGCGAAAACCCGCAAGGGCACTGCAGGTAAAATCGAGAACCCCGCCACGTGAAAACCCAAAAGGGCGTGTGGGCAAAAGCAAGAGGGGGCCGATGCCGGCGAAAACCCGAAAAGGGTGCTTGCATCGATATTCTGGTTAATATATATATATATATATATAGATATATAATATGCTTTCTCTCAAGACCTCCTCATAAGCGGGGCGCCCCGTAGGTCCCACCAGAAATAAACCACCCATATGACGTCCAACTGGAATAGGCCTTCCGCCTATTCTAATATTAAAACCATTTCTTGCTTCGACATTTAACCCAATGTCGATGAATACATCTACCTTGATCGTCATCAGCATCGGTGACATCAGTGGTCGAAATCTTAACTTGGACTTTTCATCCTTGTTAATGATATTAAAACCATTTCTTGCTTCGACATTTAACCCAATGTTGATGAATACATCTACCCTGATCGTCATCAGCATCAGTGACATTAGTGGTCGAAACCTTAACTTGGACTTTCTGTCCTTGTTAATGATATTAAAACCATTTCTTGCTTCGACATTTAACCCAATGTCGATGAATACATCTACCTTGATCGTCATCGGCATCGGTGACATCAGTGGTCGAAATCTTAACTTGGACTTTTCATCCTTGTTAATGATATTAAAACCATTTCTTGCTTCGACATTTAACCCAATGTTGATGAATACATCTACCCTGATCGTCATCAGCATCAGTGACATTAGTGGTCGAAACCTTAACTTGGACTTTCTGTCCTTGTTAATGATATTAAAACCATTTCTTGCTTCGACATTTAACCCAATGTCGATGAATACATCTACCGTGATCATCATCGGCATTGGTGACATCAGTGGTCGAAACCTTAACTTGGACTTTCTGTCCTTGTTAATGATATTAAAACCATTTCTTACTTCGACATTTAACCCAATGTCGATGAATACATCTACCCTGATTGTCATCAGTATCGGTGACATCAATGGTCGAAACCTTAGCTTGGACTTTTCGTCTTGTTAATGATATTAAAACCATTTCTTGCTTCGACATTTAACCCAATGTCGATGAATACATCTACCCTGATCGTCATCAGCATCAGTGACATCAGTGGTCGAAACCTTAACTTGGACTTTCCGTCCTTGTTAATGATATTAAAATCATTTCTTGCTTCAACATTTAACCTAATGTCGATGAATACATCTACACTGATCGTCATCAACATCGGTGACATCAGTGGTCAAAACCTTAACTTGGACTTTCCATCCTTGTTAATGATATTAAAACCATTTCTTGCTTCGACATTTAACCCAATGTCGATGAATACATCTACCCTGATCGTCATCAGCATCGATGACATCAGTGGTTGAAACCTTAACTTGGATTTTCTATCCTTGTTAATGATATTAAAACCATTTCTTGCTTCAACATTTAACCCAATGTCGATGAATACATCTACCCTGATCGTCATCAGCATCGGTGACATCAGTGGTCGAAACCTTAACTTGGACTTTACGTCCTTGTTAATGATATTAAAACCATTTCTTGCTTCGACATTTAACCCAATATCGATGAATACATCTACCCTGATCATCATCAGCATCGGTGACATCAGTGGTTGAAACCTTAACTTTGACTTTCCGTCTTTGTTAATGATATTAAAACCATTTCTTGCCTCGGCATATAACCCAATGTCGATGAACACACTAGCCCTGGTTCGTCATCATCGGCGAAATCAGTTGAATGAAACATTAACCTGGCCCCTTCATCCTCGTTAGTAAAGAAAAGACCTTCCTTTGCTTTGACACTCTACCCAATGTCGACGATACCCTGATTTTCGCCATCATTTGCAAAATCAGTGAATAAGACTTTAACTTGGACCCTTCATCCTCGTTAATGAAAAATCTACCTTTTGGCCCCGACACTCATTTAGCCAGTGAATAGAATAATGCCTTGGCATCCGCCTAAAAGAATACTTTCCCACTTAATCTAGCCTAACCTTGATTTCGGGGAACATAGCCTGGCAGTGGAGCGAGCTCCTTACCCCTTCCCTGAAGGCGTGAGCGCTCTCTTCTCCTAACGGCTAATACACCCCAAGCTTGGTGAAGCTAGTCGTATACCTCCATTCAAATTAGGGAGGGAAAGAAAAGAAGCATACGGCTAAGGCTCGACACAAGTATGTAAGGCAAGGCTGAAGAAAGTATCATTGCATAGAAAGGGTGCACAAAGTTTTTGCACTGATACACACAAAAAAAAAGAAAAAAAAGAAAAGAGAAGAAAAACATATATCATTGGCCTGGATGGCGAAAGATATCATCGAGCGCTGGAAGTCCGATAGAGGGATGGGCAGCTAAGTCCTACAACCGGCGTTCCTCGGCTTCCAGCTTCAGCAGCTCCTCCTGAAGCGAGCCAGCGCGCCTCTCCGCTGATTTTGCCTCATCCAAGCATCGCACCCTTAGTTGTTCTGTGCAAGCCAAGTCTTCTTCAGTCTAAGTCAGTTCAACGTGGAGTTCAGAAATCTGCTGCCGCAAGAAGGAGACTCGTTCAGCAGCTCCCTCAACAATGGTCCTACGCTCGCTAATGAGCTCTGTGGAAGCCTGCAGAGCGGTATGTCATTCTTGCCGATGAAGCGCCAGGGCGGTCAGCTTATCCATCAAGCCGTGCTCAACAAATTCCTGCCGATTTACATACTTGAGCAGCAATATTACTCGTGGCATCTAGTCCTACATGGGACAACCGAAGGCTATGGGGGTGCGTGATATGGACTCAACCAGCCCTCTCAGCTGTGTGTAAGTCCCGGCAGGCCGACACGGTCTGCTTCAGCATCGCCAAGTTCTGCCACACCATTTCATCCGAGGATTGCAAACCGAGGGATGGTGTGTCGGGGAGATGAAATTCCACTCGGCTGTCGACCTCAGCCCAAATATCATTAGTATGCTCTGAGGAAGATGAGGGCAATGCCGACAAAGAGGAGGGTGGTTCTATCAACCCTTCCTCAAGCTATTCAATGGATTCGATACCGATCGGGGCAGGGACTCCAGACTCATTCCCCATCGAGGGGCCTAAGTCTTCAACTTCAAGTCCTGCACCTTCGGAGCTGAGTTCCACGTGCTGCTCCGGTTGTGTCCCCGTTTCCAGCACAGTATCAGCAGTGGTCATTGGGGCGATCATGTCATCGACTGTTCCTCCCTCAAAATCTTTAGCCTCCACAGTAATTTCCTCAAGATGTTCGACCTTGGCTGCTTGCTCCACCTCAGTCTCAGCAAAAGAAGTCAAAGTGGTTATCATGCCGACCCTACATCCTGCTCATCCTCATCACCGGAGGGTTCATAGTCTACAAGTTCCTCCGAAGAAGAACTTTCAGCTAATTCTACTGCTGCCGTGCCAGGGCCTGTCAGGCGCATTGAACTGTCAAGAGACACCCCTGAAGAGATTTTCTTAGTGGCTAATATGGCTAGCCGTTTGGAGCACCGTCGGGTTGGCCGGCTACTCTGGGCAGGAGATGTTATAGGAGGAACTTCGGTAGGTTCTGAAGGAACAATATCTAGATGATCAAACAGATAAGAATGATGAGTAAGAAGAAAAGCCGTAAAATGAGGTGCATGCAATAAAAGTCCCGTAGGCTAGAATATTACCTTCGTCGCCAGGCGTTGGAGAAGGAAGGTCCGTGGTGAGCGGAATGGCGGGTGCCTCAATGCCCCCAACTTCCTCCACACCACCACTAGCTACCACTTCCTCGACAGCTGGGATAGAGGAGACTGTGGCGTGTGAATAAAAGAAGCAGAAATGATAAAGCCCCAATATTATACTTCGAAAAGGAGTTCAAGGGAGATATACCTGCTGAAGGAGTCGTCTGCTCCTGTGCTATCTCAAACTCCTTGATGGTCGGTGAAGAGGCGAAATCTCGCGCTGTGTCCTGAGCGGGCTGTGGATCACCAGAAGATGAACTGCAAGACAGGGAAACGTATCAGAGGGCCCAGGGGGTTTCCCTGGGGAATGACCCTCCGATGGTTAAGTCAGTAGAGCTGTGGTGGAAGCAGTAATGGGGAGGAGAAAAGCTAGTGCGCGAGATTCCTCTCCACCAGAGGGTGAAGTGGATTGCTCAGGAGTTTTGGTGTATGAGTACCTTGATCACCCCTTTTCCACCGGAGGGTATCCCTGGTTTAAATAGTGTGCCGCCTTCAGGAGTCCTGCAAGCCGAGGGGTCTCCGGCGGGAGTTACGTCCTCAACGTGGGCTTTCATGGCCTTATCGTGGGAACGTTATCGCCTAGTAGTCCGGCGTCTTCTTGATTCCCCTGTCCGTTGGGGACTCCTAACGGCAGCACGAACGGATAATATCTGGCCTGGCTGAGCTTCTGAAACGCCAGCCCTGTCCGGGCGATGAGCATAGCTCGGCGAAAGGGGGGTCGGATAGGTCGGTGAATGCCTGTCTCTCCCAGGCGGGGGAATGGCTTGGGCCGGACCTTCCTTATGACCTGACCATCACTCGGGCCCTCCGAGCCTAGGGGCCGCCGGGGAGAGTTGGTTCCTCGAGTGTTTGTTCATTGGGCTTTTCTTTCTTGAGTGGGCCCGGTGGGCTATCACTCAGGTGAGCTTGCCTCGTTGGACCCTGTTGGGTCTTGTTGGGCTGCTCTTTGGGTGGGCTACAGAAATCCCCCTCTCCACTTGTCCCCCTCCTACTCCCGAGCCATGGAGGCTCGGTCGAGTAGTTTTTGAGGCTTTGGACCGGCGTGGCTCAGGTGGGTGGAATTCTGTTGGCGTTATGGAGCCACATGTAGTGGTCGCCTGGGCACGTAATGATGATCCTGACGGATTTGAAACGAAGGGGCCCCCCTTTTCTCGGAGCACGGAATGACGTGCCGCCTTCCTCCAGGGTTTTATAGGCGTTGGGCGCTGTTCGTCGTTCTAGGCTTCTCAGGGTTTTAGGCTTTCCTTAGTTTCTTTGCTTCTGGGGCTCCTTGATGCGCCGTGAGGGCACAGTGGAGGCGCGAAGTCTTGCGATGGCATTTGAGGAGTTTGCAAGGATAACTGCGGAGGCGGTCCGGCAACTTCCTTCCCCTCCGGAGTCTTCGAGCTCGCGCGAGGGATCATCTTCCGGCTCGATGGCTGGTCTGCCTTTGGAGATCGGGCAGGTGAGGAGGGAGCCCGTCCCCAACTGCAGTGAGTTGGGGGAGGTCGAGGTGAGGAAGCTGGAGCATCGCTTTCGCTTGCCTCTCAAGTATAGCTTCGCTGCCGCCGCCCCGTATGAGACGAGTCTGGACAGCCGTACGGGGCACATTTGCACTTTCCTTCTGGCTTGGAAGAGTGGGTTCGGCCTTCCCTTCGAGCCTCTTGTACTCCAGCTTCTCGAGTTTTTCCGGTTGGCGCCTATTCAGCTGGTGGCCAACTCGTATCTCCTTCTTTCCACCTTTCGGATTCTCTGTCATCAGCACGACATTTTTCCTTCCTTGGACCTTTTTCATTATTTTTTCGAGTTGAAAGTGCACCCGTCAGTGGGGAAGGGCTTCTACTTTATCCAGGCGAGGAGGAACAGGAGTTGCATCTCACTCGCTGCGAAGGACTCCTCGCACAAGGGGTGGAAGACCCAATTCTTCTGGGTGAAGGCGGAGGCGACGGACGAGTTTTGGAGATGCCTGGTCTCGCCCAATTTTCATCCGAATCTTCCTCCTCGCCAGGAGGAGTTCCCTCCCCACGTGAAGCGGTAGGCCGCCCGTCTGCTGGATAACCGCCAGTCGACCGAGGAGCTGGTGACGTCGGAGAACATCGAACGGTGTTTGCTTACGCGGTTGACGTCGACAGGTACCGCTCTCGAGGTTCTTCTCCTGGGGCGGTAGTTACTTTCTTTCTCCTGACCGAGTCTTCTTCCTTTGTTGCAAACGTGAGGCGGGAACCTCTGGAGGAAGCTGCTGAGGTCATCGATCTGGGAGAAGATGACTCGGCGGCCGACGAACCAGATGCTTCTGCGGGTCGAGCCCAAGCCCGAGATAAGGGCAAGGGGGTGGCCCCCGGGGGATCTTCACGGCCAGCTGGTACGAAGTGCAAGGATCCCACGGTGGGAAAGTTGCGGGAGGCCGCGAAGGCCAAGAAACGGGCCAAGAACGCAGGTCTCCCTCCTACCACTGGGGGCGACTCCGGCTTAGTGGTGCTCCCCTCTCGGGGGCAAGATGGGGCCGACCCCTCGGGGCCAGCTCCCCCACCTTCCAGGCGAGAGGGGGCCGAGGAGACCGGGGGCCCTTCAGAGGGCGGCGATAGGTCGGCTCTCCCCCCCACGGGGGTAGAGGGGGCCGATGCTGAAGTAGCTGACGCTGAGGCCAGGGGATCGGCCGGAGGCGGTGATGTCCCGTTCGGCGAGGTGCGGGCCGAGACAGGCAGGGCTGGGGGTTCGCCCGCTAGGGCGTTGCAGCCCAGGTGCTTGGAGCTCCCGGTGTGGTCGGTCCCGCGGCACCGGTCGAGGTTGGGGGTTCGCCCGGGGAGGCGGTGCAACCCCAACCGACCGTGGCGCGCGAGGCGGCCGGTTCCGTCGCTCGAGCAGAGCCTTCTGGCGGGGTGCCCTGGGCGGAGCGGTCCCCTATGTCGGAGCCCTTGGAAAGGCTTGGCATTACGGGCGACCTGTATCGGGTCTGCCGGTCGATTGCCGCAAGGATGAAGGGGGGAGAGAGGCGCAATACCCCCCGGGCTCCTTGATGTTCTGATGGAGGGCGGCCTGGTCATAGCTCGGTCGGCGGCTTTGATGGCGGAGGCGCACGCTCGGACGGAGGCGGAGCGGTCGAACCTTACCTGGACCCTTGGGGGATGCGAGAGGAAACTGGCCCGACTCAAGGGGGAGCATGAGGGGCTCCGGTAGGAGTTCTCTGCGTTCCGGGAGGTGGCGCGGGCGAGCCGACTGGAAGCCGGGGTGCTGACTGAACAGCTCGCCAAGACCCGAGAGTCTCTTGAGAGGGCAAGCCGATCCCTGGAGGAGGAGCGTCTGCGTCGCCTCGAGCTAGACAATCGCTGGGAGCTCGAACGCGCCGAGCTGCTAGATCGGGCGGAGATGGCGGAGCGTCTTCGAGTTGAGGCTGAGGTGGACCGGGCCCGGGCAGAGGAGCGTGCGGCCGAGGCGGAGCGGGCTCGGGTCGAGCTCGTCGGAAGGGCGGGGCAGATCGAGGCGGAGGCAATCAAGCGTTACAGGAGCTCGGATGCTTACTCGGCCGACCTGGTGGAAGCCGCCCTACCCTATTACGAGGTAGCACTACGCCGGGGTGCTCGAAAGGGGTTCAAGCAGGGCTATCGCCGGGCGGTAGACTACTCCAATGAGCAAAACTCCGCGATCGAGTTCCCCTTTGGCCAGTGTTACGACTCGGATGAGGCGGTTTCCAGCTCTTCCTCGTTGGTCGGGAAGATTCGGAGGGGTCACCTCCGTCGGGGTCACCGGCTCCGGGCGTCTCGGGAGGGCTCACGACCGAGACAGTTCTCGCACAGGCGAGGTTAGTGTCCGAGCCGGCCGTGACCGAAGGCGCCGGGGGTGACGCGTCTCCTTCCGCCGTTCTCGAACGTCAAAGTGGGCCCGAGGCCTGATGTATTTTGCCTCTTTCCCTTTTTGTCTCTCTTCCCTCTTTTTAGAGGGTTTCCTTTTGGTGTGATAATAAATGACTTGCTCTGTTTGAGTACTATCCTTGCCGTGATTTGGTTGGCGGATCTTGAGTAGTTGGGAGGTGCCGATATGTCCTGCGTGGTTTTCGCACGCTGTTTTGGTAGGCTTCTGACGGGGCGTCCTTCCGTTCCCTCATGCTTTGAATGTCAGGCCGCTTCGTGAATCCCGCTAGGGCGGGAAACGAGGAGTTGGAGGTGACTGTTCAGGGGAGAAATCCTTTGGCGTGTTTCCGAGGGGGGGCCATTTAAGGCGTGTAGCCTCCTTTGGCCTATAAGAAGGACCGAAAGGCGCCCTTTCCTCTTCACTGCTTGGGATTTTCTCTAACAGTCTTTCCTCGCTCCTTCCTCTTCACTCTGCGTTGTGCCCTTGCATTCGGAGCATGGAGGATCCTTCGGAGGGCGACGCCGTCGACGACGGGGAGCGGCGGGCTCCCGCTGTCCTGTAATGTTGAACGGATCCCACGGTCGCCGCGCGTGCACGAGACGGGTCCGACGGTCGCCGCGCAGATCTGGGGAGGGCTTCGGCGTGTGGAAGCACGCCGTTGGCCTCTTCTTAGCTCCGGCGAGGCTTCCGGGTGGACGCCGAGGCGGAGGACCGATGGGGGCATCAGGGGAGTCTGCCGTCACTTCCCTCCGTGTGAGGGGAGGAGGCGTATCAAGCTCCCTCCTCACCGAGGCCTTCCTCCGTCTGCAGCCTCTTTCTCCCTCTTCTGCTCTTCATTTCTTTCACTCTTCGGGGGCTGCTTGCTCTCTCCTTCCTTCCAGGGAGTTGGCAGATTGGAAGAGGGGAGGCCTTCACGGTGCTCCTTTTTCCTGGTTGTTGCCAACTTGGGAGGTAGCCTTCCTCAAAGTTTAAAGGTGGCCTTCCTCCTGCAGTCCCTCTGTCACCTTTGTCACGGGCCACCCGAGCCAACTGGCTTGACCACCTTTTGTCCGAGCCAGTTTCCGCACGAGGCAGAGTCAGTGGCTGGACGCGAGGAGATCAAGACCGAGTCAGTCGAGCGATGACCCCTTGAAGCGGTGTTAGACGGATTTTTGTTTTTTTTTTTTGCTATGTGATGTACTGGCATTTGCCTATCTGATGTACCAATGATTTAGAATGAAAAGAAAAGGGATTTATTCCGTCCATCTTGCTATATAATTTCAAAAATAGAATCTGCGTAGTGCGGCTGCGTTCCATGTCCGAGGAATAGGTTCCCCTTCCATTGTCGCTAACCTGTACGCACCTTTTCCGAGAGTCTCGACCACTCGGTAGGGGCCTTCTCAGTTAGGGGACATCTTACCCGCCGCCTCTAGTGGTCGAGAGGCTTCAGCCTTCCTGAGGACGAAGTCCCCCGGTTGGAAACGTCTGTCTCGGACTTTGGCGTTGTAGTATCGAGTGAGGCAGCGTTGGTACTCCGTTGCTCAGACGTTCGCGATCTCTCGGAGTTCGTCTGCCAGGTCGAGGTTCTCGAGCAATTTTAGCCCGTTTGCCTCGAGTGAGAAGCTGATCACTCGGAGAGACGGATTGGCGATTTCCAATGGAACGACGGCTTCGGTGCCATATACCAACTGAAAAGGGCTTTCACCGGTTGCCGTCCTGGGGGTTGTTCGGTGCGACCATAGTATGCTAGGCAATTCCTCGAGCCAACTACCCTTAGCCTTGCCGAGTCTGGTTTTTATGCCTTTCAAGATAGTCTTGTTGGTATTTTCAACCAGCCCGTTGGCCTGAGGGTGGGCGACCGAAGTGAAGTGGTTGTGGATATTTAGGTTGGCGCATCTATCTCGGAAGTACTGAGAGTCGAATTGCCGACCGTTATCGCTTACTATCACTCGGGGGATGCCAAAGCGATAAATGATCGATTTCCAAACAAAGCCCCAAACGACTGTCTCGGTGATCCTGGCCGTAGCCTTGGCCTCGATCCACTTGGTGAAGTAGTCGATGGCGACGATGATGAACTTCTTCTGGGATTGGGCCGTTGGGAATGGCCCAAGGATATCAATTCCCCACCGGGTGAAAGGATAAGGCTCGGCTAGGGTGACAAGTTCCGTAGCCGGCTGATGGACCAAGTGGTCGAACCGCTGGCATCGGTCGCACTGTTGAACATAGACCGAGCAGTCGCGCTGCAGGGTGGGCCACCAGTACCCCTATCGTAACAGGATTCTGGCCAGCGACCTTGCCCCTGAGTGCACTCCGCACAGGCCTTCATGAATCTCTTGGATGGCTCGGCCTGCCTCGTCGGGATCGAGGCACTTCAGGAGGAGACCGGAGAATGATCTTCGGTAGAGGGTGTTGTCGAGGATGACGAAGCACCGAGCTTGATACTTCATTCGGCGGGCTTCTCGAGGGTCGGAGGGCTCTTGGGAGTATTGTAGCCTGGACAGGTAGGGGGAGCGCCAGTCACCTGGAGTGGCCGAGTCAATAGCGAGGAGCTTCGTGTTGGTGCTCGGGCGCTCTAGCTCTTCTAGGAGGACCGATCATGTACCTTCCGGGTCTAGGGAGGATGCCAATCGAGAGAGGGCGTCCGCCCGAGAGTTTTGCTCCCGAGCTATCCGGACTACCCTAAATTCCTCGAACTGTTGGGCCAGGCTCCGGACCAACTGAAGGTATTTGATCATGGGTGCCTCCCGAGCTTCATATTCACCGTTGACCTGACCTGCGACCAGCTGAGAGTCGGTGTGGATCCTGACTCGCTCGACTCCCAACCGTTGGGCCATGCGCGCTCCCGAGATAAGGGCCTCGTACTCGGAAGCATTGTTGGATGCCTGAAAGTTGAATCTCAAGGCGTACTGTAGCTCTATCCCTTC
Source organism: Amorphophallus konjac (assembly GCA_022559845.1). Lineage (NCBI taxonomy): Eukaryota > Viridiplantae > Streptophyta > Magnoliopsida > Alismatales > Araceae > Amorphophallus > Amorphophallus konjac. Next base: position 159,703,611 of record CM040120.1, on the reverse strand, counting down.
GGGGGACCTCAGGAGGATCCCCGCACCGCTGCCTGCCGAATTGGACGATCCATCGACGAACAGTTTCCAGGTTGGCCCGGTCGTGGTCGGAGGCCTGTCCTCGGTGGGGATGGTGCTTTCGGCAATGAAGTCGACGAGCGCTTGGCCTTTGATTGCTAATCACGGCCGGTACGAGATGTCGTAGGCCCCGAGCATAATGGCCCATTTGACAAGTCGCCCTGAGGCCTCGGGGTGGGCCAGAATCTTCTTCAACGGCTCGCCGGTTAGCACGGTGATGGGGTACCCCTGGAAGTAGGGGCGGAGGCGCCTGGCGGAGGTAACCAACGCTAGCACGAGTTTCTCGATTGCGGGGTACCTCCGTTCGGCCTCATTGAGCACCTTGCTGCTGTAGTAGACCGGTCTCTCGATTCCTGAGTCATTTCTGACTAGGACCGAGCTGACCGTGGATGGCGTCGTCGAGAGGTAGAGCAGCAAGACTTCGCCTGGGACGGGCTTGGAGAGCACCGGTGGTGAAGCTAGGAACTTCTTAAGCTCGGCGAACGCTGTCTGGCACTCCTCATCCCATGCGAACGTAGCAGATGCTAGCTTGGGTCCCCTCATCAGTTTGAAGAAGGGCAAGCATCGTTCGGCCGCACGGGACAGGAAACGGCTGAGAGTGGCGACACGCCCTGTCAGACGCTGGACGCCTTTAATGCACGTGGGCGGGCGCATGTCCAGGATGGCCTGAACTTTGTTGGGGTTGGCTTCGATCCCGCGTTGAGTGACCAGGAAACCCAGGAACTTCCCGGATTTTACTCCAAAGGCACACTTGGCGGGGTTGAGCTTCATGTTGTACTTCAGGAGGGTGCCGAAGGTTTCGGCAAGGTCGGTGAAGTGGTCTTGGGCCTTGGGGGTCTTGACGAGCATGTCGTCAATGTAAGCCTCGACGTTCCGACCTAGCTGCCCCTCGAACATGTGATTTACCAGTCGCTGATATGTGGCTCCGGCGTTCTTCAACCCGAAGGGCATCCGGGTGTAGCAGTACACGCCGCAGTCGGTGATGAAGGCGGTCTTCTCGACGTCTTCTGGATTCATTCTGATCTGGTGATAACCCGAATAGGCATCCAGGAAACTGAGTATCTCGTTGCCCGAGGTTGAGTCAACCAATTGGTCGATGCTCGGTAGCGGATAACAGTCCTTGGGGGTAGCCTTATTCAGATCGGTGAAGTCCACGCACATTCGCCATTTGCCTGTGGTTTTTGGCACCAGGACGACATTGGCTAGCCACGTAGGGTACAGAACTGGTCTGAAGAGGCCTGTCTCCTGTCCCTTGGTGACCTGCGCCTTGATGATCGCCTGCTTCTCGGGCGCATGCTTCCTTCTCCATTGCTGTACGGGCCTGACGGTGGGGTCGAGGCTGAGCTTGTACATCACGGTCTTCTCTGGTATGCCAGGGAGTTGATCATCGGACCAAGCAAAGGCCTGGACGTACTCAGAAAGAAATTTCTTGTATTGCTGCTGTTCCTTGGGAGGTAGGTCGGCTCCGATCCTTACTCCGAGGGCCGGGTCATCGTTCAGGAATACCGTTAGCAATTCGCCGCCGGGCTCGGCGGTTACAGTCTTCCCTTCGATTCCCTTGGGGCCCTTATCCTTCCCGTCCGGCCTTGAGGCTTCCACCGAGATGTTGTAGCACCTTCTAGCCGTGGCCTGGTTACCTCTGACTTCCCCCAACCCATTTTTGGTGGGAAACTTCATTTTCTGGTGATAGGTAGATGGTACGGCCTTTATTCGGCTGAGAATTTTCCGGCCGAAAATGGCGTTGTACGCTATCATACCCTTGATCACTATGAAGTCTGCCATGACCGTAACGGTTTTGGGTGGGGTGCCGATGGTGACCGACAGGCTTAGGGCTCCCTCGGGGTAGGTGTCCAGGCCGTTAAACCCGCAAAGGGGTGTTCGGATCGGGCGGAGATTGGATGGGTCTTCCCCCATCTTGAGGAAACAGTCATAAGATAATACATCGGGGGCGCTCCCATTGTCAACCAGAATTCTATCTACGTTACAATGGTTTATTGTGGCCGAGATAACGAGGGCATCATCATGCGGGGTGTTTAGCCCTTCCAGGTCTTGGTCGGAGAAGACTATGACCTGGGGCTCCATCGGCGGGCCCCCTGAGGCTCTAAGACCAGGCTAGCCCGCTCGGCATAACGCTTCCTTCCTCGACTGGTGTCGCCGCCCGATGCCGTTCCTCCGGAGATGACGTTGATGTGGACCCCTCGGGGGGCATTGTCGATCTCCTCGGTGGCATCTCGGTCTTCTTTGCGCCCGGATGCAAACCGGGCCAGGTGCCCTTGACGGATGAGACGTTCGATCTTGTCCTGGAGCTGGTGACAGTCGCCGGTGTGGTGCCCGTGGTCGCCGTGGAACAGGCAATGCCTGTCGCGCTTGCGGTTCTTCGATCTCATTGGTTCGGGCTGGCGGAGGAGTCCCGAGTCTTTGATGTCTTCATAGATCTCGTAGACTGGCGCGGTCAACGGGGTGTACCGCTCATACTTCCGTTTGCGCTCTCCTTCCCGATCACGCTTCTTGCCCGAGCCAGGGTTTGGCTCGGAAGCCCGCTTCTTGTCCCCCTCTCGACCTGAGCCGGTTGTGTCTCGGCATGCGTTGTGTACCTCTTCGCACTCAGCGTGGCGCAGTGCCAGAGTCACTAGCTCGGCAAGGGTCGAGGGAGGGTGAGGGACCAGTTCGCGGCGGAGATTCTCGTCCCGGGTGCCCCCGGTCAGAGCGGTTATGGCCGAGGCCACATCTAGGTGGGGAATTCTGAGGGCTTTCGATTTGAATCGGTGGACATAAGCCCGGAGCCTTTCCCCTTGTGCCTATTTGAGGGCCAGGAGCCCCGCTACTGACCTTGGGGGGGGGCGCTTCCGACGAAGCTCTCCTTGAAGACTCGCCCGAATTGCCTGAAGTCCAAGATGGACCCAGGGGCGAGGCCCCGGAACCATGCCTGAGCGCCTTGGACCAGGGTGGCCGCAAAGGCTCGGCATTTAATAGGATCCGGTGTTCCACTTAGAGTCACCAGGGCGTCGAAGCTGTCATAGTGGTCGGCTGGGTCGCCCTGGCCATCATAGAGCTTGAAGGTCAGAATGGAGGTTCTGGGAGACACCTCTGCCTTCAAAATGTATTCGGAGAAAGGGGATTTCTCCTCATCCTCCGGGGAAGAGGTCTTCTGCAGGGCGCGGAGGGCGTGCTCTTGCTCTGCAAAACATCTTTCGAAATCCCTCAGTCGGAGGGATAGTTCCGGCTGCGGTCGCGCCGTGGGACTGGGGGAGCGTCATGGCGATCCTCAGGACCGGCAGCGCTCGGGCGTGGAGGCCTCGCCCCCTGTTTCCCTTTTCTGGGCGTGGAGGAAGCCTCTTGCTCCGGGGGCGGAGCTTGCGAGGGTCCTCCTGCGTTGTTGCGGATGAGCTGTTGACCGCGGAGGGTGAAGCGGCCCCCAGCGGTATGCTGGGACGCACTTCGACGGGGGGGGCTCCCGGACGGGGCGCGGGACCTGGCATCCCTTGCCGCCTGGGCCCTCATGAGCTCCACGAGGACGTCAAGCTTCTTATTGAGGGCCTGGAAGACCTCGTCGCCACCGTTGGGGGGTACCCCCGTCGCCGTCGGAGGGGGCGGCGGCCCATTGGTGGGGACGCTGGCGTTGGAGGGAGGGTTCTGTGAGGCCCTGGAGGGGCCATCTCCTGCCGCCACCACGGCCTTACCCTTCTCGACGGCGGATCTCCTCCCTGAGCTTCTTCTCACCATCTTGGCTCTTCGTGCGTTTCCCACAGACGGCGCCAGATGAAGAGGCAAAATCTCGCGCTGTGTCCTGAGCGAGCTGTGGATCACCAGAAGATGAACTGCAAGACAGGGAAATGTATCAGAGGGCCCAGGGGGTTTCCCTGGGGAAAGACCCTTCGATGGTTAAGTCAGTAGAGCTGTGGTGGAAGCAGTAATGGGGAGGAGAAAAGCTAGTGCGCGAGATTCCTCTCCACCAGAGGGTGAAGTGGATTGCTCAGGAGTTTTGGTGTATGAGTACCTTGATCACCCCTTTTCCACCGGAGGGTATCCCTGGTTTAAATAGTGTGCCGCCTTCAGGAGTCCTGCAAGCCGAGGGGTCTCCGGCGGGAGTTACGTCCTCAACGTGGGCTTTCATGGCCTTATCGTGGGAACATTATCGCCTAGAAGTCCGGCATCTTCTTGATTCCCCTGTCCGTTGGGGACTCTTAACGGCGAACAGATAATATCTGGCCTGGCTGAGCTTCTGAAACGCCAGACCTGTCCGGGCGATGAGCATAGCTCGGCGAAAGGGGGGTCGGATAGGTCGGTGAATGCCTGTCTCTCCCGGGCGGGGGAATGGCTTGGGCCGGACCTTCCTTATGACCTGACCATCACTCGGGCCCTCCGAGCCTAGGGGCCGCCGGGGAGAGTTGGTTCCTCGAGTGTTTGTTCATTGGGCTTTTCTGTCCTGAGTGGGCCTGGTGGGCTATCACTCAGGTGAGCTTGCCTCGTTGGACCCTGTTGGGTCTTGTTGGGCTGCTCTTTGGGTGGGCTACAGAAATCCCCCTCTCCAGCCGGGATAGTGGGCAATGAAATGACAGGCTCTGCAGCCGCAGTCCTCTTTCCCGTCACAACCTTTGCTCGGGCCCTCTTTGTTAGATGGTGATAGGCGGATCTAGAGGGGAGGGGTGAATAGATCATCCCCTTTTATTCGCAGTTAATACCAAATACTAAGAACTAAAATGGGGTGCAGCCAAACTCAAACACAGATGCTGGATTGTAATAGAAGTATCAGTCCTATAGCATTCATCTATCCAAGAGCATTCACATGGAACCACAAGCAAACCACACTAGACGAGATTTTTTAGGTGGTTCGGTCTCCATCGCGAGACCTACGTCCACCCGTCACACAATCGTGTGAGGCTTCCCTTGCGTAACCATGCTACAATCCGCTGTCAAACAGCTTATGGGAGCAACCAACCCAAGCCCATGATCTGAACACCCTCAGACCACCTTCCTACAGCCTGTAGGGTAAACAACCAGAGTAGCTTCTGAAGTATTAAAGCAAGAAAAAAAAAATAAAAGCACAGAGTAGATCAAACAGATAGATGAGAGTCCAAATCCAAATGGTTCTATCTGATGAAGTGAGAGGTCTCCTGGTCGATGAAGATGGAACAGTCCCTCGTCACAATGCTGAGTGCAGATGGGAAAGCTGGCTGGGACGTGTGTGGAAGTGCTCCTCTTCCACGTTCCGCTCTTCTCCAAGATCCTTCTCCGATGAGGAAGCTCTGCTCTTCCTCAAGCAGCCTCTTCGCAGCACCCAAGCCTCCTGCCTGCTGATCTCTTTTTCACTTCTTCCGTAAGCAACCTGGGCGTCTTCTTCTTCCTTGGACAAATGCCCTTGATGGTCTTTTGGCCACCCTGCGCTTCACCACCTCCAGAGCGCGTGTCTGGCATACGACAAGCAGAGAGCCTGATTTGGTGGTCCCCACATGGCAGAAGGAATCCTGCAGCCTTCTAGAACCCTCTTCTTGCTAACAACCTTCGACCCAATCAAAGAATGCTTGTCCCATTCGATACTGCCTCGGATCCAGTGCCGCTGGGTCCATAAAGATGGGATCCAAGACCCATTTGAACTAAAAATCGGAAGAGCCCAATTCGTTGTAGATGACGATGTGAGAAGTGTCGACACTTCCCACAAGGAGTGTTGACTCTTCTGATTCAGACAGAAACTGGATTCTTCGCGAGGTTGGTCTGTGGTGTCGACACTTCTGATGCAAGTGTCGACACTCCAAGGCTTCCCAGAGCTGTTTCCTTCAGGGGTGTGCTGACTCTTCTTGCTAGAAGTGCTGACAATTCCATCCCTTCCAAGACTTGATGCTTGTGCTGAGTGAAGTAGGATTTATCTGTCCTACACACTTGTAGAATTCGATTAGATATCACAAAGATAATAATAAGTCATGGTGTGTTATCACCAAAACCTGGGGACACAACAATCTCCCCCTTTTTAGTGATGACAACCATGAATTATTGTTGCATGCATGCCTAGCATTCCATAATCAAGACAAATACTCAAAAACAATTTGTTCACACAAACACCCATTTCATTCATTCACAAAAAGTCATTTCATTCATTCACAAAAAGTCATTACTATGAATGCAGACTCATACTACTTGACCCCCAAAGAAAATATGAATGCTATGCATGTAGACTCAGACTATATGTCTCTTCTCAACAAAATACTAAATAGCCATGAATATAACTCTTCTCCCCCTTTGTCATCAACCAAGAAGGGTGTCTTTCACGGAAGTGGTGGTGGAGGAGGTGCGGAGCCAGAGCCGCCAGACTGTTTTAATGGAATAGCTAATGGAATATCCCCAAGACGCTTGGAAATCTTAACCCCCAGAGTAGTAAATTTTGTGTCCATTTTCTGATTTTTCTGCTTGACAGAGGCTTGAAGCTTTGCAATTTGAGTATTCATATCGACGACCCAGTGCTGCAACGTGTTGTAGAGATTGTCAAATTGAGCTGTCACTATATTGGGAATGTCAGACAAAGAACTAGAACCAGCTGTATAGTGAGAACAGAGCGAACTGAGTTGTGAGTTGATGTGATCAGTGTCATCCTGTAGCTTGGCGTACTTGATGGACAGCCCATGAATGTCCTCTCGAAGCTCTGTGGTTTTCAGCATTGTTTCCGAACGAATCTCCTTCAACACTTGCATAATAGATCCATTTTGTTCACAAACTTGCATCAGTTGGGTGTGCATGTGTTCTTGATTGCGGTTGAGTTGAAAAATTGCAGAATTGATGGTAGCAAATTGGACTTTCAAGAATTGCATCAGAGTTGGATTGATAGTAGCAGCTGAACTTGTTCCTGCTTGTTCTGGTGTAGATGTCCGAGTATGGAACTCAGGTGGTGCATTAGTGGTGCGGACACCGGAGCGAGCGAATAGCACGTGTCGGCGAACCGACGGGTCCATACGCGGAGCACCAATCGGACTACTTCAGCTTTCCTTTGAAATGGAGGCAATTTGGCTTAAGTTTGGACACTTTTTGCATTAAAATTGGGCTTGCAATGGTCATTGTATTTGTGTTTTCATATTGGGCTGGTTGTAAGGCTCTTAAAGGGCCATCTTGGTTAAGCCCCTTTAGAATTCATTAAGAAGGAGTGGCCTTGGACCATTATGATGGATCCATAAGCTATGGAAGGCCCAATTGGGCTTCCTTCCTTCATGGGCTATCTAGGATGGAAAGGCCTTAAGCCATCCACGGTTGATTGGGCTTGGGTTGGCCAAGGACCCAACTTGGCCCAATGTTGGCCCGAGAAGGGGGCGCCCCCTATTTTGGTTGTATTAGGCTGAATTTTCTTTTGTTTTCTTTTCTTCCCCTCCCCATTTACCACATGGAACTTGGAAATGGCTGCTGGTCCAAAAGGAATGGCTGCCACCTACCCCCTTTACTTGAATTTCAAAGGTAGGTAAGTCCCATGTCCCCTTGTCTCCCCCTCCCTTCCTATTCTAGTCAAAGGGGCGCACCCCTCTCCCCCTCCCCTTGGTTCCATCGAACCTCCCCAGCCCCTCCCCTTGCCAAACCCCTATATAAAGACTTGTATGATGATGGGTTAAAGGCTAATGAAGTTTTATTGAGTGAAAGTTGTAATTAGAGAGTGATTCTCTTGTTTCCCCCTTGGGTGTGATACCCTGTTCAGTCCTGTGACGGGACAGACTTTGGGCGTGCGACTCGCCCCCATATCTCCCCCATCCCCTTATCATCTGATTCCACCAAAATTATCCTTCATACCTCTACGAGTCAGGAAGATTTCAGAGGTAGTTTTGCATCGATCGGAGTTCAGGATCGCCGGTGGTGATTTTTCTCGTGACAGCGGGCAGATCTGCCCCAGCATGCTGCCCAGATCTGAAGTTTTCTGATTACGAATTTCCCCAGATCACCTCTCATGTCTTATGGATCTTATTCTTTGAATGATCGTAGGATTTTGAGTTCTCTTCACGTTTCCGCTGATCTCGTCTCGATTTGAGATCTGTACTGATCTTGGCGACGATTCTTGTGGGATCGCGCGAGCTGATCTGAGCAGGCCTAGCTTAGATCCAGAGTCGACTTTCAGAGTCTTCTCTGCCTCACCCGGTCAATATCCATGTAATATCTTTGAAGTACTTCTTCCTCTGGATGTCGCCAACGATCTCCCACAAACGGCGTCTCGATCCGACATCGGAAACTAATTTTTCCTTATTTAATCGTGTTTCTGTGCAGTTCTGGGTGCACAGAACCAGAAGCCGATTGTAACTGCTGCTGTGTCCAGATATGAAAGCATCTGCTCACGCCCTTCGGAGTGGATAAACTACGTCTTGTCGCCGACGTTCTCCAATAAACGGTGCTCCGATCCACCTTTGGATCTTGGCGTACCGGCCTCCGTAAGTTCGCTGCGCAGGGTGACCAGCGCGGACAGAACCGGGTCGGTTTCCCGTCGACGTACCCGATCGGCTCCGGCTCGCGTCCCTCGCCTCCTGCGAGTGTGGCCCATCAACCCAGGTTCCAGCAACCCCAAAATTGGCATTTATAGCCCTATACCTCCCTGTGTGGAGTGGGCATTAAGTTCTGCAAGTGTAATTTTAACCGTTGTGTGTATTGGGGTTGTTTGAATTCGGCCGGGAAATCTTCCCCACGCCTAGTCGTGGAGGTATGCGCTTCGTTCCTCTCTCACGTTGCTGGTTTAGTATATTATCATATATGCTGCGTTTGTGAGAATAGGGCCGTTATCTAGTTACAAATCACCGTGATTGTGAGTTGTGAGCGCCCGTTCCTTAGCACCGGTCGAGCACCGAGCTCGGACTGGATACCCCTAGGCGACAATGGTTCCTTAACCGCTGCGATCCCCACGTTTCCCTTGCAAGGGACGATCTTCGGGCTAGTTCGAGTGCTGTTGAGAGACGTCTCCACCTGGAGAACATCACGGTGGTCACCCGCCTGGCTTGCCTTTAGCGTGTTATTGCTGGCCGCACATCGAGTCTGTCGTACGTCTTAGCCCGGTCGTCATCCGTCCCGCATCAAATTGGTATCAAAGAGTCGGTTTAAGTCTAGGGTAGTCTAAGTCTAAGGTTATATTTGCATTCCTCTACTCGGTATATCAAAAGGTGTTGTCCGAACGTTAGGCTACGCATATCGGGAAGGCCGCACACTTGCGCGAGTGATCTTCGGATCGATTAACTCCGCCACGTGCCGAGTTTTGGTTAAGTCTAGGTTCCTAGTTAGTGCATTCCAACATAATCGTTTCTCGATGTTTAGTTGAGTCTCATTTCAACTTTACATCATATTTTTGGGTCGTGTCTAGTGTCGTGTCCAAGTGTCGACATGGCCATCCATTAGCTCCCCGAGTCCCATGGGTTCCCAAACGCCTAGTTCATATGAATGGTGGCGACACCGCCAAGGATGGGGAATCCAACCCCACCACATCCGTAGGCCCGAAGCCTCAGACTTCTATGGAAGCAAGGTCCCGAGCGACTACCTCAAATGGGAAGCCGCCATGGACGCATATTTTGAGTGTTATACTATGTCCGAGGCAATGCAATTCTCTTTCGCCAAAGAGCGGCTTCCTCATGAGGCCGCCGAAAAGTGGGACTACATTGAATGTTTGAGAGAAGTTAGGAGGCAATGGCCCATCGAGTCATGGTGGGACATGAAGAGAGAGCTTAGGACGGTCTACGCTCCTCAACCTGTCACTTCCAACCGACCCCACCCACTCACTTCCAACCAAGTGGGTCCAAGTCGGAAGCAAAGACCCCCACACATAGATGAGCCTAGACCCAAGCCTAGGCCGATTGACTATGGGCGAGCCCACCATGATCTCCCTACTCCAACCCACACCGTTGCCGAACTTGTGCAAATGATTTCGGATCGGGAGGATAAGAGATGTACTTATATTGAATCACTGGTCTCCCTTTGCCCACCTCCGAGATCGGTTATAGCCATACTCGAGCCTAGGGAGGCCATAGCCCGTAGCCCCTACTCGGCCCCATCTAAGGAGTCCCCAAGCCCTCTCCCCATCTTGGAGACCACTCCTTCATCACCCGTGAGTGCTCCGTTGTCATCCTCTCCTTACGAACTTCATCTAGAGCCATCATATTGGGAGCCACCGCCGCCCAAACCACTTGTGTTTCTTACGGGTACGCTATGCATAACCGAGCCGCTTCTTAGTTGGCTCAAGGATGGCTTGGTCCCACGTCCTTACCCTTCTATGGACCCCACCTTACAATTAGTGCCCGTCAACTCCTTCCACACTACCTTTCGGTCTAGTCACCATGTTGATACATTGGATGACCTTATTATGGGATTAGACACGCAATGGAAGTTGACGTATTCGTTGGCCCGAAGCTTCGACCAACCCACTAGTCTTAGCTTCACCCGTCCGGCCTTAGGGTCTATTACCTCCGTATGCACCGTGGGTTGTGTCACCACGGAGATTCTCTTGTTCCTTCCCTTACCGGCCGAGCCTACCTTTACTCCATTTATCCCGAGGGAGGAACCTTATCTTCTATACACGGTCCCATTTACCACGAGGGATGGAGGTGACCATCACCTTCACCAATTTCAAACATGGGACTATGTAACGGAGGAACCGAGGGGTCACAAATTCTTTGACCCATTTTACCCCTTCTCTAGTGGGCCTCGTGATCCACCACTTCCCTTCTACTTTGTCAAGGAAGTCCCCTACCACTCTCTTCCCACTCGGGCCAATCAAACTCCACATAGCAATATGTCCGATTATTGGGAAGCATGGCATGCCTTACCTACATGTAGTGGTGATGAACCTCTTAGCCCACCCACACCCACATCTGATAGGAAGTCCTTGCATGCATGGTGTCTTTTTGGGTGTCTAGGAGTCCATAATCCTACCTACCTTTGGTTGCATCTAGTATATGCATGGCACACATTCGGGTGTCCTGATCCACCATTGCATATGCATGGTCTGCATAACCATAGGTTTGTCTAAGGTCATGTGTGTGTCTGTTTGTCTCTCTAGTTTGTTTTCTTTCATGCATATGGTTTACATTAAGTCGTGTCCCAATAAACGGACAGCCATGCACGTATAAGGAGTTAGCTGATACATGCTACATGTCCGTGAGTTCAAAAGGGAGAGTACGTCAAGATCAGGGTCATACCAGAACGGTTTTCTCTTGGGGGCCGTAAAGCAACTCTAGGTCCGCGATACCCGCCCTTCCCGAGTCAAGAAACAAGTGGGTTCAAATGCGTACGTTATTGAACTACCGGATGACTATGGTGTCAGTTCGACGTTCCATGTTTCTAATCTGGTAGCATATTGGAACCCGCGATGATTCCTAGTGATTTTCGGGCTTTATCCTTCTATTGTGAGTGACACATCACCCGAGAGTCTACCTCTTCCAGCCTCAACGCACGCATATGGATTTTATACTGGATGAGCAGGTGATCACCACCAGGAACAGAACCGACCAACACTTCATAGTGCGTTGGCAAGGATGCCCACGATGAACAACGCCTTAATCACATGCGGAGAGCTCAAGCCTCGGGACCCATACTCGACGGGGTCGAGTTCCTCCCACCCGGGGAGAATTGGTGCGGACATCGGAGCGAGCGAATAGCACGCGTCGGCGAACCGACCGGTCCATACGCGGAGCACCAATCGGACTACTTCGGATTCCCTTGGAAATGGAGGCAATTTGGCTTAAGTTTGAACACTTTTTGCATTAAAATTGGGCTTGTAATGGTCATTGTATTTGTGTTTTCATATTGGGCTGGTTGTAAGGCTCTTAAAGGGCCATCTTGGTTAAGCCCCTTTATAATTCATTAAGAAGGAGTGGCCTTGGACCATTATGATGGATCCATAAGCTATGGAAGGCCCAATTGGGCTTCCTTCCTTCATGGGCTATCTAGGATGGAAAGGCCTTAAGCCATCCATGGTTGATTGGGCTTGGGTTGGCCAAGGACCCAACTTGGCCCAATGTTGGCCCAAGAAGGGGGCGCCCCCTATTTTGGTTGTATTAGGCTGAATTGTCTTTTGTTTTCTTTTCTTCACCTCCCCATTTACCACATGGAACTTGGAAATGGCTGCTGGTCCAAAAGGAATGGCTGCCACCTACCCCCTTTACTTGAATTTCAAAGGTAGGTAAGTCTCATGTCCCCTTGTCTCCCCCTCCCTTCCTATTCTAGTCAAAGGGGCGCACCCCTCTCCCCCTCCCCTTGGTTCCATTGAACCTCCCCAGCCCCTCCCCTTTCCAAACCCCTATATAAAGACTTGTATGATGATGGGTTAAAGGCTAATGAAGTTTTATTGAGTGAAAGTTGTAATTAGAGAGTGATTCTCTTGTTTCCCCCTTGGGTGTGATACCCTGTTTAGTCCTGTGACGGGACAGACATTGGGCGTGTGACTCGCCCCCATATATCCCCCATCCCCTTATCATCTGCTTCCACCAAACTTATCCTTGATACCTCTACGAGTCAGGAATATTTCAGAGGTGATTTCGTATCGATCGGAGTTCAGGATCGCCGGTGGCGATTTTTCTCGTGATGGCACGCAGATATGCCCCAGCCTGCTGCCCAGATCTAAAGTTTTCTGATTACGAATTTCCCCAGATCGCCTCTCACTTCTTCTGGAGCTGATTCTTGGAGTGATCGTAGGATTTTGAGTCCTCTTTGCGTTGCCGCCAATATCGTCTCAATATGAGATCTGTACTGATCTTGGCGACGATTCTCGTGGGATCGTGCTAGCTGATCTGAGCAGGCCCGGCTTAGGTCCAGAGTCGACTTTCAGAGTCTGCCCCACCTCACCCGGTCAAGATCCGTGTGAGATATTTGGAGTAATTTTTCCTATGGACTTCACCAACGATATCCCATAAACGGCTTCTCGATCCAACATTGGCAACTAATTTTCCCTTATTTAATCATGTTTCTGTGCAGTTCTGGGTGCACAGAACCAGAAGCCGATTGTAACTGCTGCTGCGCCCAGATCTGAAAGCATCTGCTCACGCCCTTTGGAGTGGATAAACTACGTCTTGTCGCCGACGTTCTCCAACAAACGGCGCTCCGATCCGCCTTTGGATCTTGGCGTACCACCCTCTGCAAGTTAGCTGCGCAGGGTGACCAGCGCGGACAGAATCGGCTCGGTTTCCCCTCGGCGTACCCGATCGGCTCCGACTCGCGTCCCTCGCCTCCTGCGAGTGTGGCCCATCAACCCGGGTTCCAGCAACCCCAAAATTGGCATTTGTAGCCCTATATCTCCCTGTGTGGAGTGGGCATTAAGTTCTGCAAGTGTAATTTTAACCATTGTGTGTATTGAGGTTGTTTGAATTCGGTCGGGAAATCTTCCCCACGCCCAGTCGTGGAGGTATGCGCTTCATTCCTCTCTCACGTTGCTGGTTTAGTATATTATCATATATGCTGCGTTTGTGAGAATAGGGCCGTTAGCTAGTTACAAATCACCGTGATTGTGAGTTGTGAGCGCCCGTTCCTTAGTACCGGTCGAGCACCGAGCTTGGACTGGATACCCCTAGGCGACAGTGGTTCCTTAACCGCTGCGATCCCCACGTTTCCCTAGCAAGGGACGATCGTCGGGCTAGTTAGAGTGCTGTTGAGAGACGTCTCCACCCGGAGAACATCACGGTGGTCAGCTGCCTGGCTTGCCTTTAGCGTGTTAGTGCTGGCCGCACATCGAGTCCGTCGTACGTCTTAGCCCGGTCGTCATCCATCCCGCATCAATTAGACTCTGTGTATACTCACGGAGGTGAAGAAGGTGGAAGTATGCTAAGAGGGACTATAGGGCCAAGGTGTGTGTCCCAAGGAGCCTGAGGTTTTGTAGGCTATACTTCTTCATGAGCTACAGTTTGTTCCTCTTGCAACTCAGGACTAGGAAGATCTCTGACAAGTCTATCTCATGTCTTCTTGAAATGCATAAACGTTTCAATGAACCACTTACAATATATATTAGACTTTGGAATTGAGATAACTGTCTCATTGTCCAATGAGATTCCAGCTCTTTTGAACACGACAGTTAAAGGAGCAGCATAAGGAAGATTTCATTTTTTCCCAAGGTAGCCTTTCATCACATTCATGATTATGTTAGGAAGACAAATGTTCATATTCTTGAACATGCAGTAAAGTAGAAACCTTTGAGTCTCAGTTAGTCTGCTTCTGCCTCCACCTTGTGGTGTAATAATCATGGTAAGAATGTGATGCAGAAGTCGTTGCAATGGAGGAAATTGGTTGATTTTAATGGATGTGATATGAATATCATGTTTGGTAGGCTTCCCTGTCACAATAGCATATGCTTCCTCTAAATCGTAAGAAAAATCTTTTTCATTCAATCCTTCATTGGAAATGTGCCATGTCTTCTAAAATAGGCAAGGTTTCACATGAATGGAAATGCCTTTAACTTCAGTCCACATCTGACCATTTTCTTCAATCCATATGTTTTGGTACCATTGCTGCACAAGCTTAGGATAATAGACCATATGTGTGCTCATGAATTGAACCCAATCTTGAAATTCAAACATTGGTAATAGCTCAGGAAAATCATCGAGCATCTTTTGGTTAGAGAAATCAACATACCGAAGAAATAAGATTCGAGAGGGATCACTGTCCTGGAGATGGTAAGCATCTGGTGCATCTGAGTAAGATGATTCCTCGACTTCTTTTCTTTTCTCTTTGGTGGAAGATTTCTTTTTCTTAACAGTCCGTTCCTGCTCTATTGAAGATTTGCGGACGATTGCTTTTTTCTTCTTAGCTGCGGTTTTTTGCGGCCCCGTCTATACATCTAGCTGGTCGTGAAGCATCTTCGTTCTTGGTTCCTTTGTGATAGACTCAGAAGCGGTGGCTATCTTCCCTATTGCAGGAGGCTTTTCCTTCCTTCCTCTGGTGACCGGTGGCGCCATGGACGGAAATAGGGCAAAAAGAGGTGAAGGGAGGTTACGGTGAAAGGAGCAAGACAGAGAGAAGGGGAAGATGAATGTTCACGGCAGAGGAGCAGAGAAAGGGTCTTCAGGTGACGACCCTTGGAGAGGAGCTTCCACTGCCTCGTGCGACGTTGGCGGGCACCGCTGGTGAGGAAAGAGAATGGAAGAGTAGAGAGTTAAAGAGGCGGTGGGTTAAAAGGAATATGGAATGTATTTAAAAAACCCACGGTTAAACGTGGTCAAATGGCCAATAAAGCTAGGTGAGTTAAATATATCTCACACCCGTTAGTTAAAAGAAACTGAAATACCCCCCCCATTTATGTTGGTATTATGGTTTAAAGTGTATGAACCTTAATTTTGTAGTAAAATTGTTCAGAATTACTATTTATGAAAAAAGGGATAGGATTAAAACAATAATCAATAAAGCGTTTTGCCTTTCCACAAACTATCCACCTTACTCATCAATTTCATTGGGCTAAACTGAGATGATTATGGGTAAGTATTGAAATTAAACATAAATCATTTTATGTTAGCATAGAGTCAGCCCCAAAACACATTTTCAATTTTTTTAATGCAATCAACGAGTAACTTTAGTTAAATCACACTTTTGACATGAGGAGGCACCTTGATCAGAGGCTAGAAGCCTCAGCTACTCAGTGTGATAACTGCGTTACTTCTCCTTTTTGAGAACAGAGGTAGCACTTGTAGTGTCTTTTTACGTGAGACAAATCACGTCTCAGGTGAAATGATCCCAGTTACTCGACACTGTAATGCCATTACTCTGTCATGATATTTATGTTAACATCTTAATTTGTTGAATCAGAGATAACTTGGTACTTCATGACATAGGTTTTACCTAGTTTCTCGGAAACCAAATCAGTGCTCTGCAAACTCCCCCCCTTTTTTGATAGAGGCGTATTATCTTGCTGATGCTCTTTTGGTAGATGTGTTTAAGGACAATACTCATTCAACATTCTTCAACCAGTAAAGCCCTCTTACTTAAGACTTTTAGAAAGATAGAACATGGATGTTGACAATTACTTCCAAGTTATGTTTTAATCCTATTCCGATTTACAAGATAAGCACTTGCCAGACAATTTACTACAAAGATTAGAATAATAAACCATCTGAACCATTATTAAGAATGGAGGTAAGTCATACAATTTTCTAACACAGGGTGTATTAGAGATGGAATCCATTTAACTCCCCCTGAATTACTGACCAAAGATCACATAGACCCGTAAGAAGAACCTTTGGATAAGATAAAAAGATTGACAAAACAATTGGAGGTTCATGATGGGAGAGAGAGATAAGAAATGAACGGGTTAGACGCCTTAACTCACACAGAGGTAGAGAGAAGTGTAGACCAGCTTTAGGTGAAGAGTCGACACTTGCACAACTTGGCATGCAGACAGGAAATGCTTACCCACTGAGGTGTCGACCTCCTGATGCAAGACAGAAGCTTATGTTCCAGCTGTTTTAACTGAGGTGTCAACACTTTAAGAATGAAGTGTCGATCTATTTGCCACGCACAGTAATATGCTCAGACCTTTCTATGCATGAGATAGAAACATTCACCGACCTTGTGTGCATTTCTATAGAAACATGTACCGACCTTCATATGCATGAGTCAAAAGATGCACTGACCTCTATATGCCATGTAGCAAAACATGCACGGACCTTGGGACCAAATGTGCACAGACTTCAAAACCTGCACTGACCTTGTGCCTTTGAGACCAGAACCTGCACCGACCTTAAGTGGTCACTCAACAGTAGTTGCACCGACCTTAGTTCTGAATTCACTTGATGTGAACTGACTTTGATTCACACATGCTGCTATGTGCACCGACCTTGTTTATTATGCACCGACTTTGACAGCTTCAAGACTTCATGTGCACATACCTTGATACTCATGTGCACAGACCTTCAGCTATGTGGTTCACGTGTGCACAGAACTTGTGTCGCATGTGCACTGACCTTGTGTCGCATGTGCACAGACCTTGAGTCGCATGTGCACTGACCTCTGATTGAATTCTTATCCAGCTTGTGCATGCTCCAAATGATTTTAGAGACCAGCGGATCATCTTTTTCCATTTGACAGTGAGAGAGACATTTATTTCATGCAATGCAAGCATTGACAAATAATTATGTGTTAATCCTATCATGCAATGATAATTATGCAAACACCAAACTAGTATGACAAAAAAAAGAATAGCAACATTCACACACGGAGCAAGCTCCCCCTGAGTGTAATATTTATTGAGACCAAGCATACTCCTATATTTGAATCATGCACCTCATGAACAATTTTCCAAAAATCAAGACAGTCATATTCATCCATGATATCAGAAGGACTAGATGGCATTTAAAGGATTACACAACCCAAGCTCTCGTCTAAGATAAGAAAATCTTTCATTACAGAGAGGTTTAGTAAAGATATCAACAAGTTGATGTTGTGAATCCACAAATACCAATATAAAATTTTCTTTATTTACTTCATCACAAATGAAATGATGTCTAATTTCAATATGTTTGGTCCTAGAGTGCTGAACTGGATTCTTTGTCAAATTTATGGCACTAGTGTTATCACACAATATGGGAACACAACCAAGATCAATTTGGTAGTCTTGGAGCTGATGTTTGATCCACAACACTTGTGTTTTACAACTCCCTGCCGCAACGTATTCTGCCTCTGCAGTAGAGAGTGCAACAGAGTGTTGCTTCTTGGATGCCCAAGATACCAAACATCCTCCCAAGAATTGGCAATACCCACTAGTGCTTTTTCTATCTAATTTACATCCAGCATAGTCTGCATCTGAATAAGAGACAAGTTGAAAGGCACAGGATGCAGTGTACCAAATCCCTAAGTCTTGAGTTCTAGCAAGGTATCGAAAGATACGCTTGACAAAACTTAAGTGGGATTCTCTAGGATCTGATTGGTATCTAGCACACATTCTAACACAAAATTGAATATCAGGTCTGGATGCCGTAAGATAGAGAAGTGATCCAATCATACCTCGATAAACCTTGGCATCCACTAATTTTCCTTTCAAGTTTGCATCCATGGTTGTGCTGGTGCTCATTGGAGTTGCAAGAGCTTTGAGGTTCTTCATTTGATATTTCTTGAGTAGCTCCGAGATGTACTTGGCCTGGCTAATGAGCTTCCATGCTTTGAGTTATTTGTAAACCAAGAAAGAATTTCATCTCACCCATTAAACTCATCTCAAACTCATTAGTCATGAGCTTGGTAAATTCCTCACACATTTTAAGTTTTGTAGACCCAAACACTATGTCATCTACATAAATTTGAACTAGTAAGATGTCCTTACCTTGTGTTTTAGTGAATAGTGTCTGGTCTACTTTACCTCACATGTAGCCTTGCTCAGTGAGAAATGAGGTCAGTCTTTCATACCAAGCTCGGGATGCCTGCTTTAGCCCATACAATGCCTTGTCCAGCGTATAAACATGATCTTCAAATTGAGAGCATTAAAAACCAGGGGGTTGTTCTACATATACATCTTCTTTTATTAATCCGTTTCAAAAGGCACTTTTTACATCCATTTGCTGTAATTTAATCAAGCACATGCAAATGCAAGCAAAATCCTAATTGCTTCTAGTCTGGCTACGGTGGCAAAGGACTCTTCAAAATATATGCCAAATTCTTGATTGTATCCTTGAGCCACTAGCCTAGATTTATTTCTCACTATTCTGCCACCTTCACTTAGTTTATTCCTAAAGACCCATTTTGTTCCTATGACAGTTTTCTCTTGGGGTCTTGGAACTAGATGCCACACATTATTCCTTTCAAATTGGTTTAGTTCTTCATGCATGGAGTTTATCCACTTTTCATCTTTTAATACTTCTTCAATGTTTTTAGGTTCTGTTTGAGACACAAGAGCAAGTTGTTTAATTTCATCAATAATTCTGAAATGAGACCTAGTTCTAGGTGGGTCATGCAAATTACCTATAACATTTTCTAAAGGATGGTCCTTCAATACCCTAATTTCAGGTTGAGGGTTGCCTCTGTCTGCATCAATGACCCGAGCATTGCTTGATTCTCCTTGCTCCTCATTTCCTTGTGTCTCCTTATGTGGAAGTTCTTCTTTTTCCTTTGCATTTAGGAACTCCCCATCCTCATCTTGCCTGCAAGAATTTTCATCATTTGATTCATCAAAGGTGACGTGAGGTGACTCTTCCACACATTGAGTCTGTTCGTTATAAGCTCTATTGGCTCTAGACCTATCCGAGTATCCCAAAAAGATACCTTCATCACTCTTCGGCTCAAATTTGTCTAGATCTCTCTTGTCATTATTATGAATATAACATTTAGACCCAAAAACTTGTACATGAGATAGAGATGGCTTTTTACCTTTCAGCAACTCGTAGGGAGTTTTCTTGGTGAAGGGTCTTACCATGGATCAGTTTACGATGTAGCAAGCAGTGTTGGCCGCTTCTACCCAATACCTTCTAGGAAGTTGTCGTTCAGCGAGCATTGTGCGAGCCATCTCTATCAGAGTCCTATTCCTTCTCTCAACAACCCCATTTTGTTCTGGGATTCTTGGCGATGAGAATATGTGATTTATCCCTTTAGTCCTGCAGGAACTATCGAATTGAGCGTTGTCGAACTCTCCACCATGATCTGAAAGTATGTTGGAGATTTTAAACTTACCTTCCTGCTTGACCTACATATAAAGATCCTGAAATTCATCAAATGCATCATTTTTGTGAGCAAGATAAAACACCCATGTATACATAGAGAAGTCATCTACTAGAACATAACCATACCCTTTTTCACTTAAGCTAACAGTTTTAGTCGGACCAAATAAGTCTATGTGAATTAGTTCAAGTGGTTTAGAGGATAAACTTTCTGTTCTGCTTTTAAATGACTTCCTAGATTGTTTTTCTTGAACACATGCATGACAAATTTTAACATTCTTTTTAAATTTTATTTCAGGCAGACCCTTAACAATAGAGTGCTTCACCAATTTATGAAGTACATTGTAACTAGCATGACCTAGTCTACGATGTCACAAACATGCTAAATCAGTTTTGGAAGCACAAGACAAAGATTTTCATGTGCAGGGTCATCTAGATCAAGCATGCACACATTATTAACTCTCTTACCAGAAAACTTAGTTTCATTAGAATTTGGGTGCAGGATCCTACATTCATGAGAGTCAAATACTACAGTGTGACCCTTATCACAAAGTTGGCTTATGCTCAATAAATTATATTCCAAGCCATCAACAAGCAGGACATTTTCAATTGAGTTGGAGGAATTCTTACCAACTTTACCTGTACCAACAATTCTTCCTTTGTTGTTCCCTCCAAACGTGACATGTCCACCTTCCTTTCCAATTAAGAGATAGAACTTCATCCTATCCCCTGTCATGTGTCTTGAACAGCTGCTATCTAGGTACCAACGATTATGTATAGCTGTAAGACACTCCTGCACAAGGAATTAAGTGACAATGTTTGGAACCCAAGAACAATTGGGTCCCCATAATCTTTTCATCTCATTAAGGCAAGATAACATGGACTTAGAAATCCAGACCTTTTTCACCTTTAGATTAGCTTGGCTTGTTTGGTTGTTTTGGCTCTTCCTTACTTGGTTCATATCCTTTTTCTCCTTTTTGACTTTTTGAGCTTTAGAGGTTTTGTGCGTGCCAAAAGAGGATTGCTTCTCATTCCATGTGTTCCAATTGCTTGGGATAGAGTGGTAGAAGGTGTTATGAGGCCTAGGGTATGAGGATTTGAGAAACTTGGGACAAAACGGCTCATAACTACCCATGGAGAAGAGGGTGTCGACCTGCGAGAGGGAAAGTGTCGACCTTTCATGTACCCAGACTCCCCATAACAGTTTCTATTTCCCTAAAGTGTCGACCTCCTGCCATAAGAGTGTCGACCTGTCTGCCACTCGTCTCCCCTATAACTGCTTCTGGAAGCGAAGAGTGTCGACTCTTTATGAGGGAGGTGTCGACCTGTCTGAGCGTATCTAGGAGAGTATCTACTGGCTGACCAGGTAGGTGCCGACCTGCCTTGGGGGAGGTGCTGACCTGTCCTAGGGTCGAATTCTCTTCTACACTTGTGTTGAAGAAACTTGGGAGGAGTTTGGTGCTGATCCTCTTGGGTTTTTTGGTTATGACTGTTAGGTTTTTTAGTGGTTTTCTTAAGTGGTTCTCCAACCTTTTCTTTTCCTTTGTTCTTTGCATTTTCTTGAGTTTTACCAGGTGCATTTTTAGAAGATGATGCTTCAGATGATGATACAAATGTCATGATTTTCATTTCAAAAGTCTTCTTTTTAGATGGATCATATCCAAGGCCTTCTCTATTAAAATTCGTCTTAGTTCCCTAGCAAGGCATTTAGATTCTCACTTCCATCTAAAAATTTTTCCAAAAATGTTTGTTTGTCTGCAAGGTCCTTTTGAAGTTTTTCATTGTCTTTCAGAAGTTGAATGTTTACTTGTTTTATTGTCTCACATTTTTCATTGCACAGCTTATTGTCTTTCACATAGTCTTGCATTTTAATTTTCAGCTCATCAATCTCCTCTCTAAGACTCTCATTTTCATCTTCTAAATCCTTCAATTCTTTTCTTCCTTCCTCAAGATTTTCCATCATTTTTCTGAGATCCTCATTTTCAATTTCTAGATATACAACTTTATCATTTAAAGTTTGATCATGCACAAGAGTTTCTATTTTCTTCTTGAGAGCTTTGTTTTCATTTTTATATAGTTCATACTTATCCATTAATTCAAAATATGCTCCTTCCCAGTCATCAGTAGAAAAATGCTCGAAAGGAGATCTTACCTCGTCATCTTTGTCTCCTTTTGCCATTAAGCATAAGTCTTCATTTTCATCTTCATTAGAGCTCTCTTCACTTTCCTCCTCTTCTTCATCACTACAAGTAGAGATCATGGCTTGTTTCTTCTTTCCCTTCCATTTAGAGACTTTCTTCTTGATTCCCTCTGGACATTCAGCCTTAATATGTCCAGGTTTCCTGCAAGAATAACAAACCAACTTATCAGGCTTCTTGGGATTTTCAAACTTTTGTCTGAAACTCTTCTTTACATGTGGCTTCCTCCTTGTGAAGCCTTTACCTTCTTTTCTTAGAAATCTTCTAAATTTCCTTGTAAGCATTGCAACTTCATCTTCGTCAGAATTACTGGTTGAGGAATCTTCAATTTCTGACATGTCTTTAGAGCTTGGCCCTGCCTTGAGAGCTAGAGGTTTCCTCTTACTCACCTTGTTTTCCTCCTTGTTCTTCAAATTTATCTCATAGGTCATCAAGGACCCTATGAGCTCCTCCACTTTGGTAGTTGATAGATCCTTGGATTCCTCGACCACGGTGGCTTTAGTATGCCAGGCATGAGTCAATGATCTGAGAATTTTCCTCGCGATCTCTTGTTCACTATAGCTCTTACCTAGCTCTGTCAAGCTATTAGTAATCATAGTTAACCTGGCATACATGTCTAAAATTGATTCTTCAAGTTTCATTTGAAAACTTTCGTATTCAGACACTAGGAGATTTGCCTTGGTCGCACGTACCTGGGATGTCCCTTCATATATTACCTCAAGACGATCCCACATTTCTTTTGCTGTCTTGCATGTGGAGACTCTTGAGTACTCGACTGGATGAAGGGCACACTGAAGGATGTGCTTGGCTCCCCAGTTCAGAGTTGATTGTTTGATCTGTTCTTTAGTCCAGGTATCCTCATCGTCAACCAGCTCGAATGGTCCTTTGCTAATAACCTTCCAGATTTCATAATTTTGGGCTCTAATGAAGACCTACATACAGTTTTTCCAATAAGGATAGTTAGTCCCTGTAAATAATGGAGGTTTGTTTATAGACTGCCCTTCGGGCATAGGACCCTTAGAGGCCATATCACCAGCTCTCTCAAGGTCGTTAGACCACATACAGAGAGACCCGGCTCTGATATCACGTGTTAGATGGTGATAGGTGGATCTAGAGGGGAGGGGTGAATAGATCGGCCCCTTCTATTCGCAGTTAATACCAAATACTAAGAACTAAAACAGGGTGTCGCCAAACTCAAACACAGATGCTAGATTGTAATAGAAATATCGGTCCTATAGCATTCATCTATCCAAGAGCATTCACATGGAACCACAAGCAAACCACACTAGATGAGATTTTTTAGGTGGTTCGGTCTCTATCGCGAGACCTACGTCCACCCCTCACACAATCGTGTGAGGCTTCCCTTGCGTAACCACGCTGCAATCCACTGTCAAACAGCTTATGGGCGCAACCAGCCCAAGCCCTTGATCTGAACACCCTTAGACCATCTTCCTACAGCCCGTAGGGTAAACAACCAGAGTTGCTTCTAAAGTATTAAAGCAAGAAAAATAAAATAAAAGCATAGAGTAGATTAGATAGATAGATGAGAGTCCAAATCCAAATGGTTCTGTCTGATGAAGTGAGAAGTCTCCTGGCCGATGAAGATGGAACAGTCCCTCGTCGCAATGCTGAGTGTAGATGGGAAAGCTGGCTGGGACGTGTATGGAAGCGCTCCTCTTACACTTTCAGCTCTTCTCCAAGATCCTTCTCCGATGAGGAAGCTCTACTCTTCCTCAAGCAGCCTCTTTGCAACACCCAAGCCTCCTGCCTGCTGATCTCTTTTTCACTTCTTCCGCAAGCAACCTGGGCGTCTTCTTCTTCCTTGGATGAATGCCCTTGATGGTCTTTTGGCCACCTTGCGCTTCACCACCTCCAGAGCGCGTGTCTGGCATATGATAGGCAGAGAGCCTAATTTGGTGGTCCCTGATAAGTACAATATGAAGTGATCTAGAAGGGGAGGGGATGAATAGATCACTGTTTTTAAAGAATTAAAAAAACAATTCTGCAGAGTATATTGCTAAATGCAAATAACCATGAGCTCAGGCTAACGAATATGATGTAGTGCAGTTAATAGCTCAAGCAAATACAAGGCATATCATGATAGTACCACAATCGATCGCACAAGGGCTCAGAGGATTTTAAGGTGGTTCGGTCCTTCAGACCTACATCCACCCCACACTCAAACCGAGTGTGGCTTCACTAAAGGCTGGGCAACACAGCTTGCCAGACAACTGCTGATACACAGCTTCCCAGGAGAACAACCTCTCCTCTTCCTCCTACCCGGAGGGAACCTCTAGCGACCTGCAGTCACTAGAGCCCAGAGACTTACGTCTCTCTTCCTCTTTACCAAGAGGGAACCCCACTAGTAGCAACCCTGCTACTAGTGAACCAGAGGTCGAAGACCCCTCTTCCTCCCAACCCGGAGGGAACCTACAAGCAGCTCACCTGCTGCTTGCAAACAGGAGAATGAATCTCCCTTCTCCTGATCTCACAGGAGGACCCCGAC
This sequence comes from Amorphophallus konjac, assembly GCA_022559845.1. Classification (NCBI taxonomy): domain Eukaryota; kingdom Viridiplantae; phylum Streptophyta; class Magnoliopsida; order Alismatales; family Araceae; genus Amorphophallus; species Amorphophallus konjac. Next base: position 159,679,294 of record CM040120.1, on the reverse strand, counting down.
CTCAATCCAGAGGATCGGAAACACAAACAAGGACAGTAGAAGAAAGATAAGAACAATAAACGGGAATATACGAACGAAGAAAATCAAATGCCAGAAAATGGAAACAATGTAGCTCAACACAGAGCAATAGACTTCGGATTTGATCCGCAAGTCAGAACAACTCTTCTGATCACTCTTCTGCTCTCTCTCTCTTTTTCTTTCTCTGCTATTCTTTCTTCTTTCTTTTCTTCTCCTGGATCGAAGGGCTCTCAATTTTCCTGTTTTTTCTTCTATGCCTCTCTTCTTCGATCACCTTCATCTGAGGACGAAGGATTCTATTTATAGCTGAACAGCAGGTGGATAGGGCACAAAATGCGTGTGCCTCCCACGCTCGATCCAGAATCTTCTTGCCACGTGCCTTTATCAGATTGGTTCCTCTTGTCTCGGATCACGTGCAGCCCTGGAGTGTGGAATGTTCTTCCTCGGACCTGTAATGAGATTAAGTCCTTTAATACGCTGCATGGCCATTAAAACCAAAACTGCATGAGGTATAGTAACAACACGACGTGACTATTACTCGAAATGACACAAGAACGACACGAGATACTCTGTAACAGGTCAGATACACAGAAGAAAATGACACGAGGTCACGAATGCAAAAACAACACAAGGACAACACGGGCTAACGATAGAGACCGACATGATGACTAAAGCGAGAAACCAACACGAGGACAGAATATAACGAAACGACTCGAGGTGAAAACAACACGAGGTGAAGTTTGACAAGAAGTAAAAAGCAACGACACGAAGTATAGTGGTGACAAACACACACTATATATAGAAAACGACATGAAGCCAGTAAGAACAGCACGAGATGAAAACAAGACGGGCTGATAACGACACGAAGTCGAAACAGTAAATAACACGGGATCAGACTGCACGAGGTAAAACTACATGAAGACTTAAGACGACACGAGGTGGCAATAAGGAGAACGACATGAAAACAACATGGACTAGCAACCGAAACCGACACGAAGTCAAACAGTACAACACGAGGTGTTGTAACCAAGAAGAAGTGCCAATTAACACGAAGACAGTATGCAGAGAAACGACTCGAAGTGAGATGAGAACAGAATGAAACAAAGAAGATGACACGGAGTGCATAAAACCAACACGAAGACGTGGACTATAGTAACCGTCACGAAGTGTGGTTACTAAGTAGGAACGACACGAGGTCTACAGGAAAACTACTCGAAGTTCATCAGAACTTTTAGAGCAGCTTCAGGAACACGACACGAAGTCATGAGAAGAGAAAACAATCACAAAGTGAAACGAACACTTGAACTTAGACTGACTTAGAGACTCAGCGAATGGACTCGAAGACAGGAATACAAAGGATGACATGGAACCAACACAGTAAACAAATACTGCACAAGGTGAAAGACAACACTCAATCAGACGACAACATGGCTAGCTCGACACCAGATGAAAACGTGAAGCAAGAACTACATGATGTTTGAGGAAAACAGCACGAAGACAGGACATGAACGAACACACGCAGTGTTACCTCTTAGCAGCTATTTCATATAAGACCATGGATAACTCAAGTGCAAGATATCTGAAAAAAAATAACAAGAACAATTAACATAGTGTTGCTCATCATCAAAACACTTAGGGAAGACACACAAGCCAACAATCTCCCCCTTTTTGATGATGGCAACACTATATTAAATATGAGAGATAAGTTCAAAAGAGATCAATTCAGGATATATGATGCAGATAACTTAAAGCATACTTGCTTCTTTACCACCCCTGAGAAACCTGAACACTCCCGCTGAACACAGCAACAGTTTACCTCAAACTTGATAACTAACTCCCCCTTAACAAACTAACACCCCCTCAACACTACTCTGAACCCCCGACACAATTCTCTCCCCCTTTGACATCATCAAAACTAGGGGCAAATATGAAGATACAGAGAAAGGAAAATTGCTGACTATAGAGAGAAAAACAGGACAGAGTAAGGCAGATAAATGGAGACTATTGAGATGTTTAGTCAATTAAGAAAGCCATTAATTTTATGTGAGGATTTTTGAGGATCAGTTAGTCAGACTGTGCAAAAACTGTGAATAAGGATTCGCTCCATACACAGAACCAGATTCTAAGCAAGTGAGGTACAAGATACCAGTTTGATCAAAATAAGTCTTTACTGAGAGAGTATTATGTAAGACAGTCAGAAGACAAAGACCTGTGGTATTGAGAACAAACAAATCAAAAGCTATACTTCAAGTGAGCAGGATCTTTAAAGATGGTCAAGATCAAAGGTAAGTCTGTCAAGTACACCTTTGACATTAGGGAGACACCTTGTTTAGAGGCAAGAATCCCCAGTTACTCGGTGGCAGGACCACATTACCCCTTTAGATAAGAGGACAGAGATAGTATTCTAGCTGGTGTTGACATTAAGGTGACACCTTTATCTGAGGCCAGACACCCCAGTTACTAACCAGATATGTACCATAGCTCTGTATGATCAAGACAACTACTAAGACCAGATAATTACTGCCATCTCATGACATGGGAAACATTCACTTCATTGATGAAAATCCCAGTTTCTCAATGAGCAGTTAACAAAGTTGATAACAATTTTATGAAATTTGTTTTTATTAACCAGCTCTTAAAACCTTGTTAATGAAGCTTGAGTCCGTTTGAGAACAATACACCAGATCCAAGGTGATACAGACTAAAGCACAAAATACCTCATTTCGGACTCAACATTGACTAAGTAGGTATGCAGTACTGACTAGATCAGAAGACAGTTACCGTGTAGGAAGATAATCTTTGAATTCAGATTTTGATCTCAATGGGACTAACAGCTGAAATTCTAACAAGAAATTAGATGAACAGTCTTAAAGGATAAAGCATCCAACTCTTTCTTTTATACACCTCATCAACCTGATTCTCTTTTGATGTCAGCAAAATGTCGTTCGGAGTATGTTCAAATTAGGTCAAGGATCAAAACACCTATTATAAATCAGCTCCCCCTGAGACCTTGACCCCAACACAAACTTAACCAAGACAACCCTCAAAATACTTCAAAGAGAACACCATGAAGTTTGGACAGACTATTCAATCAAAACGGAGTGAGTCACCAAACACTCATAATGAAGTTATTTCTTTAGCAACAGATGATGAATATGATAAGCATAATAACACATGACATGGTATTCAGAAATCAATTTTTTCAATCATGAAATTCTGTAAATACCTAGTTCTCTGCGCAGAGTGCTAAATTTTTCAGTATCTAGTGGCTTAGTAAAGATATCTGCAATTTGTGAGTTAGTGCCAACATGGATCAACTCAAAAGTCCTCCTAGCTACTTCATCTCGAATAAAATGATGCCTGATTTCAATATGTTTGGTTCGGGAATGAAGTACAGGATTCTTTGCAATATTTATTGCACTAGTATTGTCACAAAAGATAGAAGTACAACCTAGCTCAACCGAGTAGTCCAGAAGCTGGTGTTTTATCCATATAACCTGTGTGCCACAGCTCCCTGCTGCCACATACTCAGCTTCAGCAGTAGAGAGAGCCACAGAGTGTTGCTTCTTGGATCCCCAAGAGACTAAGAACCCTCCTAGAAATTCGCAGTGACCACTAGTGCTCTTCCTGTCCAATTTACATCCTGCATAATCTGCATCAGTGTATGCAATGAGATCTAAACTACATGATGCAGGATACCAGAGACCTAGATCATGGGTGGCAGATAAGTATCTAAAAATTCTCTTTACAGCTGCCAGATGCAATTCAGTAGGCCTAGCCTGGTATCTGGCACACATCCCTACACTAAATTGAATGTCGGGCCTGGATGCAGTTAAGTAGAGGAGTGAACCGATCATACCTCTATATAGTTTAGCATCCACCTCTTTACCTTTTTCGTCTGAATCCAGTGAGGAGCTGGTACCCATGGGTGTTGAGATTGTCTTGAGGTTGGTCATTCCAAACCTTTTCAGCATCTCCAGAGTATACTTGGTTTGATTTATGAAACAACCATCCTCCATTTGTTTGACCTGCAGCCCAAGAAAGTATTTTAGTTCGCCAACTAGACTCATTTCAAATTCTTGGGACATAGACTCAGAAAAATCTTTACATAATTTTGAATTGTTAGATCCGAAAATGATATCATCAACATATACCTGGACTACAATTAACTCCTTTCCGAGACTTTTAGTGAAGAGGGTTTGGTCAACCTTACCTCGAATGTAGCCCTTGCTCACAAGGAACTCAGAAAGTCTCTCATACCAGGCTCGGGGAGCCTGCTTCAATCCATAAAGGGCTTTATTCAACCTAAAAATCATGTTAGGCTGAACAGAGAAATTAAACCCAGGAGGTTGTTCAACATATACCTCTTCCTTCAATAACCCATTTAAGAATGCGCTTTTGACATCCATTTGCTGTAGCCGAATGTTTCTAGAGCATGCAAATGCAAACAGAATTCTTATAGCTTCCATCCTAGCTACTGGTGCATAGGATTCATCAAAATCCACACCAAATTCCTGACTGTAGCCTTGAGCTACAAGTCTTGCTTTGTTTCTAGAGATAGCTCCATTTTCATCAAACTTATTTTTGAAAACCCATTTAGTGCCAATGACATGAGTGTTTTCAGGTCTAGGAACTAGTTTCCATACATTATTTTTCTCAAATTGATTTAATTCCTCACCCATGGAGGATACCCAAGAGTCATGCTTTAAAGCCTCTTCCACAGTCTTGGGTTCTACCTGAGATGTCAAGGCAGCTAAGTCCTGTTCTTGGACATTTCTAAAATGAGACCTTGTCCTAGTGGGGTCATGCAAATTACCTATGACATTTTCACTAGGGTGGTCTTTGTGAAAGATTACCTCACCTGAGGGTTCACCTACCTCAGTTGCTTCTTCTTGTTGTAAGTTTTCTGGTTGAGCAGTTTGCTGCATCTCTTCTTCTTCAATTTTCTCCAAGAAATCTCCCTCATCAGATGGCTCCCTGTCATCATTTATCTTTTTGTCAGATAGAACATTCTCATCAAACACTACATGAGGTGTTTCTTCAACAGTTTGCTCATCTTTATTGAAGACTCTGTAAGCCCTAGAGGTTTCTGAATATCCGAGAAAGATTCCAGGAGAGCTTCTTGCTTCAAACTTATCCAAACCATTCTTACCATTATTGTGGATGAAACATTTGGAACCAAAGATTTTAAAGTAAGAAATGTTTGGCAGCTTACCCTTGAGGAGTTCATAAGGAGTTTTCTTATGAGTAGGTCTTACCAAGGCTCGATTTAAAATGTAGCATGCTGTATTTGCAGCTTCTGCCCAAAATCTCCTTGGAAGTCCACTCTCAATCAGCATAGTCCTGGCCATTTCAATTATTGACCTGTTTCTTCTCTCAACAATTCCATTCTGCTCCGGTGTCCTGGGAGAAGAAAATCTGTGAGTCACTCCCTCTCTTGAGCAAAATTCAGAGAATGAAGAGTTTTTAAATTCTCCTCCATGGTCAGACTGAATTGTAATGATATTATGTTCACCTTGCAGTTTGATTTTATTAAAAAGTTCTTCAAAGTGAACAAAAGCATCATTTTTATTTGCTAAATAGAACAACCAAGAAAATCTAGTGAAGTCATCAACTATGACTAGACCATATCTCTTACCTGACAGGTTTTGTATTCGAGTAGGACCAAAGAGATCCATGTGCAAGTGCTGTAGTGGTTTAGATGAGAGACCCTCAGTTCTCAACTTAAAAACTACACGAGTCTGTTTACCTTGAGCACAAGCATCACAGAGCTTGGACCCTAACAGGAATTTTATTTTGGGCAAACCTCTGACTAGGTTATAATTAGACAGTTTATTCAAAGTAGACACACTAGCGTGGCCTAGACGCCTATGCCAGTCAAAAGCAACCTGTTCAGAATTAGCAGACAGACACAAGTTTGTTTCAGAATTATCATCTAGATCAACGATGTACACATTATTTACTCTATGACCTTTGAACATGATGTTATCAGAATTCAGCTCAAAGATAGTGCAAGAGTTGTGGTCAAAGAGTACCTTGTGTCCTTTGTCACAAAGCTGACTTATACTTACCAAGTTGTGCTGAAGTCCTTCTACAAGATACACATCTTCAATGGAGTTAGTAGAGGACTTACCAACCGTACCAATTCCAATTATTCTTCCTCTGTTATTTCCTCCGAATTTGACCAAGCCCCCAAGCTTCATTTTTAGTTTGCTGAATTTGGACCGGTCTCCTGTCATGTGCCTGCTACAGCCGCTGTCAAGATACCACTTGTTATGCTCAGCTGCCAGGCTGACCTGCAAAAATTCAGACAGAGTAATGTGGGACCCAATTCAAATTGGGTCCAAAGCCAGTTTTCAGATTATGCAAAAAGCACTTGGGAACCCATATATGTTTTACTGTTTTCTTCAGTGGTTTTATGTGGGTTGATTCTTCCCTTTTGGCATTTCTTGGTGGGTGTTAAATGAACTTATTCCCATTTGAACTATGCTGTTTCTGAACACAAACATTGTTGGTTGGCCTCTTAGAGGATACGCGTGTGTGTTGAGCATAATTCAGGTAAGCATTTTTACTCCAATAAAATTTGTGCTGAAACTGGTGAACGTTGCCATGCTCTACTTGATAATTAGCATGATGAGCTTTCTTAACAAAATTTTTCACTCTTTTTGTGACATCAATAGGACTGGTTCTGTGAGAACCTTTGTTCCCCACCTGTTGCACATGAGCAGTTCTTGTTTCAGGGTTTCCCGACTTAGGTTGCTGACCAATGGATTGAATGAATTTGTCGGTCGAAAACTTCATTGTAGAGACAGATTTGGAACTGGATGGTGTTTCCAGTTTCTCTTTGCCTTTGGCGGGGCAGAACGTGGTAGTCTTAAATTCAAAGGGTTTTTTACTAGTAGGATTGTATCCTAATCCCTCCCTATTGAAGTTTACCCTCGACCCCAGAAGGACATTCAGGTTGTTTCTCCCCTCTGTAAACTTCTCAAGCACTTTTTCTTTGTCCTCAATCTCCTTCTTAAATTCATTGCATTGGTCCTGAAGTTCCTGATTAACTTTTCTAACTGCCTCATATTTTTCAGCCATCAGTCTAATCTCTCCTTTACACTCTTCAGCTTTACACTTCAGCTCATCTATTCTAGCTAGACTCTCCTCTCTTTCCATTCTCAACCTCTCAATCTCACCTTTAACCTGGTCTAGCTCAATGACCATCTCCTTGGTTTTCATGCTATCAGTGACAATAGAAGAGTGTTCTTCAGACAAAGAATGAAACTTACGTCTAAGCATTCTGTGCTCCTTGTTTAAACAATTATATTTACTTAACAGGTCGCCATAGGCGTCCTCCCAATCATCCAAAGTAAAATTCTCAAACAGGTTTGTTACCTCTTTCTCATGATCGGCCATGAGGCAGGTCTTCTCTTCATTTTCACTGGACGAAGTGGCTTCTGGGTCCTCATCGCTCCATGTGCACAGCATGGCCTTCTTCTTCTTGTGCACCATCTTCTTCTGGTGTCCTGGAGCCTTAGCTTGTAGCTCTGTACATTCACTTTTCATGTGACCGAGTTTCTGACAATGATAGCAAGTGATCTTCTTAGCAGACCGGTTCTTCTCAAATCCTCGCTCAGGAGACTTCATTGCACCATTAAATTTCTTCCTCCTGTAGAACTTTCCTTTAGTTCTCAGGAACTTTCTGAATTGCCTGGTGAGCATAGCTCGCTCGTCCTTGTCTAGGTCTGAGAATCCATCAGAGCCTTCGCTGCTATCATCACTGCTGCTGCTGCTGCTGTTGTTCTTCTTAGCATGTCGTGAGACCTTCAGAGCAACATTCTTTCCCTTTCTGTCATGCCCATCGTTTCCATGTCTGAAATTCATTTCATGGGTCATGAGGGATCCAATCAGCTGGGTCACTGTCATGATGGATAAATTTCTTGATTCCTCTATTACAGTCACCTTGGTTTCCCAGACGGGAGTTAGAGACCTGAGGATCTTCCTGACTATGTCTTCTTGTTGAATATCCTTTCCAAGGCCTTTCAGACTGTTGATGATCACAGATAGTCTGGCATACATTTCTGTGATCGGCTCCTCTGGCTTCATCTTAAATAACTCATATTGAGTTGTAAGTATGTTGATCTTGGTAGCCTTCACCTGAGATGTGCCCTCATGAATTAACTGCAAATCATCCCACATTTCTTTTGCAGTCTTGCACGCTGAGATCCTTGAATACTCTTCCGGGTGAACGGCGCACTGTATGATGTTAACAGCTGTCCAATTCAGTGCGGAGAGTTTGACCTGATCTTCTGTCCACATATCTTCATTTGGTGGAAGGGTGTATGGACCATTTGTGATAACTTTCCATAGCTTGTGGCTTTGGGCTCTGATAAAGACTTCCATCCTGTTCTTCCAGAAGAAGTAATTATTACCATCAAAGAAGGGGGGACGGTTGATAGACTGCCCATCAGCTATGAAACTGCGATGACCAGTGGATCCATTTCCCTGGCCGTTGGACCACATTCTGGGAAAAACCTGCTCTGATACCAACTGATAAGTACAATATGAAGTGATCTAGAAGGGGAGGGGATGAATAGATCACTGTTTTTAAAGAATTAAAAAAAAAATTCTGCAGAGTATATTGCTAAATGCAAATAACCATGAGCTCAGGCTAACGAATATGATGCAGTGTAGTTAATAGCTCAAGCAAATAGAAGGCATATCATGATAGTACCACAATCGATCGCACAAGGGCTCAGAGGATTTTAAGGTGGTTTGGTCCTTCAGACCTACATCCACCCCACACTCAAACCGAGTGTGGCTTCACTAAAGGCTGGGCAACACAGCTTGCCAGACAACTGCTGATACACAGCTTCCCAGGAGAACAACCTCTCCTCTTCCTCCTACCCAGAGGGAACCTCTAGCGACCTGCAGTCACTAGAGCCCAGAGACTTACGTCTCTCTTCCTCTTTACCAAGAGGGAACCCCACTAGTAGCAACCCTGCTACTAGTGAACCAGGGGTCGAAGACCCCTCTTCCTCCCAACCCGGAGGGAACCTACAAGCAGCTCACCTGCTGCTTGCAAACAGGAGAATGAATCTCCCTTCTCCTGATCTCACAGGAGGACCCCGACCTCAATCCAGAGGATCGGAAACACAAACAAGGACAGTAGAAGAAAGATAAGAACAATAAACGGAAAAATACGAACGAAGAAAATCAAATGCCAGAAAATGGAAACAATGTAGCTCAACACAGAGCAATAGACTTCGGATTTGATCCGCAAGTCAGAACAACTCTTCTGATCACTCTTCTGCTCTCTCTCTCTTTTTCTTTCTCTGCTATTCTTTCTTCTTTCTTTTCTTCTCCTGGATCGAAGGGCTCTCAATTTTCCTGTTTTTTATTCTATGCCTCTCTTCTTCGATCACCTTCATCTGAGGACGAAGGATTCTATTTATAGCTGAACAGCAGGTGGATAGGGCACAAAATGCGTGTGCCTCCCACGCTCGATCCAGAATCTTCCTGCCACGTGCCTTTATCAGATTGGTTCCTCTTGTCTCGGATCACGTGCAGCCCTGGAGTGTGGAATGTTCTTCCTCGGACCTGTAATGAGATTAAGTCCTTTAATACGCTGCATGGCCATTAAAACCAAAACTGCATGAGGTATAGTAACAACACGACGTGACTATTACTCGAAATGACACAAGAACGACACGAGATACTCTATAACAGGTCAGATACACAGAAGAAAATGACACGAGGTCACGAATGTAAAAACAACACGAGGACAACACGGGCTAACGACAGAGACCGACATGAAGACTAAAGCGAGAAACCAACACGAGGACATAATATAACGAAACGACTCGAGGTGAAAACAACACGAGGTGAAGTTTGACACGAAGTAAAAAGCAACGACACGAAGTATAGTGGTGACAAACACACACTATATATAGAAAACGACACGAAGCCAGTAAGAACAGCACGAGATGAAAACAAGACGGGCTGATAACGACACGAAGTCGAAACAGTAAATAACACGGGATCAGACTGCACGAGGTAAAACTACACGAAGACTTAAGACGACACGAGGTGGCAATAAGGAGAACGACATGAAAATAACATGGACTAGCAACCGAAACCGACACGAAGTCAAACAGTACAACACGAGGTGTTGTAACCAAGAAGAAGTGCCAATTAACACGAAGACAGTATGCAGAGAAATGACTCGAAGTGAGATGAGAACAGAATGAAACAAAGAAGACGACACGGAGTGCATAAAACCAACATGAAGACGTGGACTATAGTAACCGTCACGAAGTGTGGTTACTAAGTAGGAACGACACGAGGTCTATAGGAAAACTACTCGAAGTTCATCAGAACTTTTAGAGCAGCTTCAGGAACACGACACGAAGTCATGAGAAGAGAAAACAATCACAAAGTGAAACGAACACTTGAACTTAGACTGACTTAGAGACTCAGCGAATGGACTCGAAGACAGGAATACAAAGGATGACATGGAACCAACACAGTAAACAAATACTGCACGAGGTGAAAGACAACACTCAATCAGACGACAACATGGCTAGCTCGACACGAGGTGAAAACGCGAAGCAAGAACTACATGATGTTTGAGGAAAACAGCACGAAGACAGGACATGAACGAACACACACAGTGTTACCTCTTAGCAGCTATTTCATATAAGACCATGGATAACTCAAGTGCAAGATATCTGAAAAAAAATAACAAGAACAATTAACATAGTGTTGCTCATCATCAAAACACTTAGGGAAGACACACAAGCCAATAGTCCCCACATGGCAGAAGGAATCTTCCAGCCTTCTAGAACCCTCTTCTTGCTAACAACCTTTGACCCAATCAAAGAATGCTTGTCCCATTCGATACTGCCTCGGATCCAGTGCCGCTGGGTCCAAAAAGATGGGATCCAAGACCCATTTGAACTAAAAATCGGAAGAGCCCAATTCGTTGTAGATGACAATGTGAGAAGTGTCGACACTTCCCACAAGGAGTGTCGACTCTTCTGAGTCAGATAGAAGTTGGATTCTTCGCGAGGTTGGTCTATGGTGTCGACACTTCTGATGCAAGTGTCGACACTCTAAGGCTTCCGAGCCATTTCCTTCAGGGGTGTGCTGACTCTTCTTGCTAGAAGTGCTGACACTTCCATCCCTTCCAAGACTTGATGCTTGTGCTGATTGAAGTAGGATTTATTTGTCCTACACACTTGAAGAATTCGATTAGATATCACAAAGACAACAATAAGTCATGGTGTGTTATCACCAAAATTTGGGGACACAACACTCTTAGCTCGAGAAACTACCTCTTTGACTTGAGACCTCTCTCGCTTCCGAGAACCCCTAGAGGGTAAAGGCATGGTAGTCGGGACAACGGGCGAAGATTCAAAATAGTTCGACTTCTGGGCCTTAGAAATTAAAGACCGGTACTCCAGAGTTGTTTTAGAGGTCGGGAAATCTACAAAGAAATGACGCATCTACATGGTGATTATGCAAATAAGATGCATATATATATGTAAAGGAACAAGCAAGAATAAAACAGCATATACCTGGTGGGCCCGAATACAATAGAGAGAGGGCCCAATAATACAAGGAGGGCTCCTTGTTCCTGGAGGCCCCCTCCCGAATCAGCGAGCAGATGTCGCCTATTTTGGCACAATGTTCGGCCAGAAGTGCCAGGTCCCCATGGCCACGAGCGGAAAGACAATAGTATAAGCCGAGGTGGTCCATACCCCATCCATCGGCATACTTAAAGGCAATGAAGAGAGGCCTCTCCAATATAGCCTGGGCCTTATTAGTAATAGAAAGGCCGTGAATGTGCAACAAGATAAAAAGCTAAGAAGTTTGGCTATACAAGTTGGGTCCCCGATCTTCTTTCCTCACAAAACTCCTATACGGACACAGGCGATCAGTCTTTGGACGTCATGCGGTCGGGACTGTGATAGGCTCTTCCACTGGTAGCGGAAACTCCTGAAGAGCAATCCTCTCACAGCTAACCTTACACAGGCCCCGAAGAGCCTCCATGAAGCTGTCTTTATTAATCTCTGGGAGCACCGGCTGTGGCTTGGACTTCTCCCGTTTGGCAGCTTTCCACGCTGCCAGATAAGCCTATGCCTCAGCATCTTTACGAGACTTCAACCTCCGCAGGTGATAAGGATCAATTTCAAACACAATAGAAGGTGGGGAACTTAAGAACCGTCGCAGGGCAATGTCCCAACAATCGTTCCGAGAGAGCCGATAGAAGCCAGTACGAGCATTCCACCATTTAATATATTCTGGCATCACCCGGGGAAAATGCCCAAGAAATGACATTCGAAAAGAAGCAGCCTTGCGCCGATGGAAATGATCCCACCATGTACGGGCTTCTTTGACAGCGGCTGATCCTCCTATCGATCGACTCTCCAATGGAAACTGTGCTGAAGAGGAAGGGATCTGTTGATCATAGCCAAACTTTTTGCTGAACCTTAAGGGGTAATAGGGCTCTAAATAAGTGCTGATGCCCTTCCTGAATACCAAGACATTGGGTCTAATGGACAAAGCCCAGTCTACTAGCTCTAGCTCCAGTGACGGCTTATCACTGAGCTTGCCCGAGATAGGGTGAACATACTGCTCAACTTCACCGAATTTACATTCCCGCAGCCGATTCGCTAATGGGCTTGAGTGAGTAGCCAAGCACCAGAAATGCAAGGCTCCAGAAGGGTTCATTGGCACTTTCGTCAATTGCCCCCAGATTGAGAAGAGCTGATCTGACACTTGCTGCGGCTCAGCGTCGGCGAACTCCAACATTCTTGGAAACAAGTTTGGAGACTACAGTGTCCTGGGAGCGAACTCTGGAAATAGTGAACACACCCAGGCATTGAAGAAATGGAGAGGGCCGACGGTCCATAAGGTTCTTGGGAGGCGGCTGCGATGGATATCTCCCAACATCTTGTAAATCAGACATAGTGCTGCAGGGTAGAGGGAATAACGGTTTCATCACCTTGTGGCATAGCAAATGTGCACAACCAGTACGTCAAGTAGGCTGCACAATGAGTGATGGGATCCAGTACCACTGGATTAGGGCCACTCTAGTGCCCTCCACGAAGAGAAGAAGATAAGTGAGTCTTCCGGTGAGACCGCATCTTCAGTCTGTTCGAAGCTATTCTGACGGAAGGAAAGTCTTTGTACTTTGGCTCGCCTTCGAAGAAATATTCCATCCATAAGCCCAGGCGCACCCGCTTCCACTCTTTGCGTGAACGGGACGAATAGGACTCTGCGGTGTCCTGAATGGATAGCCACAATGTACGGTACTCCTTCATGAGGTACCGATATGCAGACCCAATGTAATAGCGGCCTTCGCCGTCAGTGCGGTCTTTGATCTAGTCAGGCCAGCAGACCTCCTCATACGGCTCGCCATCAATTGGAAGACCGGAGATTTGATGTAAACTCCATAAGTCCAAGGAAGTCTCCCCTTCCGCAGTATAGAAGGTGTTGTTCTCGGGACAAAACACCTCCATCATGCCGCAGCATAAGTCCTTCGTGATGGAATAACGAAAGCGGGATGCACATACACTCTGGTACACTCCAGCCTTCATTAGAATGGGTCCATAATTCTGGAGCACGTACTCAGTAAATTAAACAGCCCCGTCTCTGAAAGCATGAGCATCAGTGGCTTTACAATCAGCAAACCAGCCCACAGCAATCTAATGTTTGAACCTGACCGCCAAACAATCCAAAAGAAATGGTTCTTCTCTGAACCCCCACTTCAATGGGGCTAGGAAAAGGCCAAATACTCTCTTTGTGAAGAATGCCTGCTGAGAGGTCCCACTTGGCCGGAGTAAATTCAGGGGTGCGAGTCAACATGCCTTGTTCCAGACTCAATTCTAGCATGCCAGTGACGACGTCCCATCTCATGGTGTCTCCCGAGAAATAAATCGACTCGCTTCTTACTACTAAACTAATCAGACTGTCTCAGCCTAAGAGAACACTGTACTCAGCTGCACGCACAGTGAGAATATCCTGCTTTCCCATTAAGTTGAAAGCGTGAAGGAAAGCCATCAAGTGCTTGTCCTTTGGGAAGTCAACTCCGGTCAAAGGAGAAGTTGTCCCTATCAGAAAGCGTCAGGTGACCAGCATCCATTGAGTCAGTTTCTGAATCCGATGACTCCGACACGATGGCCAGGCGATTCCGTCCTTGATCAAGTTCATTGATACTTTGCCATGTTACTACTGGCCATTCCATGGAGGAGCCACTCGTCCCCTGCCCGGCCACAGAAGAAGTCGTTGAAGCCACGGCTACAATTAAAGAAGCAACAAAGTCAGAAAGGGAAATGATGTCGAAAGAAATTTTTGACGAAATTTTGGCGGAGTCTCCCTTTAGTTGGGAGCATCCGAGAACAAAGGGGAACACGTCCACTGGCTAGGCCGGGATGGTCCCGAAAAATAGAGCCACAGGTGATGAACACTTGGGCTGAATGGACGACGGGGGTATTGGTTGCGAGGGCTAGCCTTCTAGGACCCTCCCGAAGCCATTTTATCAAATGAGCCCCTCGAAGCTTGACTGGACTGGGCCTCTTAGTCCAATGCCGCCTCCCACGTCGTTGACGGCTACGAAAGCAAGAGAAAGAGGGGAAAAGACCTCCACCGATCGCCAGCCCTTCTACGGCGATCGCCGCCGGCAAAGACAGTGGAAAGGGCACCCGCCGCCACGGTGCCCTCACCGGCCGTAGGAGAGAAGGAGGGAGACGAGGGAAAGCCCGCCGCTCTCACCGATGAACTAGTCGGAGACGGTGGTCGCGAAGATGCCCGCTGCTGGCGATCGGAGACGAAGGCACGCCACCAGAGTCCAGGAAGAAAAAGGGGGAGGGAGGAAGCTTTAGGCTAAAACAGCGAAGGGGCGAAGGAATAAGAAGGGTTTTCAAAACCCTGGAATGAAACTCGAAGGGGTTTTTAAAAGAAAAAATAGAAAGAGGATGAGTCGGTGGAGACGTCACCGTCTCAGCCCAGTCTCTTCACCGACTCAACGTTCTCGTCACCGTATCAGGTGGCCAAGGCGCCACCGACTCGACACGTTAAAAAGACACCGCCTCAATCCAAATGGCCACCGACTCGATAAGCTGAAGCCCCACCGACTTGGCACGCCGAGGACGCCACCGACTCAAGACCATCGTCGAATCGGATTTCGAGAGTCCACCTGTAGCACTTCGAGAATTTTAATGAAGAGAATAAATGACAACAATTATTCAATGTTAGCCAAGCATTGGAAAAGAAAATAATTATGATAAATGAAAAATGAAAATAGTTAAAATAAATCTATGGATCCAAACCTCAAGTGCCATCCAAAACGTCTTTTACCCAAACTTTTAAACACACATATAATATATATACACATATATAATGCCGGTATAATTTAACATGCCTTAATTCAAAAACCCATTGTACAAGCTTTAAAAACTATATACATATGTGGTATATTATGAATACCAAGCCTTAAGCCACCGTTAAGAAACTACCCACATATTTATGTGTGTGTGTAATTATAATACAATAATATATATATATATATATATATATATATCAACCCCATATATAAATATATATATATATTACATCATGCAAATAATGAAAACCCAAACGTAATTGAGCCATCTATATTCATATATATATGCACTTGTAATATATATATATATCTAGAGATAAATCATATATATATATATATATGAATATATATATATATGAATATTACAAGTGCATAGTATATATTAAACCATATTTGAGCATCTAGCTAATACTAAATATATATACAATACTTGAATATATGATCCTTATAATTAAAAGGGGTCCAAAGCCTTTAAGTCAATTAATGGGCCTTGACACATATATTGTATTTAAGAAACCAAGAATAAGAGCCATGATATAAAGCGAGCCCACTAGCTAATTACATAGATGTATATAAAATCCTAGCCCAATTATTACCACCCATATCTATATAAAAATATATATGTTAATGGATTTTAACCGTGAGACCCTTGCAACCAAATTACACAAGGACCTTTTTCCAAACCAATAAAAAACCAAGTGAACCTCTCACAAGGCCAAACCCACGTAACAAGCCCAACTTAACAAACAAACCCAAACAATATAACTCACGTATATATATATTTATGGGCCGCTCTCACATTAAGTCAACACAAAACCCTTCACCCATATACAACCCATGCCAGTTTCTCACCAAAGCCAGCCCAACCTCACCATATACCCCACATGCCCCGCGTGTAAACCCAAGGCATGCATGCTTGCGCACTGGATAGTTTAGGGTTTCGATGTTAAAATATGGCAGGTGGCGGGTGAAATAGCAGGACGTCAACCAAACAAAGTAACGCACGAACGGAGTATAAAACCTTGCCATCGTTAGTCTTGGAACCCTCTAGAATTTTTCTCCACTATAAATATATCCCATTGAACACGGCAGGTTTTTCCTGTTCCTAAACCATAGGAAGGCTTTCTTCCTCCTGCGGCTGACACATCTTCTTCCTCCTGCTGTGCGGCTTCCTCCTTCTCCTGCGGACGTGCGTACAACAAGGAGAAGCACCTTCTTCAGTCATCTTCTTCCTGTTACGGTGGAAGTGAGGAAGCGCCTCCTTCTTCTTCCTCTTCATCCTCCGTTCCAAGTAGCAAGAACCGAGTGCCGTTTCTTCTTCCTATCCATCGTTCAATCATCACAAACTGTAGGTGTTCTCTCTGATGGCTAAACTCAATTAACAAATATGATACATGCTCTTATGATCATAAACAACATGCTCATGTTCGAGTTCATAGTCTCTAGTTTCTCGTAGGTGTTCTCTCTGACAGCTAAACTAAATTAACAAAGATAATACATGTTTTTACGATCATAAACGGCATGCTTATATCTTGTGTTTGAGTTCATAGTCTCTAATTTTCCGTAGGTGATCTCTCTCAAGCCTAAACCTGTTAATATTGCATGCAGTTAACATGGTTTCTATGTAAGAATAATTTTCATGTATGAATTTTGTAACGTTTTCATGCCTTACGTGGTGTAATAACTAGTACCATTAACTAGTTAAACAATTTAATATGTTTTATCAAGATACTTAGACGAAATCACGGTATTTACTATAGTGTGATAGTTATGGATTTTTACTTTGTCGACTTGTTCGTGCACGTCGGAGTGACCTTTGGTCATGAAATTTTATGGGCGTGTTATTGGGGTGGAGATCGAGGTAGTGAGAGTGGTTACACCGTTTTCCGTGCCTCCTATCTCAAGATCTCCCATCTCTCGATGAAAAATTATTTTGAACGTCCGGTTAGGTAGAGTTTTTCGAGCCCGTCATTTCGGTATATGATAGGCTCGATTCCGACGTGGTTACGTCGGGAAACGAGAGGACTAAAGAGTTGACACAATTTATAATTTGTTAAGGAAATGACGACAAGTCTATTGTTGTCAAAACCTTTTGACGACATAATGCATAGTCGTCAAATTTTTAATATATATATATATATATATAGATATATATTGTAAGTATATCTTTGAAAAATCATATCTATTAAAATATGTAACAGAAAATTATAAAAATTATATATTTGGAATCCTTGCATTTTTTTCCTAATTATCATATATTTTATTTTTTTAAATTATTTTAAATAAATAAATGTGTCTTTGAATGTATATTTTTGAAATTATTCAATTAAATAGATATTGAGGTGAATTCTTATTAAATAAATTAAGTTAAAAATCATAGAATTAACGTCCCTCCAAGTGGACGCTAATTAATAAATGACACTACTCACGGACGTCAATTAAAATAAGTTTATTTAATTATAGTTAATTATAGAATTAGATGGACGTGAATTCTATAATTAACGCATTCATGTTCTCACTGTTTTCTTCCGGTTTTGACCCATACCTCGGGTCTTTTGGCACTCTCATCTCACGTCCGTAGAAGGAGCCCCCTTTTCATGATTGGTTCACATTATACACCTCAACTCTCGGTGACATACGAGTCCTCCGTTGAACATTTCGTTCCTTCAAACTAGCAAGTTAGTCATTGGGACCTCCGAAAGTCTCCGCTAGCCTTGGATTCTCTCAAGGCAGCCGAGCTGGTTGTACCCTAAAAATCTCGAGATCTGATCCGTG
Source organism: Amorphophallus konjac (assembly GCA_022559845.1). Taxonomy (NCBI): domain Eukaryota; kingdom Viridiplantae; phylum Streptophyta; class Magnoliopsida; order Alismatales; family Araceae; genus Amorphophallus; species Amorphophallus konjac. The sequence continues at coordinate 159,661,125 of CM040120.1, read as the reverse complement.
TCACTTTGGTTTTCCGTTAGTCTTGACACTCTACTCCTTTTAGAATCTTCTTGTCATCAATTCGAGAACATAACCCTTTGACTCTGTATTTGGCCAAATCTGATTCTGAAACATTAAGGGGTGTGGGTCCGCGACTTTTCAGTGCCAGGTAGGACGGAAGTCTAATTCTGTAAACCATGGGAATTCTGGGTGTGGCATTGCACCAAAGTCTGTACATCTGTTATATTCTGTTATTCTGTTATATCTATCATTCTGAA